>CM062644.1:22646149-23863649 GCA_025617555.3 Puccinia polysora
CTCATTCATGAAAACCTTTGTGTTTTTGTAGCTTGTTGTGCATTCATTTAAGCTGGCTCCCTTCCTTTCTGGAATCCCATAAAATGTTTAATTTGGATCCTTTATTGGGCTACATTCATGCTCAAATCTGTTTCATCTTGCTCATCAAGATAAAAATTCTGATATGCTCAACCCATAAATTTAACAGGTTTGAAAGCTGAGTTACCAGGAGTTATTTCTCTTGGTAAAAGTAATTCTTATTTTATTTAAAAATTCTCATCCAATTGAAAAAATTCGAATCATTAAATGAGCCTTGCAGAAAAACATGGAGGGAAATAAGCTTCTTTTTTTATCAAAAAACACATCAAAATCAAGAGACTATATAGTTTAATAAATTAAAACTGTTTGTTTGGTGTATTTTGACACATATTTTGATATAAAAGAATGGATAGCATTTCCTTCCAAGTGAAATAGTGGTTTCCATCAAGTTTTGGCTTTTGAATCAATTGCATGGTGGTATGATCAATAGAGCCAATAAAAACTTGTAATCCTTCTATCTCCATGAACTCAGAGATTTCTTTCAACTCTTCCTTAGTTTGAAAGCAAAGGGCTACACATTATTCCTAAGATGAATGTGATAGATCATGGCTATATGGTTGTAATGTTCCATTGACAATTGAGAAAAGATTTTCTAAGAAATGAAGATCTTCTCTATTCTCCATTGAGAAAAATCTAAACAAAGCAAATACATGATGGATATCAGGATTAAATTAAGAATTCCAATAATTATTCCAGGGGAAATAATGGCTTTTGATCTTCTCAAAAAAAAATTTGAATTATGCCAAAGAATTTTGAAACAGTTATTCAAATCTCAAGTCAGGCAGAACATGGAGGTTTTGCCTTTTGCATGTATGATTGTGCACTGTTTGTATTATGCAGATCAAGTATTTTCTTTCCAATAGGGAATTCAAGGGTAAACAGATGGATCTTCAATCACATTCTAGATCATATTCAAAGATTAAAAAAAATCAGTCAGCTTTATTGCATTTCCAACTAGATATCTGGAGGTTGGCTTTAAAATTCTGGGAATACAGAGGTTTATGAGTTATGGCAATGTGTGTGATTTGAACTGATGAGGTTTATGGTGTGATGGAGTAATGAATTTGGGTGAAATGGATTATTCTTGTGAATTGATTTGATATTTTGGTGGGGTGAGGGGGCACCTTCCATTTTTATGGATGAAGGTGCATACATTGTGGCTTTGATTTCCTGCAATTTTGAAAGAAATCATTGATGGGGTATGCTTATTTCAGAAAGCCGCCATTAGGGTGTATCAGATTTAACCAAACCCACAATTTTTCAATTGGGGGTTTCAACCCAAATCTGACATCCAAACCCGCCATTAGAGATCAAAAAACCCACTTATTTCAAATCAGATGGGTCAGAGTTACCTTAAAATAAATGGTTTTTTTCAGATAAAGTATTTAAAGGCTTTCACCACCTCAACCACACATCAGTCCACATCATACAACCCTGGCTTCCAACCTCACCTCCTTCTAACTCCAACCTCATCAAAAACATCCTACCTCTAACCTCATTGGAAAAATCTTATTAATTACTCTCATCACTTCATCACTCTATCACTTATTTCTCTCATCACTTCATCCCTCTTATCACTTTAACCCTCTCATCACTTCCTAAATCTAATTGCTTTATTTCTCTCATTGCTTCATAACTTCACCCCTTCATCCCTCTTACTCTTTTCAAATTGCCCCTCAGCAAACCTCCCCCCACAATTCCACACAAAAATCCAATGCACCAAAGCAAACATCCCCCAGGAAATCCGCAAAAAACAATCCTCAGCCATCCCCTTCCAAATGCTCAAGTTGGATCAGAGCCCTCTGCTTTCCACCTCTATGTATATTTTTCAAACCATCTTGTTCCATCTTGTTCCCTCCCAGGCACCTGCTGCGCCTGGGGTGAGGATCAAGAAGGGATTCAATTTGTTGTATGAAATTTGGAGCCTTGTGAGAGAAGCATTGGCAGTCCAGAAAAAGGGTGGGGGTTGAAATAAAAAGGGGTCAAACAAGGGGTTTCATTGCATGGAATCATAAAAAAACCATCATTAGTCATTTATAATCAAGTCAGATGATCAAAAAACAAAGAAAAAAATACTGGTCAATGATCCTAACAAAAAAAAAGGGGAGATGATAAATTCACAACTCCCAGTTGTGTGGGAGTTGTGTAGGGCTGTACACAGCCCATTTGGCCCATGGGGGCCCATAAACGATTCTGCGCGGCCCAATTTGCAACCAGCCAGCAAAGAAGACTGGATTAAGGCAACTGGCAGTGGGGGGGACCTGAGCACCCTCCCACCAACAACAAGGGGCGCTCTCCCCCCCCCCCCCCCCATTACCAAGGGGCAGGAGTGGTAAGCTGAGGGGGATCTGACTACCCCCAATCCCATCTGTTGTTACTAACGCCCTGGGGGCATCAACCTCCAGGGCCCTGGTTGGGGGGATTTGATTTTCCCCTCCAGGGAATTGACAGAAAGGAGGGGGGGGTGGCATGTCATCTGGTTACACCCCGTCACCACCACCATTTGAGGATGAGACTGGGCCCAGGTGATTCCTGGGTCCCACCAATTTTTGTTGGTTTTTTTTAGTTTTTTATTCTTTTATTCTTTTATTTATTTTTGGCCCACAACTGTTTTTAGTTGTTTGGCACACTACACGACTACATTCAAGCGGTGTACAACCCCAAATTACTTGAATGTAGTTGTGTGTGGTGCCACACAACTACAAAACATTGTGTGGGGGCAACACAAATTGATTTAGTTGCTTAGAGGCCACAAAACTTGACCCAAGTTGTGTAGCATTCCACATGGCCCATTTGAGTCATGTACAAAACTCAAATGGATTGTGAACTTAAAAAGACCCCAAAAAAAAGGTCAGTTGGATTTTTGAATCATCAGCATGATTGATTAAAGAGGAGGACAAGGAGGGAGGATAGGATAAGGGGGAGGAGGAGGAGGAGGAAGGGGAGGAGGGGAGGGGGGGAAACTGATGTTTTTTTTTGATCAATGGGGGGGGGGAAATCAGTTAATGGGGGGGATAAATTGATGGGGGACAAATCAATTAATGGGGGGGATCAAATGATGGGGGTCAAATCAATTGATGGGGGGTAGATTGATGGGGGTTCAGTTGATTGATTGGGGGGCAAATAGATTGATTGGGGGGCAAATCAATTGATGGAGGGAAAATCAATCATTGATGGGTGCCTAAAAAATAGATCAATCAATTAGCTCAATCAATTAAACAGGAGGGGGAGGAGAAGGAGGAGGGGGGCTTCCAATTGATCAATCAATCAATCAATAAATTAATAGCTAATTGACAGATCAATAAATAGCTAACCAATCAATTGATTGCTTAAAATTTTATTGATCAATCAGGAGGAGGAGGAGGCGGGGCTTACCTGATCAACAGGGGGTGCCTAAAACAATAGATCCATTGATTAGAAATCAATCAATTAATCAGGAGGAGGAGGAGGGGGGCTTACCTGATTGATATTGCTTGGTTGGAAGGGGTGGTGGTGTAACTGGGATAATTATTGATTGATCAGTAACTTGATTGATCAAAGGAGGAGGAGGAGGAGGGGGACTTATGTTGTGGTGGCATTTTATAGACACGGATTGGTAACTTTTTGTGGCCTGCACACTCAGCAATGAGTGCAAGCAGGCTCAGCATTTGGGCAGCGCACTCAGCAATGAGCAGGAGATGGCTCAGCACACTGGAAGCACTGCAGGCTCAGAAGCTGCTTCTGTGTGCGCAGTTGGCTCAGAATTGGGGATTGGTGACCAAAAAATGGCCATGGAAGGCGCAGGGGGCTCCAATTAGTGCGCAGAGGGCGTCATGAGAAGGAAAAACTGCGGGAATGTGGCGGCAACAGGAAAAGGGGGATTTGGGTGGCTATGGACAGGCGCAGGGGGCTACAATTAGGTCCCCGCGTGCACCATGAGAAGGAAAAACTTTATGGATGCAGTGGCGCAAGTGTTGGGGTAGGAGCATAAGGTTGGGTTAGGTTTTCTGTTTCTTAGGGTTCTTTCCGTTTGTTTTTGGACTGTATTGGTGCTTTTGCCTTGGTTAGGGGGTGGGGGAAGGGTACAATACCTTCCGCCACCGTGGTACTAGGGGAAAGAAGGTATGGATAGCATAACACCACCAACTGAAGGAAGAAAGTAAGGAATACATCTTTTTAATCTCTAATTCTCTTTTGCTCTCTTTCAATGGCGCACTCCAACCTTTCAAATGGTTTTAACCATTAACTTTCAAATCTTGGGGAAAATATAGGGGTTCTTCCTTGATTATTTCCACAGCATAGACCAGTTAATTGATTGATTGGGAGCAGAAGCAGGAGGAGAGGACCAGGTGGGACTTTGAAGTGAAGGTGGATGGTGAGGAGGAGGAAGGAGTGGACCAGTGGTTTTTTGAGGAGGATGAAGGAGTGGACCAGTGGTTTGGTGAGGAGGAGGAAGGAGTGGACCCATGAGTGAGTGAAGTGAGGTGGGTGGTTTGCTGAGTGGTGAGGTATGATTTAGAGGTTTTTTTCTAAGTCCACCAAAAAAAAAACCAAGTCAGCCTAGGGTTCTTGTTGAGCAACAAAAAAAAACAAAATTAATGTGAAATTATTTTTTACCTATTTCAAAACTGAATGCTACTCATCAAATTGAGCAAGTGTGAGGGGTTGTCTCCGCTCTCTGATTTCAGAAGATGAGGTAAAAGATGAGACAGGGATTGCTTGAGGATGATTTGGAATATATTCTTCAAATCTTTTTTCCCATTCATCTTTGATGTTGGCCAGAAGGTTGTGAAGTATTGCACAATTGATAATCCAGTTGATGAAAATCTTTGTTTCTTTGGTATTTTGAAGCTGGTTTTGCATTTCTCCTAAGCTGGCTCATCTTCGATTCAGCACACCAATTGCATGTTCAATCCAAACATGTGATTGAGCAAGATGATAGTTGAAATTGGTTGTTTGTTGATCATTGGAAGAAAAATTCTGATAAGCTGGAACAAGATATTTCCTGCAAGCCTAAGCTGAATCAGCCAGACAGTATTGATCTTGGTCAAAGTAGTACTCTTTTGGTTGGGCAATCCTCTGTGGTGCTCCAAAACCTAACCTATAGCCATCAGACTCACTTTTCTAGTATAAAGACAGCTCCAATAATCAAACAGACCTCAAATTTGGATTCTAAACCAAAAATAACCCCTATTCACTCAGCCAAAGTAACCCTCTATCTCTCATGGTTTAGAAGATACAGATCAAATCAACCCTGGCCTTCCCATCCCCCTACCAGGTGTCACAGATCAGTGAAAGCTCATGAACATAACCTTGATGCCTTCAAGTGCATACACCATACATCAAAAACCATACAGCACCAATCAAATCACCACACCTGTATACACAGCAATATATTCAAGACCCTGCATGCAGCACCAAACAAACCTGCAGCAATATACATAATTAATATATGCAAGAGCCTGCATGCAGCACCAAACAAGCCTGCAGCAGGATACAGAAGAAATATATGCAAGGCAATGCATGCAGCAACAAATCTGCAGCTGTATACAGAAGAAATATATGCAAGGCACTGCATGAAGGACCAAACACATGACCAACCACCACTATACAGAAATGATCTATGCAGGGGGGACCTGTATCAATGCAGCACAGAAATGCATTCAAGGGTGTACATGCATGTAGATCCTGAACAGCCTCCTCCTCTGACCAGCCAAAATGCCTCATGAACTGTATTCACTGTACCAGGGAGACCCTCAGGGGCAGCCCTGAGGGAAGGATTTTCTATAAATAGAGGGCCTCTCTCCCCCATCAGATCCCCCCATCCTTCCCTCCAGGGATCACAATGCCTCCTAGGCACCCTTAACCCATACTTTTACCATCCTCAACCATTATAACATAACCCATAATGTGACCATCGCCAATCCCATATCCCATACAATCACCATCACCATCATCATCATCATCAACCACCACCATTACCCTGGACCATTTGCCACCATCAACACATACTTTTAACCATGACCCAACCCAATAACCCATACTTTTGACCATCCACCACCACCATTATTTACCCAATACCCCATAGCTTTGAACATCATCACCATATCCCCATAACTTGAACATCACCAAACATCACCACATACCTTTACCAGCATCAATCATCATCACCATCCATTAAAATCATCATCATCCATCCTTTTCATCACCTACCTTGACCATCATCATCATCATCACCATCCATCATCATCATCATCCATCATCATCATCATCCATCATCATCATCACCTACCTTGAACCTCATCAACCATCATCATCACCATACAACATCATCATCATCCATCATCACCACCTAACTTGACCATCATCAACCATCATCATCACCCATCATCATCCACCTCAATCACCATCAGTTATCAAGTATAGTCTCAACAATTTCAACCTTATTCAGTCATCACCTGTAACATCAAATGAGTATTGATCAGTAACCAATCAAACAAGATAAAGGATATATAGATGATAAGAAAAGACAAAAGATTCTTGCCTTAATCAGCTTCTATAGCCTCAGTCAATTATCTTTTCCATGATTTCTTCCTTATCAGGCTTGAATTCATTGATCCTAGGTCTGATAGAGACTACTATAGTAGGAACTCTACCTGAAAATCAGACACCAATCTCTTTTTGTTTATTTTTGTGAGACTACCATAGTACTTAGAGGGGCAGGCAATTCAAAACCACCCTTAGTATTCCTCTATCTTATCAATAGCTGTAGTACTAAATTCCCCCTCATGTGACTTCCAGAAAGCTATTTGCAAACTTTCCCCAATCCCAAATGAGTCTCCACACCGCATCTTATTGAAAACATATGAATCCTGACAAGAGCCTGGAAGGTGTCAGCCTCCTGGATGCCAAGAACCTTGCTATCCTTTAGATACCACAGGTGATAGAATAAATAATGAATATAGTATTTAATAAATGCAGAAAAAATTTGAAAAATATTTGGATTAAGCTTATTGCAAGGTTAATTGGTTTGGTTATGGTTTATTGTTATAAATCAATATGAATAAATTGATTATTAAATATTTTTATAGAGGTGCCACAATTATATTGGTGATATTTAACACCTCTCTTCAGGGATTTCAGTATAAAAACACGTAGTCCTGGTTACTTTGGGCTCTTTAGTTTAAAGGATATTTTACCCAAAGATAATATGTATATAAAATACACGGTGGAGTGGCAGGGCCTTGTAACCAAGCAGGCACGACAGAGAAAGGATAATAAAACTCATTGGTATATTATTAAATCCTTAGGGTATCTGTTTGGGACATGCACTGATGGGTTAAACCTGTATACTGGGGTTTTAAGGTTTCTCAGCAGTTTTAATTGATAAAAAGAGGTTGAGGACGGATATTATTGATCAGACTGAGCCATAAATCACTTACTTATCTCTTATAAGTACTTGATTACCTTGGCACAGTGTCTGGATATAAATATAACTGGGTCTCTGCCCATCAATATCCTCAAAAGAGCTCTTTATTTATAGCTTTGGGAGTCCCAATATTATCCTTCTGAGGGGTCCAGGGGCTCAAAGGGATGGACACTAAGGCTAGCAGGGTAACCAGTGATAGCCTGTCACGTTTTCTTGGGGCTATAGCACGTGTAGCAGCTAATTCCTCAGGGTATGGGAATTATTCTACTTTATAATTGATATTAGGACGTGTGAATAACACTAATCTGTCCTATTTATGTATCATTTAATTAATCATCCTTAGTAAATGTTCCCAGTAAGTTAATAATTATTTCAATAGACATTTCTACGGATATCCTGATGTCATGTGAGTTCTCATTATGTATTAAATAACTGGATTAAAGTCATGATATTGATTTTACTCCTTATTTTCGAGTTTCAGTTGATTTACTAAAATAATTACTTAAAAATATAATTCATGGGAATTCATGTAATATTTTTACATCATTAGTTTTTTTAGTATTTCACGAAGATATTGATTTCTAGAAATTCTCATAAAAGTATATTCAACTATTTTAATATATTTTTAGAAGTTGTCATTGTCTTATTTTTGACATTCTTGGTACTTTGAATTATATTTAATGAAAAATACATATGAGGGTTATTCAAGTATTTTTTATATAATATTATGTGTTTTTAGACTATCTACTATCCACAGGAACATTTATTACATATGTAGAATGTTCCCGTGTGGGTTGTAGCATGTTTGTGAGGTACCTAAGCTTCTCAGGCCGCCTGTCACTCTGGCAACCTGTAGTCCTGCGGCTGCTTACTTGTCAGAGGCCCAGGGCTGCGTACACAACCTTGACAGAGTGACAGGGCTGTATCTCAGCCGCGCGCGGGTGCATTGGCTGCGTGCGGGAATTGTGAAAAAACACATTTCCGTCCGTAGCTCCTAAAATCTACACAACACCTCAATTCTGACTGAATTTTAGGTGTGAAACCTATACGTGAAAATGTGTGTGAAACATTTAATTTACCAAAAATTTCAATGTGGTGCCATGGTATTTTGGCTTTTCTTTCCTTAATTAGTTAAAAATATAAGGAGTTGGATTTCAAGGGTGGGGTCAGTGAGTGACCCTACCTAATTTTGGGTGGAGAATCCATTTCTGTAATAATATCTATGTTTTTCCTACTCCTTCTTAGGTTAATTATATTATTATTATTTTTCTTTTATTTTTGTTACTTTTGCAGCTTGCTCTGCAATAGTAGCAAGCTGACATTCCCCCACTCCAAGATATGGCCTTATCTGAAAAAAATCTGGAGGATTTTGGAAGAAAATCAACTTCATGTGTGTTTCAGTTCCATTTTCTGGCCCTGTAGTTTCTGAGATGTATTGGTCCATCAGGTATGTGATTTTCTGGTAACCATTCATCTTTGTCTGCAGATTCTCCTTTGTATCTTACAAAGTATAGTCTAACATCTTTCCCTTGTACTCTCTCTTTCTTTTCTCTCAATATCCTGCTGACTTTCCCTTTTTATTTCACAGGGTCAGGTTCTATTGGGATCATTGCGGGAGGGAGGTTGCTACCTTCTCTTGGTTGAAAGTGTTTGACTAGGCAAACAGGAAATACTGGGTTTTTCCTTGATAATTCTTCACTCAAGATTACTTCCACAGAATTTTTGCCATGCATCTTTTTGATAACAAATGGTCCGACAAAGGCTGTTTTCAGCTTTCTGTTACCTACTAGGTTGTTGAAATTGGGTGTAGATATCAAGATCTGATCTCCTATTTTAAAGTCAGGTTCTTTATGTGACTTGTCCCATCTTTGTTTGTTGTATTCTAATGCTTCTTCTACACATTTTTGAGCATGATTATTTTCCAGATCTACCATCTTCTTAAAGTCAAGAGATGTTGGATGAATAGTTGCTAGGTTATAGTTTAAGTTATTCCTAGGGAGTTTTGGAATCCATCCTCTTTCTAGTATGTAAGGTGCTTCTTTGGTAGCAGAATGTTCACTGCTGTTATAAGCCATTTCTAGGGCTGGGAGTAGGCTTACCCAATCATGGCAATAACCATCTGAGTTTTTGTATTCTAGACCAAAGCTACAGAACCTTCTTAACATATCTTCTAGGGTCTGTATCTTTCTTTCAGCTAATCCATCAGTTTGGGGATGGTATGCTGTAGAAAATGCTAGAGTAGTACCCAGTATATCATGTAGATTCCTCCAAAACTCAGAGGTGAATTTGGGGTCTCTGTCACTGATTATAATCTTGGGTATACCAACATCAGCTATGATCCTGTTCCAGAATAGTAAAGCTAAATCCATAGCCCTATCTTCTTTGTGGTTAGGTAAGAATTTTGCCTTCTTAGAGTATCTGTCAACTATAACCAGTACAGAGTTATATGAATGAGTACCTCCAGGGGGGAGGCCAGTGAGAAAATCCATATTGATGATTTCCCATCTGTTTTTGGGTTCAGAGATCTTCTGTAGGAGTCCAAACCTTTTGACAGTAGTTTTATTAGATTTTTGGCAGGTCTCACGGCTAGTAACATACTTAATAGTGATTTCTTTCCAGTCTATCCACCAAGCAGTTTTTTTTACTTTTTCCAAGCTTCTTTCTGTGGATAGATGCCCTGATGAACAGTTGTCATGGCATTCCTGGAGTAAAGGTTGTATATGTTCTTTGTTGCTTAGTACTAATACACTGAAATGTTGGTGTCTGTAGTAAAGGAGACCACCCCAAAAGGTAAACCTTCCTGCTTTATAGGGTTTGAGTAATGACGCAGGTAGACTATTTATCAGAGCTGCTTCTGGGGATTCACATTCCATAATGTTAATCAGCAGCTTGATTTCAGTAGAGTAGTTGTCCCTTACTAGGTTGAAGAAAGCAGCATCTAATTCACATAAGTAGATCCCCATTATTGGAGCATTCAATGCAAAAAGATTGGTGTTCAGGATAGGAAAGATATCTTGATCTTCAGGGTCATATGCTGGATATTTAGATTCATTAGGCAAAGCATTCCTACTTAGACTATCAGCATTCTGATGTTTATCTCCAGCTTTATGCACTATAGTCATCTGACCTCTATACTGTTGTATAGCAATTTGCCACCTGAGCATATGTCTGCTGGTGATTTTCATGTTCATAAGAGTTCTTACAGCATTAAAGTCCGTGATCACTTGAAAATTGGTGCCTTATAAGTAATAGTGTAGCTTTTCCAAAGCCCATACTAGAGCCAAACATTCCAACTGACTGGCTCCATATCTCTTTTCTGTATCTTTGATCTGTCTAGATATGAAGAGTACTGGTTTCTCTACTGGTCTGTCTTCTTCTATCCTTTCTTGATGTAGAGCAGCTCCTAACCCTTCCATACAGGTGTCAATGTAAAGGTTGAAGGGCTTGGAGTAATCTGGTTGGATGAGTAAAGGAGTAGAGGTCATAGCTATTTTTAGTTCCTCATAGTTTTTCAATCTCTCATGAGTCATTTCAAATAGAGTGTTGTTGTTGCATACTTCATACAGACTCTTAGTTAGCATAGCAAACTTTGGTATGTATTTTCTGTAATAACTGCAAAAACTCATGAAAGACAGTAACTCTGTTTTGTTTTTAGCATAGTTCTATTCATGACAGCAGCTATCTTATTTGGATCAGCAGCTAGAGTTAGACCAGAGACTATATGTCCTAAGGCTTTCAATTATCTGTAGCCAAAGTTGCATTTCTTCATGGATACATTCAATCCTGCTCTGGAGATAGTCTGGAGTACTAATCTTACTTGGTTGATATGAGTATCCCAATCATCAGAGTATATGATAACATCATCTATATATACCATCATCTATCCTTGTCTGATGTATGTACCTAGAACTGTATCCATTGTTCTCTGGAAGTGTGATGGGGCATTCTTTATACCAAAGGGCATCCTAAGATATTCATATATTCCCAAATGACAGATTATTCTCATAAACTTCCTGCTTTCAGGGCTTATTGGTATCTGGTGGAAACCTTCAAGCATATCTATAGTAGTGATTTACTTGGCCTTGGACAAGTTATGCAGAGCATGATCAATCCAGGTTATAGGATAATAATCTTCCTGAGTATAATTATTGAGCATTCTGAAGTCTCCTACCATTCTTGAATTGTCATTATGCCAAGCTATGATTACAGGTGTGGTCACATCTACCTTCTCATTATGCCCTACTTTCCTTAATAATTGTAAGTCTATTAGTTCTTGAATATGTTCCTCAAGAGCTTTTCTAGACTCAGGACTAGAAGGCTAGGCTGGTATTCTTAAGTTTGGAGGATAAGGAGGCTTAATGGTCAATGTCAATACCATATCATGTCCTTGAATATCACCAATGGGATGATCTTTAGTACAAAAAGCATTTTGGTTCTTGAAGCAGACTTTGAATATATCTTTCTTCTGTTCCTCAGAAAGTTTCATATTCAGAGCTGCTTGAGAGGAGTATTCTTGGTCAAAGTCTTCTAAATGCTTTTGATAAGTAGAGGAGGGGAAGTTAGACTTAATGGTGCATATCTTAAACTTCTTGTCCCAATTACCACCTACTGTGAAGTATCTCCCTTTACTCTGGAACACATCTATACCATATAGACATAAGGCATCATTACCTAGTATCAGGTAGTCACATAGTCTGTTGAGCAATACTACAAATTCCACTTGTATCCTCAAAGATCCTTTAGTATGGGGTAGTATTATCAGAGCAGTCTATACTCCAATATCATTCATGGCAGAGTTGCAAGAGCTAAACCTGGCTTTTGGGATGGGCAGAAGGTGTTCTTTCCAATTGGGATCCCATTTGTTTAAGAATTCAGCACAGACACATGAGAAAAAAGCTCCACTATCCATTAATAACCTTATAGGTCTGTCTTTATACAATCCTGTTGCATAACAAGTTTGACCAGTGGTATAACTTTCCCCACTCATAGGTTTAACTGTTAATGGTTTGAAATTTGTAATATGTCTAGGAATTATGGTAGGATCCCATTTTTGGGGCAAGCTAGAATCCCCATGGATGTTATTGATTTCTACAGAAGTGCCTATATCTCCTTCTATAACATCAACAGTGCTGGTCAGGATCAATTCACATTCAGAAAGAGATCCTCAAGTATCAGCTATATCTTCATGCTTCTGATGCCCTTCAACCTCTTGCTCTCCTTCCAAGACTGCTATATTTCTTTTTGTTAATGGGCAGTCTTGTCTCATATGCCCAGTCTTGTTACAATTCCAACAAGTCCGAGGCATCCTCTCTTTCTCCCTATTCTCATTAGGTTTCTTATTATCAGAGTTATTCATCAGAGGAGGTTGTTCTCTGGTTTTTTTAATTTTGTAGTTCTCTTTGGGTCTAGAAGGGGCTTTCTTGTCTAACCCATTCATGTCTATTACTTCTTCTAGCACATTGATTAGAGTTGGAAAGTCAGCATCCATACTCATCCTAAATCTTACACTATGGTTAAGATTTCCAGGACACAGGTTGAGTTGTCTTTAATTTAATTCCTCTTTATCAGCATCTGGATAGAAGCAATCCAATCTTTTCTTCTGTTCCAAGCACCATTTGTGAGGTTTATCCTTGGAGGGGTCAAATGTGGAATTTTCAAAATTTTTCATCATTTTTCTTTTCCACATTCTAGAACCAAATTCTTCTTTAATCAGAAGTTTCCAAGAACTCCATGGTAAGGATCCTACTTCTTCTCATTTACTGATAAACCAGTCCAAGGCTACTCCTTCAAATAGTCTGGGCAGCCTGACTACAGCTATAGCTTCTGGTAAGTCATAAGAGTTAATAGTGTAGTCAATAAATTTAATAAAATTTATATGATTGTATTCTCCTTCACCGGAGAACTTGGGCCATTCAGAAATAGGGGGTAAAAGTTTGAGGGCTTGCTCAATCTCAGGGGTAGGACTATGCCTAAAGGTGTCACTCCTATGTATTCCTAATAAGGGTGGTGCATAAGGAGTAGTGGTTTTTCTGGGAGGTTTTGGTTCCTCTGTGGTACTCCCCAAGGGCTTGGTCATATGGAATTTTAAGTCTCTAAGATCATTCTTGATTAGATTAAGTTGCAGGTCCACTTTATTAATAAGCAGATCCAATTTTTCACTAAGGGATAGAATGGAGCTGTTAGTAGTGGTTAACAACTCTTCTTTTAAGGGTTGGAAAGAAATAATAAAATCTTTTTGGATTCCTGATAAAATATTCTCCATTTTTTGAGTCTGTCTGATCCTACCTTGATTAATTGTCTCCAATAACTATTCTGTGTTTTCTTTGATCTCTTCCACTCCTACTGTCTTTGTTTGTTTTTTAAAGAATTTGGCTACTACTGAGGTTAATTTATCCATTTGGGTATAAGCACTGTCCAAATTTTCACAAACAATTTTGAAATTATGATGCATATCATTAGAAAAGGAAGTAATTACATCAAAAGTTTGTTTGGGCTCAGAATGAGAAGCTAATTGTTGTAAACCTTTTTCCATATTTGAGCTAGGGATATTATCTGATCCCAATCTTTCTTTCCCTTTGGCTTTGGATGGGAAGAGGATCTCTTCTTTCCTGATCCTTTGCCTTTCAGTTGGGCTAATTGGTCCCAAGGATTCCATTTTTCTATGTAGAATTCTACCTCTTTCCTTGGAATCATTTTCTGAATAGCTATCTGGGTAGCTTTTGCCTTGGAGATTATCTTTTTCATAGACACCATGTCCTCCTTGGCTTGTGCTTCTTTGAACTCTTCCCCATATTTCACGTGCTCTCTGACTAAGTCCTTGATCCTGGCTTCCTTGGCCAGATTCTGCTGAAGTGGCTGCAGGGAATCTTCTTGTAATGGAGGGTGGCTTGATTCTACTACCTTCTCCGGCTCTAGGTTGGGAGAGGGCAGAAGTAATTGGTGCTGTTCCTTGTCCATCAACATTTGATCCATGGGTTTCAGTCCCTTCATGGTTGTCCTTATTGGTGGTCTCACGGTTACTGGGAGCTCCTGGCAAAGATCCATAGGAGGGAATTCTCCCTGAGGCTCTTGTGTTACATTTAAGTTGATGCTCAAAGGTACCAAGACTTTATTGGGATTAAATTGATCCTTAGTAGTTAATCCTATGGGGTCTTGGTGTGTTCCAATGAGGTCTTCACCTGCCCAATCAATATTTTCAGGCCGTCCAGTGGTATCTGGGACTTCTTGATCCAATAAATCAATTTCAGTGGCGGTGGTTTCTGGTATAGGAGGGTTCACTGATGTAAAAAAAGTTTATTTTATTGGAAAATAAAATATATTAATATTATTTTTAAAAAAATAATATGGTAATACAAGTTGTGTACTTACTTTTATATTTCAAAAAGTAATTTATACTGTATTTCTTCCAAGCTTTATGTTTCCTTAAGAGGGCCTGAAAGTTGATACGCCTCTCAAGATCTTCTTGTTCAAGGAGTTTATCTAAGTGTTTACGTGCAGGAGAGATATTAAGTTGCTCAGCTTGAGTTAAAGCTTTCCAACCGGTAGGTTTATAATTTTTAATATATTCTTATTTTGTTATCTTTAAAAGATTTAAATAAAAGATTATTAATTCTGCATTGGTTTTTGAAACCACTGCAAAAGAATTTCATGATAAATCACCGTTATAAAGTCAGATGAATTTATCTTTGATTTACTTTTACGTGAAATGTCTTGTCCAAGGTATTAAATATAACAAAATGGAATATTTCCCAGCCAGACCCCCAATTGTCAGCCTCCTGGATGCCAAGACCCTTGCTATCCTTTAGATACCAGAGGTGATAGAATAAATAATAAATATATTATTTAATAAATGCAGCAAAAATCCGTAAAATATTTCGATTAAGCTTATTGCAAGCTTAATTGGTTTGGTTATGGTTTATTGTTATAAATCAATATGAATAAATTGATTATTAAATATTTTTATAGAGGGGCCACAATTGTATTGGGGATCTTTAACACCTCTCTTCAGGGATTTCAGTATGAAAACACGTAGTCCTGGTTACTTTGGGCTCTTTAGTTTAAAGGATATTTTACCCAAAGATAATATGTATATAAAATACACGGTGGAGTGGCAGGGCCTTGTAACCAAGCTGCCACGACAGAGAAAGGATTATAAAACTCACTGGTATATTATTCAATCCTTAGGGTATCTGTTTGGGACGGGCACTGATGGGTTAAACCTGTATACTGGGGTTATAAGGTTGCTCAGCAGTTTTAATTGATAAAAAGAGGTTGAGGATGGATATAATTGATCATACTGAGCCATAAATTACTTACATATCTCTTATAAGTACTTGATTACCTTGCAACGGTGTGTGGATATAAATATAACTGGGTCTCTGCCCATCAATATCCTCAAAAGAGCTCTTTATTTATAGCTTTTGGATTCCCAATATTATCCTTCTGAGGGGTACAGGGGATCAAAGGGACAGACACTAAGGCTAGCAGGGTAACCAGTGATAGCCTGGCACGTTTTCTTGGTGCTATAGCACGGGTAGCATCTAATTCCTTGGGGTATGGGAATTATTCTAATGTATAATTGATATTAGGACGTGTGAATAACACTAATCTGTCCTATTTATGTATCATTTAATTCATTATCCTTAGTAAATGTTCCCAGTAAGCTAATAATTATTTGAATAGAAATTTCTACTGACATCCTGATGTCAGGTGAGTTCTCATTATGTATTAAATAACTGGAGTAAAGTCATGATATTGATTTTACTCCTTATTTTCAAGTTTCAGTTGATTTACTAAAATAATTACTTAAAAATATAAGTCATGGGAATTCATGTAATATTTCTACATCATTAGTTTTCTTAGTATGTCACAACAATATTGATTTCTAGAAATTCTCATAAAAGTATATTAAAGTATTTTAATATATTTTTAGAAGTTGTCATTGTCTTATTTTCATCATTCTTGGTACTTTGAATTATATTTAATAAAAAATACAAATGAGGGCTATTCAAGTATTTATATATAATGTTACGTACTTTTAGACTATCTACTATCCACAGGAAAATTTATTATATATGTAGAATGTTCCCGTGTGGGTTGTAGCATGTTTGCGCCGTACCTAAGCTTCTCAGGCCGCCTGTCACTCTGGCAAACCGTAGTCCCACGGCTGCTTACTTGTCAGAGGCCTGGGGCTGCGTACACAACCTTGACGGAGTGACAGGGCTTTATTTCAGCTGCGCGCGGGCCCATTGGCTGCCGCGGCTGCGTGCGGGAATTGTGACAAAACACATTTCCGTCCATAACTCCCAAAATATACACAACACCCATTTTCTGACTGAATTTTATGTGTGAAACCTATAAGTGACAATACGTGTGAAATATTTAATGGCCAAAAAGCTCAATGGTGGTGCTGTGGTATTTTGGTTTTTCTTTCCTTAATTATTTTAAAATATAAGGAGTTGGATTTCAAGGGTGGGGTCAGTGAGTGACCCTACCTAATTTTGGGTGGAGAATTCATTTCTGTAATAATATTTATGGTTTTCCTACTTCTTCTTAGGTTAATTATATTATTATTTTTATGATATTTTTGCTACTTTTGAAGCTTGCTCTGAAATATTAGCAAGCTGACAGAAGGCGGGCATGGAGGGATGTTAACTTCTTGTTGTTATCATAAACACGTTGCAGTGACGCAGGGTATCCATAAAAAAAGGTAAAATCTATTTTGTCAGTGTTTTATTAAAGGTGTTATCAAAGATGTTATCAAAGGCATTGGAAATGAAATGATTTGATTTCCTTTTTTCCAATCAAAATAGTGGAAGCCATTTAGCTTGTATTTTTGACTCAAGGGGATAGTGGTTCCATCAACAAACCCAATGCAACCAGGAAAGTGTTTGGTATTTATTATTTGAGATATCTTGGTGCATTATTCTTTGGTTGGCCAAAAAAGGTCTGGGAAACAGAAAGATAGGACAGAAATAATGACTCTTTTGGTTTATAAGTCAATGGTTCCATAACCAACTGGGAATAGATTTTCTCATCAATGAATTGCTGCTCCATTTCCATTTGATCCTGATCTACAAAGAGCAAAGGCCAGTTGGATAGCAGGATTGTGTGGAGGATTCCAAGAATTTTTCTGGAAGATGTGGTGGTCTTCAATCATCTCCAAATGTTTCATGAATGAATGCAATAAAGTTTGGAACAGTTGCTGGAAGCTTAAGTTGGGGAGGAGATGAAGCTTTTGCCTTTCAAAAATAGGGTTGTGGAGAGTCTGTCTTCTTTGAACCATGTATTTTATTTCCAATAGAGAATTCAAAGATGATCAATTTGATTCCAAATTGGAGTCTGAATCAGATTCAAATAATAAAAAAACTTTCAATAAGGTCTTTTGTGTTTTCAAATTGCTCCCAGGAAGTTTTATTGGAAATTTTGAGAAAGATGGTGATGTGATGTGGGGTGATGAGATGATTATGGGATGTGTGTGAAGGTATGGAGATGTGTGTGAAGGGATGGAGATGGGATTGGTATGCATTTGCTGATGTGGAGGTGTGAGTGGGTGTTTTGCCAGTGATGGATGTTGGATGGTTGATGATTCATAAATGGAAGATTTGATTTTTGAAATATCTAATTTACATGAAACAGGCAATTTGGAAATACACCAGTTTGGGGGTATGTGTATTTCAGAAATGCACCATTAAAAATGGCAGGTTTGGTCAAAAAAAATGGTGGGTTTCAAATGGCAGGTTTTCTAACTCTGATACGCCCTATTAAAAATTGTGGGCCTGGTGAAAGAAAAATTGTGGGCTTTCATGGCCAGATCTTTGTTGAAATTTTTGAGGATCTTTTTAATACATGAGGTTTTTGTTATTATTATTGAATAAATCATGTAATTTTCTTTTACTATTATATTTATTACAAGGAGTCAGCTGATCTGAAGTACCAGTAAGCTGAAAAATTGGAGCAGAAGACTTGACCAGGATCAACAGTTGGAGAAATGAAATTTGAGAACTTGAGGGAGGTAGAATTGAAATAGGTTAAGAAAATTCCAGAATTGGACAGATTGAGGTATCTACAATTGAATTATTGTTTTTCTTTGAAGATTCCAATCCAAATTTGCTACAATCTAAATACCCATGTTCTAATCCCACCAGAGCCCAGTTTGGTACCAGTGTGTTAAAATCAGGGTGTATCAAAGTTAACCAAACCTTCCATTTTTAATGGCGGTTTTCAACCCAAATCTGCCATTTCAAACCTGCCATTAAAACAAAAACAAAAAAACAATTTTTTCACATCAGATGTGTCAAATTTACCTCAAAATAAATGGATTTTTTCAAATAAAGTATTTGAAGGCTTTCACCACCTCAAACAAGGGTCATATTTCCCGTCATCACCCCTGGTTTCACCTCTGACCTCATCAGAAAAATTCTACATCCACCCTCATTGGTAATGTTTCATTTTCATCACTCTCATCACTTCATCACTCTCATCTATTTCTATCCTCTTTGCTTCATTGCTCTCATCCCCTCATCACTTCATCACTCTCACCTTGCTTTATCACTCTCATCACATTATCACTTTCATCACATCCATCCTCTCATTGCTTCATTGATTCATCACTTCATCCCCCTTTTCATCACATACTAACTCTCATTGCTTCATTGCTTCATCAATTCATCCCCCTTTTTATCACATAATAACTCTCATTGATTCATTGCTTCATCAATTCATCACTTAATCCCTTTATCCCTTCTTTCATCACATTGCTTCATCACCTTTCTGCTTCATCCCTTCATCACTCTTACTATTTTCAAATGGACACTCAGCAAAACTCCCCCCGCAAGTCCACTCAACCAAAGCAAACATCCCCCAGGAAATAAAAATCCAACAATCCCCCACCATCAGTTTCCAAAACCCCAAGTCATCTCAAGAGAGCTTATCACATCATCCTTGTAAACTGGCTCAAAATTCTGTGCAACTATGATGCTTGCTTTGGATTGGAGAATGAAGCACAAGTTGGCCAACCTCCATCCTATAAGGTTAATGGTTATCCCCTGATGGCCAATGAACTCAGGAATAAAACCAAAGTTAGGCTGTATCTTTCATCCAAAAAGATGGAGGAGCAATTGAAGAACTATTGAGCCAATTAAAAAAAAGCCCAGTCCATGTCAATCTCCACTGGCCTTGGCATCACCAACTCCAATAAAGCCATAGAAATAACCGTGTTGGTTGATAAGTTGGACTCAATTTGTCCTTTTTATGTTCATATTTATGGAATCTCTGGAAAGAAGGCAAACATCACCCTGTTAGCTGCTTTTGACTCCCAAAAATCTGAATCTGTTGAAGCTGAGGACTTGGCTTTGGATGCTCAGCCTACCAATGATGATCCCAAAAAAACCTATGAGGGGGCCAAATTGGATGTGGAGGAGGATATCCCAACACAACCAGCTCCAATAATGTGTACATCAGCATTGAAAAACGCTTCCTTGGAGCCCTTCCTTCTTTCTTGCAATTGCTCTCTTCCTGGGGTGGAAGAAATGGACAACTTGGCCAATGAGGAGCATCTTATTCCTGTATTGCCATTGCCATCAAAGTCTGAAATATGAATCTGTTGAAGCTGAGGACTTGGCTGTGGATGCTCAGCCTAGCAATGATGATCCTGAAAAAAACTATGAGTGGGCCCAATTGGATGTGGAGGAGGATATCACAATACAACCAGCGCCAATCATGTCTACATCTGCATTGAAAAACCCTTCCTTTGAGCCCTTACTTCATTCTTGAAATTTCTCTCTTCCTGGGGTGGAAGAACTGGAAAAATTGGCCAATGAGGAGAATATTATTCATGTATTTCCATTGCCATCAACATCTGCTCAAGTAAGGAACCAAGTTCTTTTTTCTTCTTTCTGGTTAATCCTGACTGATTTAGATAGTAAAAAAACAGCCTCATCCTTTCCTGATGGGACAAAAACTCAAGCCAATGGGGCCTCCCAAATTGCCTTCAAATCAGAGTGACAACGTTTCCAGACAAACCTCCTCTGCAAAGGGAAAGCAAAATGCCTCCAACTTCATCAAACTCAGCACTAATAGCCATCAAAAGGGGAGAAACACTTCAAATATTTCTGGCTTTGAGGATATAATGGAGATGCAAGATTCATGTAAGGGAATTGATTTATTCTCCTTGCTTTCAAAATCAAGCTCATTCCTATTTCCCTCCTCCAAAAAACAGTGAAATCACAAATTGAATTCAAAATAAATTCAATTTTAAAAAGAGAAATGGGATTGTAATCGGCTATCAATTTTCAAAAGTGGAAAGATGAGAGTTTGACTCATCAACAAAAGTTGGATGCTGAGTGGATACTGAAAAAGGCTGAGCTCCAGTTTCAAAAAGAGGAAAAGGAGAATGATTGACAGGAAGAGTAACTTGAAAAGGAGAGGGAAAGGCTAGCCAAAGAAAAAACAATAGGTTATTGGTAGCCATGGCATGTATTGGTGGCAGTAGAATTGTGGATGAAATATAGGAAATCAATTGATTTCTTGGCTTCTAAATATATGTACCTTGATAAAAATTTTAAAAATAAAAACAAAAAAAATATTTTTGATTGAAACAACTTTTGAGAGTATTTTTCACACCACCAATGAACAAATATTTTTTTTTTATTTATATTTTTTCCCTAAGGTATATTTTCCCACTGGCCAAGTTATTGCTAGTGTTTTGAGTGGTTTTGTTAATTTGCATGGACATGGCCATTCTTGTATGGGTTGCAGACTCCAAAGCAGGAAAAGTAAAGTGCTGGTACTTATTTGCTGCCCAAACCATTTTCACAATGCCTTTTTGTTTGAAATCAATCCCAAAAACCAAGTTGGGAAACACAAATTGGTCCCTGGATACTTGATATTCATCCTTGTTGTTGATAATTTGTCCATTTGATTTGTTGATTGGAACCACAAGTAAAAAGGAATAGGAGGAGACATTTCCTTTGTCAATATGGGTAGAGCTGTAGAAGGAGTCTGAGGTGAAGGTGATTTGAGGGGAGCAGTCAAAAGAATTGAGGCCAGATCCAAATTCCAATGAGTAGAAGGAAGGGATATTGCTGTCCATCATAGTTTCATGATTTGAATTAAATGCAAGTTTGGCTCATGTCCAAAACATTTGCCCTAATATTTGAGAGACCTTTTCAGACCTAAGGTTCATAAAATAATACTCTTGAGGGGAGGATTTTATAGCATCTTTCTTCAAATATCTTCCAAATTTTTTGGAAGGGTGCATGGATTTCTGCCATCCAATTGCCCACATTTTTCCACCCCAAGGTCTTGAGGGACCAATGGTGTTGAAAGTTTTTTTGGATTGGTGAAGGAATTTTGTGACTGAGTTGATTTCCTTCTTCTCTTGCTCAGAGAGTTTTCAAAGGGAAAAATGTGATGATTAAAACCATAGCCACATGATACAATTGATCTTGAACATATACTTTTCCAGAGCTGAAGAAATGGAACAGTTTGATATTCTGTTTGGCCTGTTCAAACTCTTCAGGGCAGGTTTTTGGACTGTTCTTAACAATGGAAGGATACAGATCCAAAGGATGTAGTTTGCATGAAGACCACACAACCTTTTTTTTAATTGTTTCCTCAGAAACTTCAAATGCAATTTTGGAATCCTTCATTTGAGCCCTCATTCTCTGGAAAGCCCTTTTCTTCCCATCTCTTTGTATTTTTTTCAAACTATTCCTTCCATCCTTTTCCCTCCCAACCATATACTTTTATCAGGGTGAGGATCAAGATGAAAATTAATTTTTTTCTAACATTTTGATTTTGGTGGGAGAAGAATGGGCCATCTAGAAAGGGGGGTCAAAGGGGTCAAATGATGGGTTGGATTGTATGAAATCAAAAAGAAAACATTCATTTGTCTGGTATAATCAACATAGATGATCAACAAACATAGAAAAAAACAAAAAATTACCAGTGAATTGTCCTACAGAAAACAAAAATTTAAAAAAAAGGTCAGTCCCCTTGTTAATCATGAGGCAGGAGGAGGAGGTGGTGGTGGATGGCGGGCAGAGGAGGTGGTGGAATTTCTGATAAATTGATTGATTGATTGGCAAATAAAAAATTGATTGGACTACAAACAATTGTTTTCTTGTCAATTGATTGACAAGGAGGAGCAGGGGGATGAAGGGGATGAGGATGAGGAGGAAGGGAAAAGCATGAGGAGGATGAGGGGGGGTGCTTACCAGATGTGGCAGCCAAGGAACAAGCAAGAAACAAAAATATAGAAGGAGGAGGAGGAGAGGGGAGGTAAGCACCAATCCATCAAGGAGGGGGAGGAGGGGGGGGAGCTTACCTGGGGAGCTGAGAAAAGAACAAGGAATTTGAGGACCTGTATAAGGAGGAGGATGACTGGGTGAACTTGGAGGTGGAGGTGGATGGTGAGGTGGTGGTGATGGTTGAGGTGGTTTGGTGAGGGGGAGGGAGGAGTGGACCAGTGGTGGTTGAGGTGGTTTGGTGAGGGGGGGGGGAGGAGTGGACTGGTGGTTTGGTGGGGTGAGGTGGGTGGTTTGGAAGCTTTGGTTATGCTTTTTTTCCCAATTCTACCAAAAAAACAAAAAAACAAAAAAACAAAAAAACAAAAAAACAAAAAAACCAGAGTCAGCCTAGGATTCTTGTTTGAAAAACCAAAACCAAAAAAATTCTGTAATGTTATATTTCACCTATTTAAAAACCAAATTCTACTCATCAAAGTGGGCAAGTGTGAGGGGTAGAATCTGCTCTCTCATGGCCAAAGATGAGGTAGAAGATGATACCGGGATGACTTGAGGAGGATAAGGAATATCTTGGTCAAATATTTTGTCCCATTCATCTTTGATGTTGACCAGAAGGTTGTGAAGGATTACACAAGTGATAATCCAGTTGATGAGGATCTTCATGTTTTTGGAATTTTGAAGCTGGTTTTGCATTTTCCTTAAGCTTTCCCATCTGTTGAACCCTGAGTTCAGATTTCTGTAAAACTGGAATAACTTATAACCAGAACTGAAGACTGATGCCAGAAACATGAGACAAAGGAACAAGGATATGAAGCACAAGTAACACCACAAAAACATACCCAACAAGATTGAAATGACCCATGATTGTAACAATGATGGAGGAAGAGATTTAAAGATACACTGGTAAAAGAACAATGTTGCTCTGGTAACAATAATGAATCCAAGGAAGTAATTAAACTGAAGAAACAGGATTAGAGATATGTTGAAGAGAGTCAGGAGAGCTTGGAGGTTTGCACCAAATTATCCAGGATCCTATGCTATGACAAACTTCTTCAGTGTGGTGATTCTATCTTCAGAGATTGAGGTTGATGATCAGAGATGTAGGATTTTGTGAGGAAAAGAAGTCCCTAAAGGTGGACTTGATTCAAGGTCTTAAAAGACTGTCCATGGTCTTGCGGATGAATATGCATATTTTCAGCCTCCTGGATGCCAAGACCTTGCTATCCTTTAGCTACCAGCGGTGATAGAAAAAATAATAAATATATTATTTAATAAATGCAGCAAAAATACGTAAAATATTTGATTGCAAGGTTTATTGGTTTGGTTATGGTTTATTGTTATAAATCAATGTAGATAAATTGATTATTAAATATTTTTATAGAGGGCCCACAATTATATTGGTGATCTTTGACACCTCTCTTCAGGGATTTCAGTATGAAAACACATAGTCCTGGTTAATTTGGGATCTTTAGTTTAAAGGATATTTTTCCCAAAGATAATATGTATATATAAAAATACACGGTGGAGTGGCAGGGCTTTGTAACCAAGCTGCCACAACAGAGAAAGGATAATGAAACTCACTGGTATATTATTAAATCCTTTGGGTATCTTTTTGGGACATGCACTGATGGGTTAAACCTGTATACTGGGGTTATAAGGTTGTTCAGCAGTTTAAATTGATAGAAAGAGGTTGAGGACGGATATTATTGATCAGACTAAGCCATAAATCACTTACCTATCTCTTATAAGTATTTGATTACCTAGGAAAGGTGTCTGGATTTAAATATAACTGGGTCTCTTCTCATCAATATCCTCAAAAGAGCTCTTTATTTATAGCTTTTGGAATCCCAATATTGTCCTTCTGAGGGGTAAAGGGGCTCAAAGAGACAGACACTGAGCCTATCAAGGTAACCAATGGTAGCCTGTCACATGTTCTTGGTGCTGTAGCACGGGTAGAATCTAAAACCACAGGGTATGGGAACTATTCTACTTTATAATTGATATTAGGACATGTGAATAACACTAATCTGTCCTTTTTATTTATTATTTAACTAATTATCCTTAGTAAATTTTCCCAGTAAGTTAATAATTATTTCAATAGACATTTCTATGGAAATTTTGATGTCAGGTGATTTCTCATTATGTATTAAATAATTGGAGTAAATTCATGATATTGATTTTACTCCTTATTTTAAAATTTCAGTTGATTTACCAAAATAATTACTTAAAAATATAAGTCATGAGTATTCTTGTAATACATTTACAACATTAGTTTTCTTAGTATGTCACAAAAATATTGATGTCTAAAAATTCTGATAATAGTATATTAAAGTATTTTAATATATTTTCAGAAGTTGTCATTGTCTTATTTTTGACATTCTTGATACTTTGAATTATATTTAATAAAAAAAAAGTATAAAGGTTATTTAAGTATTTTTATATAACTTTAGGTACTTTTAGACTATCTACTATCTATGGGAACATTTATTACATATTTAGAATGTTCCCGTGTGGGTTGTAGCATGTTTACGCGGTACCTAACTTTCTCAGGCCGCCTGTCACTTTGTCAACCCATAGTCCTGTGGCTGCATACTTGTCAGAGGCCCGGGGCTGCGTACACAACTTTGATGCAGTGACAGAGCTGTATCTCAGCCGCGCGCGGGTGCATTGGCTGCCGTGGCCGTGTGCGGGAATTGTGACAGAACACATTTCCATCTGTAACTCCTAAAGTATACACAACACCTCAATTCTGACCGAATTTTAGTTGTGAAACTTATATGTGACAAGACGTGTGAAATATTCAACTGACCAAAAAGTTCAATAGTGGTGCTGTGGTATTTTGGTTTTTCTTTCCTTAATTATTTTAAAATATAAGGAGTTGGATTTCAAGGGTGGGGTCAGTGAGTGACCCTACCTAATTTTGGGTGGATAATCCATTTTTTCAATAATATTTATGGTTTTCCTACTTCTTATTAGTTTAAGTTTGTTATTATTATTTCTATTTTATTTCCGTTACTTTTGCAGCTTGCTCTGCAATAGTAGCAAGCTGACACATATGACCATCAGACCCATTAGAATCAACCCATGTCTATCCGGCTAGAGCTATAGAAATACTGTAGACACAACAATGAAAAGGAAAATAGAAATGAAGAGCTAATCAAGGTATTACCAGCAGTGGTACTCCTAACGCGTAGGATTCCTAAAACCATCTTCCTTTCAGCACACCAATTGCATGTTCAATCCAAACACATGATTGAGCAAGATGATAGTTGGAATTGGTTTTTTGTAGATCATTGGAAGAAACATTCTGATAAGCTGGAACAAGATATTTCCTGAAATCCCAAGCTGAATCAGCCAGAAGGTATTGATCTTGGTCAAAGTAGTTCTCTGTTTGTTTTGAAATCCGCATCTGATTGAAAACATATGAATCCAGACAAGAACCTGAAAGGCCAGCATGGAGGGATGTGAACTTGTTGTTTTTATCATAAACAAGTTTTAGTGCCACAGGGTATCTATAAAAACAGGTAAAACATATTTTGTCAGTGTGTTATCAAAGGCTTTGGAAATGAAATGATTAAATTACCTTTTTTTGTCAATCAAAATAGTGACTGCCATTTAGCTGGGATTTTTGACTCAAGGGGATAGTGGTTTCATCAACAAAACCAATGCAACCAGGAAAGCCTTTGGTCTTCATTAATTGAGATATCTTCTTGCATTCTTCTTTGGTTGGCCAAGAAATGACTGGGAAACAGAAAGATAGGGTAGAAATCATGACTCTTTTGGTGTATAAGTTGATGGTTCCATACCCAACTGGGAATAGATTTTCTCATCAATGAATTTCTGCTCCATTTCGATTTGATCATGATCTACAAAGAGCAAAGGCCAGTTGGATAGCAGGATTGTGTGGAGGATTCCAAGAATTTTTCTGGAAGATGTGGTGGTCTTCAATCATCTCCAAATGTTTCATGAATGAATGTAATAAATTTTGGAACAGTTGCTCAAAGCTTAAGTTGGGGGGGAGATGAAGCTTTGGCCTTTCAAACATAGGGTTGTGGAGAGTATGTCTTCTTGGAACCATGTATTGTTTTTCCAATAGAGAATTCAAAGCTAACCAATTTGATTCAATCTTGAAGTCTGAATCAGATTCAAATATTAAAAAAAAGTTCAGTTAGCTTTTTTGTGTTTTCAACTTGCTGCCAGGAAGTTTGATTGGACATTTTGAGAAAGATGGTGATGTGATGTGGGGTGATGAGATGATGATGGGATGTGTGTGAAGGGATGGAGATGGGATTGGTATGGATTTGCTGATGTGGAGGTGTGGATGGGTGTTTTGTATGTGATGGATGGTGGATCAATGATGATGCATAAATGGAAGATTTGATGTTTGAAATCCGCCATTTTCATGAAACTGGCCATTGTGAAATACACCAATTAGGGGGTATGTGTATTTCAGAAATGCACCATTTTTAAATGGCGGGTTTGGTGAAGAAAAATGGTGGATTTCTAATGGCAGGTTTGCTAACTCTGATACGCCCTATTAAAAATGGTGGGCCTAGTGAAAGAAAAATGATGGGTTTTTATGGCCAGATCTTCATTGAAATTTTTGAGGATCTTTTTAATACATGAGATTTCTTGCAATTATTATTTAATAAATCATGTAATCTTTCTTTTACACTTAGATTTATTACAAGGAGCCAGCTGATCTGAAGTACCACTAAGCCGACAAATTGGAGCCGAAGACTTGATCAGGATTGAGAGTTGGAGAAATGAAATTTGAGAACTTGAGGGAGGTAGACTTGAAATAGGTCGAGAAAATTCCAAAATTGGACAAATCGAGGTATCTACAGTTGAATCATTCTTCGTCTTCGAAGATTCCAATCCACCTTTACTATGATTTAGATACCTATGTTCTAATCCCACCAGAGCCCAGTTTGGTTCCAGTGTGTTCAAATTGAAACGGAGCTGACTCAGCGACGGGGGGAGAACCATCGCTGGATGTTGATGTTCGCCGAGTCTGGCGCTGGTCACCCGAGAACGGAGACTGAACCTCGCGAGAGACAGGTCAACCTTGCCAACAGCAGTCACGTTCCAGGCTATCGATCACCGAACAACTTCCCAACAAACTCACCCATCCCGTTGGCAAAACAGAGGTTGGCAGGCTTGAAAGAGGACTCCGGCTTGGACTCAGGCTTCACTGAAAGCTAATCCAGTCAATCAATCAACTCGATCGAGCTGAAGATTAAGTTTGACAGTCTGGGATCCAACGAGAGATTTATTATCCCCCCCTTGGATCACAGCGCCATATTACGTACAATCACGTACCTAAGAATAGGCTCGAGCAAGAAAATTTCAAAATCAAGTCGATCGGGGGTGTTGAGTAGACGGTTGAAGATAGACAAGGATGATGGATCCAAGGATGTGGTTGTCACTAAAACTGCTACTTATTATCAGTGGATCGTTGTTCCAGACGGCCGTCGATTCGACTCGGTTGGACTACGACCACCTTGAAGTCGAGAATCGATATTCGCAAAAAATTCATCGGAATCGAGCCGAGAAACCATTCCAAAAACTCGAGATCGAGACGACTTTTGAACCTGCGTCATGTCTACTGAGAACCCAAGCTAACGATCGATTGGCGTGCGTAAGAAACAAGAGTCTGTAATACAAGCGAATTTAAGAAAATTAATAAGAGATAAAGAGAGAGAGAGAGAGAGGGAGAGAGAAATCTGACTGGTGGCACCTTTTACCATTTCGTACTTCCTATTCTACACATTTACATCACACAGCGTCACTTATGTTGGAACGTTTCCAGATACCGGCAAGCGATTCGATGCCATTGAAGATCCTAAGAAGTTAGTTTATAGCCCCCAGCCACGGTATCAATGAGCTCTGCCATTCTTTCTTTTCCTAAAATATATATAAAAAAAATGAAACTCCTCATCTTGCTAGATGCTAATCATTTTACTATTATCTTGACCATATAACAAAACTATGTTCAATGAATCATGTCCAGGCCATTTACCTTTCAAGTCGGCGTCGGTCAAGTCATCAAAGTAAGTGGAAAATCATAACTTCCTGTGGGCAAATAGTACATCGAGCCGTGAAATCAATCAAGGTTAGAAAAAGCTAATATCAACTGAAGATCCATTGATTGATGTTCTTTATTCAGGGTTGGGACCAAGGCATGCTGAAGTAAATTGAATTTAGCCGATTTTTTTGCCCCCCCCGCTTTCCCCCCCTTTTTTTCCCCTTTCCTTCTCTTTCTCTTTCTTTTCGTTTTTTCATTTTCATTTTCACTTTGATTTATTTCTCACCCCCCCCATTTTCTTCTTCTTTCTACTTCTTCTACTTTTTTTATTTTTCATTTCATTTTTTTGGTTTCTCTCTCTCTCAAAAGAAGCACAAACACCCAAAAGCAGACGCTTACATTAATTCTGCAAAGCTGCCTTGTGTGATTTCCTGAAGCCTTTGGAATCTTCCCCCGTTTTTTTCCTTGCTTTGCATGATGCCTTCGGAAAACTGGTGAAGCATGTGTGAGGGAGAAAGAAGGATTTTAAAAATCCCTTCAGATTTAGCCTACGGACATCGGGGTGGTAAGTGATTATAGATTCCATTAATTTTTCCATACTTCCTCCAAAATCTATCCACTCGATTAGGTATCATGTGGGTCAACTCAAGGACAACCTCTCAGCGCTGATTAAATGTTTTGATTCCGATCAATCACAAAAACAATTTTCGATAATTGACTTTGGATAGCTGGAGATGACATTCCACCGGATTCACCTTTGATGTTCGAAGTTGAAGTAAATGATATTTTTTTTTCTCCCGACCCTTGGCGTATGCTTTTTCAAGTTTGTTATTCTCAAAACATTGACGATATATGGGCATTTAAAATTCAACCGATTCTACTCAAGACAGTTGATTAAAATCCTGAGTCGAAAATACGAATCAACAACGACTTTAAAGAAACTATTGATCGAAACGATTCATAAACCGACTTCTTGTTCTATCAAATCAAAAAATGGGGACCGTTTGGCGTAAGTTTGCCCCATCCTCCTCCGCAGTCATGATGCTCATCGATGTTGATGTTATGAACGTAAGAGCATGCCTGAAACTTCAAAATCATCTTGGCTAACGAACATAACGTTGAAAATTACTGGTCTCGTTGAATGAGGCTTTTAGAATGATATACGTGGGCACTCTCAGGTCAACTGGGCTTCAATTCGATGCTGCAAAGGATCCTAAGCAGTGAGTTATTAGTATTGCTACTCATAGTCAGCTATCGCTTTCAAATCAAATCATTTCCTTTTACCTCCGCAGACCTTCGCGATTGACACTCTTGATCGTTTTTCTTTCTTCCTCTTTAACGATCATTAGTCCTTTTGAATTCAAACTCGGAGTTGGTCAGGTTATTCAGGTAACTATTTATCCAATTCAGGCTCTTTTTTTATGGCGATCAGACGGAGGTACCTCATATTTCAAGTGTGATTTTCTCTCCCTGCTTCCTCTTTACCCACCCAATAACAGGGATGGGATGAAGGATTAAAACAGTGAGTAAATACTTTTTGAAAAGAAACCAAACAGCACACAAACGATCGAATAGATGTACCTTGATCATTATTCTTTTCATCACGTTCCACTACTTGTATCAAATAGACCGGTGCAACTGACAGTTGGTACATTTGACCCCTCCATATATCTACTAGTATGTGTATTGGGGAGAAGCGAAGATTATCAATCCCCGCTTTGATGGCTTACGGGGCGCATGGGTTCGAGTCTGGTAAGCCTCATCAATCATCCATCATCTTAAAATTGTAGTCGGTTTTGTTTGGTACTCATTGGAATGTATTTGCTTTTTTTGACCAAATGTGTGCAGGCGATCCCCCCATTCCAGCTAATGCTGATTTGGTCTTTGATACTGAAGTGAAGTCTTTTTTTTTCCCTTTCCCTCTGATGTAATGTTTTCTTTTCCCATTTTTCGTCCATCCTTTATTTCTTCGTTCTTTTTCTTTTTTCATCTATTTATTTTTTCCAAAAAAGAAGTAAATAAAAATGGCGTGCGCGGTAAAACCTATTGCTGACTGCTTGTGTTTTAATGAAAACCTGTTGCTACCGATATGTTTCCTCCCCAATGGATGGTACCTTCCTGATACAGCTTGTAGATATACGCTCTCATCAATCGGATACTGTCCTGGGTGATCAAAACAACAGGGGTCCATGGATTTGGACTTGGCTTTGGTTGGTCATTGAGGCTTCGATTAACTTGATCGAAACTTTTTCCATCTTCTCATAACCAAAAGCTTGGATGATCCAAAGTGGTCTATTCATACTTTAAAAACAAGTTCTGACGTCTTCCATAGAAGTACAATCGAATCCTACCCGTTTTCAATATCTCTTGGTTTGACGCGGCAGCTCATCTTTTCCTCGTCTTTTCAATGAGAACCCCTTTCTTCATCTTCTTCATCTCTTCTTTCTTTTGTATTCCATCTTGGGGCGTCGCCTCCTCGCACATACGTGCATGAAAAAAAAAGTTGAGTATATTTCAAAAATGTGCTTATTATTAAAGTCGGGAAATTAGCAGTAATACTTGTCTGTTCCGTTTGGTGGAAAAGATGAATATAAACAAGTCGTTTAAGGGAGTGACTCTGAGGGGGGTTTCTTTTGGAGCAAAGTCTACGCAGTTGGATGAGGATAGGATACGAATGAAGGCGTTGCGAAAGGTGGACTTAAGAAATACAAATGCGGATGACTCAGTAAGATTATGCGGCAGGATGTGAAAAATCGAATATCGAAATGAGAGACATAACTGAGAAATAGAAATACCGATGACTCCCTAGTACAACTCCAAGTGGAGGTTAGCCACAGTTCGACCCCCCCACCCCTCCATGCGTCATGCCGTTGGCCCTTTGAGGCCAACCAGGGCGCATAGGATCAAGTCGGTAGGTTTGGGAAGCGATTTGGTAAAGAGATTAGATATCATTGGGTAAATTGCTTGATACACGATGGCCAAGATGAGGGCTCTGGCTGACCAGTCACATGATTTCAGGATTTTTGGCCCATGTTGCCACTAGAATTTCACCAAGTTTGGAAAATGATGGAGTCTGAATGCCATGAGGTGGCAAACAGAAATTATCGTAGGTTTAACCTTTATGTATATTTATTTCATATATATATATATATATATTTTATATATTTATTTTTAATTTAATTAATTAATTTATTTTATATATATGTATATATTTATTTATTTATTTATTTCATTTCTTTTTAATTTATTTATTTATATTTATTTATATTTATTTATATTTATTTATATTTATTTATATTTATTTATATTTATTTATATTTATTTATATTTATTTATATTTATTTATATTTATTTATATTTATTTATATTTATTTATATTTATTTATATTTATTTATATTTATTTATATTTATTTATATTTATTTATATTTATTTATATTTATTTATATTTATTTATATTTATTTATAATTTTAATTTAATTAATTAATTTAGGGTATTGAGTTTTTCATGCCCCCAAACCTGCAAATCACGCGGTTTGGACATCCCCACAACGTCCCCCAACGTCCCTGACGCACGCGGTAAACCTGGAAAAATGCGGTTTTTGGGGGTTGTCAAAAAAAAATAACTAGGGGATAGGAGGGCATCTCAAACCCCTGCAGAATAAATCTGAAGGATTTTGGCCATTTTTAAGGCCTTCAAATTGCCCTCAAAAAACTGAAAAAAAACACTCCACATCTCAAATATTTTCAGATTTTTAATCTTTTCTCTTTCATTATTTTGAGAAATCTGAAGATATAAAATTTTTTCAAATTTGGCAGGCCATTCAATTATAATTTTTTCAGAATTTGAGTACTTCACTTTTGTGCCAGAAAATGGGATTTACATAAAAAATGAGACATTATTTTCAATTCTTTTCTTTTTGTTATTTTTCCATGAGATTTTCCAAATTTTCAGTTTTCATTATTTTAGTGAGAATTGCAAAGGGCCCAAAAAATCATCTAGGGATTTTTTGTAGCTTATTGTTTCCCAAAGAATTCAAAATTGAAAACACAAAAGTGGTGTTTTTTGCTCTAAATCAATAATTAGAAAAACAAAATATGAAAAATTGATAAAAAAACCAGACAAATGATTCAATCAAGATCAATTTGTATTACTTTATTATTTTTACTACCAGGAAATAAAATCTTCAAACCAAGTTCCAAGTTATTATGAATCAAATCTTCAGATTTTTGTAATTCCTTGCTAGCAAAAGCCTTGCAAAGGGGATCCAATTGGGGAGCTGGCCACAGTTCAGAATTATAGTGGAAAGAAACTATGTTCTGAGAATATTCCAAAATAATTAAAAATATGGGAGATTTTTGAGAATTGGCAGTTGGAGGTGAATTGAGGGGAAAATAAGTTGATGGCATCAAATTAGATAAAATTACCACTGGCCTATTGTATTTATCTTCAAGCAGGAAACCATGGAAAGGGAATTTCATCCAGTAATTTTGAGGGTCAGGTCCAGAAGTGTGGTTGAGATGTTTTGTTGCTTTTTCAAAATTTTCATCCCAGAATTGATCAATGAAGTTTTCATCCTTGAAGATAGAGTTTGATTCCATTTCCTTGATCATTTCCTGATGTATTGATCTCCAATCTTCATATTTAAGGCACAAATTAACTTCTAATGATCTAAACCCACAGTTCGCATTGCCCATCACATCTTGAACATGTAAAATTTTTGGTATGGCTGTCTTTGGGAAAATGAAATTTTTGTATTGATACTAAGGAAAAAAAGATGAGTATTATTTAAGATGAAATGAAAAAAAAAAACAATTCATACTTACTTTATCAATAGCCACCACTTCAAAATTATCAGAATATGAAAAAGACAATGGTGTGACCTTCATCCCAAAAAACAAGGGGTCAATAAATTAACCATAAAGCAAGATTAATTCAGAGATTTATTAAACTTTTCAGTTTCAGAGGCTGTGGCTGTGGGAGGAAAGATTGGATTCCCTGGAGGCCTATAAGCATCTTCATCTTCATCTTTTTGTTTTCTTCTCTTGATCCTCTTCAAAGTCCCAGGACTCAAATTCTGTGAAACAAACCTCTTATTGATGATTTTCCCTAACCTCTGAGTGGCAAATGAAAATATGAAAATCAATGGAAACTAGAAAAAAATCCTGATCCCCCCCAAACAACAAGAAAATTAATAACTGTCTTTATTATATCCAATTCTTCAAAATCTTTGAGTTGTTCTCCACTCAATTCCTCTTCTGTTATAAACTCATCCGGTTCACAATGCAATGTTATCCTAATTACAAAAAAAAATCACCTCTTCCTCTGATTCTTGTTTCTTTTTTCCCTTGGCCTTTTCATGGTATTCCTTTCTGTTCCTCATCCTCAGATTCTGAAATTAGAGAAAAAAAATTCCAACCATATGCTGTTAGGAACAATTCAACAGAAAGGATAAAAAAACCACAAAAAGAAAAAACTAACCATTGAATTAACCACTTGGTGCTTCCTTGGTCTTCCTCTTCTCTTAGGTACTTCAACATATTCAAAACCAGATGGATCCCTTTTAGATGAATGCTGAGAAAATCTTTTCGTTTTATTGGGGGCTCCTTTGGGTCTCCCACAAATTTTCCTTTCTTGATTTGATAGGGGTTCTTGAACGGGAGTCAGTTGATACTTCCCTTTTAACAGTTTCATCATTTCTCCAAGGTAAAAATCTTGTTCTCCTGGGTGAAATTCAAGGAATTCTTCAAAGAGTTCATTCTGAAATTGGTGTATGTTGGTTGATTGGGAAGTTGATTCATCAGTTGATTGAGAAGGTTGGAATGCCCCTTCTCAGCAAGCTATGAATAAATCTAAATTAAAAGAAAAAACTTCATAAATCAATTTTAGAATTATTTTTTTCTCCAAGAAAAGAAAACATACTGCAATAGGATGTTTCAAATACTCCTGGGAATGAAAATCATCAAGCAAAAATTGTTTCTTCTTGAGATTGAACTTCTTTAGTTTTTGTAAACAAGGAATTTCAATGAAAGAAGAATAATCACAATCAGAACAGGTGATTGTCTTTTCTGCTGAAATTTGAAATTAATGCACAATATTGAGAGAATAGCGGCTTATTTTTCCTGAGAGATTTTCAATACAATATGGGAGACCAATCAAGTTCTTGCAGTATTCCTGAGAAGTTTCAATGGCAGTTTCATGGAGTTGAATTGAAACTGGATGATATATTTGGTGAACTACATCAGAAAATGAACCAGAGGAAGTTGTGATAAATTGTTTGACATAAGAGTGAATCCCTTCTCTCCTAGATGTGCTGGTATTTAAAAAATGCAGGTGCTTTTTTTGCAGCATATGAAACAAATTTTAATTTTAGAGGAAGCCAGTTTTCAAGAATGTAGTCAGAAGTAGGGGGATTCCAGACTAAAATCAGTATGGTAAAATTACCTTGATAAGAATTTTAAGATTTGGATTTGACCAGCATATTCCAGTGTTTTCTGAATATCAGCCATTTTTCTTCAGATTTAAAGTGTTTTCTAAAATGTGTTTGAATGTTTTTGAAGATATTCCAGACACAGTGTAAATGATGTGAGTTGGGAAATACAGTTTCAATGGAATTAATCAGGGATTTATCTTTGTCAGTCACAATGACTGTGGGTTGTTCATTTTCTAATAATTTATGAAGTTGGTGGAGAGCACATTTATAGTATTCATTTCTTTCTTGGTAGAGGAAAAAGAAACCAACAGAGAATGTTCTAGCACAATTTCTGACCCAAAGAATTTGAAGAAGAGGCATGGAGAGTTTTTTGGTGTTATAGATACAGAGCATCATTAATACTGATGGAAAGAGTTTGATTAATTTGATAGAATCTGGGTGAGAAATGAATAAAGAAATAATATAACATTTTCATTATTAATTTCATATGTAAAAGAAGAGTTTCTCAATTCCATTATTGAAGCTTCTATGGGTAATTTACCTTCCAGTTTTTCTTTTTTAATTTGTGATTTTTTGTCAGAGATTGTACTAAGGGTTGTGTGAACAGGAGAATTGGAGGACTGCATTAAGGAATTAAGAATTTTCAGGGGAGTAACCCCAGCTTTGGTTCAAGAATTGACCATATCCTCTTGATCAACCTGAATCCTTCTATTAAATGAATGGGTGGATGGATCATTTGATGGAGGATGATTGTGATCAGGGCATTGGATTTTCATTTCCCAAAGACCAGACCTCTTGTAAAAGCTTCCAGAGAATTTGAAGGGAAAGTTTGTTTTTATAGTTGATGATAGTCTTTTGTTATCCAAATTTGGCTTATATTCCCCAGATTTTTCACATTGATAATTATATCTTTGCTCCTTAGTACTGGATACTTTGGTGGAAATGGAATATCCATGGGATTTAGCCCACTCTTGAACAGCATCCACAAGTTCCCTGTTTCAATGATATGATAATTCAGATGGAGGAGCCAAAGGGGTGGAATCATGAAGGTGATATGAATCAGTTGAAGCAGTAGAAGGAGAAGAAGCAAAGGCAGATAGTGGAGACAAAGAAGAAGAAGCAGAGGCAGATAGTAAAAGTGGGTTGATGTGTTGTTCAGACATTTTTTGTTGGGGATTTTGATTTTGAGATGGTTTTTTTTATGAAAACTTGATTTTTTTGATTTTTGATTGAGTTTATGGATTCAGGGGGCTTGATTTAGTGGGGTTGGAGTGTTTAATTGGCTTGGTTGAGTTTTCTTGAGTAGTGATGTGTGATTGGTTGATTGGTGTTGAGTTGTGATGATTGGTGATGGTGGTGATGATTGGTGTGATGTGGAGTGGATTGTTGATTTTGACAGGTTATGTGGTGGTTGAGGAGAGTATTGGACCGCCCCAAGAGGTGAGGAGGAGGCAGGAGATCATTCAAAATCATATTTTATATCAGATTATTCATATAGAAGATCCCAAAAATGCGGACCTACCCCAAAAAGGGGTTTAAACATGGTATTTTGAGGTTAGACATTTGAGGGCCAAAGTAAGGTCCAAAAATATGAAAAAAATACATTTTTGTTTCATTTTAAGTGCATTTTAAAACTGTAAACTCAGATTTTCCATAAAAAGAATCAAAATATGATCAGAAATTGCTTCAAAACACACCCCAAAACAGACACTTTGTCAGGTTACTGATACCAGGAAAGCAAAATTGAAGAATATCCCATTTTTGATGTTCACTGAGAGGGGAATTAAGAGCTGCTTGAGAAAATTATTCTTGGTTAAAGGCCTTCAAGTTTTTCTCATAAGTGGAATCAGTAGTTTGAGCATTAACATGACATATTTGGAACTTCTTGTTCCAGTCTCCTCCTACAGTGAAGTATCTACCCTTACTGTGGAACATATCTATTCCATAAAAGCATAGATAGTCATTTCCTAGAATAAAGTAATCACATACTCCATTTTGAAGTACTCCAAATACAACTTTCAGTTTTACTGAGCCTTTGGAATGGAGTAATATGATATCAGAAGACCATACTCCAATAGCATTGAGGGCAGAGTTACAGCTGCTAAACTTAGTCTGAGGTACCAAAAGTAAGTTCTCCTTCCAATTGGGATCTTGGTTTTCCAAATAGGTTGATCCAACACAAGAGCAAAAAGCTCCACTATCCAAAAGTAACTTTACAAGGGAACCTTGTATTAGACCAGTGGCATAGCAAGTTTTGCCAGTGGTGTAGCTCTTACCATCAGAGGGCTTCAGAATCAAGGTTTTGGCTTCAGAAACATGTTGAATTTTCATATCGTGAGTCCATTTCTGGGGTAGGTCAGAATGTTTGTTGACAGAGTTTATCTCCAGGAAAGACTCTATGTTTCCTTAAATAACATTAATGGAGTTAGTAATCATTAGTTCACATTCAGATATTGATCCATCAGTGTCATCAAGCTGGGGATCAGGGTAATTATCATCCTCTTCTCCTTCAATGAGATTGATCTTTCTCCTGAGCTGGGGGAAATCAGGTCTTACATTCCCTGTCTGGTTGCAGTTCAATCATACCTTTTCCTTAGTTCCAGAAGTCTTCTTGACTTCTAAGTGTGGAGTTGAAGAATCTTTGGTTTTGTAGTTGTATTCTTCTCTATTCTTGTGGGTAGGGTCTGTGGGTTTATTTTTTCTCTTGTCAAGACCATTCATATCAATTTTCTTCTAAAATACCAATGAAGGTAGAGAGGTCAGAATCCATAGGCATTCTGCATCTTACACTGTGATTAAGGTATCCAGGACATAGATTGAAGAGTCTTTCATATATCTCTTCTTTATCAGATTCAGGATAAAAAAAATCTAATCTTTTCTTCTTCTCCAAACACCACTTATGGGGTTTGTCCTTTGCAGGGTCAAATAGTGAGTTTTCAAAGGTCTTCATCATGTTACTTTTCCAGATTCTAGTACCAAATAAATATTTGATGAGCCCTTTCCAAGAGTTCCAAGTTTGAGATACTACTTCTCCTCTTTTGTTGATGAACCAATCTAAGGATACAACTTCAAATAGTCTGGGTAGTCTTACTACTGCTATGGTATCAGGGAGCTCATATGAAGCAAGAGTGTAGTCAATAAATTTAATAAAGCTGATATGGTTATACTCTCCTTCTACTGAGAATTTAGGCCATTCAGTTACAGGGGGTAAAAGCTTAAGGGCTTGTTCTACCTCAGGATTTGGACTGGGCCTGTAATACTCATTTCTTGCTGCTCCAGAATTATAAGCGGGTTTAGGGGTGATACTTATTCTTGTGGGATTTTTTTCCTCTAGGTTGACCAGGGGAAGACTAGTTGATTTGATCTTGAGACCTCTCAGATAATTCTTAATCATACCCAATTCTAGATCAATCTTACTGCTTAGTAAGTCTGTTTTATTAACCAAGTGAGCAGAAGGGGCATCAGATTTGTTCCATTTTTCTCCTTTGAGTTGTTCAATGGAGAGGAGAATCTCTTCATGTCCTGAAGAATAAGTGTTGTTTATATTTTTAATAATAGATACTTTATCCTGGTTGATAATATCTCTCAATTGTTTATTTTCTAACCCACTAGTCTTGATATGGGCAGCTTGTTTTTGTATTATCTTATTGGAACTCTCAATTATATAATCCAATGGTTTATGGATGTTATCTAAATTGCTTCTCAAGATTTTAAAGTTGTAGAAAACATTATCATAAAATTTATTAAAGATAGGAGTAATATCTGCATCTAGTTGTGATAAAATTTCTTTCACTTCTGAGCTACAGATATTATATTGTCCCAATCTTTGGGATTCCTCATCTTTTGGTGATTTGAAGACCTCAACTTTTTGGGGTCTTTTCCCTTTAATTTGGCTAATTGATTGCAAGGGTTCCAATTTTCCACATATTTCTCTACTTCCTTCCTGAGAATTAATTTCCGCAGGGATATCTGAGAGGACTTGGCCTGTGATATGGCCTTTCTCATGGCCACCATGTCCTCTTGAAATTGAGCCAGTCTGTAGGCCTCCCAGTGGCTCAAATGGCCATTTAGTAACTCCTTTATTTTGGACGCTCTGGCTGAGTCCAACTGGGGTGGCGTGGTAGAAGGCATAATCACTGGGGATAACTCTCTGGGAGAGGGAGCCATCTCAAACAATTTGTTGGTCAAGCTGGGTGGTGCGGGCCCTGGAGGATCTCACAGTGCTAGTGTTGTGGGTTTGAGTCCCCTCATTGTCATTGCTAAAGGCGCTGTTACAGGCACGCTTTCCTCCTGGAAAAGGTCCATAGGACAAGGCTCATCTGGTTGCGCGGGTGTTGGGCCTTTTTTGCCACATAGTGCAAAAATATGTAAGTTTTCCATCAAAGCTTTTGTAAAAATAAAAAAAAAATATTTTTCTTTTTATTTTTTAATTATTTTAAGCTCAATTTAACTTAAGTTCAAAGGTACCAAGGCTTGGTTAGGGTTAAAGGAGTCCTTGGTGGGTAATCCAGGGGGATCTTGGTGGGTACCAATGAGGTCTTGGCTTAAGTCCAGAGATCCATGATAAGAGTGACTTTCCAAAAAGTCCTGCTCATTAAAATAAGCAAGGGAGAAGGTTTTTTTCACTGTAATAAGATAAAAAAATTTAAATCAATAAGTTTTGGATTTATTATAATTTTTATTAATTTCTATTAATTTTGATTTTTTTTGAATTTTTTTGTTTAAAAAAAATAAAAAAAAAACATTAAATTGAATTCTTCTATTTCTTTTGAATAAAAAAAGCTGTCTTTGATAATTCTTCCAGGCCTTTTGTTGCCTGAGAAAAGATTTGAAATTAATGAGTCTTTCAAGTTCAAGTTCCTTTTCTTTAACTTCTTCCTGTTCATGGTCCAGAAGTCTTTGTTTCTGTTGTTCAGGAGTTAAAGAATTCCAATAATTAGGTACAAGCACACATGGACTGGTTTATTTATTTTGTTTAAGAATTTTTAAATAATAATCAATTAATTATCCATTGGTCTTAAGATCCACTGGAAAAAGAATTAAAAAAAAATGATAATAAGTATTTTTACTTCTTTTTACATAGATTATCTGGTCCAAAGAAATTAATTAATTAAATATTTATTATTCAGGGAGATTTCCCAGTCAGAACCCCATTTTTCAGATTACTGATACCAGGAACTTTGCATTACTTTAGCTACAGCAAGTGATATTGGTGTTAGAACAACAATAATTCCAAGAAAACACGTAAAATGCTCAAAATATTGATTAAAAGCAAGTGCAAAGTTTGGAGTTTGGTTTGGTTAAAAATGGTATAAATATATTTTTAAAGAGGGGCCACAGTTCATACAGAACAGGGGATATTTACTGAAACAACCTCTCTGCAAGGGGCTCTTTTGAACCATGTAAAGACCTTGGTACAATGAGGTACTAAGTGATTTACTCAAAAGGGGTTTACTCAAGGGAAATGGATGGACTGGCTACCTCACAGAAATTATGCCTGGAAGCAAGGGGAGATAAATTACTAATTTAAGCAGGCACTCCAAGATTCTTGCAGGAATTCATGTTTGAAAGGGTCTCAGGACAAAGGTTGGGGATTTTGCTGATATTCCTCAATGGAATTAACATTGGAGTTGGAATTAATAGTTATAAAATTGAGCTGAGGCCATAAATCACTTGTTTATCTTATATAAACACTTGATCACGGATGGAAAGGGGTGTGGATTGGTTCCTTAAAAATTACTGGGGTTTAAATCATCCAAAAAGGGCTGTTTATATACCTTTTTGGGGTAATAAGACCTTCTCAGGGCATGTAGAGAGGGTTGTGCTTGTGGGCTGAGGCTAGAAAGCTGACCAGTAATAGTTTGGCACTTAGTCTTAGTGCTTTAAATCTGCTAGCTCTGCTTGTGCCATATTTCCATGTGAAATAATTTTCAGAAACTGTTTAAATGTTAATTTGTTATTTTTACAGTTCTGGCATATTTCTTTATTTTATTTTATTTTATTTTGAGTGACATGGGCAGAAGTGGGTATTTGTAGATTCTATGCCATTCTATGCACATTTCAGCAATTATTAATAATTTTTAGGTGAACTTGTTGATATGTTTTGTGGTTCATACAGATTTGAAAATCACATTTACGTGACAACCTTTATTATTGTTTCTGTTAATTTATTTGTCTTATAGTTTGAATTTCAAACTTTTATTCAATATTCTGAGGTTTCAGAAATTCCTCTGTCCTTCAGTAAAAATTTTTACATATGCATGATCTATGCATGCAGGTTATAGCATGTTTGTATTACCTGGCTGTCAGGAAAGGTGCATTTGTTTTTGACGCGCGCAGGCTTGACAGCTGCGTGCGGGTACCATTATCTGCTGGCAGCAGCATATTGCATGCGGGTTTCTTGACAGGTGTCTACATATTTAGTTTCAGGCGTGTATACCTTTTTTGTATGGATGTGGGTCTGCACGTGGGAATTGTGATACAACACAAATCTGCCTGTAACTCCCAGAATATACACAAAACCTCAATTCTGAGTGAATTTTAGGTGTGAAAACTATACATGAAATCACATGTGAAATATCATAATGGCCAAAAAGTTCCATATTGATGCCTTGGTTTTTTTTCATTTCCTCCAAATTATTCTTTAAAAATTTAAAGAGTTGGAATTCAAGGGTGGGGTCAGTGAGTGACCATACCTTATTTTTGGTGAGGAATCCAGCTTTAAAATAATATTTCAGGATTTCTTATTCATTTTATTTTCATTTCTTGATCTACTGTGACAGGTTGCTCTGTACAAGTAGCAAGCTGACACACTTCCCATTATTGTTGTAGATGCATCAATTTTTTTTGGGTGAAAAATTGATCCAAAAAATCCCCAAATCATTTTTGGACCCTTCACAATGCCCACTAAAATACTCAAAACTGAAAATTTGGAAAATCTCATGGAAAAACAACAAAAAAAAGAATTGAAAATAATGTCTCATTTTTTATGTAAATCCCATTTGCTGGTGGGAAAGTGAAGTACTAAAGTTATGGAAAAATTGTAAACTAATGGCCTGCAATATTTGAAAACTTTTTGTCTCTTCAGATTTCTCAAAATAATCAAAGAAAAAAGATTCAAGATGCAAAAAAATTTGAGACGTGTAGCCTTTTTATTTTTTTTTCCAGTTTTTTGAGGGAAATTTTGAAGGCCTTCAAAATGGCCAAAATTCTTCATATTTATTCTACAGGGATTTGATATGCCCTCCTGTCCCCTAATATATTTTTTTTGAAAACCCCCAAAAACCACTTTTTTTCCAGGTTTACCCCTTGTGTTGGGGACGTTGGGGGACGTTGTGGGGAGTTCCAAAACATGTTATTTCCAGGTTTGGGGGTATTAAAAACCTAAAACCCCAAATTAAAAATGAAAAAACAAATTAAATATAAATTAATCAATTAAATTAAAAATATAAATATAAAAATCAAATAAATAAATAAAGTGAAATAAATAAATAAGTAAAGAATAAATTAATGAATTCAATTAAAAATAAAAATTTAAAAAAATACAGATAACGGACCACTTTTGGTGAATATCCTACAGAAATGATATGTCAGCTTGCTACTATGTACAGAGCAACTTGTCAATAGCAACTCAAAACTATGAAAAAAATGAGAACATCTCAATTAACAAAATAAGGAGTGAGAAATCCATAAATATTATTACAGAAATGGATTCCTCACCTAAAATGAGGTAGGGTCACTCACTGACCCCACCCTTGAATTCCAAGTCCTTATATTTTTAAAATAATTAAAAAGAAAAGTACTAAAAATTACGACACCAGTATGGCACTTTTTGGCCATTCTAATATTTCACACACATTGTCACGTATAGGGTTTACACCTAAAATTCACTCAGAATTGAGGTGTTGTGTATATTTTAGGAGTTACACGCGGAAATGTGTTATTTCAAAATTCCCGCGCGCAGCCCTGCATCATTACATATCCCTACGTACTAGTAGTAGCAGATTCCCGCGTACTAGAGACCCGCGCGCAGCGGATCCTACCCCGCGTGCATCTGTACTAACTGATCCCCGTGTTTGGATCAGTCGTGACTAATCTGACAACCAGGTACCGCTCAGAAGAGCTACAACCTAGTTAGGGTTGCCTAGTATATGTAACAAACTGAAATATGCATTACTAATGATCTAAAAAGATCAAAACTTAAATAAAAGTAATTAAAATTAAGTTTTAAACATTTTTGAATAATAAATCAAAGATCAAGGATTATCACGTAAATCACTGATCCTGATCTTTGAAGACCACAAAACGCTACAAGGAGTGTTCATAAAAATTATAAAAATTTATCTACATGATCAGCAGATAATGGCCAATCAGTAAACATCCACATCTGCACGCCTTAAAGCAATATCAATAGTAAAAATGAAGGATGAGTACAGAATGATCAAATTTACGCCATAACAGATTAACAGATCCTGTCGCTAAAATAGTACAGAAATCCAGCAGATCTAAGGACATCTGATTGACAGCACCAAGTGAACGTGCTAATCTTGCCCTGAGTGGCTTTCCAGCCTCATTCCACAAGCAGAACCCTCTCTACGTGCCCTGAGAAGATCAAAATCACCCCAAAAAGGTATTTATACAGACCTCTTTGGATCCATTATTCCATCATCAGTTACCAGGAATTATTCATTATCAATCAGACCCCGTGTCATTGTTGATCAAGTGCTTATATGAAGATAAGCAAGTGATTTATGACTTAGTCTGTAGTAGTATTATTTACCCTTATTAACCAATCAACCATTGACGTTTAGTCAAGCAATCTACCCCATCTGCTCTGAAACCCTTCCAATTATTCCAGGATTTTCGTGGTAAAGTGCTCAGAGTGAGTGTTACCCTTCCTGTCTTGGCCATTTGTGCTGTTAAGCCCGGCCATTAGTGGAATAAGTCCTTTCTAAGGCACCCATCTTAATTCCAAGGTTCTTAAACTGCCTAAGGAGGCCCCTTGAAAAGAGGTTGCTAGTCTGTAAAGATCCCCAGTAGTATAGTACTGTGGCCCCTCTTTTATATTATATTGAAACCCATTTATTACCAAACCAATTAAACCTTGCAAATGCTCTTATTATATCACTTATTTTAGCTTCTAAGTGTTTATTATTGGAATAATAATTATTATTATCATTCCAGCATTTTTATCACTCTCAGTAGCTAAAGGACTGCAAGGTTCCTGGTATCAGAGAGCTGACGTATTAAAACAGTTTGACAAGCAGCTTAAGCAGGAAAAAAGAATTAGAGAGGCACCAAATAAGAAAACAAAATAGATTGTAAGTCTTTTCTTTTGTGAAATGTTCATGTTTTTAGTTCAATGAACTGATGATGATAAGATGTTCATTTTTATTCAAAGTCCACAGGATCATAATCTGAATTTCATAGTTCAGAGGAAGGGACTGATAGTGAATTAGCTACAATTCATTTGGAATTTTAATCCTGTTCAGAGGCAGAAGATGTGCAGGAAGTTTCAACCAGAAGCTCATCTTTGGTGAGTATTGATGTGATTAATTACTGTTATTGGAATTTTGGCTGAGTGAGTTTTGATTATGGGAGCCCAAATTGAAATACCTCAATCAAATAACTGAGAAATTACATAAGTTCTTGGGAAAGGTTTGGGATTCAATTGGTGATGGGAATTGCAGATTTAGAGGAATTGCTAAATTGCTTGGGTATGATGATCATGGTTGGTTTAAAGTGAGAAAGGAAATGATTAAAAAATTGGAGAAAAATAAAGCATGTTGCTTAAGATGCTTTGTGGCAAAAAAGAGGTAGGAAATATTAAACAAAAGACTTCATGTTGAAGAAATCAATGCAAAGATTTCCTCTTCAAAATGGCTGGCTATGTTAGATATGGGTCAAATAATAGCAGACACTTATGACAGACCTATATGCTTCATTTCATTGGAGTGATTTTTTTCTTATACTCCAATGAAAAAAGGCCTTTAAGATCAATTGGGGAATATTTATATTTCCTTTTTCAACAATAACCACTGGGTTCTATTAGTACTTGAGGGAGAATTGATTCCAATCCTTCCCATTGTAGCAAAGCCCTCTGCTTTCATTTCAAAGAAAGCTTCTGGTTGCCTTGATCATGTCAAAGATCAACTGCACATGTATTCTAGATTATATACTTCAATTATAGACTTTATATTTCATCATTTGGGTTTTCATTCTGATCTTGTAATTCTATTAATATAAAGGGTTATCACATTTTGAACATCAGTGTGTTGAGTTTTTTGAGTTAAAATCATCATTTTGAGTGTTTTGAATTAGATTTTACTGGTAAGTCAGCTCAAGTTGTGTTGGGATGATCCCATCATAAGGAGTATTTTTAATTCTTGTGATGAGATCAGCTCAACACAAGTTGAACTTGTTTTTTTTTGGTGTTTTTACTTTAGGGCTTGTCAAGTTACTTGTCTTTTTTTGTGTGCTTTTACTTTAAGACTAGTCAAGTTGAACTTTAATTTTTGGGCACTTATACTTTAGGGCTGCTCCATAGAATTTTTCTTTTTTTATTTAATTTTTGGTGTTTTTTTTGTCTTCATTTTTTTTTACTTAATTTTGTTTGATTTTTTGTTTTTTGGATTTTTTCAACCAAAAAATCAACATTTTTTGATCTTTTGGTTCATTTCTGTCTTTTATTTATATCTTTATTTAGTTTATTTTAGATTTTTATTTGTTTTATTTGTTTTATTTTTTATTTTTTATTTATTTTTGGCCCACGACAATTGTGGTTGTGTGGAATGGAACAAAACAAAATTTGAGTTGTGTACATTTCCACACAACTTGAATTTAGTCAGGTGTTGTACCACAGGACCCAGGCTGTTGTGTGGGGGCGGCACAACTACACTCAAGTTGTTTGGAGGCTACATGGCCAAAATCAACTTGTGTAGCATGCCACATGGCCCAAATGAGTTGTGTACATGGCTCATTTGGGCCTTGAATTTATCATCACCAAAAAAAACTAATTTCAAATCAGGAATTTCAGAGTTACCAGAAAATAAATTTGTTTCTCATAAAATTATGGTTTGTAAAGCATGTCTGGCTGCCTGCCCAAGTTTGACTTGGAAAATACCCAGTGTGTCTTGGATTGTTGCCAAGGGCAGTTGATCAGCTTGGGCTTGTGGCGTTCTAAACTTGGGACCAAACCAAGCTTCCCTTGATTAAAATCAAAGCTGGTTGCACCAAACCAACCTCCCTCTCTCCCCCTAAATCTCAACCTATTTTTTTTGTTTTTATATACAATCATCTAATTTGTGGGCCAATGCAACCAAGTTTGATTGAAGCCAGGATAAACTTGGTCTGGAAGGAAACTTATTTTGACTGGTTCCAACTAAAACTTGGCCTTGCATCAAGGTCCCTTTTATTTGTTCCAAGGCAACTTTTGTAAGCACCATGCACACTTGAAAAAAAATCTTGGATTACTTTAGGCCACCCAAATGGGCTTTAAACACCATATATGAAGGCACTTGCCTCATCAAAAATTTTTAAGAACATGCAATCCACCTCTTGATTCCCACTTCCATCTAGCTCCCACCTCATCAGATATATCCTAATCCTCTCCCCCCCAAAAAAACCATCTTGAACTCTATTCAGACCTCTCAAACCTCACCCCCAAATCATTCAATTGCAAGATCAACATATCTCATCATTTCTTGGCCTATCATCTTCCTTTGAAAAAAAATCCCTTCTGAGAAAACTCAAAAATCCAATATAGTGAAGCAAAACTCTCCCAGGAACTCAAAATCAGTCAATGATGCTTCTAAATCTACTCCAAAACCTTCAGGTCAACTAAATATATATGAGAATATAATTCCTTTCAACTGGATCAAAAATACTGCTAGCTTCTTGCTCTTTGGACCAGAAAGAAAGTATACTTTGGACAGACTCCATCTTTCAATTTTAATTTATATCTACTGATGGAAAATGAGCTAAAGAAAGAAAATGTTAGGCTAGATTTTTCATAAAAAGGTATGAGGGAGAAATTCTAGAACTATCAGGCAAAGTGAAATAAAGCCCACTGCTTATCAATACCCACTGTTTTTTATGTAAATGATGGTGTTATAAATTCTAATTGGTCTTGCATTTTTATTTTCAAATGATGAAATCTTTGAAAAGAAGGCCAATATAGCCTCACTAGCCAACTTTGATGCCCAAAGATCCAAGTAAATTGATCCCAGATAGATTGTTGCCAGTTTTCAAAATAGTGATTGTAACAATTACAAACCCTTAGATCCCCTTTAATGGCCAGAAGATGATAATAAAACTATCACAGTACCTATTTAATCTAAATCAGAATCTTTATTTAAGTGAAATCCTTCCTTGGATCTATTGGTAGCCTCTTTGGAGAAATCACTTCCAAGGTTTTATCAATTAAATGAGTTTATCCCCTAACAGAAGATGGTTTTGATTAAATACAAACTACCTAATAACCAAATCTCCTGTTTAATCAACATCAACTCTGGTTATTACCCAATTGCCTAGCCTTTTTCTTCTTGATGAATAATCAATTATTTCTTGAAATATGTAAAATTTGTTTTTGAAAAACAAGAAGTTTAAGAAAATGGTACCTCCAACCTCACCATCCAAAAATAGAAATGATGTTCAGAAAGATTTTGAAATGTTAAACTTGAATAAAAAGCCCTTTAATCACTTTGAAATAAAACCAAAAAACCATTTGAATATGAGAAAAAACTCAAGTTTTGGAGGCTTTGTGATAAATTAATTTATTCAGATTACAATAATGAAATAAGTTATAATAATAAAACGGGTTGCTATATACAAAAATGTGAATATATGAAGATAAAATAATTATGAACTAGATACAATCTATACCAGTATATTTATAGACTGTTCTAGGAAATAGAATACATGTCTCAGTCAGTACTCATAGCATAACTTTGCACAGTAATTGTGCTTTAATGTTCTTTTGTTCTTGTGCTGATTATTGGATCAAAATTTTGTTGCAAGAAATAGTGAACAATTTTGAGTTGAGTGCCTTTCTGATGGTGAATAAATTGTATTTTTGCTTTCAAATTTACTCTCTTTATTTTTTGGTTCCTGAAAGCATTCTTAAAATTCACAAATTGTTTCTTCAACAAGCCCTTTCAATTTGTGAAAGGTAAATGCCAGACTTGTTTTCGCTGGAATTGCTTCCTCAATTCCCATTTCATTTCTGAATTTATGATTCTTTAGGGTGTTCATTTATTTTTTTAGGCAATAAGGTATCATTTCTGAGGGTTGGAGATACTGTAGATGAACTTTCTTATTTTCAATAAGGTACCATACATAGTTTTAATCTATCTCACTGTACTTTTTTCTGAAGTGTTGTACTGGTCCTTAGAGCGTTTATTTTCTCCTTTGTTGTCTCTGTAAACTAAGATTGTTTTGATTTCCTGGGGTTTTAATTTGGAAATTAGGAGATTGAGCCATTTGGCCTCCTGGAAGGTTGCTAGTAGAGCTTGGAACCCTGCTTTGGTATAAAATATTATGAATTCTCCTAGTATCTTTCTTTCCCAACTTCTTTCTGCTTGTCCTGAAATGAAGACATACCCTGAGCACTAATTTTGGTTAATTTTTTCTGAGTAATTGGAGTCTGAATATAAAATGGGGAGGGAATCTTTAATTAGACAGTGAGTGATAAAAAAATTATTGGTTCCTCTTAGGTAGCATAAGAGTTGTTTAAAAGATTCTCAATTGGAAATGGTGGGGTTTTCAAGAAATTGTGAGAGGGTTCCCACAATTTAGGCTAATTTGGGTCTGGTGCAATAGGATAGGTAATTAAGTGATCCTATTGCAGATCAATAGTTGAATCCAGGGCCTTGAAGGTTTTTTTTTCATCTTCCAATGATATTTCCAGATTAAGTTTGCCTTGGTTTGGGGTCATTGATACCTTGCACTCCCCCATAACATATCTGCTCAAGACTTTGTCTCTTTAGTGTTCTTCAATTAGTGTTTTTAGTCAGATTTCTGAGTAAATTTTATTCCTAAAACATGACTGGAAATCCCAAGATCTTTAATTTTGAACTTTTCTTTCATTTCTTGAATTTATTTTTCTGATCCTTTCCCAACCAAGGTAATTTTTCCTACCCACACAAACATTACTACATCTGACTTGATTAATAGGCATGGATCAGCATTGCTTACATAGAATGATTTCTTGGTTAACCAAGTCCTGGTGGTTTTGTAACAGCTCCAAGCAGCTTGTTTGAGTCTATAAAGTGACTTCTTTAGTTGGATAATAAAATATTGAGGTTTATTTAGTAATTCTATGCATTTTTCTAGATTATTGTACTTGGGTTTTGTTTCTTGGATCCATTCAATGAACAACTCTGGTAGTTTAAAAAACATATCTTCTTATTCAATAAGTTCTTAATTGAGGTAATCTGTTACAAAATCTGCTTTTCCAAATCTCTGTCCTATTTGAACTGCGTAGGTGAACAGATATTTAAGGGTTGATAAAAGTCTGGTTGGAGAGAAGTTTTCTTCTTAGTCTATTCTGGGTTTCTGACAAAACCCCTTTGCTACAAATTAACCTTTAAATTGGTTCAAATTTTGAGCCAGTAGGTGGGTTTATTTTATTAGCTCAAATACACCTCTGTAGAATATGGAATCTAATTTTCTTATCTTTTCCACTTTTTCCATTCTTGAGTTTGTTTTTCAGATTTTAAGTTGGTTGGGCCATTCTTGTTTTCTTGGAACACACCTCTGAGTGAAATAGATATAATTCTGTTGGATGAGTAAGTGAAATTTCTTTCAATTTCTTCTTCTAACTGTGCTTGATGTCAAAGTTTTTCCTCTATAATTGCATTCTAATCAATGCTGCAGGTAATAGTATTTGGTGCTACTTCTCTAGGTATCCAATCCCAGCCAGTTTTGATTTTGATGGACTTCCTATTCTTCACCCCCATATTAGTTGCTATTTGATTTTCTGGCTTGACTGCATGATTTTTTCTACTTCATCAACAGATACAGGTTGGCTTGAGGGTTTTGGGTAGTTTAGTTGGGTGGTTGATTTTTCAGCAATATATTCAGGATGATTTATGGGTTTTTCATTTTCCAATACAGGTTGAATTGTATCCAGGTAAGGTGCCTTAGGGTTTAAATCTGCATTTGAAATATTATTTGGCAGAATTATGTCTTCTTCAAAAAAAACATCCCAAGATTTGACCATAGGCCTTTCTTTGGGGAAGTATATTTGATAAACTCAAAGGTATTCTTCATATCCTGCCATGGAACCCTCTCAACTGGAAGAGTTAATTTTTCCTTTCTTTTTTAGGTTATTCAAGAATACAAGAGATTAAATTTTCTCAAAATGATTCAAGTTGGGTTAAAATACAAAAAATATTTTTTAAGAATTTTTAACCCTTATCTCATTAGTCCAATTTCAAAGGTTGGTGGCTGCTAAAACCCATTCTTCCCAACAATGATTAGGTAGGCCTGATTCAATTCTTAAAACTCTGTCTTTCTGTATCAAAATCCAATTCATTATTTTTGCAATCCCATTTTGCTGAGGGGTTTATGGTATTTTAATAAAATTTTATATTATTTTTGAGCCACACCATTCCTCAAAGTTTCTATTTGAAAATTCTCCACCCCCATTGCAAATTATCCTTTTAACATTTTTTTCTACTTGGTTCTTGGCAATTTGTATGATTCTTTGGATCTGTTCAAGTGGTTGCTACTTTGAAGGTAATAAATTCAAAGTCCAAAAAAACCAGGTTGTGCTATCCACAAAAACAAATGTACTTAGATCCTACTAACAAGTCTTGGGTGATTATTCCATAAATTAAAACCAGATTTCTTCCAAAACATTTTTTTTTTGAGATTCTTCAACCAAATACAACTTCTGTATCTTTTGGGATCTTAAACCCCTTGTTCTGGTGATTCACAGGGTTACCACTCTTCTTACAGAATTTCCCCCATTAGGTTTATCAGGGCACATGGAGATGAAGAAACTTTGTGCTGGGTCCAGCAGTTCATTCATGAATAGAACACAGGCTTCTTTTGATGTTTTAGGTTGGGTGGCCTTGTTACAGGTCAAAAAATATGTTATTTCTGGCATTTTAGGTGTGATTTTGGTGCGGGAAATGAGTCTGAAATTTGTGTATGCATCCTGTTGATGGGTTAATTTTTACTTTTGTAGTGTTTTGTGACATTATATTTAATTAATTAAAGTTTTCTGAAAATTTCTATGTTATGTATCCATTGCAGATTTCACTTGTTTGGCTTGAGAAGTTTGTGAAAGTAAATTTTTATCAAAAATGTCAATTCATATTTTGAAGGGTTTTCAGATGCCTTTCCTGTAATATTTTGAATTAGTGGTATCTTTAGTGACATGATTGATGGATTCCCATGCATTTTACATATTTCTGTCTTTATCATATGTGTTTTAACTCTTCTGTCAGGGGTTTTGTGGTCATTTTGAATCTGACAGCTGGGGGAAAAGGGTTAAGCCTGTTTACATGCAATGGCCTGGCCTTGACATGGCTGTGCATGGGGATTTTGGAGGACAGATCTGCATGCGCGTCTCAGGACTGTTAAAGGTGTGCATTGCTATGTGTGGGAATTTGGAAAAAACAAAAATAAGTCTATAACACCTAAACTATACATAAAACTCAATTTCTTACTGAATTTTAGTCAGGTAGCATATATGTGATTTATCATGTAAAATAGTGACATTTCCAAAAAGTGCCAACTTGGTGTTGTGGTTATCTTGAATAATTTAATTCAATGGTTAAAGATTTGTAATTTGAGGATAGGCTCAGTGGTTGACTCTTCCTGGTTTTAGTTGGTTGATCCATTTCTGTAATAACATCTTAGGATTTCCAAATAATTATGTGATTTATTATTTCATTTTCATTAATAATTTGATTTTTGGTACATTCGTCAGCTGGCTCTAAAAAAGTGGCAGGATTCCAAATTTTAACCAAGAAAATTAAGTTAAATAGAGATATAAATGATAAAACTTTGATTCAAAATACCCCCTATTGTATCAAAATTATCATCAGCCAAAATATGATTGTATTATTCATCATCCATAATATTTGTATTGAATATGGGAATGAATTCTAAAAAATTCAAGGCATTAAAATCATCACCTTGCTGGGGGATAATTTGAAAATCAAGCATGGTAATTTTTAAGAAGAAATAAAAATCAGAACTCCTATCTTATTTCTCATGATTTATATTGATCCTAGAAGGAAGCCCTTTAGAAATTAGGTCCCTCTGGAGCTCCTCAAACATCTTAGGATAAAATTCTGTTAGTTTTTCTGAAAGCCACTCTCCAGCCAAAAGATTTTATATTTTCTTAGCTTCCAGTTAGAATCCAATTTTGATCATAGCATTTTGGAGTTGTTTTTCTGAAAAAAAAAATCCAAAAAGCTTCTTGATTACTTGAATTTATCCATCTACAGACCACATCATTCCACAAACCAACACCCACTTTTTTTCAAAGTTTGAAGAAAATTAGTATGGTGTATTAGATTTCAAGAAAACCTTTGCCATCCAATTTTACCCTCAGAATAAATCCCAGAGAAAGGTTAAAAGTCAGCACAACAGAAACCAGTTTTATTTATTGGGTTATTGATCACACCTTGCATGTTGAAATTGGTTTAAAAACTCAGAATGGATTTGGTAATGTGAATCTCAGTTTGTTTTGGATCTAATTTCTTTTTAGGTATGATGCAGAAAAATGTAATAGATTTATTACTTCTTTCCCCAAAAAAATTCACTGGTCCTCTCTTCTTTCATTTCCATTTGAAATTATTGTCTTTCTTCCTCAGCAGTAGTAACTGATGAACCAGAAATAAATAAAAAAACATAGATTGAGACTCTGAAGGATAGGACAGGAATGAAATGCATAATTTAAAATATGTATTTTATACTTATTGTATAATAAGATTGACAGAAATAATTTGGAAGATGAAGCAGGGGGAAATGCAGGGAATGAACTGGATCACTCCCCAATATATGTGGCCCTGATTTCTAAATAAATTCAATAGAAACCACTGGGAAGAAAAAAAAGTCAAAATGGGAGAATTTGACTCAAAAGTACTCACAATTTCTTTGATTGATCCTTCAAAACATGGAAAATTGGTGGTTGGAAGGTTGAGGAGGATGTTGGTGTCATTGGAGATGATGGTGGAGGTGAGAGTGAGGATGATGGTGGTGGAGGGGGTGGAGATGATGTTTGGGGTGGTGGGGGAGATTAAAGTGACATTGGGGGTGGTTGTAGGTGTTGTGGGGGGTAGATGAAAGTGGTAGTTGTGGGAATTGCCTCCTTGGATCCTCCAGTGGGTCTGGTGGTGGCCTGCAGGGTGCCTAATAGGAGGGTAGGGAGTGGGAAATTGTGGGGAAATTTTGGAAGGAGGTGGGAAAAACTAATCAGGGGCAACAAGAGAAAGGGGGGGAGGACTGGAAAGCCAAGGGAGGGGGTGATAGAAAACTGGGGGAGAAAGGGGGGGCTGAAAGGGGTGGGGAAGCTTTTTTTGCTTAGTTTTTTCTGGAAAATCACTCCCAGATATTTTCAGATTTTCTAGGAATTAAAATAAAAAATTAATTTTGAAATTTCTGGAAGAAGGGGGGGGGGGGGTTATGGAAAAATGGCAGGAGAGATAGGAGGAGGGATGAGACTAATCAATTGGTCCAAGAGAGGAGGAGGGTACCTATGGGGATGTGAAGGGTAAGATGGAAGGTGTTGATGCAGAGCTGGGTGGTTGGTGGCAAGGTGAAGGGTGGTGAGGAGGAGTTAGGTTGTGGCGAGGTGGTTGGTGGTGAAGTGGAAATGAGCTTTTGGTGGTGAGGAGGAGGTAGGTAGTGGTGAGGTGTTTGGTGGTGCAGTGTAAATGAGCTTTTGGTGGTGAGGAGGAGGTAGGTGGTGGTGAGTTGGTTGGTGGTGAAGTGGAACTGAGTTTTTGGTGGTGAGGAGGAGGGAGCTGGAGTGGTGGAGTCAGGTGAGGAGGAGATATTGGTTTGTGGTGAGATGGATGGTTATCGCAAGGTGAAGGGTGGTGGTGAATGTTTAGATGGAGGTTTGTATTGACCAAAGAGAAAAATATTTCTGAGTCCACTGGGAAAAAATCAATTAATCAGTGTAGAATACTTACTTGGTTCAATATACATCCTAAGCCTTCCCCCCCCAAAAAAAAACAAATAAATAAATAGAAACTGTTAGTTGAATTTTGAAAAAATTTGAAGATGAAGAATAATAATTCATGATAAGAAAGAGTGATAGGTAGAATATTCTCTCTTATTGCAAAAAATGAAGGAAAATATGAAACAGGAATTCATTGAGGAGGATTGTCAATTCAATCTTCAAATATTTTTTCACTTTTGTCTCTGATGTTGGCCAAAACAGCAGAAAATACAAACAATCAGTATCTTTATGTCTTTGGAATTTTGGAGCTAATTCCACATTGCTCTTAAGATGGGAAATATTCCTTTGAGGAATCCTACAGAATTTTTGATTCAGACTCTTGACTGGGCTGGATTATAGTTTAAATTGGTCTTGTGATAATCATCAGAGGGAAAATTGGAGTATTCTGGAACCACAAATTTAATGCTGGCATAAGCAGATTCTGCCAAAAGGTATTGATCTTCATCAAATTAGTTCTGAGTTTTATGAGAAATTCACATTTGATTTAAGAAATTTGAATCATGACAGGAACCTGGAAGGCTAGCATGGAGGGAAGTGAATTTTTTTTGCTATCTAAAAAATGTAGAACGGCAACAGAGTATCTGATTGAACAAAGGAAAAATTGCTGTTCATTTTCGCATAAAATACAGTTAAGAATGATAGAATGGATTTCCTTTTCTTCCAATCAAAATAGTGTTTGCCATCAAGTTTTGTTTTTTCACTCAAGGGGATAGTTTTTTCATCAAAAAATTCAATAAAACCTTAAAATCCTTCAGCCCCCATTACCTGTGATATCTCCATGCACTCTTCCTTTGTTGGCCAGCAAAGGGATAAGCTGCAAGATCCTAGGAGAGAAGTAATGAATCTTTGGTTATATGAGTGGCCTGTTGCATAGTCAATTTAGTAAATATTTTCCAAAGGGTGAATAGATTCTCCATTCCCATTTGATCTCAATTGAAAAAGAGCAACTGGAAGTTGGACAACTTGATTGCATTGGGGAGTCAAGATTAATTATGGAACACAGGATGGTTTTAAATTATCTCCAAAAGGGAAATTTTAAATTTGCAACCTCATAAACCCCCTTCACAACCTAAAAAGGGTTGGGTGGTGCAACTTGCAACCCACTTTGAGTCATGAACTGCTGCTCACAACTGGTCTCAGTTGTGAAAAGCTGCTTGTGACTTGCCTTGGTTGTGAATGGCTGCTCAAAATGGAATTTTTCCTCATGAGCGGCCGTTCACAACCCATTTTGGGACATGAGCAGCTTTTTGAAACCCATCTGTAAAAAAAAAACAAAAAAAATTTAAAAAAAAGAAAAGACTGAAAAAATAAATAAATAAAAATAATCAAAAATAATCAAAAAAAATTAACAAAAATAAACAAAAAATGAATGAAAATAATTCAAAATAAAAAATATTTTCATTTATTAACAAAAAAACCAAAAAAGGGGAAAAATGAAAAAATAATTTCAACTTGACTAGCCATAAACTAGTCACACAAAAAAAAAGTAAAAAAGTAACTTGAAAACCCCTAAAGTAAAAAAACCAAAAAAAAAGAAGTTCAACTTGTGTTAAGCTGATCCCATCACAAGAAGTAAAAATACTCCTTATGATGGGATGAGCCCAACAAAATTTAACTGACTTACCAATTTAATATAATTCAAAAAACTCAACATGACAATTTCAACTCAAAAAACTCAAAGTAATGATGTTCAAAATATGATAACCCTTTACATTGATAGAAATACAATATCAGCATCAGAACCCAAACCCAAATGATCAAATCAAAATTATTTCTATAAATCAGAATAAAAATCAAGTTGATTGTTTTGGTGATCAACCCAAAGAGAGGCTATTTTAGAAATCATGGAATGTGTTTTTGAAACTATGGGGGGGATTGGAATCACATCTCCCTTAAGTACAAGATGGACTCAATAGTTATTATTAACAAATGAAATGAAGAATATTGGGTCTGATGCTTCTTTTACACTCATTTTGATAGGATTATAAGTACAAAATTAATCCAATGAAATGAAACATATGGTTCTTCCATAATCATCTGCTATTATTTTCCCATATCCAACTTTGAAAGCAATTTTCAAGATGGAATCTTTTCATTGATTTCATGTGTTGGGCTGACTGAGGATACGCAGAGGAGAGATCAGAAAGAAGGATAAATTTCAGACACAAAAAAAAAACAGAAAGAACAGGAAAGAGAGAAAGATGACACATGAGATAGAGAAATTGAGGGCAGACTTACCTGAGGATACACAGAGGAGAGATCAGAAAGAAGGATGAGGGAAAAACCTTCAAAATGAATTGGCCTCTGTCCTCAGGTAGTAGTGGGTGGATAGGTGTCACAGACAGTGTGATATGATCCATGAGAATGACAGATGAGCATGAGAAAAAAATAGGTGAATACAGAGGACATAAATGGAAGAATAACATATGTGGGAAGCACAAGTAGAGATATGTATCTGATGAAAGAATGGAAACAGGAATGAATATGAAGAAGAGGAAACAGAATAAAAGGAAAAAAATTCAGTGGAATCAGAACACATTACTCCAACATCATTAACATCAAGTCTTTTTTCTATCTTTTTGGCGTCTTTACTGCCATCAAGGATCTTCAAATAGCTTTTCTTATTTTTCCTCATAGTTACAAGCATTTCTTTTTTTACTTGAAACCATCCATGCTCATCATACCCAAGTGATTTTTTAATGACTCTAAATCTAGAATTTCCATCAACAACTGGATCCCAAATATCCCCCAAGAACTTAAGTAATTTCTCAGGTATTTGATTGAGGTAATTCAATTTTGGTTCTTAAAATCCAAAATAAATTATTCAAAATTCCAATCTCATTAAAGGAAACAACACTCACCAAAGATGAGATTCTTTTTGACTCTTCAACTTCTTCTTTGTCCTCCTTCAAAAAGGAATCAGATTCCAACAGAAGAGACCCTAATGAGCTTTCAGTGTTTTCAACTGAACTATGAAGTTCAGATGACAAGCCTTCCTTGCACTACAGAAATCATTTTGCCTTCAGTTCATTGAACCCTAAAAATCAAAATTTTCAAAATAAAAGAAATAATATCTTTGGTATTTTTGATTCCCTTTTAAACCTTTTTTCCCTCTTAATTTCTCTTTGAAAATTTTTAAATTTGGAAAATTCACAACAGGTTGCTTTCCATTTGGGTCAAACACAGCTAGAACTTAGCATCTTTGGCTCAAGCCTTGGATTGGAAATCAAAGCGGCTGTACACTCAAGCATTGAACTTAGAATCTCTAACCTAAATTCTTTAGATTTTTCCCTATACATGGAATTCCACTTGTTAAACATTTGAGATTCTTCATCAAGCCCTGGATCCATCTCAAACTTTCAAAAACAAACAATAATCAATTTTTCAATCCAATAATTAATCTTTCAATCCAAGAATTGGTACCCTTCAAAAAACTCCACTTACTTCATTGGAAGGGTCATAGTCTAACTGCAACTGAGGATGAACATCCCCAGGCACAACAGATCCTCTTGATGCTAGGATTTGACATAAAATGTGGGAACAGGGAAAGCCAATTGTTTTTTAGAATGACTTTGAGCACACCTTGCAATCATGGTTGCACTTTAACTTCTCAAATTGTTCCCCAATGATTTTAATTGACTTGACTGAAAATTTTTAACCCAAATTTAATAGTTCTGTTGGAAGACCTGTTCCCACCTATATTTGAGAGTTTTTAAGTGCAGCATGGACTGATTGGATTTTTCTTTCAATCATTCCTTCAAGGTGATTCCACACATCAAAAATGTTCCCCAAAGATCCAAGGAGTAATCATTTGAAAGTAGCATGGGCCCCTTCTACCCAAGACATTTTTTTATTTCCAAAGTCTGGGTTGACACAAGTCCATGAAATTACAAACGTCTCTTTGATAGGGAAAATATTCCTTTCCATATACTAAAGCACATCCTTGTGGTCATTCAAGAAACACTGTATACAAGTCTCACAGTAAGCAATTCCAGCAGAGATCAATAGAAGAAGAAATAAATTGGGATACTCTGAGTTTGGCATCATTGACTTCTGCCTCCCCCTTGGTTTTAGAGGCCCCATACTTTTCACACAGAGTCATAAAAATTTTCCATCCTTCATCTTCATTACTGAAGCACACTTTAAATTTTGCTTGAATTTTTTTAGACAAGTGCCAGGAGTATGACTGTGTGGATGACTCAGGGAAACTGTGTTTAATAGAAAAAATAAGAGCTTTTTCATGGTCCTTCACAAAGACTTTGAGAAGCCTCTTGGGATCATAAGCCAACTCCTTTAATGTATTCAATGCCCAACTGTAGAACTTGAACATTTTATTTTTTTTATAAAAACAAAAGACTTTTTAAAGGTTTTCTTGTCGGCAGTCATTCTTACAACATGCAGTAGAGGGATTTTGTACCTATTCCTTTTATAGGTACAATCCAACAATGCAATATGATGGAGTTTTTTTCAAAGTTTTATAGACTCAGGATGAGCCAAGAAAAGCGCCTCTAAGTGACCCTCTCCACAAAATTTGGACCTGGAAATCCGCTGGGATTCCTGGAGCATTTCCAATAGAATGTCCATAACACTTTTCCCATCCAGTTCTGCTTGCATTACTATCCACTTAGTTTTATAGATTGTTCTATTGTCAATGCATTCTCCACCATCAATCCAGCCCAATTTCATTTTAACTTTAACTGTATTGAGCCCATCTTCATGCCTTCCTTAAGTGGATCCAAGTCTTGCCCAGAGATTCTCCTCAGTTGAGGATGAACTGAAGGGCTTTCAGATGGTTGATGATTGTGTAGGCCATTTTCAATGGAGAGATGCCACGTGGAATCTGCTAATTTCCTACTTGCACGGTAGCCCTTCATATACCCCAAATCTGTCACATGCTAGATCCATGTATTTTTCTTTCCTTGACTTGAAAGTTGTCAATGCTTTGCCATGCATGGCTGCCCATTTTTGAAAATAAATCTTGGCTTATTTCCTACTAGCAAAGGCTCTCACAGGAGGAGGGTCAAGCAGTTCTGGTAACCCTTATTTACATTAGTATTTGTCAAGCCAAATCTTTCTCAGTCCAATGAAATACAAAATGTTACCCACCACCTTTAGTCAATTCCAGTTGTGACAAAACATCTTGTTCCAGTTCTGAAGAAACATCTTGTTCCTCAATTGTAACAAAGTTAATTTATCCAACGGGTGTGCCTTGTGTGTGTACATGGTTTGAGTCAAGATATTTTTTTCCAATAGGCAGAATTTTTGATTCCCAAGTTTCTTTTGTGGTCCAATAATAGTCCCAGATAGTATGCCAGATCCCCAAATTTGGGTTGACAGCACTCAAATGCGGTCCAGGGGTGCCTAGGTACCCCAAATCCCCCCTCAAATGACCCATTTGGGGCTATTTGTCTCCAAATGGGCCTGGAAAACCCATGCAACCCACAAACACAACTTGCACACCCCCAATTGGGACCTATTTTTGGTTGTAATTTCCCAATTGAAACTCAAAATGGGTTGCAAACAGGGGTTCATGACCCCCTGGGGGATTTGAAAGTTGGAAGCAACTTGGCTTGTGTTGCAAACGGGTGTGAATTGCCTTTTGCAACCCATGTTGTTTGTGAACAGCGATTCACCCCCATTTGAGACCCTGAGGTTGGGATTTTAACATTGGCCTCTCCAGAATTTTCATGAATGATTTCAAAGGAGTTTAAAAAATTTAGTGAAAGCTAAAGTCTACAAGAAGACAGAGCTTTTCATACATAGGATGTTGCAATTTCTGTATTTGGGAGATTAAGTAGTGACTTTCCAATAGATAATTCAAGGATAACCAATCAGATTCCCAGTTGGAGTCTGGATCAGAGTGAAATGGTAAGAAAAGTTCAGTCAGCTTGTTTTTATTCTGCACTAGCTGTCTGGATGTTGGTTTAGACATGCTGAAAGTGAAGAGTTCTATGAGGGGTGGTGCTGTGTGTGATTTGAAGTGATGAGGTGTATGGTGTGATGGGGTGAGGATGTTAGTTCCAATATGGATGATGTGGAGGGGTGGATGGGTGTTTTGCATGTTGATGGATGGTGGTGCATAAATGGTGGATTGGATGTTTGGAATCCTCCATTTCCATGAAACACACCTTTTTGAAAGACACCAGTTAAGGGGTATGTGTATGTTGGAAACCTGTAATTAAAAATGGCAGGTTTGGTATTGAAAAAAAGTCCAGTTTCTAACGGAGGATTTGCTAACTCTGGGATGCCCTGTTAGGGCATGTTAAGAGTTAAAAATTTGAAAATTTTCAATGGCCAATATTGGGAAAACCATTTATTCTGAGAAAATACTTTTTTACTAAAATTTAGGATGAAGCTTTTTTTATTGGGAAAATATTTTTAAATGAAAAAAATCATGGTATGCCTGAAATCAGCCATTTAATTTTTTGAAGATCTTAACCTTTGACACACCCTATTGAAGATGGCGGGTTTCTAATGGTGGGATTTGCTAACTCTGATACACCCTAGCGTTTTTAGACAATCATGAATACATGAAATAAATGCTGCAATTTTTTATTTTTGTTTTGGTTTTGTGATGGCGCGCGATTGTCGCCACCTGCACGTGGCACGTCAGGAAGAGGGGATTGTGGCGCCTTTTGGCGTAAATACCATTTTCCCAAACCTGGCGCCGCCAACCCTAGGCGGAACCCACCATAAGTCCGATTGTCGGAGACGAGGGCGGATGCTTGGCTGGGCAGTATCGTCGTCCAACCGTTTTGATTTTCAGATGAATCTCATCCGGTCGACTGCAGGATCAACGCCAATCAAACGGTCCGAACCGGTTGTTTTGACCAGACCGTTGAGGACGCTTTGAATGAGTCATATATACAGATCCGTCCAACCGTGGTACAAATGTACTTATGAATGTCCCGAGCACATGTTGGCAGTCCTTGGGGCAGGTGGTCCACATGCCTCTAGGGCTGATAAATATCAACGGGAAAAGTAAGACTTGCAGCCGGGGGTGGGGCAGGTCAATCTACACCGGTAGAGCCGCCATCTTCAATCCAGACATGTGTTGTAATGTGTTCTATTGCTGCTGTTGAGGAAGTGGCTAGGTCTCGAGAAAACAAAAGCCGTGTCTTTGCTTCTGAAGAAATCTAGAGATGGGCTTTGGGTCTATGCCCAACTCGCTTGCACGCAAAAACGACCGGTTTCAAGAAATTCGACCTAAAGCCGACACAACCGGATTCTTCTCGGCCGTGTTTCAAACCAGGCCGGTATCTCTCGCCAGAGCGCGTCCCGACTTGCTTGCTGCCGACCCCGCACAAAGCACTCAAACCTGTTTATTTCACTCAACAGCCCAATCTGGCAATCATCGCTATGATTTTTTTTTCATAAACAGGGTCTACTCCAGGATTCCTTTGCTTCATATTTCACGGTTCGGTGCATTGCTATTTTTGTTGACCCAGCCTAATTTTCGCCGCTTAAGCTATCCATGATGTCGTCCTGGCTGCTGCTATCGGTAATGGTTGAGTTTTTTCAAGGCTCTAATGCGATTGTGCAAGTAAAGAGAGGATGACTTAGCATTTGGACTAATGAGAAAAACATTTCATTGATCAAGTTACTGATCAGTCCGCTCAAATTCTGTTATTCGATCGTCATTGAACGTCCCGAGCAATTTCTTGATGCCCGTTTATTGCGCAATCGACTGATCGCTTTGCAATCGCCTACTTCACCAGAAAATCGGTTGGAGTCTAACCAGCCGCCAACCATAGCCTTGCGACGGGACTCTTTAGCTAGTGTGAGCAGTCCTGCGCGATCCCAAGTTCCCAATGCGACAAGTGGTTTAACTATTCTTCCTTCTTTAAATCATCTTTCCTTTTGCAATCATCCGCTCCAGGCGGAAATATCTTCTACAGCTTGCTTGGATACTTTAGAGGAAGAATATCCCTTAATCCAGCTTCAAAATTGCAAACACGTTTTCGGCGATACTTGCATCCGAGACTGGATTGCAGCGAAGATTTGTTGTCCCGTTTGCAGAAAAACGCCGACAAATGCCTGTCTGTCCTCCTTACTTTCGAACTTTTCCCCACCTCTCCCACCTGCCCCACCCAGCAGTCCATCTGGGTCGTACACCTCCCCTGTCTCACCAACGCGCCACAGCTTTTTACACTGGGAAAGAAGTGATTCACACTCACCATTTTCACATGAAGAGGGCCAAACTATATCGAAGCAAGCGCGGCAATCCTTCCCAAGCGAAACAGCTCAATCCACACTTAGTGAAGGAGGTCAATCCAGACCGAGTGGGACAAACCAGTCCCCTACGAGCGAATCACTACAGTCCTTCTCCCGAACTAGCCTTGGTTTACACAACGGATGACAGAATCTAACATAATGGGAATCCGGGATCAAAAAAGCATTCATTCATTTGTTGAGAAACAACCGTTACAAACATCGGGAATATGATCAAGGGAATCGACCCACTCAATGGTGGAGCACCCGATGTTGAATGCGCCGTAAATTCGAAGCAGATTTGATAAATTTTTATAGTAGATATTTGAAATGTGAAGTGATTCTTTGAACTTGAAATGAACGATGGTTCATCCCTTGGTTCTTTGACATTTGGTCAATTCTGCGAAAAAATGGCGTGAAGATATGTAACCCCTCTTATTACAGTACCATGCGTGAAATTTGAGTAGGCAAAGGAAGTTAAATAACATGATCGAGCTTGTATCTTTCTTCCAAAAAGCGTTTTAATTTTCACTCAGCCTAAATCGGTGGTTTAATATCCATAAATGTCCTGTCATCACTGCCACTCCTTTCCCTTCTATTCTGGGGAAATGGGCGTGACTCAATCATTTCTCAAATTGCATGTCGGAAATCAGTCGTGGGGGTGTGGATTGAATGAGACTCTAAAAATCGAAAAGTTTTTTTATTTTTTTTGTATAAAAAGGGCACAGGTGAAAAAATCTTAGTTGATTTTTGGATGGGAGTAAGAGCTTGCATAGGTGGGTTCAATCATGGTCAGTATACACGGGGACTGGACGGGTTTCTTACCAAGGCAAAAACCGATGCTTTTTAGCCATCTTTGGCATCAAAAATATAAGTTTGATTTCAGGTTCAATTTCCAAAATTGCAAGATACAACCCTGAAAATGATTGTGCACAAAAAAGAGATAAATAAAGAACGGCTCAAATTCCAAGCAGAAATGAAAAGAACATATTTGAAACTCATGCATAAAACTCTCAACAAAAAAAGCTCAAAATTTCCATGTGTATATAATTAAATTTATTTTTGATCTTGTGATCTAGACTTTTGACCTCTTCCCAGATCCTGGGATTGCTGAAATCTTCCTTGGGTCATTTCTGGTAGGAAGAAATTTTATTTACCTTTAAATTGGGAGGGAGCTGAATATTTTGGAAATTTTCCCAAGGATTCCATCCCTTTGCATAAGTATTTGACTGCTTTTTTGTTATTGTATTTCAAAGAAAATTATGCAGAGTTTGGGCTTGCCTACAGAAAAAGACCTGGATTTTCATGTTGACCTCAAGAGTAAAAAGAGGGATTGGCTCTGTGAGCTCTTCTGTTTGATACAGAGGTGAAGTCACCATCTAGTCATCAAGGCCTGGAAGTGATGAACGCCAGGATACAAAAATATTCTCATACCTGAGATTGATCAAGAAGGATGAATTACTTTTGGAATTTGGATAAGCTACCAATTCTTCTCTGGCTGATGATCTGTCTCTGGTAGTAGTAACAGATAATTCTCTAACCAGATAGTTAGGTACTACAACAGGGGGGTAGGAAGTTGGATTAGAGGGTGTAGGGTGCATTCCAGAAACTTAAGATTGATTATAAAAATTAATTAGTTTATCATTTTGTTTCAAATAAGATTAAGTAGTCTTTAAAATCCAAGAAATCTAAATTTTTCATTTTTAATCTAATGTGAGCAGGAGGTTGGGTTTCAGCCCAATGTGTATGATTGCTTAGGATAAGTTTAATACAAAAAATTTCTTGAAATTCCATTCCCCATTGAATTTTTCCATGAAGGCAAGCTAACTTCTTCTGTTCAAATGGGGAAAAAATTTTCAAATAAATTGGTTTGAGATTGTTGATGAGTTATTTTTTTTGGAGTTTTAAAATTTTAATTTAGTAGCGGATAGTTTCTGCATTTTTCTTTCAAGTCCAACACAGATTGATTATTCCGGAAAAATATCAGCTACACAAGTTTTATAGTTTTTTTGAAGTATTATATAATATTTGGGTAATGTTAAATTAATGACTTGTTTGAGTTGTGTACACAAGTCAAATGAGTTGTGTGGCACGCTAAACAACTCTGATTGAATCATGTGGCCTCCAGAGAACTTGACTGTAGTTGGGTAGCCCCCACACAATGGTTTGGCTTTGTGTGGCACCACACACAACTACATTTGAGTTGTGTGGAGTTTTAAACAACTTCAATGAAGTCCTGTTCCATGCCACACAAATACAAGCGTTGTGGGCCAAAAAAAAGAAACAAATAAAATCAAAAAACTATAAACTAAAATGAACTAAATAAAAATACAGAAAACATAAATCAACCAAAAAAATAAAAAAATGTTGAATTTCTGATTAAAAAAAAAACAAAAAAGTAAAATGGAAATAAATAAAAGACAAAAAAAATGAAGACAACCAAAACATCAAAAACAAGTTGATTTTTTGATCAAAATTGAAAAAAATTCAAAAAAAAAATCAAAAAAGAAAAAAATCAAATAATACAAGTTCAACTTGACTAGCCCTGAATTAGAATCACCAAAAATTAAATAAACAATGAAATAGTCTATGGAGAAGCCCTAAAGTATAAGTGCCAAAAAATAAAAGTTCAACTTGACTAGCCCTAAAGTAAAAACACCAAAAAATACAAAGTCAACTTGACTAGCCCTAAATTAAAAGGGTAATGTTAAATTCACGGCTCATTGAGCCATGCACAAGGTTGAAAATGGGCTGTGTGGCACAGCACGCGGTTCAATTGGAGCCGTGTACAGCCCCCCATGACTTACGGAGTTGTGCGGCCAACCCAACCTGGTCCCCCGCCGTGGGCCTTGCACACAACTACATTCAAGCGGTGTGGAGTTGTACACGGCTTGAATGTAGTTGTGTGGCATTCCACATGGAGGCAGACCACGGTGAGAAAAAAAAAAGGAAAAGGAATGAAAGGGTACTTACACAACTCATAAACTAAATAAACCTTCCAAAAAACAGAAATCAACCAAAAAATCAAGGAAGGTTCATTTTTTGGTTAAAAAAAACAAAAAAATAAATAAATAAATAAAACTGGTAGTATCCAATGGAATAGCTCTAAATTAAAAATAACCAAAAAACACAAGTAACTGGAATAGCCCTAAATTAAAAACACCAAAGAAAAGACAATTAACCTGACAAGCCCTAAAGTAAAAACACCAAAAAAATAGAAATAACTTGACAAGCCCTAAAGTCATTTCAACTTGACTGGCCCTAAAGTAAAAGGGCCCAAAAATTAAAGAAGTATTTTGACCATCCCTAAAGTAAAAGTGCCCAAAAAAGTACAATTCTTTTGGAAAGCCCTAAAGTAAAAGTGCCCAAAAAAATGCAAGTCTTTTGACAATCCCTAAAGTAAAAACACCAAAAAAAACAAGTTCAACTTGTGTTAAGCTGATCCCATCCCAAGCTTAACATAAGTTAATCTTGTGATGGCATCAGCCCAACACAAGTTTAACTGACTTAACATTGAACTCTCTGTTGAGATATGATCTATGCTTTCATGCAGTCTTCAGGACCTCAGTCCCTGCATGCTTGTAGTTGGTTACTCATTCATCATATGTCCTCACAAAGTGACATTTTCATTGACCTCTAAAAGCATATCTTGATCAATAGGAAGCAAGCGTCCTTAGTATAGTTGGTAGTACACTTGCCATGCACATGAGAAACCTGGGTTCAATTCCCAGAGGACACATGTTATTTTCACATTCTTACAGGTTATGAGCCCAGCGCTACCCAAGCGCCCATCATGAGTGTGATCTTAGCATGTTGCCTTGCTTCCTTCACCCTACATTCAGCAGGGGGTGTGTTGAGATATGATATATGCTTTCATGCAGTATTCAGGACCTCAGTCCCTGCATGCTTGTAGTTGGTTACTCATTCATCATATGTCCTCACAAAGTGACATTGTCATTGAACTCTACAAGCATATCATGATCACTGGGAAGCAAGCGTCCTTTGTATAGTTGGTAGTACACTTGCCATGCACATGAGAGACCTGGGTTTAATTCCCAGAGGACACATGTTATTTTCAAATTCTAACAGGTTATGAGCCCAGCAAACCTAAACTGTGTCTTACTCTCAACTTCAACCTAAACCTCATACACTAACCATCCTGGAGCCTCCCCAGCAAATCCCACCTGCATCTTCCTCAGCTTCACCCACTGCCATTTACAGCTCCAACAAATATGAGGAAAGTTCCTCCTACCACTCATTGACTCCCTTCAATGCAACCAAAATCATACTCCAACGGCTTACTGCTCCCTCAAGGGCCTCATTACCCAACATGGCAGAAGACTTGTTGCAAACCAACATCCCAAAACTCACAGGACCAAACTTCCCAAGCTGGAGGAACGCAATTATCATGCAACTAGGTTTCAAAGATCTCAACAACTTAATCAAAGAAGAAGCTCCGACAAAACCAAATGCACAGGAGTGACTAAGGCTCAAGAAAGCCACCACTTTCATCCAAATGCACCTTGATCACCAAAACTACACTATGTTTGTTGATGATCCGTATGAATAATTACCCAAAAATTTATGGGACATCATCTGCTCACACTACGCAACAAAGTCAATGGAAAATATCTCAAACACAATTGGGAAAATGCACAACATCAATTTCTCTTCCAGTAATCTCACCTCAGCAATAAACAAATTTAGGGAACTCTTCTGACTACTACAAGAAGTTTACGCTGGAAATTCTGAAAGCCACAACTTGGAGGCAATGTGGTCATACCAAATTCTGGAATGGCTCCCCAAACGTTTTCATGTATTCAAATCACTGCAATACTCTTGATTCAAAGATACCAACAAAATCAAATTGCGCAGTCTCCTTACTGACCTGGAAACTGAACTGAGAAGACAGGACAAATCTACCACCTCATCAACTGCCCTACTGGTAAAGGCAACCTTGAGCTCCGGAGTTGGACAGAACCACAAAGAGAACCACAAACCAAAAAGGCAAGCCTTCTGTGCCGGTGGAAAACCCAATTCCCTCACAGCTCACTCGGAAGCCAAATGCCATCAACTACATCCTCAACAAGAAATTGCCTAATATCAAGGTCTTATAGAAAGGCAAGGTCAAGGGAAGGCAGAAGCTCATAGGAGTCATTGTCTATCAGCTACCCTGGTCCCAAAAGCGGTGATCTTAGACAGCGGAGCCTCAGGACAATACCTCAAAGACAAGGGACTCTTCTCCACATACTCGCCCTACACCAACCAACTCTACACCGCTAACGGAACGGGAATCCCAGTTGTTGGATGGGGGCTGGCCACAATCAAGCTGCAGAACGGTGACCTTGAAATCAAGAAGGCATTGCATGCCCCTTCTCTCTCTCACTTGCTGATTCCCTTATTGTCTTACATACAGCTAGGATACTCTCTCCTACCCACGCCACAGGGATTCAAATGCTGCAAGGAAAATCAAGTCCTTTTTAGTGGAAGCATTGTTGAAAACCTGCTGGTAATCCACCTGAGAACCAATTTCTCTCTAACTACCTTTCCAAACTTGGCGCTATTTCACAAGGCGTTAGGTCACCCAAGTCAACCGTATCTCAAGGGAGCTCATCCAACCCTGGCCCTAGTGAAGGTGGAGTGCGCTTCTTGCAACTTGGCCAAAATGCATCATCAACCATTTCCTGGAAAATTCCCAAGAGCCACGGCACAACTCAAAGTACCCCATATGGATCTATGCGGCCCAATCACTCCAACCTCACAAGGTGGAAACAAATCCTTTTCAAGATTTTGGACGGGTACTCAAAATACCAATTCCTTTTTACCATGAAGAAAAAGTCCCAGAACTTTGAGCTGTTTAAGCAATTCCTTGATCTGGCCAAAACTCAATCTGGAAAACGCATCAAATTTGTGGTTTCTGACAACAGAGGAGAGTTTTTTAGCAAAGCATTTGCAGAATTTTTCAAAGACAAGGGAATCGTCCACCTCAAATAAGCACTGTATACGCCACAACAAAATCCCTTTGCCAAACGAGGAAATTGAATCACAATCAAGAAGGCACGGGCTATGTTTATTGACTGTGGACTTCTGTTGGTCTGGTGGGGGGAAGCGGTAAGTACCGCGGTCTATCTTGAGCCCCCCTGACAGCACCATAGGAATGAAAACCCCACATGAACTCTGGTTTGACAAAGCCGCTGACTTATCCCATTTGAAACCCTTTGGATGCAGAGCTATCCTCTTCAACGGAAAACACTCCCGCTGGTCAAAATTCTCCCCATCTGGGGTGGAATGTATCTTTATTGGCTATGAAGAAGGACACCGCTCCTATTGGGTGTGGGATCCTGTCCTTAGCAGAATTCACATTTTGCATCATATTTGATTCAAAACCAATGTATTTCCATATCTGAATATTCAATCTCTGATTTGTTCCTCTCCTCCTGACTCCAAGTCTATGTCCTGTTCCTCTACTCTATGTTCTTCTCCTTTAAACCACACCTCAGTCTCTTCTCATTCTCCATTTTCTCCCAAATCTTCTGAGTTTCCCATGTCTTCCTCCATTAATCTGTTTCCTTCTCCTTCCAACCAATCAACTTCTCCATCCCTCCAGACCAATGCTCCCCCAATTTCTTCACCTAAGTCTTCATCCCCTCCGTTCTCTCAAGCTGAAACAATCTATGTTGACTCAGAATCAGCCTTGACTACCCACCAAGATAACTCTGCGTCCTCCTCAGACACAACCATCGACTACTTGGGGACCACCGGTCCTCCTGCTAAAGGATACGTCTACGTACCCCACTACCAGCAAGATTTGAACAACATTAACTTGGACATTGGACCACAAAACATTCTCAACTACCCGCGCAGAAGGCGCGCAAACCTCATTGTTGAGGAACCCCTTTCCCTCTCTGATCCCAAATCCTACAAAGACGTGCCACGCTGACCAGATGCCGCCGACTGGAATGCCCCCAAAGAACTAGAGCTGAACGACATTGTACGTCATGGTGTCTGAGAAGTGGCCAAGATGGAAGCTGGCAAGAAAGCTCTCAACACAATCTACATGTACTGAAGCAAAAAGGATGCTGACGGGAAGGTTGTGAAAAAGAAAGCGCGGCTCTGTGTACTGGGGGATCAGCAAGTTGAGGGGATTAACTACAACAAAAATTTTGCCCCAACCAGCCAAGACACCTCTCTTTGACTACTACTCACTATAGCTGCGTCCAAAAACTTTGAATTAGATCAAATGGACGTTTGTTGCGCTTTCTTCAATGGCCTGACCAACATGCAAGTTTTCATCAAACCCCCCAAGGGTGTAAAAATAAACTTGAAACCAAACAAAGGACTTCTACTGAAGAAGTCCCTCTATGGCCTAAAACAAAGCCCCAGGTGTTGGTACAAGGCTCTCTCTACCTTCTTCTCAAATATCAACTTCAAACCCACTCAATCCAATCTGTGCTTGTTCATCTCAACCGACTTGTCAAATCCAGTCCTACTCTTTGTCCATGTCGATGATCTAATTATCACTGGCAGGAACATTGAACCCATCAAGAATGCACTCAAATCAAAATTTGAAATGCACAACCTTGGCCCATGTGAATGGGTCCTAGGAATGTGAATCACTAGAGACCAGAGCTTGCAAACCGTCACCCTCAAACAAGACCAGTACATCCGGGACATGCTTGAAGAAAACGGGATGTTGGACTGCAAGCATGTCTCCTCTCCGCTTCCTTCAAACTATCTCACCAATCCCAATCCCTCCACCCCACCTTCCAAATATTTTAACTACCGTCAAGGGGTGGGTCTGTGGTGTTACCTAGTCCAAAAGACAAGGCCCGATCTGGCCCATGCGCACAGTCACCTATCTCAGCTCCTCAACAATCCAACCCTGCATCATCAGCAAAGTTTTTCTCATCTACTTTGCTACCTCAGCTTCTTGTCCAACCTAGGCCTAACCCTGGGCGGCAACACTTCCTTGCCATGGACCCTCAGTGGTTACGCTGATGCGGACTATGCCTCCTCATTGGATCGGAAAAGCTTCTCCGGCTTGGTTGTCACCCTCAAAGTTTTACTAGGTTGGAGATGCGTCAAGCAGCCAATAGTCACAGTATAAACCAACAAAGCAGAGCACAGAGCCTGCACCAAGACGGCTCAAGACCTTCTGTGGTGTAAGCAGCTTGTCTCCCAGGTCTTTGACACCTTTTTACTGCCCCTCCCGGCCTGTAATCTGGTTTGTGACAATCAGGGCACCATTGACCTCATTCTCAACCTGCTCTACCAGCACTGGACTTGTAACATCAATTTCCGCCTAAACTTCTTGCAACAACACATCCACAATGACAACTTCCAGCTTTCATACATTGCAACCAAACTGAATCTTGCGGACCCACTCACCAAATTATTCAGTCCCAAGAAACTTTGGGAATGCATCAACAGATTCCACCTCACTATCTAGGTGATCCCCAATCAAGCACGGGGGTGTGTGACAATACAGACCCACAGGGGCCGCGGAGACCAGAAAAGAAAGCAAAGAAAGGGAAAAATAATGCATATGCATGCGGGAATGACTCCCAAAAGGGGACCTTAAATACCACCTGTTGTATCTCGTTCAAACTCTCTCTTTCCTTCCTCATCATTTTCCTGGTCTCTTTCATCTCACCTTACTTAGGTGATTCTCGCGTCCTTGCTCCTCCTCCATTCCACTACCTCCTTCCTTGTCCGGGTGATCCCAAGATCTAACCTCCAGTGGTTATCTCAAAGGTGACTATCATTTTATCCATCCTTGTTCTCCTTGTCTTGTCTTGTGGCCTTTCTCTTCCAAAAACTCACAACAAGAAATCCTGTGTGGCTTGATCTTATCTTTCCATCTGCTTGCTTGGAAATTCCATCATCTTCCTGGTCTCTTTCATCTCACCTTACTTAGGTGATTCTCGCGTCCTTGCTGCTCCTCTGTTCCACTACCTCCTCCCTTGACCAGGTGATCCCAAGATCTAACCTCCAGTGGTTATCTCAAAGACTTCAACAGGTTATGAGCCCAGCGTTACCTAAGCGCCCATCATGATTGTGATCTTAGCATGTTGCCTTGCTTCCTTCACCCTACATTCAGAATGGGGGTGTGTTGAGATATGATATATGCTTTCATGCAGTCTTCAGGACCTCAGTCCCTGCATGCTTGTAGTTGGTTACTCATTCATCATATGTCCTCACAAAGTGACATTGTCATTGACCTCTACAAGCATAACTTGATCACTGGGAAGCAAGCGTCCTTAGTATAGTTGGTAGTACACTTGTGATGCACATGAGAGACCTGGGTTCAATTCCCAGAGGACACATGTTATTTTCACATTCTTACACAGTTCTTTGTCAACAAGCTCAAACCAAGATGGTTCTTGCCGCGTATCTGTCAATTTTGGCCTGCCCCTACTTGATTGTAAGACTTTAGGCTCAAGTCTTGGCTTGGATATCATTGCATTGACTTTTTCACATAACTGAGTAATGCTTAGCATTTCATCAACATTGCACTGGAAAAATTCAAAAGGATCAACCATTAGTGAATTATTTAATCAAAAAGCATTAATCACATAGTGATTTGAACAATCCAACTTGAACAATCCAACTTAACCCAACTTACAGAACAAGAACTGCAAGGTTAATAGTCCAACCTCCACTGAGGATGAACATCTTAAGGTACCACAGATCCTCTGAATGCTAGACTGTCACCTATTTTGTGGGAACAGGGCAAACCCATAGTCTTGAAATATTACTTGGTGCAGACTTTGCCATCATGATCATGTTTGAACTTCTTGAATTGTTCCCTAACAAGATGGATTGCCTCTAAAAAACATTTTTAACCCAATGGTAACATTTCAGGGGGAAGAACTGTCCCTAACTTAATTCAAGAGTTATAAAGTGATGCATGAACTGGATTAATTTGATTCAAAAATGTTCTGTAAAGGCTTTTCCAAACATCCAACATGTTTCCCAAAGAGTTGGCAAGGAATTGTTTGAGAGTTGCATGGGCCCCTTTGACCCAAGAAGTTTTTTTGTTTCCAATATCTGGCTTTATACAAGTCCACGCTGTTACAAACATCTCTTTGATAGGGAAAATGTTATGTTCCATATACTTGAGTACATCCTTATAGTATTTCAAGAAACACTATAAAAGTAAAAAGTTCAGAACCCAAAACTAGGAAGAATAAGAAGCAGTGATTTGGACCTACTCCAAGTTCCGCATCATTGACCTCTGCCTCCTCCATGGTCTTTGAGGCCCCATACTTTGCCCACAGATTGATAAAGCTTTTCCATCCTTCAATGCCATTAAAAAAGGGCCCTTTACAGTTTGCTTGTATGTTTTTAGACAAGTGCCAATTGCAACATTGTCTTGATTACTCTGTGAAACTATTTTCAATTGCACAAATCAGAGCTTTTTCACAGTCCATCACAAAGACTTTTGGAAGTCTCTAACAATCATAAGCCAACTCCTTTAATGAATTTACAGACCAACTTTAGAACTCAAATGTTTCATTTGTTATAAAAACAAGAGCTTTTGTGAAAGTTCTCTGATTGGCTTTCATTCCTACAAAATGCAATAGTGTGGTTTTTTACTTATTTGTTTTATAAGTACAATCCAACATAGCAATATGATGGAATTTTTTTGAAAGCTTTACTGCCTCTGGATGTGCTAAGTAAAGGGCCTCAAAGTGACCCTCTCCACTGAAATTTGAATGGTGAATCCAACTTGTTTCTTCAAGCTGTTCATATAGTACCTCCATAACACTTTTTCCATTTATTTCTGCAAGTGTGACCTTCCGCTTAGTGTTATAGATTGTTGGGTCATCAACATAATCCCGCCAATAAATCTTGCTCAATTTTCTCTTCAGTTGTAACATATTCAGCCCATAATTCATGCCTTGTACTAGATTGTCTAAGGCCACCCCCAAGATTCTCCTCAGTTGAGGATGCACAGAGGGATGTTCAGATGGTTGATGGTTATGTTGTGTTTCTTTGTAGGAGAGGCGCCACAAGGGGTCTGCGTTTGTTTTACTTGCATGGATTAAAAACTTGCACCCAACCTTCCTTGTGTGAGTTTGTATAGACCATTTGGTAAGATGACTTCCTGATTAGGAACCATTTCTATCACAGGCTAAATCAAAATATTGGTCATGCTTTGAGTTGAAAACTGTTAAAGCTTAAACATGCTTCATTGCCCATGTTTGACAATAGTTTTGTGCCTCTTACCTAGTAGGGCAAGCACTCAAGGGAGGTGGGTCAAATGGATCTAGTAAACATTCATTGGTTAAGTCATAGTTTCATAGATACATGAACCCATCAGTTTCAATCAAATTAAATACGGCAAAGACCAGTAACCCAAAAGTTACTCACCACCAGCGGTCTTGTCCATTTGTGAATCATTTTGTTCCTCAATTTTCACCCTTGATGAGGATGCAATTGGGGCTTCCAATGTTTCATTACCCAAATCCATTTTTTTTTCCAAAGCTTTGTTGATGGCACTATCAATGTAGACCTTCCAAGCAACCATGTCCAAAGAAGGGGGGCTTGCCACTTTTCCCATGCAAAAAAATGCAATGGTATAATTGATTGTTCAATCCAACTTTCCATTGATCAAACAAAGTTTGCTCACTTTCAAGTTGAGAAAGAATTATTTGCAGATTTTTATATGATTTACAATTATTCACTTTAAATTCACTTGGGTTTTGCTTTAATGTCTCTTTGGGATTGCTAGGTGTGGAACAACAGTGCCAAAAAGTATGCGTTAATCCCAAATTTGGGTTGAAAGAACCCAAGTGTGGTCCAGGGAGTGCCCAAAATTTTGGCACAGCTTCCGGGGGGTTGTGCACACCCAAACACGGCCCATTTGAGACGTGTACTCCCATACAGGATTCATTTGAGCCGTGTATGGGGGTTACACGGCTCCTACACAACCCCCCGGGGGTTGCGCGTGTTTGAAACGGCCCTTTGTAGTTGTCTTTGGGCCCCCACGGCTCATTTGAGCCATGTAGGGCCCTACACGACTACCACACGGTTGGAGCCGTGAATTTAACATCAACCTATAAAAAATGGACATATACAGCCTCTGCAAGCCATAGGGGATTGAATGGCGCCAGAACAGCCCACAGAGTAGGGTACAACATTGACCAAGTAATCAGAAGAAAAGAGAAGAGCAAGAGAGGAGACAGTAAAAAGGGAAGTAGTGCAAGGACCTAGGGAAGCATGAGAAAAATGAAAAACTAAAAATGACCTATGGAGGGGATGAAAAGAGCCATTTACAAGAAGTCACGGGGTACCAGGAGGAGTTGGTGGAGTTGGTCTGGGTTAAAAAGCAGACCAGACATCTGTAAATTTGAGCAAAGGTTCCCAAATTGAACACAATTGTGTTTGATTCCAATCATGAAGCTATGATAGACAACAACATCCCTTCCTTCTCCTCATTGGAATTTGGATCTGGCCTTACTGCTTTTGACTGCTCACCTCACATCACCTTCACCTCAGACTCCTTCTTCAACTTGCCCCATATTGACCAAGGTGATGTCTCTGACTATTCCTTTTTACTTGTGGTCCCAACCAAAAAATCAAATGGACAACTTATCAAAAAAAAGGATGAATATCAACTATCCAATGACCAATTTGTGTTCCCAGACTTGGTTTTTGGGATTGATTTAAAACAAAAGGGTATTGTGAAAAAGGTTTGGGAAGCAAACAAGTACAAGCAATTTACTTTTTCTGCAGTGGATACTGCCACCCATACTAGGATGGTCATGTCCATGCAAATCAATAGAACAACTAAAAACACTAGCAAGGACTTGGCCAGTGGCAAAATATATCTTATGAAAAAAATATAAATAAAAATAAGAAAGATTTGTTCATTGGTGGTGTTAAGAATACTCTCAAAAGTTGTTGCAATTGAAAATAATTTTTTTGTTTTTATTTTTAAAATTTTTATCAAAATAAATATATTTACAAACCCAGAAATCAAGTAATTTCCTTTATTTCATTCACAGTTCTACTGCTACAAATACATGCAATGGCTACCAATAACCTATCTTTTTTTTCTGTGGCTAGCCTTTCCCTCTCCTTTTCAAGTTGGTCTTGCTCTCAATCCCTCTCCTTTTCCTCTTTTTGAAACTAAATCTCAGCCTGTTTGATTTGCCACTCAGCATCCAACTTGTTTTGATGAGCCAAATTCTTATCTTTCCACTTTTGACAATCAATAGCCAGTCAACAATCCAAATTCTCCTTTTCAAATCAAAGTTTTTTGGATTCTATTTGTGATTTCAATGTTTTTTGGAGGGGAATATGAATGAGCTTGATTTTGAAAGCAATTAAAATCAATCAATGAACTTACTTGAATCTTGCTTCTCCATGATATCCCCAAAGATAGAAAAATTTGAAGTGTTTCTCTGCTTTTGACAGCTATTAGGGTTGAGGTTGATGGAATTGGAGGCCTTTTGCTTTCCCTTTGAAGAGGAGTTTTGTGTGGGAAATTCATTGCTCTCATTTGAAGGGGATGTGGGAGGCCCCATTGGCTTGAGTGTTTTGGCCATTTGGGAATGGATGAGCTGGTTTTTTTACAATCTAAATCAGTCAGGATTAACCAGACAGAAGAGAAATGATCTTGGTTCCTTACTTGAGCAGATTATTCCAATCGTGGTGATACAGGAATAACTTTCTCCTTGTTGGCCAAGTTGTTAAGTTCTTCAACCCCAGGAAGAGAGAAATCCAAAGAAGGAAGTGAGGGCTCCAAGGAAGGATTTGAATTGTTGATCAATGCTGATGTAGACGTGATTGGAGCTGATTCTGTTGGAATATCCTCCTCCAAATCAGATTGGGGCCACTCATAGGTTTCATCGTGATGATCATTGCTAGGCTGAGAATTGACAGCCAGGTCCTCAGCATCAACTGAATCTGATTTTTGGGCATCAAACACAGCTAAAGGGGTGATATTGGCCTTCTTTCCAAAGATTTCATTCATTTGAACATAAAAAGGACAAATGGAGTCCAAATTATCATCCACTGAGTTTATTCCCTTTGCTTCATTGCAGTTGGTGATACCAAAGCTGGTGAAGATTGAAATTGAGTGGGCTTTTTTTTACTTGGTTCAATAGTTCTTGAATTCCTCCCGCATCTGTTTGGATGAAAGATCCAGCCTAAATTTGGTTTTTATTCTTGAGTTCATTGGAAATCAGGAGATAACCATTAAAATTAGAGGATGGAGTATGGCCAACTTGTGTTTCATTTTTGGATCCAAAGCAAGCATTTTAGTTGGACGGAATTTTGAGCCAGTTTACCAGGATGATGTGATAAGCCCTCTTGAGCTGACTTGAGCCTTTCAAAGCTGATTGGGGAGGATTGTTGGATTTTGAGTTCTTGGCGCCACAAAAAAAGTGATGGCACTTGCTAGCAAGTGCCACCAAGGAAGATCTGGTTAAAGCTCTCTCCAATTTCTAGTTGAAGTTATTTTCATGTTCTAATAGGTTTTTGGTGCAAATTCACTGTGCATTGTAGCTTGGATAGATATTTACCAGAGCTTAGCCAGAGCTTCAACTGAGCTTGGTCATACATTGGGCATGACCTCCTTGATGGAAATTGCTAGAAAGTGCCATTCATACTTCTGTGCTGTGGGGGAAGTTTGCTTTGGTTGAGTGTACTTGCAGGGGGAGTGTTGCTGAGGGGCCATTTAAAAAGAGTAAGTGGGATGAAGTGAAAAAGAAATAAAGCAATGACAGTTAGGATGTGATGAAAGGGGGGATGAAGTGATGAAGCAAAGAAGGAATGAGAGGATGGATGTGATTACAGGGATAAAGCAAGGTGAGAGTGATGAAGTGGTGAGGATAGCAATGAAGCAACAAGAGTGATGAAGTGATGAGGATATCAATGAAGTGATGAGGATAGCAATGAAGCAATGAGAGTGATGAAGTGATGAGGATAGAAAAGAAGAAATGAGAGTGATGAAGTGATGAGGATAGCAATGAAGCAATGAGAGTGATGAAGTGATGAGGATAGAAATGAAGCAATGAGAGTGATGAAGTGTTGAGGATAGCAATGAAGCAAAGAGAGTGATGAAGTGATGAGGATAGCAATGAAGCAATGAGAGTGATGAAGTGATGAGGATAGCAATGAAGCAATGAGAGTGATGAAGTGTTCCAATAAGGTTGGAGGATGAAACCAGTGGTGATGATGTGGAATGAAGAGTGGTTGAGCTATTGAAGGCCTTTATATACTTTATTTAAAAAAAACCATTTATTTTCAGGTAACTTTGACATGTCTGATGTGAAATAAGTGGGTTTTTTTGATTTTTAATGGCGGGTTTGAAATGGTGGATTTGGGTTGAAACTGCCATTAAAAAATTGTGGGTTTGCTTAACTTTGATAGTCCCTATTGATTGAATTTTTCACTTATTTATTTTTTTTGCTGAATTTTTAATAAATTTGCTTTCTATTGATTATTGACTCAATGACTTAGAGCAAAAAATTCCACTTTTGGGTTTTGAATTATTAATTTTCTGGGAAAAAACAAAAACTCAAACAATACTGAGATAATTTTCTTGTTTCATTTTCAATACCCACTAAAACACTGCAAGGTGAAAAATTTGTCAATACTCCAGAAAGATAAGGAAAAAACAAGTTGAAAAGAATGTCTTTCTTTTTAGGTTAATCCCATTTTATGGAGGGAAAATGAAGTCTTAAAAGTATTCAAAAATCATATCTGAATTTCTTGTTATATTTCAAAACTTTCCAGCAGTTCAGGTTTTACAAAAAAATAATTAGAAAAGAATTATTTAAAAATGGGAAAAAATTTGTATTTTTTTTTCAATTTTTTGAACCTTAATTTTAAGGCCTTTAAATGGACAATAAATTCTGAAAAGGTTATTCAATATTTTTTAGATGCCCCCCTTGGAAGGGGAATTTTTAATTCTTATTTTTTAAAACTTCACAAAACCATGCAAATTTAAGGAAAACTGTGTGGATGGGGGACTTTGTGGGGACATTGAAACTGTGCAAAAATAAGGATTAGGAGTGTGAAAAAATACTTCTGTTGAATTATTTATGTGAAAGAAATATTTTTATCATTTGTGTATTTCTTTTATGCTTGGCTCAAAGGTATATAAAGTAAATCCAAAATATTTGATTTTCTTTGAAGAAGTGGTGTCTTCATATTTTTTTATGATTATTTCTGTCATTGATGTTTTTTGTTAAAGAATATCAAAATATTTTAATTCCCCTCATAAAATTGAGTGTAAAATAGTTAGAAAACCAGCCATTAGAAACACACCTTTTTTTTGAAAAAAAATGTCATGTTAATAGCTTTTTCTGAAGTACACATACCCTTTAACTGGTCCATTTCAAAATTATGAGTTTCAAGCATCAAATCCACCATTTATGCATCATCCATCAATCAAATTCAAAAATCCCATCCACACATAATCATGTCATCAACCATCAATCACTCAAATCCTCTCATCCCTTATTGTTTACCAATCCAAAAATCATGCTATGGCACATGGATTTTCCAATCAGCATCTCCAAGATCAACTATGCCAGCTGCAAATTCATTTCGAAAAGCCTAGGTGCAAAACCACATCCCTCATCATGCTGAAGCTACCAAAATATAAATACTATGTGTTTAAAATACTGACCAGATCCCTATTGTCAGCTCTCTGATACCAGGAACCTTGCAGTACTTTAGCTACAGAGAGTGATAAAAATTCTGGAATGATAATAATAATTATCATTCCAATAATAAACGCTTAGAAGCTCAAATAAGAGCAGTTGCAAGGTTTAATTGGTTTGGTAGTAAAGGGTTTTCAATATAATATAAAAGAGGGGCCACAGTATTCTACTACTGGGGATCTTTACAGACTAGCAACCTCTCTTCAAGGGGCCTCCTTAGGCAGTTTTTAAGAACCTTGGAATAAATATGGGTGCCTCAGAAAGGACTTATTCCACTGATGGCCGGGCTTAACAGCACAAGCAGCCTAGACAGGAAGGGTAACACTCACTCTGAGCACTTTACCACGAAAATCCTGGAATAATTGGAAGGGTTTCAGAGCAGATGGGGTAGATTGCTTGACTAAACTTCAATGGTTGATTGGTTATAAAGGTAAAATAATACTACTGCAGACTAAGTCATAAATCACTTGCTTATCTTCATATAAGCACTTGATTAACAATGACACTGTGTCTGATTGATAATAAATAATTTCCTGGTAAACTGATGATGGAATAATGGATCCAAAGAGGTCTGTATAAATACCTTTTTGGGGTGATTTTGGTCTTCTCAGGGAACATAGAGAGGGTTCTGCTCGTGGGCTGAGGCTGGCAAGCCAGTCAGGGCAAGATTAGCACGTCTACTTGGTGCTGTCAATCATCTTTCCTTAGATCTGCTGGATTTCTGTACTATTTTAGCCACAGGATCTGTTAATTAGTTATGGCGTAAATTTGATCATTCTGTACTCATCCTTCATTTGTACTATTGATATTGCTTTAAAGCGTGCAGATGTGGATTTTTACTCATTTTCCGTCATCTTCTGATCATTCAGATAATTTTTAATAATTTTTATGAACACTTCTTGTAGTATTTTGTGGTCTTCAAAGATCATGATCCATGGTTTACGTGGTAATCCTTGATCTTTGATTTATTATTCAAAAATTTTTAAAACTTAATTTTCATTAATTTTATTTGAGTTTTGATCTTTTTAGATCATTAGTAATGCATATTTCCGTTTGTTACATATACTAGGCAACCCTAACTAGGTTGTAGCTCTTCTGAGCGGCACCTAGTTGTCAGATTAGTCACGACTGATCCAGGCACGGGGATCAGTAGTACAGATGCGCGCGGGGTAGGATCCGCTGCATGCGTGGCAGAATCAGCTGCGCGCGGGTCTCTAGTACGCGGGATCCTGCTGCTGCTAGTACGTAGGGTTATGTAATGATGCGGGGATGCGCGCGGGAATTGTGACATAACAAATTTCCGCGTGTAACTCCTAAAATATACACAACACCTCAATTCTGAGTGAATTTTAGGTGTAAACCCTATACGTGACAATACGCGTGAAATGTTAGAATGGCCAAAAAGTGCCATGCAGGTGTTGTAATTTTTAGTACTTTTCCTTTTAATTATTTGAAAAACATAAGGACTTGGAATTCAAGGGTGGGGTCAGTGAGTGACCCTACCTAATTTTGGCTGAGGAATCCATTCCTGTAATAATATTTATGGATTTCTCAATTCTTACTTTGTTAATTGAGGTGTTCTTATTTTTTATTTTTGTGTTACTATTTGACAGTTTTGCTCTGTATATAGTTGCAAGCTGACACCTATCAATCATCTTGCTGTTCCCTCTGACATCTGACTTTCACCAAAAAACTATTCTTTTGGTTGATTCCATTCAGGGAAAAAACCATTACCTGGACCAATAGAACAAATAGCTTTCCCTGTGAAATCCCACAGCAATTGATTTCAGACCAGACTGAATTCCAAAAGTTTATCCATTGAATTTTGGAACTTGTCTTTTTTCATGATCTTTTCCATCTGTTAAGCAACAATAAACTTATTTCAGAAGTCTGATTTTTTGAATTTGTTGGAGAGGAGATGAAATATTGGATTCCTCTGGTGAAAGTTTGGTGTGAAAACTCAATCAAAGCATATGGCTTTTTTTCAATCACTTTCCTCAAGAGATTTGTGAAAAACTGGTTTTCATTGATTATAAGTCTTTCAAAATTTTAACAATACCTGTAGAAAGCCTTATTCAATTTAAAATTGATTGCTGCATCCTATGTGAAGCAATTTCATCCATAAAAATTAATCAGGGGTTTCTTAAAATTGATATTCAATTAAAATTATATTGGATTATTGATGAAATATTTAATTAGTTGGTTTTGTCTGATTTTCAGGGATTGCTTTTTGCTTAAATTCAGGTGTATTTAAAATTGAAATGAATGGTATTCCCGTCTTTTTATGAATATTCTGTAATTTCTGGTTGATCCAGATTTGAATTTTGTGAAAATTTCCTTGGTAAAGCCCCTTCCTTTTTAGATGAGAAATAAGTCATGGTTGGGTGTGGTGGTTATAATTGACTACAAAATAATTGGAAGATATTTGTTTATTTATTATTCTAAAGAACAATTTTTATTTTGTTCTAATATGGCTGCCATAAAATGATTTTCTTTTTTGTATTTTTTATTTTAACCTTCTAAAAATCAGTACCCAATCATCCCCCAATCATTCATTATATGCTGACTGAGGCTTAGTCCCAAAAATTCAATATTCTTCAGTAGAAAAAGGAGATCTGGCATGTGTGGTTGATTCATGGTTATAAATTACATATAGGTATGTTCCATCTAGGTTTTTAAAATCCCATTTGTAAGACTACATGCAGAAAAAATGTATATCTTCTTAAATTCAAAAAATCTAATGATTCAAAAAAATTCAGGTAAACATCCCAAATTCCAAATTTAATCTTAAAAATTTCTTAAATAGAAAAGTATACACTCAAGAAAAACTGCAGTAAAAACTTTCCAAATATCAGGAAAAATTTCACTTCAAAATTTTTGAGAAGGTGAGGGAGAATTTTAAATTTAAAAAGTGGTAACAATAATCATTCATAGTGGATAAACAAAATAACAAATAGTAGTAAAATATTCATCAATTTCTGATCTTCAATTAAATTTTTAGGCTCCTTGAAGGCTAAAATTTTAGGAACATGTGTCAACACAAAAAAAGCTAAGAGATTCAACATTTTGATTAATGCTAAATCACTCTGGCAATAGGGTATATCAAATTTAAGCAAACCTGCAATTTTTTAATGGTGGGTTTCAACCCAAATTAGCCATTTCAAACATACAATTAAAAATGAAAATACCCACTTTTTTCACATCAGATATGTCAAAGTTACCTGAAAACAAATGAGTTTTTTCAAATAAATTATTTAAAGGCTTTCACCGCCTCAACCAAGCATCATTCCATATCATCACCCCTGGTGTCAACCTCCAAACTCATTGGAAAAATTCTACCTCCAACCTCATCAAAAAAAATTGATTCATTTCTCTTTTCACTTCATTGCTCTCATCTCTTCCTATCCTCTTTGCTTCATCACTCTAATCCCCATATCACTTCATCACTCTCACCACTTGAACGCTCACATCACTTCATCACTCTCATCACATGATTGCTTTAATCAAATCCATCCTATCATCACTTCATCACTTTATCCCTGCTTTCATCAAATCCTCACTCTCATTGCTTCATTGATTTATCCTTGCTTTCATCACACCCCTCCATCACTTCATTGCTTCATTGCTTCATTGCTTCATCCCTCTTACTCTTTTTATATGGACCCTCAGCAAAACTCCCCCCCAAAATTCCACCAAACAATCCAATGGACCAAAGCAAGCATCCCCCAGGAACTCAACATCAAAGAATCCTCCCCCATCAGCTTCCAAAGGCTCAAGTCAGCTCAAGAGAGATGATCAAATCATCCTGCTAAACTGGCTCAAAATTCCCTCCAAATATGACACTTGATTTGGATCTTACAATGAAACAAAAGTTGGCCAACCTCAATCTTCTAAGTTTAATAGTTATCTCCTGCTTGAAAGTGAACTGAAGAAGGTAGGCTTCATCTTTCATACAAACAGATACGGCAGGAATTCAAGAATTATCAATCCAACCATTTCCCCTTGAGCCAATGCTGAAAATCCCTATTCTTTCCCTTTCTCTGTATGTTTTACAAATGATCTCCTCCCATCCAAATACTAAAATTGGGTTGAGGATCAAGAAGGGATTGAATTCATTGTATAAAATTTTGAGTGTTGCACACCCTATTATTTCCATGTCTCTGTAGGTTTTTCAAATCATCTCCTCCCATCTTGTTCCCTCCCATTCACATACTTCAATTGGGGTGAGGTCTAGAATTTCAATTCATTGTATAAAATTTTGATGGAAGCGGCAGTTTTAAAATCTAAAACTCTGCACACTGTGGGATTTGAACCCATGACACCAACATTGATGAGTGATGCTTTAACCACTGAGCTAAGTGTGCAATTGCCAGATGGGCCAATGTGCCTTTCCAAATTCTCAGCTTTACACCTCCTTCAAAGAAAGGCATCATTATAGGAATTATTTTACTAAATTAGTTCCTTTTAGCACGTTTTACCACTCTAGGAAGGCGACTGAACATTAAAAGGTTGTGCAAATACAAACAAGGCATGGGTTTAGAGAATCAAGGTTTTCTAAATCTGTTCAAGTTTAAAAGTAGTTCCTGGGGTAAAAGAAAATTCCTTTTGAGGATGCTTTGGGCCCACCAAGGCCTGGGAATATTACTTGAAAAAATTGATATATTCATTAAACCTGGTGTGCATCCTTTTCAATTTTTACACAAGTTCCTGAGGTGCAATAATGCACCTTTTGATGGTCTGGAACCTCAATGGCATTTAAATATTAATTGGGGCCTTGGGAGGCTAATATAAGTTCTTCAGAACCCCTGTGGAGTCTGACTGTGATTGAAACTTTGGGAGAACCCAAATATGAAAACAAATTGAATTTATTTTTTATTTAAAAATACAACATATATCTTTTTTTCAAGGAGCTCAAATCTGAGGTCAGGATTGAAAAATAAATTAGTCACTTCAAAAAAAATTAAACAAATGAAAAAAATCATTTTATTTACAAAAAATGGAATATTTCAAGTGGAATATGATTACTTTTGCACCAAAATTTTACTAACATAGAAGAATAAATATTTACAATGGAATAAAAAGGGCAAGGCTATAATCATAAAAAAAGAATTTCTTGAACCATGGCAATTTTTGAGATTGGTGTTATGGCAATTTCTTTTGCTATAATGATGCCAAAAGGCCTCATTGGCATGCTTTCCCAACCCAGGATGTTTTGAAGCCTTTTTAAGGTTTGAAGGAGTGCATGGGGTGGGATCAAAAACAATTTCATCTTGTTTTGGGCCCATCAAGGACTGCAAAAATTAACTGGGGCCCTGGGGGGCTAATACAAGGCCTAGAAAAATCCTGGGGGGTCTTCATGGGGTAGAATTCTTTGGAGAATTTGAATGTTGAAAAAAATTGAGAAAATTTAATATTTAAAAATGCAACCAATATAAAAATTTGGCAAGGGATTAAAATATGAGGTTATATTTGGGAAAAAATTGAAGAATTATAAGAAAAATAACAAAAATTATAAAAAATCAATTCCCTTGAAAAAAGTGAGAAATATCCAGTGTACCATGGATAACTTTGTACCAAGGGTGATGATAAATTCACAACTCCCAGTTTTGTGGGACTCATTTACCGCCCTACACAACCCAATGGACGCACGGGGACCATACATGCCTCCAAAGTGCGCATGGGTGCCCATACACACGTCTACACAAATACAAAGTGTTGTTTCAAACACACGCAACCCCTGGGGAGTTTTATAACCCCCTTAAATGGCAGTTTTGGTTTTTGTACCCCCGTAAATGGCAATTTTGAAGCTATATTGGGGGTATACACCCCTTGTGCAAGAATTGGTTGGGAACCCCTGGACTAAATTTGGGTTCCATCAACACAAATTTGGGATCAAGGTATACTATGTGGGACTGTTCAACCACACCTAGCAATCCCAAAGTGAAACTAAAGTGAATCTCAAGTGAAATAAAGTAAAACTGCAAACAAAAAAATTGAAACTAAAGTGAAAATGTGGAAAAACATGCCACTAAACTTGATCTTCCTCAACTCAAAAGTGAGGAAACCTTTTATTTGTTCAATTGAAAGTTGGACTGAATACTTAAGTACCATTGCATTTTTTTTGAATTATGGAAACAGTGGCAAGCCCTCCTTTTTTTGATATGGCGGGGTTGAAGGAATGCATTGATAGTTCCATGAAAAAAGCTGCAGAAAAAAGGGATTTGGGTAATGAATCATTGGAAGACCATATTTCATCCTCATCTAGGAACAATTGAGGAACAAAATTTTTCACAAATTGTCATAAACTCTGGTGGTGAGAAAAAGTTTATGTTGGGTGATGATAAATTCACAACTCCCAGTTGTGTGGGGGTCGTGTAGGGCCCCACACAACCCAATCAACGCATGGGGGCCCATACACGCGTCAAATGGGTGGTTTGAAATACTTTTTTTATCTATCTATCTATCTATTTTTTATTTATTGATTGATTTATTCATTCATTCATTCATTCATTTAATTACTTCATTAATTAATTACATATTTATTTATTTATTTGCTTATTTGCTTATTTATTTATTTATTTATTTATTTATTGATTGATTTATATATTGATTTATTAACTAATTAATTAATTGATCAATTAATTAATCAGTTAATCAATCAATTCATTTATCAATTAATTAATTAATTAATTTTAACCAAAAAAACCAACTATTTTGATTTTTTGGTTGATTTCTGTTTTTCTTTTTTGAATTTTTATTAAATTCATTTTACTTTTTTATTTTTTTTGTTATGGCCCACAACACTTGGAGTTGTTTGGTGTGCTACACAACTGCATTTTAGTTGTGTACAGCCCCACACAACTCAAATGTAGTTGTGTGGGGTACCACACAACACCCAACCTTTTTGTGGGGGCTACATGACTCAATTGTAGTTGTGCAGCGTGCCACACAGCCCATTTGATTTTTTTACATGACTCAAATGAGTCATGAAATTATCATCACCCTTTTATGTTACTCTGGCCTTTGGCTCCTTTAAATTGATGGAAACTGAACTGTGACTATGTAACTATGAAATATCCTCTTGAACCACCTCCTGTGAGAGCTTTTCCTATTAGGGAAGAGGCACAAAACTATTATCAAACATGGGAAATGAATAATGGTAACAATTTGACTTTTTTCAACTCAAAACATGATAAATATGGGAATTAGCCTGGAACAGAAATGGTTCCTACTCTGGGAAATTTCTCACCAAAAAGTCAAGGCAAACTCACACAAGGAATGTTGTGTGCAAGTTTTTAATCCATGAAAGTCACCCAAAGGAAGACCCCTTGTGGAAAATTCCTACAAAAATGATCAACATAACCATAAACCATCTCCACACCCCTCAGTGCTTCCTCACCTGAGGAGAATCTCTGGGATGGCCTTAGTGAATTTAAAAGAAGGTATGAATGATGGGATCAATGCAATTCAACTCAAAAGAAAATTGAGCAAGATTGGTGGCAGAAAATATGTTGATGATCAAAAAATCTATAACACTAAGCAAAACGTCACACTAGCAGAACTCAAGGGTAAACACTTTACGGAGGTCCTCACTGAACCACTTGGGGATTCAGGTTGGGTTCATTGAGCAAAATTCAGGGGAGAGGGTCACTTGTAGGCCCTATTCATGGCCTAACCTGAGTAATTAAAGCTTTGTAAACAATTCAATCATATTGCTATGTTTCATTGTACTTATAAAGCATATAAGTAAAACATCCCCCTATTGCATGTTGTAGGTATTGAAGCCAACCAAAGAGCTTTCATAAAATCTCTTGTTTTTATAATGAAAGAAACATTTGATTTCTACAGTTGGTCCGTAAGTTCACTAAAGGAGCTGGCTTATGATCCTGAGCAACTTCCCAAAGTCTTGGAGAAAAACCATGAAAAATCTCTGATTTGTGCTATAGAAAATATTTTCCCTGATTCAACAAGACAGTGTTTTCAGTGGGACTTGTCTCAAGATATAAAAGCAAACTTTAAAGTTTGCTTTAATAATGACGTTGAAGGGTGGCAAAGCTTTATGTCTCTGTGGGCTAAGTATGGGGCCTCAAAAACCAAGGAGGAGGCAGAGGTCAATGATGCAGAACTCAGAGTAAGTTCTAAATCACTTCCTCTAATTTCAATCTTCCTATTTTTGGTTTAATTACGTTATGAATTGTGTAAATTATTCCTTGGTAGACCATGAGGATTTGCTAAATTTTATGGATCATAAAATCTTCCATATCAAAGAGAGGTTTGTAAAGGCTTGGACATGCAAAAACCCTCACTTTGGAAAGAAAACCATGTCTTGGGTTGAAGGGGCCCATGCTACTCTCAAAGAATTCCTGGAAAATTCTTTGGGAAACATGTTGGATGTTTGGAGGAACCTAGAGGGAACAGTTTCCAATCAAATTAAATTGGTTCAGGCTGCACTTTAAAACTCTCAAATGAAGATAGGAATAGTTCTTCCCACTTAAATGTTACCATTAGGATACAATTTGTCTTTAGAGGCAATTAAACTTTTTGTGAAAAAATTAGAGGGGTTGAAGCGGAACCATGATGGGGAAGTGTGCACCAAGTCATACTCCAAGTGTCAGCTTGCTACTATGTACAGAGCAACCTGTCAAAGTAACAGAAGAAATATGATAGAAACAATTAAATAAGAAAATTAAAATTGACTGAAGAAGGAGGGAGAAATCCACAGATATTATTGGAGAAATGGATGACTCACCCAAAAATAGGTAGGGTTACTCACTGACCCCACCCTGGAAATCCAACTCCTTCTATTTTTAAATAGTTAAATAAAAAAGGACCAAAAGCCACGACACTAACATGGCACTTTCTGGTCATTTTAATGTTTCACACATGTTTTCACGTATAGGTTTTACAACTAAATTTTACTCAGAATTGAAGTGTTGTGTATATTTTAGGAGTTACACACAGAAATGTGTTATGTCACAATTCCCACGCGCAGCCCTGCATCCTTACACAAACCCTACATACCCGTGTTACACATTCTGGCGTACAGAGGTCACGCGCGCAGCTAGTTTTGCCACGAACGCAGTAGATCCTACCCCCCGCGCATCTGAATTGACTGATCCCCGCGCATGGATCAGTTGTGACAAATCTGACAGCCAGGTACCGCTCAAGATAGCAGAAACCTAGTTAGGGTTAGCTGGCATATGTAATAACCTGACATATGCATTAGTAATATTCTAAAAAGTATAAAACTTAATTAAAATTACTAAGAAACTAAGTTTAAGTATTTTTTAATAATAAACCAAACATTGAGGATTACCACGTAAATCACTTATCCTGATCTTCAAAGACCACAAAACAATACTAGAAATCATCATAAAAATTATCAAAAATTACCTATGTGCTCAGCAGATAATGGAAAATCAGTAAACGCACACATGTGTCCACTTTAAAACAATATTAATAATACTAATGAAGGATGAGTGCAGAATGATAACATTTACGCCATAACAGATTAACAGATTCTGTGGCTAAAATAACACAGATATCCAGCAGATCTGATGTCAGCTGAATGACAGCACCAATTTAATGTGCTACTCTTGCCCTGACTGATTTTCTGGCCTCAGCCCAAAAGCAGAACCCTCTCTACACACCCTGAGAAGTTCATAGTCACCCCAAAAAGGTATTTATACAGCCCTCTTTTGGATCTATTATTCCCCATCAGTTGACCAGGAATTATTATTACCAATCAGACACCATTTCATTGTTATTCAAATGCTTAAAAATAGATAAGCAAGTGATTTATGAACTATTCTGTAGTATTATTATTTATGTCTCAAAACCAATCAACCCTTTGAAGTTAGTCAAGAAAATCTGTCCCATCTTCTCTAAAACCCTTCCTATTATTGCAGAATTTTTGTGGTAAAGTGCTCAGGGTGAGTTTTTCCCTTCTTGTCTTTGCCATTGTGTGTTTTTTCCCGGCCATATCAGTGGGATAAGTACTTTCTAAGGCACCCATCTTCATTCCAAGGTTCTTAAACTTCCTAAGGAGGCCCCTTGAAGAGAGGTTTTTTGTCTGTAAAGACCCCCAGTAGTATAATACTGTGGCCCCTTCTTATATAAAAAATTGAAAATCCTTTAACCAAACCAATTAAACCTTGAACCAGCTCTTAAAATATTCATTGTTTGAGCTTTTTATGTGTTTATCATTGGAATACTAATATTATTATTATTCCAGTATCTTCTATCACTCTCTGTAGCTAAAGCACTGCAAGGTTCGTGGTATCAGAGAGCTGAAAAATGGGGGTCTGGCCCGGGAATATCCATAAATAATTGATTTTCAATTATTTATTCCTTGGAACAGTCTATTTATTTTTAAAAAATAAGTTAAAGTACTTATAACATATATTTTTGATTCTTTATTTCTCTAGTGGATCTTCAGACCAAGGAGAATTGATAAATTATTATTTTAACCTTCTTAAACAGAAAAAAGAAGGAAAAATCCATAACTTTGTGCCTATCATTATAACTCCTGAGCAACAACAGGAAAATCTTCTTTATTATAAGCAACAAGCTTTAAAAGATAAGGAGCTTGATTTGGAAAGAATTATCAATTTTAATTATTTATTAAGGCAAGATAAGGAGTGGAAAATTTATCAAAGGAAGCTTTATATTTATAATATAAACAACCCAGAAGATAAAGAAAAATCCAAACATAACAAAAGTGAGATTAAAAATTATTTTTTTATTTTCTTTTGAAATATCATCTTACCACATAAAAATTAAAAAAAATATTAAAATTATATTTTTTTTATTTTTTTATCCTTCTTAGTGGATTTTGTATTTGGTGACCTTATTGACCAGGATCTGCTGGAGGACTTCCCAGACAGTGTACTCTTGGACTTGCCCTTGGATTTATCCCAAGATCTGATTGTAACCCATTCAGACCCCATTGGAATACCCCCAAAGGACGGTAGTGACCCCAAACAAGTATTGGTACCTTTAAATTTGACTATAAGTAAGTCAAAATATATATAAAAATTATTAAAAATATAAAAACTCTAAAATTATTATTATATATATATTTTTTAAGTAATCTTCAAAAATTTCAACAAAGACTTAAAAATTTTTGCGCTATGAATCAAAACAGGCGCAAAACCCAAGCAACTGGAAGAGCGCCATCCTATGGATCTTTGGCCGGAGGAACCCGTGCACGCAAGGACTCCAGTTGCAAGTGCAATGAGGGGGCTCAAACCATTGACCATGGCATCATGCGGGACAAGGATGGCAAAAAACGCGGCCACCAACTTGACCAACACACCATTGAAGAGACAGCCATTGCCCAACGTGTTATCCCAGGAGGGTACAGGTCCTCCTACGCCACCCCAGCTGGACTCAACCAAGGAGGGAAGAGTCAAGGTTTTAGTGAAAGAACACATGAGGTACTGGGAACAATTCAAGTTGGCTCCGACGCAGGGGGATCAGCCAGGTATGAGAAAAGCTATCTCTCTGGCAAAGAAATCTCAGATTTCTCTGCAAAAGTTGATCCCAAAGAAAGATATGGAATGCTATGTGCAGAGTTGGAATCCTTGGGATCAGCTAGTTTCTTTAAAGGTAAAGGACTCCAAAAAGAAGAGGTCCTTAGTCTATCAGAAGTTAAGGAACCCAAAGGATTGGGACAACATAATCTCTTTAGCCCAGAAGTGGAAAAAGGTGTACCACAATTAGATGTAGAAGCCCTTAACATCTTTTCTGTAAATGTTTCTCACAATTTTACTATTATTAGCAAATGCTTTGACAAATTTTATGAACAATTGGACAAGTTGAGTCGGAGTATGTTCAGAGTTAATCAAACACAATCCCAGACTATGAGGATTGATGAGTTGGAAATAAAAAAAAATCAAGGACAGTATCAAATCTAGTAATTTGGATCTGATGAAGCATATTGATAATAATCAATCAATCCTTCAGGAAGAAATGATTTTAACCATGGATCAACTTAAGGAAGAATTTAAGAAAACTAGTCCTACTTCTTCAACTCATTTGATTAACAAAATTGATTTATTAAACAACAAGCTTGACTTGGATTTAGGTATGATTAAGAATGATCTCAGAGATCTTAAGGTCAATCTTGGTAACTCTCCAGCCACTGAAGAAGCTAGACCTGCAAGGTCCACTACTACTCCTAGTATTACTCCTAGAACCAGAATGACTAGGAATGAATCTTTCAGGCCAAGCCCTACACCAGAAATGGAGCAAGCTTTGAAGTTACTTCCTCCCATCGCTGAATGGCCTAAATTCTCCAGACAAGGAGAGTATAAACATGTCAGTTTTATTGAGTTTATTGATTACAATATTGCTTCTTATGAACTCCCTAATGCAATAGCTGTGGTAAGATTACCCAGACTATTTGAGGGAGTGGCTCTTGATTGGTTAATCAATAAGAGGGAAGAAATGGGATCTTTACCCTGGAATTCTTGGAAGGAATTGATCAAAGAACAATTTGGTAACAGTATTTGGAAAAGAAAGATGATGAAAAATTTTGAAACCTCCCAGTTTGATCCATCCAAGGAAAAGCCTCATAAGTCATGTTTAGACCAGAAAAGAAGGTTAGACTGTTTCTACCCAGATTCTGATAAGGAAGAGGTCAATGAGGGACTTCACAACTTGTGTCCCAGACAAATAAACCATAGTGTAAGGTGCAGGATGCCCATGGACTCTGATCTCTCTACCTTGATAGGTAAATTGGAAGAAACCATTGACATGAATGGTCTTGAAAAAAGAATTAACAGACTCCCCAGGGAACAAAATGCTAGGAGTAGAGAAGAATACACTGCCAAAAATAAAGATTCACCTGATGCCAATCCAACCACCTTGGAAGTCAAGAAGACTTCAGATTCCAAGGAAAAGGTATGTTGGAACTGCAACCAAACAGGACATGTTAGACCTGACTGTCCTCAGGCCAGGAGAAGAATTAATCCTATTGAAGGAGAAGAGTATGACAATCATGACCCCCAACTTGATGACACTGATGGATCACTCTCTGAGTTTGATTTAATGATCACTAACCCCATCAATTTTATTGAAGGAAGTATAGAGTCTTCCTTGGAAATAAACTCTGTTAATGAGGATTTCAACTTACCTGAAAAATGGAATTCTAACATGAAGATTCTCCATGTCTCTGAGGCTAAGGTCTTGACTCTGAAAACTTCTGCCGGTAAAAGTTAAGCTTCTGGAAAAACATGCTACACTACTGGTTTGATCCAAGGTTCCCGTGTTAAGTTACTATTGGAAAGTGGAGCTTTCTGCTCTTGTTTTGGTTCAACTTATTTGGACAAACAAGACCCAAATTGGAGGCTGAACCTATTACCAGTACCTCAGGCTAAATTAAGCAGTTTTAATTCTTCTCTCAATGCCGTTGGAGTATGGTGCTCTGATATCATACTCCCTCACTCTAAAGGATCACTCAAACTGAAAATTGAAGTTGTAGTGCTTCAAAATGGAGTATGTGATTGCTTTTTTCTTGGAAATAATTCTCTTTGCTTGTATGGTATAGATTTCTTCCAAAGCAAGGGTAGATACTTTACTATAAGGGGAGATTGGAACAAGAAGTTCAAAATATGCCATGTTAATTCTCATACTTCTGATTCAACCTATGAGAAACACTTGCAAATTTTTGACCAAGAATACTTTTCTCAAGCAGCTTTGAATTCCCTATTAAAGGAAGAACAAAAAAATGAAATCTTGCAAGTTTTCTTTGAAAATCAGAATGCTTTCTTTACCAAGGATCACCCCATTGGTAATATCAAATGAAATGACATGATTCTAACTTTAACCATTAAACCTCCTTACCCACCTAACCTCAGGAGACCTGCTTACCCTTCTAGGCAAAAATCTAGAGCTGCTCTGGAAACTCATATCCAAGAGTTAGTTAACCTAAAAGTCTTAAGGAGAGTAGGACACAATGAACAAGTAGATATTACTACCCCAGCAATCAAAGCCTGGGATAATGATAAGTCAAGAATGGTTGGAGACTTTAGGATGCTGAATAACTATAACCAAGCTGATTACTATCCTATTCCAAGGATTGACCATGCTCTGCATAACCTCTCAAAGGCTAAAAATATCACTACTATGGACATCCTGAAAGGTTTTCACCAAATACCTATCAGCCCTGATAGCCGGAAATTCATGCAAATTATCTGTAATTTTGGAATTTATGAGTATCTTAGGAGGCCTTTTGGCATCAAAAATGCTCCTTCTAATTTTCAAAGGATGATGGACACATTTATAGGATTATTAATCAGACAAGGATGGATGATGGTGTACATTGATGATGTTATCATTTACTCTGATGATTGGGATACTCACATGGAGAAAGTAAGGCAAGTACTCAAAACCATCTCTGCTGTGGGATTGAAGGTATCAATGAGAAAGTGCAACTTTGGCTATGGAGAACTCAAAGCCTTAGGACACATTGTCTCTGGACTAACTTTGCTCCTGACCAAAGCAAGATAGCTGCTGTGATGGACAGGTCAATGAATCAGAATAAAACTAAACTTCTGTCTTTTATTAGCTTCTGCAGCTACTATAGGAATTAATTACCAAAGTTGGCTCTTCTAACCAAGTGTCTGTAGAAATCTGCAACAAAACCACCTTGTTTGAAATGATTCATGATAGATTCAAGAACTATGAGGAACTCAAGATGGCTATGACCTTTGCTCCAGTACTAATTCAGCCAGACTATTCTAAACCTTTCAAGCTCTATATAGATGCCAGTATGGACCGGTTAGGAGCTGCTTTACACCAAGAAGTCATAGAGGATGAAAAACAAGTGGAAAAAATATACTATTCATATCAAGAAAAGTTAAAGACACTGAGAAAAGGTATGGTGCAAGTCAAATGGAATGTCTTGCCTTAGTATGGGCTCTGGAGAAACTCCATTACTACTTGGAAGGCACCAGTTTCACTGTGATTACTGACTGCAATGCTTTCAGGACATTGATGGACATGAAGACCCCTAGTAGACACATTTTAAGGTGGCAGATAGCCATACAAAAGTACAGAGGTCAGATGACCATAGTTCACCAAGCTGGTGCTAAACACCAGAATGCTGATACCTTGAGTATGAATGCTTTGCCCAATGATCCAACTAACCCTGCTTATGACCCAGAGGATAGTGATATATTTCCTATACTAAATATTAACATACTTGATATTGAGGCTCCTACTCTAGGAATCCACATCTGTGAACTGGATGAATCTTTGTTCAAATCTATAAAGGAGGCTTACAGCCCTGATATGAAGACTCTAATCACCATTATGGAAAGTAATTCTCCACCATCTGAACTGGTTAATAATCTACCTTTCCCTCTTCAGAAAAATTAAAAAGCTGGAAGGTTCACCTTATGGGATGGTCTAGTATACTACAGGCACCAGAATTTGAGTGTCATAGTCTTAACTAAGATAGACCATATCAAACATATCCTGGCTGAGTGCCATGATAACTGCTCTTCCGGCCACTTATCTACTGATATGCCTTAGACAAGTTCAAACAAACTTCTTGGTGAATAAATTGGAGAGATTACACTGTCCAATATGTTACCAGTTGTGAAACTTGTCAGAAGTCCATTAGTATCACTGGGAAAAGGTTTGGTCTACTACAGAAGATTGCTGAACCCAAGAAAAGATAAGAAATCATCAATATGGATTTTGTGACTGGATTACCCCCAGGAGGTGCTTATTCCTACAACTCAGTCCTGGTTATAGTAAATAGGTTCTCAAAGAAAGCATAGTTTTTACCTAATCACAAAGAAGAAACTGCTATGGAAGTTGCCTTGTTATTCTGGAATAGACTCATTGTTGATGTGGGAGTACCCAAGATTATTATCAGTCATAGAGACCCCAAATTTACCTCTGAGTTCTGGAGAAATCTTCATGAAATGCTAGGAACTACCTTAGCTTTCTCTACAGCTTATCACCCTGAGACAGATGGTTTAGCTGAAAGAATGATCCGGACTCTAGACAATATGCTCAGAAGGTTCTGTTGCTTTGGTCTGGAATATAAGAACTCTTATGGTTATTGCCATGACTGGGTTAGTCTTTTACCCGCATTGGAGATGGATTTCAGCCTCCTGGATGCCAAAATCATTGCTATCCTTTAGCTAGCAGAGGTGATAGAATAAATAATAAATATATTATTCAATAAATGCAGCAAAAATCCATAAAATATTTGGATAAAGCTTATTGCAAGGTTAATTGGTTTGGATATGGTTTATTGTTATAAATCAATATAAATAAATTGATTATTAAATATTTTTATAGAGGGGCCACAATTATATTGGGGATCTTTAACACCTCTCTTCAGGGAATTCAGTATGAAAACATGTAGGCCTGGTTACTTTGGAGCCTTTAATTTCAAGGATATTTTGCCCAAAGATAATATTCATATAAAATACAGGGTGGAGTGGCAGGGAGCTGTAACCAAGCTGCCACAACAGAGAAAGGATAATAAGACTCACTGGTATATTATTAAATCCTTTGGGTACCTGTTTGGGATGTGCACTGATGGGTTAAACCTGTATACTGGGGTTATAAGGTTTTTCAACAGTTTAAATTGATAAAAAGGGTTGGGGATGGATATTATTAATCAGACTAAATCCATAAATAACTTACTTATCACTAATAAGTATTTGATTACCTTGGCACGGTGTCTGGATGTAAATATAGCTGGGTCTCTTGGTATCAATATCCTCAAAAGAGCTCTTTATTTATAGCTTTTTGACTCCCAATATTGTCCTTCTGAGGGGTAAAGGGGATCAAAGGGACAGAGACTGAGGATAGCAGGGTAACCAGTGGTAGCCTGAAACGTATTCTTGGTTCTGTAACGCGATTAGCATCTAATTCCACAGGGTATGGGAATTATTCTACTTTATATTTGATTTTTGGACGTGTGAATAACACTAATCTGTCCTTTTTATTTATTATTTAATTAATTATTCTTAGTAAATGTTCCTAGTAAGTTAATAATTATTTCAATAGAGATTCCTACTGACATCCTGATGTTATGTGAGTTCTCATTATTTACTAAATAATTGGAGTAAATTCATGATATTAATTTTACTCCTTATTTTCAAATTTCAGTTAATTTATTAAAATAATTACTTAAAAAATATAAGTGGTGGGTATTCATGTAATATTTTTAAATAATTAGTTTTCTTATTAAGTCACAAAAATGAATTCCCATAATATTATATTAAATTATTTTAATATATTTGTAGAAGTAGTCATAATCTTATCTCCAACATTTTTGGTACTTTGAATCATATTTAATAAAAAATATGTATAAAGGTTATTTAGGTATTTTTATATAGGTTTATGTATTTTTAGACTATTTACTATCCATGGGAAAATTTATTACATATGTAGAATGTTCCTGTGTAGGTTGTAGCATGTTTACACAGTACCTAGGTTCCTCAGGCCGCCTGTCACTTTGTCAACCCATAGTCCCCCGGCTGTTTACTTGTCAGAGGCCCGGGTCTGCGTACACGGCTTTGACACTGTGAAAGTTCTGTAGCTCAGCCGCGCGCAGGTGTATTGGCTGCTGCATCTGAATGTGGTAATTGTGACAGAACACATTTCCATCTGCAACTCCTAAAATATACAAAACACCTCAATTCTGACTAAATTTTAGGTGTGAAATCTGTACGTGAAAATACATGTGAAATATTTAATTGGCCAAAAAGTTCAACAGTGGTACCGTGGTATTTTGGTCTTTCTTTCCTTAATTATTTAAAAATATAAGGAGTTGGATTTCAAGGGTGGGATCAGTAAGTGACCCTACCTAATTTTGGGTGGAAAATTCATTTGTGAAATTATATGAATGGTTTTCCTACTAATTCTTGGTTACTTTTATTATTATTATTTTTAGGTTATCTCTGTTACTTTTTCAGCTTTATCTGCAATAGTAGCAAGCTGACATTCCCCCAAATTCAAGATATGGCCATATCTGATAAAAAATCTGGAGCATGTTGGGAAGAAATTAATTCCATGTTTGTTTCAGTTCCTTTTGCTGGCTCTGTAGTTTCTAAGATGTATTGGTTCATCAGGTATATTATTCTCTGTTAACCATTCATCCTTGTCTGCAGATTCTCCTTTGTATCTTACTAAGTATAGTCTAACATCTTTTCCTTGCACTTTCTCTTTCTTGTCTCTCAATATCCTTCTGACTTTCCCTTTTTCTTTCACAGGGTCAGGTTCTATTGGATCATTGTTGGAGGGAGGTTGCTACCTTCTCTTGGTTGAAATTGTTTTACTAGGCTAACAGGAAATACTGGGTGTTTTCTTGGTAATTCTTCACTCAAGATTACTTCTACAGCATTTTTGCCATGCATCTTTTTGATAAAAAATGGTCCAAAAAAGGCTGGTTTCAGCTTTCTGTTACCTGCGAAATTGTTGAAGCTGGCAGTGGATATCAAGATCTGATCTCCTATTTTAAAGTCAGGTTCTCTGTGTGATTTTTCCCATCTTTGTTTGTTGTATTCTACTGCTTCTTCTACACATTTTTGAGCATGATTATTTACCAGATCTATCATTTTATTGAATTCAAGGGATTTTGGATTAATGGTGGCTAAGTTATAGTTTAAGTTATTCCTATGGAGTTTTGGAATCCGTCCTCTTTCTAGTATGTAAGGGGCTTCTTTGGTAGTAGAATTTTTACTGCTGTTATAAGCCATCTCTAGAGCTGGGAGTAGGCTTAACAAATCATGGAAATAAACATCTGAGTTTTTTTATTCTAGACCAAAGCTACTGAACCTTCTTAAAATATGTTCTAGGTTCTGTATCATTCTTTCAGCTATTCCATCAGTTTGCGGATAGTATGCTGTAGAAAATGCTAGAGTAGTACCAAGTATATCATGTAGATTCCTCCAAAGCTCAGAGGTTAATTTGGGGTCTCTGTCACTTATTATAATCTTGGGTATACCAACATCAGCTATGATCCTGTTCCAAAATAGTAGAGCTACATGAATAGCACTATCTTCTTTGTGGTTAGGTAAGAATTTTGCCTTCTTAGAGTATCTGTCAACTATAACCAGGAGAGAGTTATATGAATGAGTGCCTCCAGGGGGGAAGCTGGTGAAAAAATCCATATTAATTATTTCCCATCTAGTTTTGGGTTCAGAGGTCTTTTGTAGGATTCAAAACCTTTTCCCAGTAGTTTTCTTAGATTTTTGGCAAGTCTTACAGCTAGTAACATACTTAATAGTGATTTCTTTCCAGTCTATCCACCAAGCAGTTTTTTTTACTTTCTCCAAGGTTCTTTCAGTGGATAGATGCCCTGATGAACATTTGTCATGGCATTCCTGGAGTATGTGTTGTATATGTTCTTTGTTGCTTAGTACTAATACACTGAAATGTTGGTGTCTGTAGTAAAGGAGACCATCCCAAAAGGTAAAACTTCCTGCTTTATAGGGTTTAAGTAATGAAGCAGGTAAACTATTTATCAGAGCTGCTTCTGGGGATTCACATTCCATAATGGTAATCAGAAGCTTGATGTCAGGGGAGTAGTTGTCCCTCACTAGATTGAAGAAAGCAGTATCTAATTCACATAAGTGGATCCCCATGATTGGAACATCTAATGCAAAAAATTGATGCTCAAGATAGGAAAAATATCTTGATCCTCAGGGTCATATGCTGGATTTTTAGAGTTGTTAGGAAAGGCATTCCTACTTAGACTATCAGCATTCTGGTTTTTAGCTCCAGCTTTATGCACTATAGTCATCTGACCTCTATACTGTTGTATAGCAATTTGCCACCTGAGCATATGTCTGCTGGGGGTCATCATGTTCATGAGAGTCCTTACAGCATTACAGTCTGTGATCACTTGGAAAGTGGTGCCTTCTAAGTAATAGTGTAGATTTCCTAAAGGCCATACTATAGCAAAGCATTCCATCTGACTGGATCCATATCTCTTTTCTGATCTTTGATCTGTCTAGATATGAACAGTACTGGTTTCTCCACTGGTTTGTCTTCTTCTATTCTTTCTTGATGTAGAGCAGCTCCTAACCCTTCCATACAGGCGTCAATGTAAAGCTTAAAGGGTTTGGATTAATCTGGTTGAATGAGTAAAGGAGTAGAGGTCAAAGTTATTTTTAGTTCCTCATAGTTTTTCAATCTCTCATGTGTCATTTCAAAGAGAGTATTATTGTTGCATATTTCATACAGACTGTTAGTTAGCATAGCAAACTTTGGTATGTATTTTCTGTAGTAACTGCAAAAACTATTGAAAGACAGTAACTCTGTTTTATTTTGAGGCATGGGTCTGTTCATGACAGCAGCTATGTTATTTTGATCAGCAGCTAGAGTTAGGCCAGAGACTATATACCCTAGAGCTTTCAATTATCCATATCCAAAGTTGCATTTCTTCATGGATAGTTTTAATCCTGCTTTGGAGATAGTTTGGATTACTAATCTTATTTTTTTTATATGAGTATTCCAATCATCAGAATATATGATAACATCATCTATATATACCATCATCCATCCTTTTCTGATGTAAGTACCTAGAACTGTATCCATTGTTCTCTGGAAGTGTGATGGGGCATTCTTTATACCAAAGGGCATACTAAGATATTCATATATTCCCAAATGAAAGATTATTCTCATAAACCTTCTGCTTTCAGGGCTTATAGGTATCTGGTGGAAACCTTTAAGCATATCCATAGTAGTGATATATTTGGCCTTGGAAAAGCTATGTAGAGCATGATCAATCCAGGTTAGAGGATAATAATCTGCCTGAGTATAATTATTGAGAATTCTAAATTCTCCTACCATTCTTGACTTGTCATTATGCCAAGCTATGATTACAGGTGTGGTCACATCTACCTGCTCATTGTGCCCTACTTTCCTTGATACTTGTAAGTCTATCAGTTTATGGATATGATCCTCAAGAGCTTTCCTAGACTTAGGACTAGAGGGGTAAGCTGGTCTTCTTAATTTTGGAGGAGAAGGAGGCTTAATATTCACTGTTAATACCATTTCATGTCGTTTGATATCACCAATGAGGTGATCTTTAGTAAAAAAAGCATTTTGTTTCTCAAAGCAGACTGGCAATATATCTTTCTTCTGTTCCTCAGAAAGTTTTATATTTAGAGCTGCTTGAGAGAAGTATTCTTGATTAAATTCTTCTAAAGGCTTTTGATAAGTGGAAGAGGGGAAGTTAGATTGGATGGTGCATATCTTAAAATTCTTTTCCCAATCACCACCCACTGTAAAGTATCTTCCTTTAGTCTGGAACACATCTATACCATATAGACATGAAGCATCATTACCTATTATCAGGTAGTCACATAATCCATTGAGCAATACCAAAAATTCCACTTGTATTCTAAAAGATCCTTTAGTATGGGGTAATATTATAGGAGCAGTCCATACTCCAATAGCATTCATGTTAGAGTTTCAAGAGCTAAACTTGGCTTTTGGGACGGGAAGAAGGTGTTCTTTCCAATTAGGATCCCATTTGCTTGAGAATTCTGTACAGACACATGACCAAAAAGGTCCACTATCCAGTAATAACCTTATAGGTCTGTCTTTATACAATCCTGTTGCGTAGCAAGTTTGACCAGTAGTATTGCTCTTACCACTCATAGGTTTAACGTTTAATGGTTCAACATCCGTGGTATTTCTAGGAATTATGGTAGAATCCCATTGTTGGGGCAAACTAGAGTCCCCATGGATGTTAAAGAAGGAGATATAGGCACTCCTATAGAAATCAATAACATTATCAGGGTTGGTCAGGATCAATTCACATTCAGAAAGGGATCCTTAAGTATCATCTATATCTTCATAGTTCTGATTCCCTTCAAACTCCTGTTATCCTTCCAAGAATGCTATCTTTCTTTTTGGTAATGGGAAGTCTTGTCTCATATTCCCTGCCTTGTTACAATTCCAACAAGTTCCAGGCATTCTCTCTTTATCCCTGTTCTCATTAGGTTTCTTACTAACAGAGGTATATATCAGAGGTATATATCAGAGGGGGTGGTTCTCTAGCTTTTTTAATGTTGAAGTTCTCTTTAGGTCTAGAAGGAAACTTCATGTCTAACCCGTTCATGTCTATGACTTCTTCTAACACATTGATTAGAGTTGGTAAGTCAGCATCCATACTCATCCTGCATCTTACACTATGGTGAAGATTTCCAGGACACAAGTTGAGGAGTCTTTAATTTATTTCCTCTTTATCACCATCTGGATAGAAGAAATCTATTCTTCTATTTTATTCCAAGAACCATTTTTGAGGCTTATCCTTGGAGGGATCAAATGAGGAATTTTTGAAATTTTTCATCATTTTTGTTTTCCACATTCTAGAACCAAATTTTTCTTTCATTAGAAGTTTCCAAGAATTCCATGGTAAGGATCCTACTTCTTCTCTTTTACTAATAAACAAGTCAAAAGCTACTACTTCAAATAGTCTGGGTGACCTGACTACAGCTATAGCTTGAGGTAGGTCATAAGAGTTAATGGTGTAGTCAATAAATTTAATAAAATTCATATAATTATACTCTCCTTTACCAGAGAACTTAGGCCATTCAGAAATTGGGGGTAAAGGTTTGAGGGCTTGTTCCATTTCAGGGGTAGTACTATGCCTGAATGTTTCACTCCTATGCATTCCTAGTAAGGGTGGTGCATAAGGTGGAGTTGTTTGTCTGGGAGGTTTTGGTTCCTCTGTTGTACTCCCCAAGGGGTTGTTCAGACGGATTTTTAAGTCTCTATGATCATTCTTGATCCAATTAAGTTGCAGGTCCACTTTAATATTAAGCAGATCTAATTTCTCACTAAGGGACAGAATGTAGCTGTTAGTAATATTTACCAATTCTTCTTTTAAAGGTTTAAAAGACATAATAAAATCTTCTTGGATACCTGATCCATATTCTCAATTGTTTGAGTCTGTCTAATTTTACCTTGATTGATTGTTTCCAATAATTGTTCTGTATGCTCTTTAATATCTTTCATTCCTACAGACTTTGTTTGGTTATTAATTGATTTGGCTACTACTGAGGTTAACTTATCCATTTGGGTATAAACACAGTCCAAATTTCTGTTAATATACGTATGCACTTAGGCGTGCGCTAGGTATAAGTGTAATCCAAATGGGATGCACATATGGGCCTCTCCGGCCCATTGGACACTCACACGGACCATACGGGCCTGTTTGGATGTCACAGATTTAGGGAAACTGGCCTCAAAACGCATGAAACAGGCCTATTGGTACACAGGCCCTAATGGCCCGGTGGGGTATATGGGCAACTACAGCCAGATGGGCTCTTGTGGGCATAATTGGGCCCAAGGTTTATTTTGGATATACTTGGCTAGACGGGCTGGCCCTCCAAAGTATGGTTTACTTAGTTTTTGGGCTTGAGGCGGCCCATTGGGGCCGCCGCCTGTGTTGCAGCCCGGTTGGGGCCGCCGCCTGTGTTGCAGCCCGGTTGGGGCCGCCGCCCGTGTCGCGGCCCGCTCAGGGCCGCTGTTTTTGCCTTTGGCCCATCTATGGGGCCCAACGGCCCGCTGGTGGCCGTTTTGGCAGCCCGCTTTGGGCCACTGTTTTTGCCTACAGCCTGAGCGGAGCCATCACAGGGGGCAACGCGGATTCCGCGCAGGTTTTCAGCCGGCTTTTGGAGCCGCGGGGCTGGGGCCAATGGCCCCGGCTCCTCCCCCTCCCCTTGCTCCCCATAGAAAGGGGGAGGGGGAAGGCTGGCTGGGTTGAACCAGCCAGCAACTGGTTGCAAGGTGCAACTGGTCAGGGTGGGGGGGATTTCATCACCCTCCCACCCAGAAGGACAATGTGGTAGCTGGTTGCAACAAAGTGACCAGCAGTGGGGGGGAACTGACCACCTCTCCACCATCAAAGCAAAGGGGCACTCTCCCCCCCCCCTTTTACCAAGGGGGAGGAGCGATGGGCTGGAGGGATTTGACCACCCCCCAGCCCACCTTACCTTGCCAACGCCCTGCGTGTATCAACCACCAGGGCCCCTGGTAGGGGGATTTTACTGCCCTCTCCAGGGATCTGTAAGAAGGAGGGGGGGGGACAGCATGTCTGCTGGTCACACCCCCCCCATGTGAGTATGAGACCAGAACCAGGTGTGTCCTGGGTCCCACCTGGCCACTTGTATGGCTAGGGGCTGGTTGCATGGGGCAACCAGCCAGCCGGTGAGGTGACAATAAACCAGGGATTGAACATCAAAGGGGCTTGTTTAGCCCCGTAACAGTGGAAACACCACAAAGGGCCAGAATAGGCTGGTTTTAAGGGTACAGGGACTGATGCCATGCGGGCTGATGTAGTCCAAACCAAGTTACAAGGCCTGTAGAGTCTGTAGAGATCTTTTGAGGCGGAAAATTTGCCTTTTGGCTTGTTGTATCATGGGCTCACAAGAGGCCAATCTTTTGTACTTAAGGAGCTCTTCTCCCTGCTGTTATCCATTCATCATCCAATTGAATTCATCACCAATATCATCCAACATAATTCCCCATTTTGAGATCCCATCAGCAATTATTGACACAAGGTTTCCAGCATTCCTTTTGCTTTAAATACTTCTCATTTGCCTAAGCTAATTGCTGGCCATAATTATAACACATTATCAGTACCAACATCATCATGACTTCCAAGCCATCTAGATCCTTGTACCTTACTCTGGAGAACCTCAAAGACCTCAATTTTTCCAAGAAGATGTCCTTTATCCCTGATGTTAGCTCCACCAAGATAGTTCTGAAAAGTCAGAATTATAATGCTTGGGCTGTCCTTATGGATAGTGAGCTGGATAAAATCTGTTGTGGGGAGATAATGGATACAGATGACACTTTGATCAGTTCAGAAGTGGAGAAAAAGTCTTATCATCTCATCCTTAGGAATCTTGATGAGAATCATGTGACATGGGTTGCCAATACTCTCAGGGAAGATGAGAGAAGGAGGGGCAGCATCCTTTGGAAGTTGCTTAAGTCCAAGTATGTTGGTGATTCTGTTCACCAGAAGGGTATAGCTTTCAATAAACTGTTCAACTTATAATATTTGAATTGTACAAAGTTTGTTGCAGAGGCTAGGTCTAGCATAGCCAAGTTCAAGTCATCAGGACTTAACATGGATCCTGGGTGTTTGTCACTCTTAATCCTTCAGAAGCTACCAAAGGAGTTTGATTCTTTAGTCAGAATAATTTCTCAATTGGATCCTCTTCCTGCGGAAGAGGATGTGCTGAAAAGGATTGAAAAGGATGATCTTCAGTTCAAGATGAAGGGGGTTTCTGGAACAGCCCTTGTTGGAAAGACTGGAAAATCTTACAAGAAGGCAAAAAAGTATTTGTCCAAGGTCTTATGCTATAATTGTCAGAATAACGGGCATTATGCTAAGGATTGCAAGGAGGCCAAGAAAAGGAAGAAGTCCAAAGAGAATGACAAGGAAGTCAATTCACTACTGAAAACGTTGCAATGGTGGCGTTTGATGGTCCAATTGAAATTATTGTTGGGGAAGAAGGTCCCAACAAAAAGGCCAAAATTGATGAGCATCAAGAAATGTACTTGATTAATTATGACGTGAGTAATCTTTACCTCAAAGATGAGAACTTATCAGTGACTGATAAAGCTTCTTTCCTATTGGAAGGATTGAAGGAGGATGTTTTTTTTTTCAATCAATTCTGGCTGTACAGATCACATGTTCTTTGAACCAAATTTATTTTCAAATCTTAGTGATTATGATGGAGTTGTAAATATTTTTCAGAAAGGCAGAACAATTCAGATTAAAGGAATTGGAAAAGTTATTCTTGCAAATCACTTGGGTTTCAAAATTTCTTTTGAGAAAGTGTTCTATGTACCAGAGTTGCCTTATAACCTTGTGTCCCTTGGAGTGTTGTGGAAAAAAGGTTTCCAAATTTTTTATCTTAAAGAAGATAGGTTTGTTATTGATATGAATGGGAGAACTTTTATTAGTGGAAAGTTTTGAAACAAGCTTTTGTGTGCAAGCTTGTTCAAAATCTCAGCTTTGAGCACTGTTGCTCACAATAGAAGTGGCCATAAGGTAAAGGACAGAAACTGTGAGATTTGTACCTTGGGGGCTAAGACAAGAAATGTGTTCTGAAAGAGTAGAGATTGCACTGATGTTCCTAGAGAGGAATTTTCCATTGATTTTACAGGGCCATTCACACCAGAGTCCCTTGGTGGGGCAAGATACTTCATCAATTTAGTTGATACTGGAACTAATTATGTTTGGGTCAAACCAATTCAATCTAAGGATCAGACCACAGAGGAGTTTTCTGTAATCTTCAAAGTCTGGAAACATAATGGTCTAATGAAGGAGATCAAGAGGGTTATCACCAATGGAGGTGGTGAATTTGTGAGTAAAGAGTTTGAGAGTTTATTGAAAGATTATGGTAACATTTATATAGTCACTACTGCAAGTACTCCAAAAAATAATGGAATAGTTGAGAGAATGAATAGGACTTTACTGGACAAGGTCAGAACTATTATGTCCCAATCTGTTCTAAAAAGGTTTTTATGGGCTGCTTTGATGTGTACAGTCTGTCTGTTGCTCAAAATTGTAAGTGTTAATAGGAAGAGTCCTCATTATCAGTTTTGGAAGTTGTACCCCAAAACATCACACCTAAGAACAATTGGTTGCTTGGTGTATTATAGTGTCCACCATAACAAGATGGTTGGAAAATTAGACCCTACATCCAGAACAGGGGCACTTGTAGGCTATGATTTAATAAGTAAATTGTATAGAATCTATTTTCCAGGTATAAGAAAGGTTATCAGTAGTAGGGATGTAAAATTTGAGGAAAGTAACTTTCCACTCAAAAGGAGTGAAGATGTTTTTGTGAATAAGTCACAGCAAGAAATAGAATTAGCACCTATTTCACCGGCAAAGGCTGCGGGACATGTGGTTACAGAAAATGAAGAGATGGCAGACATGCCACCAGAGGGTTCAGTGCCTGCTTCAGGGGAATCTGTTAATTTGGAACCTGATGAGCCTCAACCTCCAGTTAGAAGGAGTTTTAGGTTTAGAGTACCAGTTGATAGGTATGGGGAATAGAAGTCCCATAATCCTTCCGCAGGATATGAGGAAGATAAATTTTAGGAACAGTCTATGCTCAAGGAATTCCTGGAGTTGAGTTCAGAAATGGGTAACAGGGTTAACCCAAATAGCTTTGGCCAAGCTATGAATTTTGATGAGAGAGCCAACTGGAAGAGTGCTATTTTTGAGGAATTTGATTCTCTAGAAAATAATAGTGTCTTTGAAGTGGTTAAGCGGGATTCTGTTCCAAAAGGAAAGACCATTTTGGGGTCTAGATTGGTGGCAAACAAGAAGTTTGACACAAATGGAGTTTTGAAAGGATTCAAAGCTAGATGTGTTGCACAGGGCTTCAAGCAGAGAGAGGGTATTGATTACCAAGAAAATTTCTCACCAACTGGAAGGCTGTCCACCTTCAGGTACATAATTGCTCTGGCAGTGGAGTTGGGAGAAGAAATCAGACAAGCTGATTTTGTAACAGCATACTTGAATGCAAAACTTGTAGAGGAGGAGACTGTTTATATTTCAATCCCTGATGGTTTTTGTGAATGGTTAGTAGAGACTAAACCAGAAACCATGAAGAAAATCTGTTTTAGAAGTTTTCTTTCAGCAGATAAGTGGGAATATTTCCTCAAGCTGTGTTGATCCCTTTATGGATTGAAGCAAGCAGCTAGGTTGTGGTATAATACCATGAGTGAGAAACTGATACAGATTGGTTTCAAGACGTCTGAGGCCAACCCTTGTCTTTTTGTAAGAAATGATGCAATTTTGTTTGTATGGGACAATGACGTTATCATTATTTGAAATGGTAAAGAGAGATTCATGGAGACACTAAACAAGGAATTCAAGATAAAAGATCTTGGTCTGGCGCAACAGGTGCTAGGAATGAAAGTCAGTAAGAGCAAGAATGGTATTAAGTTAGACAAGAGCCATTACCTGGCAGCTCTTTATAAGAAATATGGATTATAGGATGCAAAGGAGTTTGGTACTCCCATGCAGTAAAACATTTGTTTAGAGAAGTCTACAGATGAGGAGTATCTGGAGTTTGTTCAATCTGGTAACAGCTACATGTCAGCTGTTGGATTGCTTAATTATTTGGGGCAGTGTACAAGGCCTGATATTGCCTTTTCAATTGGTTTCTTTTCTCAACACTTAGAGAAGCCAAGCATGAGACATTTTTCAGCATTTTAGAGAGTTAGGAGGTATCTTAAAGGAATTCACAGTCTGTGACTTTTGTTTACAAATTCATCAAACTTTGATTTGGTTGGTTATTCCAATGCAAGTTGGGCAGATGATAACACTAGGGAATCAACAAGTGGTTTCTTATTCTTCTGAGGTAAGAATCTGGTGTCATGGATTTCCAAGAAGGTGTTGGCAATAAGTCTTTCGTCAACAGAAGCTGAGTATAGAGCTTACTTAGCAGCTTCACAGGAATAAAAATGGTTGAGAAAAGTCTTAGAGGATAAAAATAAGCCAAAAAGGTTTGCTTTTTTGTATTCTGATAACCAGAGTGCCATTGCATTGGCGCAAAACCAAGTTTTCCATTCAAGAAAAAACCATATTGATGTTCACTATAACTATATTTGCAATGCAGTTAACTGCAAGGAGATTGTGTTGAGGTACATGCCCACTGGAGTGATGATTTCAGATATCCTGACTAAGGCTTTAGATAGGAACAAGCATCAAGGCTTTGTGACTAACATGCGGATTTCACCCCTTTTGGATTAAGGGGGTGTGTTAAAATATGTATGCACTTACGTGTGTGCTACATGAAAAAACTTATGATGAAATTTCAGGAGAATTAAGAAAGTAGAACCAGACTGAGATACACAAATGAGTCAGAAGTGATGTCCACAGGAGGAAGAGAGGAAATATAGACAAAGATTGAAAGAGGGACAAGAGGCACACCGTAGATTCTCAAGAAGGGTTAGGAATTCAAGAAGGACAGAGACAAAGATGATACAGGGAAGAATAGAGGAGCAGGGTCTGAGAGTGGGATAGCAGTTAGTTTTGATAGAGAGGCTCAGGACCGGAGTGCAGCAGTTCTTCCTCACCAAATATGAAGAAGGACCAGGTACCAGTGAAGGAGTCAGTGTTATCAATCCAGGAGTAGTTTAAGGGATGATTTTGAGGTCTGGTCTGTTGTTTGCGGTCTTTATATGGTTTGTGATAGAGTAATTGAGAGGAAGGTGATGGAAGAGCTTGCTGCAAATGTTGACAGGAATGTTGAAAGTTGGGGTGGTAGGTGCGCCAAGCAGATTGAGTGCAGGAAGTAGAGGAGTGGGAAAGAAAAAGAGAAAAGAAAAGTAGAGTTGAATGAAGAAAGGGAAATGACAGGGTGAGAATAGAATGGGAGTATGGAACGGAATGAGGTGAATAGAGGGAACATGGAGCGGGAGAGGTGTGAAAGAGAAGGTAACAAAGCAGAGGTGATGTGACAGGGAGAAGGTTGGGCGGTGTAGAGGAGGCCATGAAACTAGTTATTACAGCAATTTCAACACTACGTATAAGTGTAATCCAAATGGGATGCACATATGGGCCTCTCTGGCCCATTGGACACTCACACGGACCATACGGGCCTGTGTGGATGTCACGGATTTAGGGAAACTGGCCTCAAAACGTGTGAAGCAGGCCTATTGGTACACGGGGCCTAACGGACCGGGTGGGGTACATGGGAAAATACAGCCAGATGGGCTTGTATGGGCATAATTGGGCCCAAGGTTTATTTTGGACATAATTGGCCAGATGGGCTGGCCCGCCAAAGTATGGTTTACTTAGTTTTTGGGCTTGGGGAGGCCCATTGGGGCCGCCCCCCCTGTTACAGCCCGGTTGGGGCTGCTGCCCGTGTTGCGGCCGCTTTTTTTGCCTTTGGCCCGTCTATGGGGCCCAATGGCCCGCGGGGGGCCCTTGTTGCGGCCCGCTTGGGGCTGCTGTTTTTGCCTATGGCCCATTTATGGGGCCCAATGGCCCGCGCAGGGCCGTTGTAGGGGGAAACCTGGCTGCCGCGCGGGATGGCGGCCACCTTTTGGAGCTGCGGGGCTGGGGATGACGGCCCCAGCTCCTCCCCCTCCCCTTGCTCCTCATCACGAGGGGGAGGGGGAAGGCTGGCTGGGTTGAACCAGCCAGAAACCAGTCGCAAGGTGCGACTGGTCAGGGTGGGGGGGATTTCATCACCCTCCCACCCAGGAGGATGATTTGGTGGCTGGTCGCAACAAAGCAACCAGCGGTGGGGGGGACCTGACCACCCCTCCACCATCAAAGCAAAGGGGCGCTCTCCCCCCCCTTTTACCAAGGGGCAGGAGCAATGGTCTGGAGGGATTGGACCACCCTCCAGCCCACCTTACCTTGACAATGCCCTGGGGGTATTGACCCCCAGGGTCCCTGGTAGGGGGATTTGAATGCCCCCTCCAGAGAGCTGGTTGAAGGAGGGGGGGGGACAGCATGTCTGCTGGTCACACCCCCCCCCATGTGAGTAGAAGACCGGACCCAGGTGTGTCCTGGGTCCCACCTGGCCACTTGTATGGCCAGGGGCTGGTTGCATGAGGCAACCAGCCAGCCGGTGAGGTGACAATAAACCAGGGATTGAAAAGCAAAGGGGCTGGTTCAGCCCCGTAACAGTGGAAACACCAGAAAGGACTAGAATAGGCTGGTCTTAAGGGTACAGGGACTGATGCCATGCAGGCTGATTTAGTCCAAACCAAGTAACAAGGCCTGTAGAGTCTGTAGAGCTCTTTTGGGGCGGAAAATTTGCCTTTTGGCTTGTTGTATCATGGGCTCACAAGAGGCCAATCTTTTGTACTTAAGGAGCTCTTCTCCTGCTGTTATTCATTCATCATCTAATCAAATCCATCACTAATATCATTCAACGTATTGCCCCATTGTGAGAGCCCATCAGAAATATTGACACAAGGTGTCCAGCATTTCTTTTGCTTTAAATAATGCTCATTTTCCAAAGCTAATTGCTGGACATAATTATAACAATTTCCACAAACAAATCTTGAAATTATGGTGCATATCATTAGAAAAGGAAGTAATATCATCAGAGGTTGGTTTAGACAAGTTGCTGGGTTCAGAATCAGAGGCTAATTGTTGTACACCTTTTTCCACTTTTGAGCTAAGGATATCATCTGATCCCAATCCTTCTTTCCCTTTGGCTTTGGATGGGAAGAAGATTTCTTCTTTCCTGATCCTTTGCCTTTCAGTTGGGCTAATTGATCCCAAGGATTCCACTTTTCTAAGTAGTATTCTTCCTCTTTCCTTGGAATCATCTTCTGAAGAGATATCTGGGTAGCTTTTTCCGGGGAGATTATCTTTTTCATAGATACCATTTCCTCCTTGCCTTGGGCTCCTTTGAAATCTTCCCAATATTTCACGTTCTCTCTGCCTAAGTCTTTGATACTGGCTTCCTTGGCCAGATTCTGCTGGGGTGGCTGAAGGGAATCTTTTTGTAATGGAGGGGGGCTTAATTCCACTACCTTCTTGAGCTCTAGGTTGGGGGAGGGCAGAAGTACTTGGGGCTGTTCCTTGTCCATCAACATTTGATTCATTGTTTCCAGTCCCCTCATGGTTGTCATTATTGGTGGTCTCACAGTTACTGGGGGCTCCTGGAAAAAATACAAGAAGGGAATTTTCCCTGAGGCTCTTGTGTTACATCTATTCATATTGAATAAAATTTTTATAAGTATCTTTCTAAAGAAAAAATCTGTAAAAATAAGTTTATTTAAGACTCACTTAAGTTGATATTCAAAGGTACCAGGATTTTATTGGGATTAGATTGGTCCTTAATAGTTAATCCTATGGGGTCTTGGTGTGTTCCAATGAGGTCTTCACCCATCCAATTAATATTTTCAGGGTGTTCAGAGATATCTGGGACTTCTTGATCCAATAAATCAGTTTCAGTGGCGGTGGTTTCTGGTATAGGAGGGTTTACTGATGGTAAAAAGGGTTTGCTGATGTCAAAAAGGGTATTTTATTGGTCAATAAAATATATTAATATTATTTTAATAAAAATAATATGGTAATACAAGTTTTATACTTACTTTTATATTTTAAAAAGTAATTTATATGATATTTCTTCCAAGATTTATGTTTCCTTAATAGGGCCTGGAAGTTGATAGGCCTCTAAAGATCTTCTTGTTCAAGGAGTTTATCTAAGTGTTTACGTGCAGAAGAGATATTAAGTCGTTCAGCTTGAGTTAAAGCTTCCCTGTCAGTTGGTTGAAAATTTTTAATATATTCTTCTTTTCTTATCTTTTAAAGATTTAAATAATAGATTATTAATTCTGCATTGATTTTTAAATCCACTGAAAAATAATTTAATGATGAATCACGGTTCAAAATTCAGATAAATTAATCTTTGATATAATTTTACATGAAATATCTGGTCCAAGGTATTAAATATAATAAAATGAAATATTTCCCTGTCAGAACCCCAATTTTCAGCCTCCTGGATGCCAAGATCCTTGCTATCCTTTAGCTACCAGAGGTGATAGAATAAATAATTAATATATTATTCAATAAATGCAGCAAAAATCCGTAAAATATTTGGATAAAGCTTATTGAAAGGTTAATTGGTTTGGATATGGTTCATTATTATAAATGAATATAAATAAATTAATTATCGAATATTTTCATAGAGGGGCCACAATTATATTGGGGATCTTTAACACCTCTTTTCAGGGAATTCAGTATGAAAACATGTGGGCCTGGTTACTTTGGAACCTTTAATTTGAAGGATATTTTTCCCAAAGATAATATGTATATAAAATACATGGTGGAGTGGTAGGGCTTTGTAACCAAGCTGCCATGACAGAGAAAGGATAATAAGACTCACTTTTATATTATTAAATCCTTTGGGTACCTGTTTGGGACATGCACTGATGGGTTAAACCTGTATACTGGGGTTATAAGGTTGTTCAGCAGCTTGAATTGATAAAAAGGGTTGGGGATGGATATTATCAATCAGAATAAAGCCATAAATCACTTACTTATCTCTTATAAGTATGTGATTACCTTGGCACGGTGTCTGGATATAAATATACCTGGGTCTCTGGGTATCAATGTCCTCTAAAGAACTCTTTATTTATAGCTTTTGGAGTCCCAATCTTGTCCTTCTGAGGGGTACAGGGGCTCAAAGGGACGGACACTGAGGCTAGCAGGGTAGCAAGTGGTAGCCTGTCACGTGTTCTTGGTGCTGTAACGCGGGTAGCATCTAATTCCTAAGCGTATGGGAATTATTCTACTTTATAATTGATGTTTGGACATGTGAATAAAACTAATCTGTCCTTTTTATTCATTATTTAATTAATTATCCTTAGTAAATGTTCCCAGTAAGTTAATAATTGTTTTGATAGAAATTCCAACTTATATCCTGATTTCATTTATTTCTCATTATGTATTCAATAATTGGAGTAAAGTCATGATATTGATTTTACTCCTTATTTTCAAATTTCAGTTGATTTACTAAAATAATTACTTAAAAAATAGAATTCATGGGTATTCATGTAATATTTTAACATCATTTATTTTGTTAGTATTTCAAAAAAGTATTGATGTCTAGAAATTCTCATAATAGTATATTCAAGTATTTTAATATATTTGTAGAAGTAGTCATTATCTTATTTTCGACATTTTTGGTACTTTGAATTATATTTAATGAAAATAATTATGAAAGTTATTTAGGTATTTTTATATAAGTTTATGTGTATTTAGACTATTTACTACCCACAGAAACATTTATTACATATGTAGAATGTTCCCGTGTAGTTTGTAGCATGTTTAAGCGGTACCTAGGTTTCTCAGGCTGCCTGTCACTTTGTCCACCCGTAGTCCTGCGGCTGCGTACTTTTCAGAGGCCCGGGGCTGGGTACATGGCTTTGACAGGGTGAAAGTGCTGTAGCTCAGCCGCGCGCAGGTGTATTGGCTGCTGCAGCTGCGTGCGGGAATTGTGACAGAACACATTTCCATCCGTAACTCCTCAAATATACACAACACCTCAATTCTGACTGAATTTTAGGTGTGAAACCTATACTTGAAAATACATGCAAAATATTCAATTGGCCAAAAGGTTCAATAGTGGTGCCATGGTATTTTGGTCTTTCTTTCCTTAATTATTTAAAAATATAAGGAGTTGGATTTCAAGGGTGGGGTCAGCGAGTGACCCTACCTAATGTTGGGTGGAAAATCCATTTTTGCAATAATATTAATGTTTTTCCTACTATTTCTTAGGTTAATTTTATTATTATTATTTTTATGTTATTTCTGTTACTTTTGCAGCTCACTCTGCAATAGTAGCAAGCTGACAATGGCTTAAAAAAGTAGCAAGAAATCCACTGATAAAGAAGCACCCTACATACTGGAAAGAGGATGGATTGCTAAATTACCCAAGGATAACATTAACCAGCATCCAACAAATATCCATCCTATGTCACTTGATTTCAAGAACATGGTAGATGTAGCCAATAAAAATGCTGTGAAGTGTATTCAGGATGCTGTTGAGTATAACCAAAATAGGTGGGATAAAACCCATAAAGAACCTGATTTCAAGATTGGAGATCAAGTTTTAGTTTCTACCACTAACTTTCCTAACCTTGCTGGTAACAAGAAGCTCAGACCAGCTTTTTTAGGAACTTTCACTATCAAGAAGCTTTGTGTTAAAAATGCTGTGGAAGTAATCTTGAGTGATGAAATCTCTAGGAAACACCCAGTCTTCCCAGGAAGTCTTATCAAACACTACCACCAAAGGGAGGGAGAACATACCCCTTCACCAGAAAAACCTGTTTCAGAAAAATCTGGAAAAGACAGAGGAGAAGTTAGTAAGAACCTTAGGGACAAGAAAGACAGAATCAATAGAAAAGATGTTAGACTCTACCTAGTCAGATACAAGGGAGAGTCACTTGATAAAGATGAGTGGTTTCCTGAACACAATATCCCAGATGGACCCATACAATTGAGAAATCACAGAGCTAGCAGAAGGCATTAGACCCAGGAATTTTTTTCAGATATAGAAAATATCTTGCAGTGGGGGAATGTCAGCTGGCTACTATGTACAGAGTAATCTGTTAAATTAACAGAAGAAATATCATAGAAACAATTTAATAAGAAAAGTAAAATTGACTGAAGAAGGAAAAGTAAAATTGACTGAAGAAGGAGTGAGAAACCCACAAATATTATTCCAGAAATAGATTCCTCACCTAAAATTAGGTAGGTTCACTCACTGACACCACCCTGGAAATCCAACTCCTTCTATTTTTAAATAGTTAAATAGAAAAAGGGACCAAAAGCCACAACATCAATATGGCAATTTTTGGCCATTTCAATGTTTCACACGTATTTTCAAACATAGGTTTTAAAACTAAATTTCAATCAGAATTGGAGTGTTGTGTATATTTTAGGAGTTACACATGGAAATGTGTTATGTCATAATTCTTGCGCACAGCGCCACATCCTTACACAAAATCTATGTACCTGTAGCTACACATTCCCGCGTACAGAGGTCACACGCGTAGCTAATTTTGCCACGCACGCAGCAGATTCTACCCCGTGCGCAGCTGAATTGACTGATCCCTGCGCCGAATCAGTTGTGACAAATCTGAAAATCAGGTACCGCTCAAGCTAGCTACAACCTGATTAGGGTTAGCTGGCATATGTAATAGACTGAAATATGCATTATTAATAGTTCAAAAACTATAAAAATTGAATAAAATTAATAAGAAACTAAGTTTAACTATTTTTTGATAATAAACCAAATATTGACAATTACCAATAAATGACTTATCCTGATCTTCAAAGACCACAAAAAAATACTAGAAATCATCATAAAAATTATCAAAAACTACCTACGTGCTCAGCAGATGATGGAAAATCAGTAAAAGCCCACATATGTCCACTTTGAAACAATATTAATAATACAAATGAAGGATTAGTGCAGAATGGTCACATTTAGGCCATAACAGATTAACATATTCTGTGGCTAAAATAACACATATATCCAGCAGATCTGATGTCAGCTGATTGACAGCACCAAGTTGACGTGCTCATCTTGCCCTGAATGGCTTTTCAGCCTCAGCCCAAGAGCAGAATCCTCTCTACGCACCCTGAGAAGCTCATAGTCACCCCAAAAAGGTATTTATACAGGCCTCTTTTGGACATATTATTCCTCATCAGTTTACAAGGAATTATTATTATCAATCAGACACCATGTTATTGTTAGTCAAATGCTTATAAAGATATAGGCAATTTATTTATGACCTAGTCTGTAGTATTATAATCTATTTCTCAAAACCAATCAAACCTTTGAAGTTAGTCAAGCAAATCTGCCCCATCTCCTCTGAAACCCTTCCTATTATTGCAGGATTTTTGTGGTAAAGTGCTCAGAGTGAGTGTTTCCCTTCCTGTCTTTTCAATTGTGCTTTTTTTCCCAGCCATATCAGTGGAATAGGCCCTTTCTGAGGCACCCATCTTCATTCCAAGGTTCTTAAACTGCCTAAGGAGGCCCCTTGAAGAGAGGTTGTTTGTCTGTAAAGACCCCCAGTAGTATAATACTGTGGCCCTCTTTTATAACAAATTGAAAACCCTTTAACCAAACCAATTAAAACTTCCACCAGCTTTTAAAATATTCATTGTTTGAGATTTTTACTTGTTTATCATTGGAATACTATTATTATTATTATTCCAGTATCTTCTATCACTCTTTGTAGCTAAAGGACTGCAGGGTTCCTGATATCAGAGAGCTGACACCAAGACTATGGGTTTTCCCTGTTCCCACCAGATAGATGACCTACTAGAATAGAGAGAATCTGTTGTGCCTGAAGATTTTCATCCTCAGTGGATGTTGGATTATGACCCTTGCAGTTCTAGTTCTGAAATTTGGTTTAATGGGATTAATTCTTTTTGATAGATGATTCCTACTATACTAATGTTTTATACTTTTTAATTTGGGGAGGTTGATGTTGATCAAATGCTCAAAAATTCTCAGTTAGGTGAGAAGCTCAATGCAATGATCATGGGACACCCTGAACATGATTATTGCCGGCTGTTGAAGTACTTGATTAAGAAGACGGCAATGTATCAATCAAAGCCAAGATATGAACCAAATTTCTTGCAGTCAGGTAGAGGTTGGCCAAAATTGACAGATACCCAGATATATCCTTCGTGGTTTGAACATTTTGAGAAGCAAATTAAGAGGGAAAAGAGAATTGGAGGGAAACATATAAGAAAATACCAAAGATTGTAAGTCTTTTCTTTTGTGAAATTTTCATTTTTTGCATTTAATCAACTGATGGTAAAATGATTTCTGTAGTTCAAGGATGGCTCTTCATCTGACTATTATAGTTCAGTGGAATATACTGAAAGTTCATTAGAATCCCTTCCATTGTAATCATATTTATTTTTGAAGGATGAAGAAGAAGAAATGGAGGAGTCAAACAGATGCTCATATTTGGTGAGTGTTTTTTCCTTTAATGAGAGTAGAATTTTGGCTAACTAATTTTCTATTGTAGGAAGTGAATTAACTCAATTAAATTCCTGAGAACTTACATAAGTTCTTGGGGAAGGTCTGGGAACCAGTTCGTGATGGAAATTGTGGATTTGGAGTCGTTTTTAAATCACTTGGGTATGATGAGCATGGATGGTTAAAAGTACAAAAATAAAATCTTGAGAAATTGAGGAAAAATAAGGTGTGATATTATAAGATCCTTGGTGGCAGTAAAGATGTTGGAAAGATATAAAAAAGCCTTTATTATAATGAAATCAATCAAAAATTTCCATCTTCAAAATTGCTTTCAAATTTGGACATGGGTCAAATAATAGAAGATACTTATGGAAGAACAATATTTTCCATTTAATTTGATTCATGTTGTGCTTATAATCCTATGGAAATGGGTGTAAAAGAAGAATCAGACCCAATATTTCGCTCATTTTTTGATAATAACCATTGAGTCCAGCTTTTACTTATGGGAGATGTAATTCCAATCCGGCCCATAGTTTCCAAACCAAATTACATGATTTCTAAGAAGCCTCTTGTTGGGTTGATAACCTCAAAGATAAACTTGTGTTGCATTCTTATTTATAGAAATCATTTTAATTTGATCATTTGGGTTTGGGTTCTGATTCTGATCTTGTAATTCTATCAATTTAAAGGGTTATCACATTTTGAACATCATTATGTTGAGTATTTTGAGTTAAGATCATCATGTTGAGTTTTTTGCATGAGATTTAATTGGTAAGTCAGTTCAAATTGTGTTGGGCTGATACCATCATAAGGATTATTTTTACTTCTTGTGATGGGATCAGCTTAACACAAGTTGAACTTGTTTTTTTTTGTGTTTTTACTTTAGGGCTTGTCAAGTAGAACTTGTATTTTTTGGGACTTTTACTTTAGGGCTAGTCAAGTTGAACTTGTATTTTTTGGCACTTATACTTTAGGGCTGTTCCATAGACTCTTTCATTTTTTATTTAATTTTTAATGTTTTTTTTGTCTTCATTTTTATTATTATTATTATTATTTTTACTTATTTTTATTTTTTATTTTTATTTTCTTTTTAACCAAAAAATAAAAATTTCTTGATCTTTTGGTTGATTTCTTTTTTTTATCTAGTTTAGTTTAGTTTTTTATTTATTATTTATCTTTATTTTTCATATGTTTTTGGCCCACAAAAATTGTAGTTCTGTGGCACAGAACACCACTACATTCCAGTTGTGAACAGCCCCACAAAACTCAAATCTAGTGGGGTGTGGTGCCACAAAACACTGGGCCGTTGTGTGGGGGCCCAACAGCTACACTCAAGTCATGTGGAGGCTACGCGGCTTGATTGTAGTCATTTAGCCTGCCAAAAAACTCATTTGAGTCATGAATTTATCATCAGTCTTGTACCAAATGTAAAAAAACATAAAAAAATGATGGATTTACATGTTTGAAGCTAGGAATTCAAGTTTATCAAATTTACAAAGAAAAAAAAATCATCCAGTACATAAATAATTGTAAAAAAATGAAAAAAAAAATTTTGGAGAAAAATAATGATCTCTGATTGAATTTACTTACCTTTGTACCAAGCATAAAAAAAAGCTAAATGCATCATTTCATGAGGGAAATTTGAATATTTTCAAATATTAAAACATAAGATTCATCCAGCAAAAAAACATTAAATACAAGAATTGCTTTCTTTGAATAAGAATTCATATTTTGACTGGGATTTAAATGCCTTATACCAAAATTTGAAAGACCAGAATTAATTCCAAATATACCTAATTTGGGATTAGAATTTGAATATCTTTGAAATATTCAAACAATAATTCATTGAGTAACATAATAATGATGATAAAATCAAGAATTTACTTTTTTTTTCAAAAAATTATTATATCTGAGGGAATGTAAATTTATCTTTTTAATAACTAAACAATAATATAAAATATCAAAAATAAAACTATTTGATTAGAGGAATTCAAAAATCATGAAATTTTTACCAACAAAACTCCATCAAGTGCAAAATTGATGAAAGAAATATCAATATTGGGGCATATCAGAGTTAACAAACCCACCATTAGAAACCAGCCATATTCTTTGACAAAACCCGCCATTTTGAATGGCCGGTTTCTGAAATACAAATACCCCCTAACTGGTGTTTTTCAAAATGGCAGGTTTCATGAAGATTGCTGCTTTCAAACATCAAACCCGCCATTTTCATCCATGTACCATCCATTGCGTGCAAAAAACCTATCCACACCTCAACCTCAGCAAATCCATACCAATCCCACTTCCATCACATCACACACATCTCATCTCCATTTCTTCACATCTCCATTTCTTCACATCTCCATCCGTTCACATCTCCATCAGTTCACATCCCTTGCTTCACATCTCCATCTTCCCGCAAATCCCATCATCATTGTCCAATGATCAAGGAAAAACCAATTTCAACTATCATCTTTCCCAATCACAAGTTTGGATTGAGAATGCCATTGGAACCCTGAAAGGAAGATGGGCCAGCTTATGGGAGATGCAAAACCAGCTCCAAAATTTGAAGGACATGAAGATCCTCATCAACTGGATTATCACTTGTGTAATCCTTCACAATCTTCTTGCCAACATCAAGGATGAATGGGACAAAATATTTGAAGAAGATATTCCTGATCCTTCTCAATTCATCCCTGTCTCATCTTCTACCTAATCTTTGGCCATGAGAGAGCGGATTCTACCCCTCATTCTTTCTAACTTTGATGTGTAGCATTTGTTTTTTAAATAGGTGAAATATCTTTTTTGGTTTTAGTTGTTCAACCAAGAATCCAAGGCTGACTTGGATTTTATTTTTTGGTGGAGTTAGACAAAAACAGAACCAAAAATTCCAAACCACCCACCTCACCCCACCAAACCACCAGTCCACTCTCCTCCTCACCCACCACCGGTCCACTCTCCACCTCACCCTCCACCTCCACCTCACCCATCACCTCACCCTCCACCTCCACCTCACCCATTGCCTCCACCTCACCCTCCACTGGGGGATGTTTGCTTTTGTCCATGGGTTTGTTTAGTGGACTTGCAGGGAGAAGAGTTTGAAGGGGACATTTAAAAAGGGTAAGAGGGATGCAGGGATTAAGTGATAATGTGATGAAGAAATGAAGGGATGAAGGGATGTGATGAAAGCAGGGATGAGGGATGAAGCAATAAAGTGATTAAGCAATGAAGTGATAAAGGGATGTGATGAAAGTGGGGATGAAGCAATGAAGCAATGAGAGGATGGATGTGATGAAAGCAATAAAGTGATGAGAGTGATGAAGCAAGGTGAGAGTGATAAAGTGATGAGGGGATGAGAGTGATGAAGTGATGAGAGCAATGAAAATCAAATTTTTTGGATGAGGTTGGAGGTAGAATTTTTACAATCAGGCCAGAGGTTAAAACCAGGGGTGATGATGTGGAACAACACGGTTGAACTGGTGAAAGCCTTTATATACTTTACTTGAAAAAACTCATTTATTTCCAGGTAACTTTGACACTTCTGATCTGAAATAAGTGGGTTTTTTGATTTTTAATGGCGGGTTTGCTTAAGTCTGATACACCCTATTGATATTTCTTTGATTATTCTTGAACTTGATTCAGATAATTTTTTAATTTCAATTGGTATTTGAATTGCTCTCATTTCAAGATTTTTATATCTAATTTTTTCATTTTGATTTATTTTTTGTAAAAATATATTTACATCAAATCAAATAAGGTGTATCACAGTTAAAATTTTCAAAATGTTTAAATAGCTTATTTCCAGAATAATATCAATTTATCAAGAAAGATTGTTTTATAAAAACAAGCAATGAATCAATTGTCTTAACCAAAAAAATAAAATTCTGAAAAAAATGGATAAGCCTGAAATCAGACATTTAGTTTTTTGAAAATTTTGACTCTGATACACCCTAATATGTGTTTTATTCTGAGAAAAAAATTATTTTATCCTTATTGTTATGTTAGTCAATGGATTCTTGGTTTAAATATTTCAATTTATTTGAATGCCCCTCATTAAATAGGTATATTCATCATTTTCAGATGTCTTTTTATTTTGGCATATATTAGTTACATTCCACTAAAAATATCAATTCTTATTCAAATAAATAAATCTTTGATATTATTTTTTTTTGTTTTTTTAATTGATGAATCTTATTTTTAAAAATTTGAAATTATTTCAATTTCTTTAATGAAATAGATGTATGTAGATTTATTTTTTGGTAGAAAGGTATTAAAATCCATAAGAAATCTGGAATTTTCTCCAAAGAAATATTTTTCCATATCTTGTATTATTTTTAATTCAATCGGCAATTTTCTTGTTGAAATATTTCAAAAATATTAGAGTTTCCATCATTGAATGGGTATATTTAGAATTTCTCTAAAAAGAACTGTGTTTGGTACAAAGCTATTTCAATTCAACCCAAAATATCCCATTTTGTGTAAAGAAAACAAGTCCTGGTCATTTTAAATGTTTTCCTCATAATTCATATTTTCTTTTTCAAATATGAGGTCATATTTCTACTCCTTGCAAAAAATCAACATATACTGTATTTTCAAGCATCAAATAACCTCAAGTGATGTCCATTGCTGGATTCTCCAAAGAACCTACACCAGACAGAACCTACAGGGACCCTGGAAGGTCTTTTGAGGCTATAATTTAGCCTTAAAAGGCATCAATCCATTTTTTAAGACCTTGGGGGGCCCAGAAAATTCTTAAAAGGTGTTTTCGTCCATGTAAACCTTGAGAAGGTGCGTCAAACCATAAATTTCTAAAATCAAGCCTTTTTTGTATTGGCATTTTTTTCTTAATGCTTACAGACCTTCTTTGGCCAGTAAAACATGAAAGAGGCATTATGATAGTAAAAATTTCTATTTTATCATTCCAATGATGCCTTTTGGAATGTGTTTTGAAAAAAAAAGCTAGGATGAACCCTTTTTTGAAAAAAGGTGTAATTTCATTTAATGTGAATGCATGAATTTATCCTAGGCCTTTTTTTATCATCTATGAGTATTGAGTTTGAGTTCAAGGTTTTATTTAATATTATCATTGAGGTAAAAAGACATATTCCATCAAGGGAAAAATACTCTTCAAAGAGGATGGAAAGAGGTAATTTAAATAAAAAAGAAATACACAAAAGTTCTTGTGAAGAGGAAAATGAGAATGGAGGTTCACAATATTGGAAATTTTAAAGCTTCAAGTTTTAATTTAGCTTGATGAAATAATTTGGTGGGCTTATGAATTCAATTTAAAAGTAAACACAAAAACCAGATTGGGGATAATTTTTTCAGCATTGAATTAATTATTTTTTCCCATGAAAATATGTATTTCAATTTACAAGGAACAAATACTGTAGAATATAAAAATCTATTCCAGGAATACAAAACACAAGAAAAATACAACTCTAATCTGGGAAAAGAATAAATTTAAAATTTGACCTTTTCCTAATTTTATACCCAATGAAAGAGTTCAGATGCATTCCTTACGTATTAAATTTGAAACTCATACATTTCAAAACACAAACATTTTTAAAGTAGAAAAATGCCTGAATTATGAAAGAGTAATGAGAAACAGATTTTAACAATATTCTTTCAACTTAATGAGATTATTGAAGTAGGATAAACCATAAACTTGTTTTTCCTTAACCTCAAGGATTCAAAGATTGAACTTCTATATTGAAGGTGGATTGTATTTTTACTTGCCAGTATAAACTTAAACTACACTTGTTTTTTTTTCAATTTAGCTTCTTTTAATCTAATTGCTTAGCAAAACTACAACTCCAATGATTCCCCTTCCATTCATACATGACGCCTCCTTATCTATCCCAAAGATATTTTCATTGATGAGAAATTCAGTTTCTTTCTCCTGGAAACCAAGATTTTGCAGAAACCTACCTTTTTTAGCCAGATTTCAAATTTGAATTTGATAAAATGAAATCTATGAGTTTTTCAAATTTGGATTCAAATAGGGTGATGTTAAATTCAAGGCTCCAACCGTGTGGTAGTTCTTTAGGGCCCTACACGGCTCAAATGAGCCCTGGGGGCCCCAAGACGACTACAAAGGGCCGTTTCAAACATGCGCAACCCCTGGGGGGTCTTGTAGAAGCCATGTAACCCCCAAGCACGGGCCATTTGAGCCATTTTTGGGGGTGCACAACCCCCCGGAAGTTGTGCCATAATTTTGGGCACCCCCTGGACCACACTTGGGTTCTGCCAACCCAAATTTGGGATAAATGCATAATTTGTGGGACTGTTGTTCCACACCTAGTGATCCCAAAGCAACATTAAAGTGAAATTCAATTGAAATTAAAGTGAAAACTCAAATCATAAATCATACAAAAATCTGCAAACAATTCTTTCTTGACTCAAAAGTGATCAAACTTTTTTCTATCAATTGAAAGTTGGATTGAACACTAAAGTATACCATTGCATTTTTTTTGCATGGGAACTGTGGAAAGCCCTCCTTCTTCTGAAATGGCTGCATGGAAGGTCTACATTGATAGTGCCTTCAACAAAGCTTTGGAAAAAGAAAAAAAGGATTTGGGTAATGAAACATTTGAGGCCCCAATTGCATCCTCATCAAGGGTAACCATTGAGGAACAAAATGATTCACAAATGGACAAGACCACTGGTGGTGAGTAACATTTTATGTTACTGGTCTTTGCCGTATTTCATTTGATTGAAACTGATGGAGTGCATGCCACCACCTCCCTTGAGAGATTTTCCTACTAGGGAAGAGGCAAAAAACTATTGTCAAACATGGGCAATGAAGCATGGCTACGCTTTAAAAGTTTTCAACTCAAAGTGTGACCATTATGTGGATTTAGCCTGTGATAGACATGGTTCCTATTTAGAAAATCTTCTTACCAAACAGTCTTGAAAAACTCACACAAGGAAGGTTGGGCGCAAGTTTTTAATCCATGCAAGTCAAACAAAGGCAGAACCCTTGTGGCGCCTCTCCTACAAAGAAAACAAACATAACCATCACCCATCTGAAAATCCCTCTGTGCATCCTCAACTGAGAAGAATCTTGGGGGTGGCCTTAGAAAATCTAGTAGAAGGCATGAATGATGGGCTCAATACATTACAACTGAAGAGAAAATTGATCAAGATTGATGGGCGGGATTATGTTGATGACCAAAAAATCTATAACATTGAGCGGAAGGTCAAATTGCAGAACTAAAGGGAAAACGTGTTATGGAGGTACTATATGAACAGTTTGAAGAAAAAAATTGGATTCACCGGTCAAAGTTCAGTGGATAGGGTCACTTGGAGGCCCTGTACTTGGCAAATCAAGAGTCAGTAAAGCTTTCAAAACAATTCCATCATATTGCTATGTTGGATTGTACTTATAAAAAATTTAAGTACAAAACCCCACTATTTCATTTTGTAGGAATGACAGCCAATCAGAAAACTTTCACAAAAGCTCTTGTTTTTATAACAAAAGAAAATTTTGATTTCTACAGTTGGTCTGTAAATGCATTAAAGGAGTTGGCTTATGATGCTGAGAGACTTTTAAAATCTTTGTGATGGACAGTAAAAAATCTGATTTGTGCAATTGAAAATAGTTTCCCAGAGTCATAAAGAGAATGTTGCACTTGACACTTCTCTATAAACATCTAAGCAAACTGTCAAGTGCTCTTTTTTAGTGACTTTGAAGGAGGGAAAATCTTTATGAGTCTGTGAGAAAATTATGGGGACTCAAAGACCAAGGAGGAGGCGGAGGTCAATGATGCAGAACTCAGAGTAGGTCCAAATCACTGCTTTTGATTCTTCCTAGTTTTGGGTTCTAACCTTTTGAGTTGTATAGTGTTTCTTGAAAGACTATGAGGATGTACTTGAGTATATGGAAAATAAAATTTTCCCTATCAAAGTGTCAGCTTGCTACTATTGCAGAGCAAGCTGCAAAAGTAACTAAAATAACATAAAAATAATAATAATACTACTAACCTAAGAAGGAGTAGGAAAACCATAAATATTATTACAGAAATGGATTCTCCATCCAAAATTAGGTAGGGTCACTCACTGACCTCACCCTTGAAATCCAACTCCTTATATTTTTAAATAATTAAGGAAAAAAGAACCAAAATACTACGGCTCCAGTATTGAGCCTTTTGGCCAATTAAATATTTCACATACATTGTCACGTATAGGTTTCACACCTAAAATTCAGTCAGAATTGAGGTGTTGTGTATATTTTAGGAGTTACGGGCGGAAATATGTTTTGTCACAATTCCCGCACCCAGCCGTGGCAGCCACAGCACCCGCGCGCATCTGAGATACAGCCGTGTCAACCCGTCAAGGTCGTGTACGCAGCCCCGGGCCTCTGACAAGTACGCAGCCGCGGGACTACGGGCTGACATAGTGACAGGCGGCCCGGGTACCGCGTAAACAGGCTAAAACATACACGGGAACTTGTTACATATGTAATAAAGGTTCCCGTGGATAGTAGACTTTCTAAATATACATAATATTATATAAAAATACCTAAATAATCTTTACACATATTTTTTATTTAATATAATGCAAAGAATCAAGAATGTCAAAAATAAGACAATGACAGCTTCAAAAAATATATTAAAATACTTTAATATCCTTTTATGAGAATTACTATACATCAACATCTTTGTAACATACTAAGGAGGATAATTATGTAATAATATTACATGAATTTTCATGACTTATATTTTTAAGTAATTATCTTAACAAATAAACTGGAACTCGTAGATAAAGAGTAAAAACAATATTATGACCTTTTACTCCAGTTATATGATACATAATGAGAACTTACCTGACATCAAAATGTCCTTAGAGATGTCTAATAATATAATTGTTATATTACAGGGAACATATACTAAGGATAATTAATTAAATAATACATAAATAGGACAGATTAGTGTTATTCACACGTCCTAATGTCCATTATAAGGTAGAATAATTCCCATACACTAAGGAATTAGATGCTACCCGGGCTATAGCACCAAGGGCACATGACAGGCTACCCCTGGTTACCCTGCTAGCCTTAGTGTCCGTCCCTTTGAGCACCTATAACCCTCAGAAGGACCATATTGGGACCCCAAATACTATAAATACAGAGCTCTTTTGAGGATGTTGTTGGGAAGAGACCCAGTAATATTCATATCCAGACGCTGTTTCAAGGTAATCAAATACTTATAAGAGATAAGTAAGTGATTTATGGCAATGTCTGATCAGTAATATCCGTCTTCAAACCTCTTTTTATCAATTAAAACTGCTGAACAACCTTATAACCCCAGTATACAGGTTTAACCCATCAGTAAACGTCCCAAACAGATACCCAAAGGATTTAATAATATACCAGTGAGTCTTATTATCCTTTCTCTGTCGTGGTAGCTTGGCTACAAGGCCCTACCACTTTATTGTGTATTTTATATACATATTATCTTTGGGTATAATAATCTTTAAACTAAAGAAACCAAAGTAACCAGGACTACGTGTTTTCATACTGAAATCCCTGAAGAGAGGTGTTAAAGATCCCCAATATAATTGTGGCCCCTCTATAAATATTTAATAATAAATTTTGATTCAAAACAATAAACAATAACCAAACCATTCAAACTTGCAATAAGCTTAATCCAAGTATTCTACAGATTTTTGCTGCAATTATTAAATAATATATTTATTATTTACAATATCACATCTGGTAGCTAAAGGATAGCAAGGGTCTTGGAATCCAGGAGGCTGACACAAAGAGACATTTGTAACAGCGTGGACTTTTATAAACCCAGACTTTGGAAACAAAACAACATCTTGGGTTGAAGGGGCCCATGCAACTCTCAAACAATTCCTTGCAAACTCTTTGCCAAAACTGTTGGATGTTGGGTAAATCCTTGATGGAACAGTTTCAAATCAAAATAAATCAGTTCATGCATCAGTTTATAACTCTCACATTAAGTTAGGGACAGTTCTTCCACCTGAACTGTTACCATTGGGTTACAAATTGTCTTTAGAGGCAATCCATTTTGTTAGGGAACAATTCCAGAAGTTCACACATGATCATAATGGCAAAGTCTGCACCAAGTCATATTTCAAGACTCTGGGTTTGCCCTGTTCCCACCAAATAGGTGAATGTCTAGAATTCAGAGGATCTGTGGTACCCAAAGATGTTCATCCTCAGTTGAGGTTGGACTATGACCCTTGTATTTCTTGTTCTATAAGTTGGCTTAAGTTGGATTTTTCCAGTCACTATGCGATTAATGCTTTTTGATTAATGAATCCTAATTCACTAATGGTTTATCCTTCTGAATTTTTAAAGTGCAATGTCAATGAGATTGCTAAGCATTACTCAGTTACCTGAAAAAGTCAATGCATTCATCTTGGGATTTCCGGATCATGAGCAAAGCGGCCTATTGAAGTATATCATTCAGAAGATTACAAAATATCAATTGAAGCCAAGACTTGAACCTAAAGTCTTACAATCAAGTAGGGGCCAGCCAAAATCAACAGATGCAAGGCAAGAACCATCTCAGTTTGAGATTTTTGAAAAAGAACTCAAGGGGGAAAAAAGAACTAGAAGGGCTCCAAACAAGAAAATACAAAAGATTTTAAATCTTTTCTTTTGTGATATGTTCTTTTTTTTGGTTTAATGAACTTAGTTACAAACTAATGATGAATTTTTAGTCAAATTTGGCAGAATCTGAATCTGAATTTCATAGTTCAGAGAAAGAGACTGAAATTGAATCAGGATAACTTAATTTGGAATCAGAATCCTCTTCAGAGGAAGAGAACATGCAGCAAAGCTCAACCAGAATCTCATCTTTTGTGAGTTTTAATTTCATTGATCCAAATAAAGAAATGAATACTAAGTTAGTTTTAATTATAGGAACCAAACGTGAGATACCTCAATCAAATACCCAACAAAATCCATAAGTTCTTGGGTGAGGTTTTGGATCCAATGGAAAATAGGAATTGCAAATTTAGAGTCATTGATAAATCTCTTGGTTATGAAGAACATGGTTGGTTCAAAGTTAGGAAGGAAATGATTGAAACATCAGAGAAACATAAAGCATGCTACATTAAGATGCTTGGTGGTTCAAAGGAGGTTGGAAATATTAAACAAAGACTTGATGTTGAAGACATAAATGAAAACATTCACTCCTCAAAATGGCTGGCTAAATTGGAAATGGGTCAAATCATAGCAGACACATATTCCAAACCTATATGTTTCATTTCATGGAAGTAATGTGATACTTATAATCCAATAAAAAATGGTGCTACTTATCAATCAGATCCAATTTTCATTTCCTTTGTAAAAAATAACCACAGGGTTATATTAGTAGTTGAGGGAGATATGATTCAAATCCCGCCCATTGTAGCAAAACCACATTTCTTGATTTCTAAAAAAGCCTCTGGTTGGGTTGATCATCTCAAAGATCAACTGCAAATTTTTTCTAGATTGTAATAGAATTTGAATTCATTTCATCATTGGGTTTCATATAAATTGTAATTCTAATGCAGCTAACAAGTTCTATTAATATAAAGGGTTATCACATTTTGAACATCATTATGTTGATTGTTTTGAGTTAACATCATTATATTGAGTGTTTTGAATGAGAGTTTCATGTTAAGTTAGTTCAACTTGTGTTGGGCTGATTCCATAACAAGCTTAACTTATTTTAAGCTTGGAATGAGATCAGCTTAACACAAGTTGAGCTTGTTTTTTTTGGTGTTTTTACTTTAGGGCCTATCCAAAGACTTGTATTTTTTGGGCACTGTGACTTTAGGGCAGGTAAAAACACTTCTTTAATTTTTGGGTTCTTTTAATTTAGGGCTAGTCAAGTTGAAATTACTTGAGGGCTTGTCAAGTTACTAGTCTTTTTTTTGGTGTTTTTACTTTAGGGTTTGTCAAGTTGATTGTCTTTTTTTTGGTCTTTTTAGTTTTGGGCTAGTCCAGTTACTTGTCTTTTTTTGGGTCTTTTTACTTTAGGGCTATTCCATTGGATAGTACCAGTTTTTTTTTTTTAATTTATTCATTTATTTTTTTTGGTTTTTTTAAACCAAAAAATTAACATTCTTTGATTTTTTGGTTGATTTCTGTTTTTTTGGAATGTTTTGTTAGTTTAAGGGTTTTTTAGTACCCTTTCATTCATTTTCATTTTTTTTTTGGCTCACCGCTGTCTGGTGCTGTGTGGGATGCCAAAAAACTACACTTGAGCCATGTACAACTCCACATGGCTCAAATGTAGTAGTGTGGAAGTACACATGGCGGCAGACAGGGCTGGGTGGGATGGACAACTCTGTGAGCTGTGGGGGTTTTGTACACTTCCCAAATTGGACCGTGTGGCGTGCAACATGGCCCAAATCAGACCGCGTGGCATGCAACATAGCCCTGTTTGAACAGTGTGCACGGCTCAATGAGCTGTGAATTTAACATTACCCATTAAAATAATCAATAGAATAGGAAGTTGATGGCTGATGAATTTTTTTAGAGAAAGTTTTTCACAATAAAAACTTGAAATATTTATCATTCAATTAACTAACTGATTTTATTTTTTAAAATTTTTGCCTTAAACAAAAGTTTTAACTGTCCAGAAATCCTCTTAGCCTTCAAAAAATTAAATAAACTTCTGAAATTTTTTAATTAAAATACAAATTTTTAGATATTGGAAATATGAGATTTGAACCAAATCAAAAACATCATCCTCCACAACAAATTTGTCAAATCTTGATCTTGTGTTTCAAAATTCATTTTGACTGAAAACTAATTTTAACTGAAGCTGTTCAATTTTTTTTTTCTTTTAATAAAAAGAAATTGCTAAAATTTTCAACTAATCCTATATCTGTTTCAAACAACTTTCAGGCTTTTACTCCAAGGAAAAAAGGAATATACATAAACCTATCCCAATCACTAGGTAATTTGCTTTCATTAGTATTATCAATAAATATAATTTGAATAGTTGAGGATAGGAGTGTACATTTGAAAGCCTTTGAATGGACCATCATATATGAAAACATTATTAGGATTGTGTTAGATGCCCCCCTATGTGGTTGTATTTTTTGAATATTTCTTTGAAAATTCACAGAATGGCACAGATGGGGGATGTTTTGGGATTTTGTGGTGACATTAAAACCACAAAAAAAAAGGGTTGGGGGAGTGAAAAAGATAATTCCCTAAAAATAAAATAAAAATAAACAATACATAAAAAAATCACAAGCATTATTTTTTCCTGAACGTTATTCTTAACTACATGAATATTTCATTTCCAAATGAAATTTTGCCCACATGGGAATTTACCTGGTCTGGGGGGGTTACATATACTGGAGTTGTGGATAAAACCAGGGTGGAGGGGGAATGCCACTGGAACCCATTTGTGTTCTTCCAGCTGGATTTCTTGGTCCTGGAATACTACATAGGATTGCAAACCTGTTCAGTGAGTACCCAAAACTTTACTGTTTGATGATGCTTCAAAAAAATCTGATTTTTAGTGGGGATGGGCTGGTGTTTGAGGGGCAACATCAATCTTCCAAAAAATGGTTCAATTTTCACCAAAATAAATCTTAAAAATGAACAAAATCTTTCATCCTTGCAAAAAGAAATTAAAAATGAAAAGAAAAAAAAGCATAGGATTGAAAGAAACTTTATAAATACAACAAAAATCAAAGAAAAATGAATTTAACATAAATTGATAAAAAAAAGGATAAAAGAAGGGGAATTATTTTTTCAGACCCCCTAGGCAGTTTTGAAGGTTTATTTAAGCACTTGGTCTGCTTGAAACTTAATTTATTTAGTTTTGATATTTTACAGAAAAGAATATAAAGAAAAAAATTATAAAAACAATCTAAATATCAATATCTGTGTATGATGGAGCCCTTTTAGTATTTTCATGGAAATATTGATGATATTTTACTTAAATATGTTTTATTATTTTATTAGAATGTAGCAAAAACAAGAGTTCAGAATGAAACCACCCCATTTACCACAAATTCTACTTCAATTTATTTTCATGGTGAAAAATATTTCAGGTTTAAAAGCTTTCATTGAAATAAAAAATAATTTTTCTTTCAATCTTTTAATAATATATTAAATTAATTAAAAAAATAAAAAAAATTCAATTCCTGATATTAAAAAAAATTTAAAAGGAGGTGATATTTGAAACTCTTTTACATTTGATCCAATTTCAGGAGGCCTAAAATACATCAAAGAAGTCAAAAAAAAAACTTGAAAGCTTTTGAATCAATTATCAAAATTTCTGAGTATTTCAGGCACTAAAAAGAATTAAATTATAAGGAAAAGGAAAAGTCCCAAAAATGCATTGCTAATTTTTTTTTATTTTCTTTTTTTGTTGATGGAGGTTTGAAGTACTGAAAATACTTTTGAAAAGTCTGAAATATTTGTCATAGGGGCTTTGCATACCAATCTACCAGGCCGCAGTTTTTTAAATTGCAAAAATAAAACTACTTGAAATCCCTGTGTTTCCAAGGAAATGCCTGTGTTTTCTGAGTATGAGAGGCATGTATAATATCTGTGCATTTAAGCACAGGGCTGTGAAAAAATTAATGGCCAGAATAAAGAAAAAAAATCAAAATCAAAAATATTTAAAAAATCAAGAAAAAATGAAAAGAAAAAATCAAAAAGGAAACATCAAAGTAAAAGAAAAAAAAAGAAATTTATTAAAAATATAAAAATAAAAATCCAAAATGAAAATTAAAATTAAAATTAGAACAGAAACAAAAAATTAAATTTCCATGTATTGATGAAAATTTAAATTCAAAAAAAAAAATTAGAAAAAAAAAATCAAAAAAATCAAATGATTAAAACTAAATTTTATTCAAGTTAGAATAATTATTCATAGTATTCATTTTTTTTGCATGTTGGTTATGGACCTGGGGAAATCTATCCTATGTTTTTTGAATTTTTTTCAACATAATTTTATAAATTTTTCTTTTTCAAAAATTAGATTAATAAAGTTAGTTTTCAAATAAAATTCAAATTTCTTTTTTTTCAATAAAATTGCCAACATGCTGTTTTGAATCTTGATACCAATCCAAAAAAAAATTCATGCAACACAGCTCTGAACCAAATTTCTTAGCAGTGGTCAAATAAATATTGCATTGAAAACCAATACATAAATTCCCAATGATTCCAGTTATGTAAAAATTTTCAACTAATTCTGCATTAATTAAATATGGTGCATCAATATTCTGACACCATCCAGGAATTAATTTGATGTTCAACTCCAAAAACTCATAAAATTCAAAACAGGTTTCACTCACCATCCTAGGTGCCAAACCTGCTGGCAGGTGTGGCCATTTTTCTCATGGTGATTATTTATTTATGAAATTAACACAGGATTCCCATCAAAGGAATTAATTGAAATTTTTAAATTAAAAATGGAAAAAGATAAGAGAGGTCTAAATTTTCTTAATTAAAGTTTTTAATTTATGGTAAACTTCTCACCCTGCCAGAAATGTTTATTTAAGAAGAATTCCAATGAGTACGGAAAAATTAGAAAAATAGGGAAGGGAAATCAGTCTTGAAGGAATTTTGACATTTCAGTTGATGGATTCAAAGTTTGAATAAATCTTTGAGGATATGTGCAATTTTGTGATAAATTTTTTTGATGATTAAGGAAAATTGTACAAGCCAATTTTATATCTTGCAGAAAATCAATTCAATTATCTTTTAATTAAAAAATTTAGAAAACAATAAAACATAAAAAAATCCTGCTTTAAATTTGAATATTTTACATTTTTCTTCAAAAATTAAAACCTGATTAAAATATATCTACAGTGAATAAGGAAGTTAAATCAAAATTTATACTGGGTAAAGTGAATGTATTCAAGAATGAAATAAAAGAATTACAGAAATTTCACAAAATTGAAAACAAATTCATACAAGGTAGATGCAAATTTAAAAGCACAGAAAAGGAATTTGGAAGGAAATTGATTCAAATCCATATTTTTAACTGTGTTAATATGGATGTGATTCCCAAATGAATATTCGTGCTAAGAAAGATTCAGATGGTATTAAATCAGATTTAATCATTCAGGAATTGGGATCAGAAAATTGCTTTGCAATGATAAGGGAAGGTAAATAGTAGGAAGAGTGAGAAAATAAAAGCCCAAGGGTGACTGGTGAATGAATAAATGAATAATACCTGGGATATTCTTTCAAGTTTACCATTTGAAAATTACATGGTAATTGGTTCAAATTCATTAGAATATTTCAGATACAAATCAAAGATAAGTACTGAATTTCAAATTCAATAGTAACTTGAACTTTTGAATACCATTTGGTGTTAGAAAGAAGAAATTAATTTGTGATATTTTCAGCTGGTAACATAACATCAATTCAAAAGTATATCAAATGGTTTTAGATTTAAACTTTGGCAGTAGATCTATGAAAATTGATTTTTTTAGAGCATGAAAAATTTAATTATAAACAAATGGAAATTTATTTCTTTTTTGAGAAATTTTAAATTTGCAACCCAGGGGTTGCAAATGGGTGTGAAAGTATGTTCACAACCCATATGAGTTGGGAACGGAGTTTCATAACTCAAAATTTTCCAAAAATAAATAAATAAAATAAAATAAACAAGCAATTTAATTAAAAATAAAGAAGTAATTAATCAAATTAAAAATAAATTAATAATTAATTAAACAAACAAAATAAATAAAAAAATCAGTGAGTAAATAAGTAAATTAAAAATAAATAAAAAATAAATAAATTAAAAAAATGTCAAAATAAATATAAAAAAGATAAATAAATAAATCAAAATAAAAATAAAAATTTGCAAACGGCACATCACAACTCAAAACAGGTTGCGTGGTGCTGTTTGCAAACCATCTGGGTTGTGAAAGGCGGTTTACACCTAAGATGGGTTATGAACAGCCTTTCATGACCCATATGTGTTTCAAACAGCCGTTCAAAACCCAGATGGTATGAAAAAGGTGCCACACAACCTATTTTGAGCCATGAACAGGTTGTGTAGGGTTGAAAATTTAACACTTCCCATATTTTTTTTAAGCCTTATTAATGAATTTTGAATATATCTTTATTTCTGTTCTGAATTTGATATGTGCTTCATTTATTTCAGCCAGCTATTATTGCAGATCCAGCTACTAAAAGTACCATAAAAACACTAAAAAAATAACAATAAAATAAAAATCAAAGCAAAAAAAACACAAACAAAAAAGGAACCAGAAAACCTGTTATATTATGATAAAAATGGATTCACCACTAAAAATTAGGTAGGTTCACTCACTGGACCTATAATCAAATTCCTACTCCTTGAACCTTTAATTAAATACCCCAAAACAACAAAACCCCAACCTGGCATTTGTGGGACATTTTAATCTTTCACATGAAACCTCACAGAAATATTAACTGACTAAAATCAAGTCAGAAATAAATGTTTGTGTATATTTTAGGAGCTATTGGCCATGGCCAGTTTTTTCAAAATCCCTGTATGCAGCTGTGCACAAAACTAACAGTACGGAAACACAAACTCAGCCCCATAATATCAAATTCCCGCAAAAAGCCGCAAAGAATCAATTCTATTTCCAGTTCTGAGACTGAAAGCTGTGCACCTGGCTGGCAGAGCAGTAATTATCACAGAAATACCTGAAAGGAGTGTTAAAATAGACATGGGAAAGGCATGCATACTACATATTCATGCCAACCCATCACAAATATCACTAGAGATAAGTTAGAAGTTAAATATAATAAATGTGACAACCTCTAAAAACATAACTTGAAAAATTTGACCAAAATCACAAAAATGACCAAAATAAACTTTCACAGACTTCTCAAGCCTGAAAAATTTACACCTGCACAGGATAAATAGTATATAAATTTCCAAAAAACTTTCAATTCATTTAAAATATTTTAAGCCTTAAAAAAATTTTAAATACATTCGCTAAAAGGATGTATACACACATCATAGGCTCATTTCCCCTTTGATTATCCCCAAAAAAATGCCAGAAATAACACATTTTGTGACATGTGACAAGGCCATCTTTGTTACAAAACCAAAATCACTCTGTGGGCCATGTATGAATGAACTTATGTCCCCATGAAATGATTTCTTCCTTTTTATTTTACCCTGATAAAACTCAAGGGAACCCCTGAGAAACTGAAAATGTATAAATACAGGCCTCTTTCAGACTCTATATCCCCCAGAGACTTATTATTATACATTCAGAAAATTTTTCATACATGAATATGATAATTATAAAGATAAGTAAGCAATTAATTGCTTTATTCTGACCCTTCATTTGAACTTCCCAACACTTTTAACACAGCTTTTTCAATGTTTCAAGCCCTCAAAGTATCATAATAGGCTTGAAAATAACCCTTAGTCAGTTATTTCAACTACCATGGTATTAACAACTCAAAAAAAAAGTTTTCTTCTCTTCTATGGCTGTTTTGCTACCCAAGAATGGTCATACAACACTTTTTTATGGGTAAAACTTCCTTTATCCATAGTTTCCAAGGTTCCAGGTGCATGGATTAGAAGTTTAATCCCCTGAAGAGAGGTTTTTAAGATACACAGTTTCAACTGTGGGCCCTCTTTTTTTTAATCAAAAATAAAATTATTGATTAAGACACCCCTTGACCATGCCAAACCACCTCTTTTCATTTGCTTTATCCATACATTTATGGATCATTTCTGCATTAATTTAAATAATATACCAATTTTAGTGTTATCGCTATTGCAATTAGTGGTATGGTCGGTAGAGGGGGTAGCAATATTTTGATAAAATGATTGAATGATGATAAAAAATATAAGATAAGATTGGATTGAATGAAGGTATGTATGTATATATTGGTAGATGTTGATTGTTGTTCTCACAATGTTCTGTCTGTTACCTGTCTCATTCTGTTACGTCTCCTTCTTCTATTTTTTTTGTGTCCTCTTACATACTCCCACGCACTGTTGCGGCTGTTGTCCGTCCCACAACATGTCACTGCCTGCCACTCGTGTGAACTTCAACTCATCCGCTGAAAGACCCGACTGGTACTCTCTACCTGGTCTCATCTACTTAACCTTGTACTTGATTCTTCTTGTCCTACGTCTTCCCTGCTCTTTCCTTCATTACTGTGTGATCACTCACGGTAACTCAACAAATTGACTCAATCGGATTAGATTGGTAATCGACTTTGAACTCGCAAACCAGATCATCCTCAAGACTACAATAGCCGGGTAGGCATCAATTCTGACTCTAACTTCATCTCAACCTCAGGATGAAACTGACCTCTCATTTGATCAGCTCTCATCCACCAGCGTAGTTCCGTCACTCCTCAGTCTCCAGCGTCACTTCTCTACGTAGTCCTCTTTAGGGCCATAATTCAGCCCGTAGAGACATTGTTCCTGTTTGTTTTATTTTCTTTCCATCGTATGTTTTATCCTTTACTGGTTTCTGATCATTTCCTGAAACATTTGAAATCTATCAGCCTGGTTCAGGTTTATCATTCCTCATTGTCTTTTACAGTAGACAGAAAAATGGAAACAAAAATGTGGGATGAGAGGCTCCTTTTATATTGGAGATGCCTCTCATTGGAGTACAAGGGACAGATAAATCTGATGGTAAATACATCTTAAAGGACATTTGATACAAGGTAATTAAAGCAATCTTGCTTTCTTCCTCTTTACTTGAATAGCACTATGCATGATTCTTTTCCTTGGAGAGACAAATAGAACTTCTATGAAATTGAAATGTTCATCATATTTACCAAGCAGTTCTTCTTATTACAAGCCCACTTGGAATGCACCTTCCTTTTTCTTGGTATCATAGCTGGAATAAGGGTGAAACTGAAAGCTTCAGGCATTCTTCTTTTCACTTGAATTTTCATTTCTTGATACATTTTATCTATTTTCTTTTTAAAATTTACTTGATTCATTTCATCCTTAATTAATAGATGTATCAAATCTATTCTTTTGCTTTGCTTTTCTACATTGGAACTATCATCCTTTTCCTCTACTTGAGTTACCAGGCTGAGGCTATGTCTCTGTGGAATTTCTGTGTTGTGTTTCACAGGAATCAAATCCTCAATAACTTCCATGTTATCAAACATATTTACATAATTCTTTTTTCATCATGATCCAAAGTACCTTCTGCTTCCTTTGGTAATGGAGTTGGATTGATAAAAGCAATATTTTACCTTATATTTCCCTCAACAGGGATTAAATCCTCAACAATAACCTCTAGCAGCTAAAGGGCTAGGAGAATCCTGGAATCTAGCATGCTGACAATTTCTCCCTGGTTTTGCACAATCATATCTAGGATTGAGTTTTAGAACTTCAAAAATTGAAGGAGGAATTAAAACCCCATTTCTGAAACCAAAGAGGGTCAAAATTCATTGGTTATTTCCTTGGCCAGAAACTCATGCATTCCCTGGGTATACGTACCATAATTGAACCCACTTATGCAATCTTTTACTCCCAGCCAAAAATCATCTGACATTTTTTCCCTTCTCCCCTTTTTTTTCGAAAACATCAGTTTTTTCCCTTTTTTGAGTATCATTGCATTCATACACGCACAACTGATTTCCGACATTCAAGTTGAGAAATGATGGAGCCAAGCCGGTTCCCCAGAAAAGAAGGGAAAGGAGTAGTAGTAAAGCAGGCAGGACATGTATGCATATTGAACCACCGATTTAGCCTGAGTGAAAATTAAAACGCTTTTTGAAAGAAACATACTAGCTCGATCATTTTATTTAACTTTCTTTTCTTACTCAAATTTCACGCATGGTACTTTGATAAGATGGGTTACATATCTCCATGCCGTTTTTTCGCAGACTTGAACACATGTCAAGGAACCAAGGGATGAACCATCGTTCATTCCAAGTTGAGAGAATCACTTCACATTTCAAATATCTACTATAAAAATTTATCAAATCTGCTTCGAATTTACGGCGCATTCAACATCGGGTGCTCCACCATTGAGTGGGTCGATTCCCTTGATCATATTCCCGATGTTTGTAACGGTTGTTTCTCAACAAATGAATGAATGCTTTTTTTGATCCCGGATTCCCATTATGTTAGATTCTGTCATCCTTTGTGTAAACCAAGGCTAGTTCGGGAGAAGGACTGTAGTGATTCGCTCGTAGGGGACTGGTTTGTCCCACTCGGTCTGGATTGACCTCCTTCACTAAGTGTGGATTGAGCTGTTTCGCTTGGGAAGGATTGCCGCGCTTGCTTCGATATAGTTTGGCCCTCTTCATGTGAAAATGGTGAGTGTGAATCACTTCTTTCCCAGTGTAAAAAGCTGTGGCGCGTTGGTGAGACAGGGGAGGTGTACGACCCAGATGGACTGCTGGGTGGGGCAGGTGGGAGAGGTGGGGAAAAGTTCGAAAGTAAGGAGGACAGACAGGCATTTGTCGGCGTTTTTCTGCAAACGGGACAACAAATCTTCGCTGCAATCCAGTCTCGGATGCAAGTATCACCGAAAACGTGTTTGCAATTTTGAAGCTGGATTAAGGGATATTCTTCCTCTAAAGTATCCAAGCAAGCTGTAGAAGATATTTCCGCCTGGAGCGGATGATTGCAAAAGGAAAGATGATTTAAAGAAGGAAGAATAGTTAAACCACTTGTCGCATTGGGAACTTGGGATCGCGCAGGACTGCTCACACTAGCTAAAGAGTCCCGTCGCAAGGCTATGGTTGGCGGCTGGTTAGACTCCAACCGATTTTCTGGTGAAGTAGGCGATTGCAAAGCGATCAGTCGATTGCGCAATAAACGGGCATCAAGAAATTGCTCGGGACGTTCAATGACGATCGAATAACAGAATTTGAGCGGACTGATCAGTAACTTGATCAATGAAATGTTTTTCTCATTAGTCCAAATGCTAAGTCATCCTCTCTTTACTTGCACAATCGCATTAGAGCCTTGAAAAAACTCAACCATTACCGATAGCAGCAGCCAGGACGACATCATGGATAGCTTAAGCGGCGAAAATTAGGCTGGGTCAACAAAAATAGCAATGCACCAGACTATCAAATATTTATTGAGCCAACACATCCTGGAGGTGAGCCTGTTTATGAAAAAAAAAATCATAGCGATGATTGCCAGATTGGGTTGTTGAGTGAAATCAACATGTTTGAGTACTTCGTGACGGTTCAGCAGCCAGCAGGTCGGGACGCACATCTGGCGAGAGATACCGGCCTGGTTTGAAACACGGCCGAGAAGAATCCGGTTGCGTCGGCTTTAGGTCGAATTTCTTGAAACCGGTCATTGTTGCGTGCACACAAATTGGACTCAGACCCAAAGCTCATCACAAGACTCCACCAGAAACAAAGACACGGCTTTTGTTTTCTCGAGACCTAGCAACTTCCTCAACAACAGCAGTAGAACACATTACAACACATGTCTGGATTGAAGATGGCGGCTCTACCGGTGTAGATTGACCTGCCCCACCCCCGGCTGCAAGTCTTACTTTTCCTGTTGATATTTATCAGCCCTAGAGACATGTGGACCACCTGCCCCAAGGACTGCTAACATGTGCTCGGGACATTCATAAGTACATTTGTACCACGGTTGGACGGATCTGTATATATGACTCATTCAAAGCGTCCTCAACGGTCCGGTCAAAACAACCGGTTCGGACCGTTTGATTGGCGTTGATCGTGCAGTCGACCGGATGAGATTCATCTGAAAATCAAACCGGTTCGACGACGGTACTGTCCATCCAAGCATCCGCCCTCGTCTCCGACAAGCGGACTTATGGAGGGTTCTGCCGAACTGACCGCCATCGGAAGCTTGAGAGCGCCAATGGTAATCAGTTCGACAAAATTCTAGATAAGGTTCCTAAAGTTATCAATTATTGATGTATCTAATGGGTGTCAACTTGAACAAGCCTTGAACAAGTGCGATGATCAAACTGAGCCCGTACATAAACTGGTACGTGTGCACCAGCGAACCAGTCCAACCAGTTGTAAAAAGCGGGCCTTTGAAGCCAGTCAACTCAATTAAAAGCTGTACATGCTGTCACAACATCATCTACAGCTGATTTCAGTGCCGCTAATTACTACCTAAAAATTAATGAATTTGAGCAATGATCATGAAGTTCAAAACCAAAAAAAAAACCGCTGATTTCACTAGAGGGGTGTCAGAGCTACCCACAAAGGTTTCTTCAAGTATAGTATATAAAGGTACTCACACCCTCAAGCACACATCAGAAAACAGCATCCACCCTTTTGTTCCCACTTCCATCCAACTCTGACCTCCTTGGAGATATTTCAATCCTCTCTACACATATACCAATTCACCATCTTGCACTTGCACCATACCTGTTGCACATCCACCTCACATACTGAGAAGGGCAAGGGATTTAGGTGGATGTGGCACAAATGGGAGAATGGCCAATGCTCAAAGGAATCTTGAATTTGTTAAGGCTATCCTTTGAAGCTTTAAGTTGAATTTCAAATTCAAGCACAAGGTTAAAAGTAATTTTTTTGATAAGGAAACTAAGGCAAAGCCAAATTTACAGACTTAGTCTCAGTAAGATTCAAGAAAATATAAAATTAATTGAATGAGGAATCAATCTGCAGATAGAAGGAATTGCCTTTCAAGGTAATCTGAATAAAGAGGAGGATGACTAGATACAACTTGAAAGATCTCCTCTCTATCTAAAAAAAGTAAATATTGAATAAATGTACAGAAATACAAGACACTAAATGAAGTAACATCTTTGAGGTAAAAGCTAGGATAAAAAGCATGCAATGAAAAGAAAAAAACTGAAAGGGAATATGGAAAAATAAGATGAAAATTCAAAAGAACAATGAGTGTAATTGGTCAAGTTCAACTCACAAATGTGTGTGTGAGTCCTGAGGATGATAGGCCTGGTTATTGAGGTGAGTCATTAAATGATGGGGTGGCTATAAAAGGTGAAAACTGATTTTTCAAGAGCAATTGGAAATGGATGGAGGTGGAGAATAGGTTTGAAGCCCATTTCTAAAATTAAATCATAATTGAAAGGGGATGAACCCAAGCACAGATTGAATTTTTGCTAGTTGTAGATGTTACTTCAAATTGGAATATAAATTGCAAGCAGTGACTGAGTTACCAGGATAAGAAAGTCCCTGGTGTTAATACAAAAAGTAGTTAGCAGACCACAATTTATGTTTAATTTTATTTTGGTTTCATGCTATTAGACTGAGGCCAGTAATAAAGCGTATCATATTTAAGCAAACCCGCCATTTATTAATGGGGGGTTTCAACCCTAATCTGCCATTAAAAATCAAAAATACCCACTTATTTCACATCAGATGCGTCAAAGTTACCTGAAAATAAATGGGTTTTTGCAAATATAGTATTTGAAGGCTTTCACCGCCCCAACCAATCATTCCACATCATCACCCCTGGTTTCAACCTCCAACCTCATCAGAAACATTCTAACTCCAACCTCATCCAAAAATTTGATTCATTTCTCTTCATCTCTTTGTTGCTATCCTCATCACTTCATCACTCTCATTGCTTTGTCACTCTCTTCACTTCATCACTCTCATTGCTTCATCACTCTCATCAATTTCTAAAACATTATTGCTTTCATCACATTGTTCCTCTCATTACTTCATTGCTTAATCCCTGACTCTTTTTAAATGGCACCGCAGCAATCCTCCCCCTCAAGTCCACTAAAAAATCCAATGGAAAAAAGCAAACGTCCCCCAGGAACTCCACATCCAACAATCCTCCCCCAGCAGCTTCCAAAGTCTCAAGTCAGCTCAAGAGAGCTTATCACATCATTCTGGTAAACTGGCCAAAAATTCCATGCAACTACAATGCTTGCTTTGGATCTGAAAATGAAACACAAGTTGGCCAACCTCCTTCCTCTGAGTTTAATGGTTATCTCCTGATGGCCAATGAACTTAAGAATAAAGCCAACAGTAGGCTGGATCTTTTTTCCAAAAAGATGCAGGAGCAATTCAAGAACTATAAAACCAAGTACAAAAAAGCCCACTCCATGTCAATCTCCACTGTCTTTTGTATCACAAACTTGGATAAAGCAAAGGGAATCAACTTGGTGGTTGATAATTTGGACTCCATTTGTCCTTTTTATGTTCAAATGGATGAAATATTTGGAAAAAAGGACAATATAACCCCTTTAGCCGCTTGTGATTCCCAACAATCAGATTCAGTTGATGCTGAGGACCTGGCTGTGGATGCTCAGCCTAGCTATGATGATCCCAATGAAACCTATGAGTGGGCCCAATCTGATTTGAAGGAGGATATTCCAACAGAACCAGCTCCAATCGCATCTACACCTGCATTGATCAACAATTCAAACACTTCATTGGACCCCTGACTTCCTTCTTTGGATTTCTCTCTTCCTGGGGTGGAAGAACTTAACAACTTGGCCAATGAGGAGCAAGTTATTCCTGTATTGCCACTACCATCAACATCAGCTCAAGTAAGAGACCAAGTTCTTTTCTCTTCTGTCTGGTTAATCCTGACTGATTTAGATTGTAAAAAAAGTTCTCATTGGTTGTAAGACTCCAAACAGTTCTGAGCGGCAGGCAGTTCTGTGGAGGGGAGTGGTGCTGTTTAGACTACCCTCCTGAGCATTAAAAAAAATTTATATGTAACCAGAATCAAGATCCAGAACTTTGTGCATAAGGAATCAATAGAAGGCATGAATTTGATAGTAGTTGGTAGCAATGGGACAAAACTTTCTGAGGCAAGATGATGCAGGAAAAGACTTGAAGAAATTAAGTTAAAGTTTGTTCAGATTTCAATAGCAAAAGGTGTTTGTAAGTAACAACACACACAAGCTAATAACTCTGGTTGTCAGAAAAAGATTATGAAAGATCAACTCAATCCCAACCAACCTCCAAGCTCTCAATGAACCTGAAAAACTCTCCACAATCAAGCACATGAAGGGTACCAGATAACTTTGGGTGGCTGTAAAAAACAAGGCAATTTGTTTTATGAAGGCCTAGAAGCAAAGCAGTAACAAATTAATACAATAATAACCCAGCACTTCTCAAGTTACTCTAGAATAGCTTGGTGGAATCCAACTTTGAAAGAAATAAAGGGAGTTTTAACACTCCAGGTTACAAGCTTAAAGAAACCTCTCAGTCAAACGTGACTGGTTCCGGAAGGATGATCAAAAAGTATGATCAGATCAGTATGGTCAACAAAAGGGATCAAGGAGTGGTATAACACACTCAAGAATCCAACAAAATGGATTATTCTTCAACCAGCAAGGATATTGGTTGGTGATAAAGGATAACGACACAGGGAATGTATCAAAGATTTGAGTATGCAGGCTCAAAGATCAAGCGGCAATCATTGATATACCCAGGATAAGGATGCTCAGATAAAGGGGAAGGGCCCCCATAAATTTATTGATTGATTATAGTTCTGATGATGATAGGAAACACTGGCAAAAGTCAGGGGAGAGCCCCTCCTTTTATGGGCAAGAGGCCCTGCAGAATAATTTAAAGATGATGACACAGATGACAGCGGTAACTGAGCAGCAGCAAATGAATATCCACGGATTTTCAAACAAGAGGTTGCAACTGAAGGCCAAGGAAGTTCAAGAGGCAGAAGCCAGACGCACAAAGAGCAAGTTGCGTGGAATGATCATGAAAATTTTCCAACAATGAGCATTGCAGATAATGTGCGCTGGCAATGATGATTTGAGGACAACAGTTGATGACACTGAAGGCTGAAAGCAATAGCTTGCAGTCTGTCAGATGAGCAAAGTGGAGGTGACCGGCTGGGAAATAGATGATTTTGGCCATTGACCAGGCGGATGAAGGAGGGAGTGATCAATTATGGGTCCAAAGTTGGTAGGAGATGATTGGTGAGTTTGATCATTGGGGGGCGCGGATTGGATGACAACAAGTGACAGCAGAACAAAAGTGGACAGCCATGCGCAAGAACAAAACAAACCGTGTGGTTGACCAGCAGGAAAGGATGATAAGGATGAAAACTGGATGAGAAGTGTTGAATGCTCATAATATCCCTAACTATCTCTCAGCTTCTTTTATCTCAACTTACTGCTTCTTTCCATTGTCTCCTCAGTCTCATGTCTTATTCCTTGTCAAGTTACTATGCAAGTTGTACGTGCGCACCCCACTACGCGCGCTCTTTCACACTGTTTCCAGTGCCAATACTCCATATTAGATTGGCATTCCGAGCTACTTAAGACCTGACTCGCGCACTCCCCTTTCCTGTTCCTCACACAACTTGAACGGTTGTGTCATTGGACTAAGGGTGCTTTGAGTCAGGTAAGCTCCATCCTCAAATGCTCACAAATAGCTTATTTATGATATCCCTCTCTGATTGACTTAGATTCTTTCAGGTTTTGGCTTGTGATTGGGGTTGTCATCTTTGACAAAGCCATTGTTTCTTCTATCAAGATTTCATTATTCACTGCTTACTGAAGTTCTATTCTTGTGGACTCCTCTTTTTAGGTTATTAAAGATTTCATTCTTCTTCTACTCTGTCTTGTTTCTGATTCTGATGAAATGATATCTGGTTTTAGTTGCCTCATAAATTTACAGATTTACAGTCCCAAGACTCATCGACTTAACCAGGATTGACACTGGCGGTTCAATATGTCAGACCTTGACAATCCCAATCCAAAACATCTCCATCTTCCTCTCTTAAATGAATCCAATTTCGCCTCCTGGGTAATGAGAATTAGAAGTCACCTCCGAAGAAAAGGTCTACTAGAGTATGTTGAAGATACCAAATTTGAAACACTTGTTTTACCTACTATGGCTCCTCAAAGAAAGAAAAGCTATGAAGCAGCCGATCTTCTAATTCAGCATCTGGGAAATACAGCATTTGATGCCGTTGTCAACCCCAAGGATCAGTCTAAACCTTCCTTCATCTGGCAAGCTATCCTGGACCGATATGCTTCACAATCGACCAACAATAGAGGTTGCATCTGTTTGAATTTCATCCAATACAAATTCAACAGAAATCTCCAAACCTATCTGAGAGAATGTAGAAAACTCTTGAATGAACTCGCTGTGGTTAAACTCAATGTGCAACAAGACATACTTAGTTACACCATCTTGGCCAAACTTACCGCCAACTTTTACCACCTGGTCGACAGTATTCTTCTTAACAACAACTTACTACAAAGTCCCTCTAGAGTTCTCAACAAATTGCGTGAAGTTACTCACCTAGAATCAACCAGAGCATCACCTAACACTCCTGTTCCCCCAACTAATCCTCCTGATCAACCCGGGTCGACTGCCCTTCTAAAGACGAAAACTCGTAAGGGGCCAAAACACCCTTGCTCAAAAGGGCATCACAATCCTCTTGCCGAACACCCTGAGTCCCACTGCTGGCACCTACACCCTCATCTGCGTCCAGACAAGAATGCACCCCAAGCTCATCACACTCAACCCGTAGAATCTACTACTCCAGTTCCAGACAACTCTGTCAAACCTGCCAATGCATTTTTCAATGCTCAACTGTACCACAAAAAGGCCAATCCAGCTTGCTCCGATCCAAATCCCACACTGCCACCTGTCCTTGACTCAGGGGCCAGTCATCATATTGTAAACAATCCAAATTTCTTGCTCACTTCCAAACCGATTAATCTGCCTGTTGGCTTGGGCTCCAAATCCTCCTTGCACCAAGCCACAGCTATTGGCACAGCAAAATTAATCAATCACAAAGGTTCTGTAATCATCTTGAAAGATGTCTTGTTGATTCCAGACCTTAACCAATGTTTTTTATCCCTGGACAGACTTCTAGTACTGAAATCAAACCTCTCTTGATTTGGCAAAAGTGGCGTCTCAATCCAGATGAACAATGTGAATCTCATTGGTTCAACTGTCAATCATCTTCTGGAATTATACGGGACTTGATTTGTCACTGAGCCTACCAGTCCTCTGGTCCATCATCTATCAACTAACCAGCCAGACTTCAAGTGGCATCATCAACTGGGTCACCCCGGCACTGCTACTCAAAAGATTCTTTTTCCTAATTCAACTTCCACGAGTGCTGACTGCAACGTATGCCAGACCTGTAAGATGACCACCACCGCGTTCAATGGCCATTTCAAAACAGCTAATCAGCCGTTAGAAATTGTTCATATTGATCTAGTAGGTCCAGTCTCAGTTGAATTGGCTAGTGGTTGCAGACACTTCCTAACTATAGTAGATCAATACTCATGTTTCAAGACTGTCTCTTTTCTTAAGAACAAAAGTGAGGCTCTAGTTGCCTTCAAGAGCTTTGTATCTACTTCCGAAATGCGCCTTGACAAGAAATTGATCCCCCTAGTCTCTGACAACGGTGGTGAGTTTACTAGCTCAGAATTTAAATCCTATTGCCAAGACGCTGGAATCACTCATCATTTTTCGCCTCCTTACACTCCTCAACAAAAAGGATTAGTTGAATGCGCTAACAGATCAATCATTGAAAAGGCTAAATGCCTGTTCAATCACAGTCAACTTCCTCCTTGCTACTGGGCTGAAGCCGTTAAGACAGCTACGGATCTCCTCAATCTTCTACCGGTGGTGTCCAATCATAATTGGATTCCTTACGCTATTTGGTTCAAAACCAAATTCAACTACGACGTTCTTTGTCCCTTTGGCTTTACCGCCTTTGTCCACATTCCCAAGACCAATTGTGACTTTAAATTCAGCGTATTGGGCTTTAAAGGCGTTATGCTGGGGTACTGCAATCAATTTTCATCGTACAGGATTCTCAACCCCACCAATGGCAAGGTCTACATCACTGCTAACACTTGTTTCAAGGAAGGAGAATTTAGCAAAGATGATCCTCAAACTCCCTTTCCTTTCATTCCCAAGAACGGTACCAACCCTGGCGCCATACCAGAAGAACAGTTTGATTCTCCCATCAGCTGTCCTGAAACACAGGAACCAGCTGTTCCAATCAGCCCTACTTTGACTGCTCCAGACCAAGCCACTCATCCTTGCCCCAGCGAAGTCAGCTCAGATAACATCGTGACCTACCCTTGTTGCAAAGGATCTCAACTCTATCTGGCCATAAATTACACGGATCCAGTTTCCTTAGATGACGCGCTGAAAGACAAATATAGACTGGAATGGATAGATGCTATGAAGAGAGAACTTCTCAATTTAGAATCCTACAATGTCTGGGAAGAACAAGAGTATGATCCATAATCCAAGGTAATCAAGTGTGTCTGGGTATTCCAAACAAAGCGTAATGCCAACAACGAGATCATTGAATTCAAAGCAAGACTATTTGTGCAAGGTTTCAACCAAAAAGAAGGTGTAAATTTTGAGAGTGTCTTTTCTCCTACTGGGGACAAGACTTCTGTTCATCTACTCATTTCCTTTGCAGCTCAAAACAATCTTCAATTTCACCAGCTCGATGTGAAGTCAGCTTTTCTAAATGCTCCTCTCAAGGAAAGGATTTTCATTGCTCCTCCAGCCAATGTACCTACATCACCCGGCAAGTCTCTGAAGCTTAAAAAGGCGCTTTACCGCCTTAAAAAAGCACCCATGGCCTGGTATCATACCCTAAGCTCCTGGTTACTCAGCATAGGCTTCCGACGCAGAGAAGCAGACAACTGCGTATTCTACTCTAAAGATACTTGGCTGTACGTCCATGTGGATGACATTGCCATCTTCAGCAAGGATCCTTCAAAGTTCAGAAAGCAAATCAAATCGCGTTTCAAGACCAAATACATGGGTCAGGCTCCCATGCTCCTAGGCATCAACCTAGAAGCCACAAAGAAAGGTTTCAAGCTGTCTCAGTCGACCTACATAGACTCTCTAGCGAGTAAATACAAACTTCCAAATCACAAGGAAAACTCCACCCCGTTTAAACCAAATGGCAAGCTTCTACCTTCAACCACTGAAGAGCATGAAAATTTTGTAAAATCAGGCTTTGCTTACAGGAAGATAATTGGCAAGTTGCTGTATGTCAGCTGCAACACTCGACCCAATATCACCTTTGCAACAAATTACCTGTCTCAGTTCCTCACTAAGCCCAACTTCACCCACTACAATGCTGCCATAAAAGTCATCAACTATCTGAAGCATACCAGCACAAAAGGGCTTAACTTTAGAAAATTGGATGTGGTAGAAGACCTGGTAGCTTTTGTGGATTCGGACTGGGCAACCTGCCCACAAAATAGATGCTTGATCTCAGGGCTGGTGATAACCTGGAAGGGTAATCTCATCACTTGGAAATCAAGAAAGCAGCCTACCATATCCCTTTCAACTACGGAATCTGAATACAAATCTGTGGGCAATGGAATAAAAGAGGTCCTTTGGCTGACAACCCTTCTGTCTGAGTTCATCAAATTCAAACCTCTCAAGCCAACTCCTGTCTTTGAAGACAACAAAGGTTGTATCAAGCTGGCCTTGCAACAGGCCAATCATTCATCCTTTAGAACTAAGCATATTGACATCTGTCACCATTTCATTAGGGAAGAAATCGGAAAAGGTACTATTAGCTTACAAAAGGTTTCTTTGAAGAATAATCATGCCGATTTCCTTACCAAACCTGTCTTGAGGCAAATTCTGGAAGGTAGCCTATGTGCAATCAACGTTTTGTGAGTCTGAACCTGAGAGATGGGGTGGTTGTTGAATGCTCATAATATCCCTAACTATCTCTCAGCTTCTTTTATCTCAACTTACTGCTTCTTTCCATTGTCTCCTCAGTCTCATGTCTTAGTCCTTGTCTAGTTACTATGTGAGTTGTATGCGCGCACCCGACTACGCGCGCTCTTTCACACTGTTTCCAGTGCCAATACTCCATATTAGATTGGCATTCCGAGCTACTTAAGACCTGACTCGCGCACTCCCCTTTCCTGTTCCTCACACAACTTGAACAGTTGTGTCCTTGGACTAAGGGTGCTTTGAGTCAGGTAAGCTCCATCCTCAAATGCTCACAAATAGCTTATTTATGATATCCCTCTCTGATTGACTTAGATTCTTTCAGGTTTTGGCTTGTGATTGGGGTTGTCATCTTTGACAACGCCATTGTTTATTCTATCAAGATTTCATTATTCACTGCTTACTGAAGTTCTATTCTTGTGGACTCCTGGTTTTAGGTTATTAAAGATTTCATTCTTCTTCTACTCTGTCTTGTTTCTGATTCTGATGAAATAATATCTGGTTTTAGTTGCCTCATAACTTTACAAGAAGGATGATTTCCCAGAGGATGATGATAATTGTAACTAGTGAAGACTGCGCAAAGATGAGCCACGCAGACAAAAGCAAACTACGTGGGATAATGAGCAAGATGAAGCAGAAGGGTTATTAATGATTGGTGGATGGTATGGGAAGATGAATTCTTATTGGAGAGTGAAGGATCAAAAGAGGACACACAATGAGCGGGTAGACTGGTGTGGTGACCATTTTGTAAGCTTCAAGAAAAAGGGCAAGTTTTTCTTTTTTTTTAAAAAAATATGTATAGCATTTTTTATTTGTTCTTCCTCCAACTTCTCCCTGTCCTTGCTGTCTAGGGCAGGCCCATGGGTGTTCAAGTCCCCAGTCTCTGTGTTCAATTCCCCCCTTTCTCATGTTGGACAGCCCTCTGTCAATTTTTTGGATGAGGAGCGCGTGCAAGCATTCTTGCATGATCCATGACAATTGATACAATATCTCATCCTGCATCCTCCTTTGATCATCCTCTTCCTCTCATCCAACCATCTTGCCATCAATTTCTCCACTTGCTTTCACTTTTGCCAACCCATTTGTAACCTTTAAATTGATTGTTCTCTCAGAACCATTGTTTGCATCTATTGGCTTAGTCAAAGCCTCTCAAAATTTTTGTATGCTTGCAACTCCGCCATTGTTATCTACTTGCCTTCAATATGGTCTCACATCTAGTTGCAACTTGATCCTGCATTTCAATGGTCCATCACCACTTCAAGATTGCAATTTGTAAATTGCTCTTTCATCTGAATCATCTTGCAATCTCAGTGCCTTCTTCAATATTTGCCCAATACGTGCTCTCTTCATTTTCTATTTGTTTTTTTCAATTAATCAGTAATGACCTGATTCTTGCCTATGCTCCAAAAATTGCTTGATCATATTCATTGCTGTATCAACATGATTGCCTGATCTTCCAAGTTCTAAATTTTGCGTGTGTCACTCCAACACTCCTACTGAATAGTCCCAATTGGGACAACTAATTTTAAAAAACTCCTTCCAATCTTGCGCCTTGTCAAAAATCCCTTGGGTCATTGGTTGCGGCATTTTTTGACAGTTTTTGCTGCCATTTGTGAAATTGTGGAAGCCCGTCAGCAACTGAGCACATCCACTCATCACCTCCTCCCTGTTTCTTTGTTTTCAAATTTTCTTTTTACCATTTAATTTAAAATTCATCAAAAAAATTCTTTTTTTGCTCTCATTTGTAGTTATCTCTTGTAAGTAGTCTACATGGCCTCTTGCTCATGAAAGTAGGGGTTCTCCCCTGCCTTTTTTGCGGAGGATCTATCATCTTATCATCCATCTTATGGTATCAAGCCACCATTTAATCCTCTGATCAATAAATTAGGGTATCCCCCATGTTTTCCTCCTCCTCCTCATCATCATCATAAAGCTGAATATATATGTTGATTATTCCCTGATCCTCATCCTTATTAACAATCAATAGCCTTGCTGGTTGAAGAAGAATTCTTTTTGTTGAATTCTTGAATTTTTTAAACCACTCTTTTCATCTCCTCCTCTGACAACTTTGGTCTTGATCATTCATTTGATTGTCTTTCTGGAACCAGTAAGTCTGACTAAGAGGTTTCTTTAAGCGTGAAACCTGGAGTGTTAAACCTCCCTTTATTTATTTAAATTTGAATTCCTCCACGCTATTCATGAGTGGCTTGAGCAGTGCTGGGTTATTATTTTTCAAATTTGTTACTGCTTTGCTTCTAGGCCTTCATAAAACAAATTGCTTTGTTTTTCACAGCCACCCACAGTTATCTGGTGCCCTTCAAGTGCTTGAATCTGGAGAGTTGGGCAGGTTCATTGAGAACTTGGAGGTTGGTTGGGATTGAGTTGATCTTTCCTAATCCTCTGCTGACAACCAGAGTTATTAGCTTTTGGGTGTTGTTACTTACAAATGACTTTTTCTATTGAAATTTGAACAAACTTTAACTTAGTTTGTTCAAGTTGTTTCCCACACAATCTTGCCTCAGATAGTGTTATTCCATTGCTGCTGACTACTGTCAAAATTCATCCCTTCCATTGATTCCTTATCTACAATTTTCATGATCTTGATTCCTGTTAAATTTAAAAAAAAAATTTAACGCTCAGGAGGGCAGCCTAAAAAGCACGTTTTCCCTCCACAGGTTGCGTGGGGCTCAGCACTGTTTTGAGTCTTACACTGGGAGGCAGAGCGGAAGGAATGCTCATGACAACGGGTGATGGAAGAAGTCCAAATGCTGGTTTGGAAAGATTGAACGAGCCAATCAGAGATGCTTGGAGGGGAGTTTGACGCCAACCAACCAATGGGAGGGCAAGCTTGAAGGCTCAACAATTTTCCTTTTTTTTAATTTAAAATTTTTCCCCTTTCTTTTGAGGTGTCCCAAATTTGTCACCACACCATTCCTGAATGGTAAAATACTCAAGCTAATGGGGCCTCCCACATCCCCTTCAAATGAGAGCAATGAAGGTCCCACACAAACCTCCTCTGCAAACAGAAAGCAAAAGGCCTCCAATCCCATCAACATCAACCCCAATAGCTGTAAAAAGAGGAGAAACACTTCAAATTTTACTGGCTTTGAGGATATCATGGAGACGCAAGATTCAAGTAAGCGCATTAGATTCTCCTTGCTTTCAAAATCAAGCTCATTCCTATTGCCCTCCAAAAAACAGTTAAATCACAAATTGAATCTGAAAAACTTCAATTTGAAAAGGAGAAGTGTGATTTTCAACTGGCTATGGATTTTCAAAAGCAGAAAGCTGAGAATTTGGCTTATCAACAAAAGTTGGATGCTGAGTGGCAAACAAAGAAGATAAGGTGGAGTTTCAAAAAGGGGCAAAAAAGAAGGATTGAGAGGAGGAACAACTCCAAAAGGGGAGGGAAAGGCTAGCTTTGGAAAAAAAGATAGGTTATGGTATCCATGGCATTTATTGGTAGCAGAAGAAATTTAAATGAAATAAAGGAAATTAATCAATTTCCTGGCTTGTAAAATATTTTCTTTGATAAAAATTTTAAAAATAAAAACAAAAAAAGTATTTACAAATAGAAAAATTCTTGAGCCTATTTTTAACCCCACCAATGAAAAAATGATTTTTATTTTTATTTGAATTTTTTGGTTTAGAATATATTTGACCAATTTCCAAGTCTTTGAAAGTGTTGAGATTTGTCTTTTTAATTTTCAAAGACATGGCCATCCTAGTATGGGTGGAAGTATCCATGGAAGGAAAAGTACAATGCTTGTACTTTTTTGCTTCCCAAACCATTTTTACAATACCTTTTTCTTTGAAATAAATTCCAAATCCCAAGTCAGGGAAGACAAATTGGCCATTGGATACTTGATATTTTCTGTAATTGTTGATAATTTGTTCATTCAATTTTTTGGTTGGGACCACCAGTAATAAGGAATAGGAGTAGACATCACCTTTGTCAATATGGGGAGAGTTGTAGAAGGAGTCTGAAGTAAAGGTGATGTGAGGGGAGCAATTGAAAGGAGTGAGGCCAGATCCAAATTCCAATGAAGAGCAAGAGGGGATATTGTTTTCCAGCATGGTTTCTTTGTTGAAATTTTGTGCCAGTCTTGCTAATTTTCTGAACATTTGGCCTCAAAATTGTGATAACTTGTCAGACCTAAGGTTCAAAAATTTATACTCTTGGGGGGAAGATTGAATAGCTGATTTCTTTAAATAGCGTCCAAAAATTTCAGAAGGGTGCAATGATATTTGCCATCCAATTCCCCACATTTTCCCACCCCAAGATTTTGAGGGACCAACTGTGTTCAAAAACTTTTTTGGTTGGTGAAGGAATTTTTTGAACAAGCTGAGGTCCTTCTTTCCTTGCTGGGATAGTTTATTCAATGGTAAAAATTTGATTATTGCAATCAGAGGGTGGTGATTGGAACAATCAAGAACAGTAAATTTTCCAGAGCTGAAGAAATGGAATTGTTCAATCTTCTTTTTGACTGGTAAAAACTCTTCAGGGGTGGGTTTTCAAGTTTTATTTTTGGTAGCACTAGCTTAAACCCATCTTCATTTACTTCCAAAGAGATTTTAGAATCTCTCATTTGAGCCCTCTTTTTCCAAAGAGCCCTCTGCTTGCCACCTCTCTTTATGTTTTTCAAACCATCTCCTTCCATCTTAATCCCTCCCATGCACCTGCTGTGCTTGGGGTGCGGATCAAGAAGGAAATTATCCGGTTGTATAACATTTTGAGTGAGGTGGGAGAAAAATTGGTGGTCCAGAAAGGGGGCAGGAGTCATCATAACAAGGGGTCAAAAGGTGTTTGCATTCCATGGAATCCAAAAAAAAAAGAAAAAAAAATGATTAGTATGATATAATCAAGGTAGATGATCAAAAAACAAAAAAAAACTATACTGATCCAAACAGAAACCAAAAAAAAAAAAAAAAACAGGTTGGCCGGGCTTGGTTGGCCAGGCTGGTGGTGGGGAGCTCTGTTGCTGGGGGGGGGGGGTGCTTGGTCTGCCAGGCAGGAGGGAGAGGAGGGGTGGCTTGGTTTGCTTGGCAGGAGGGAGAGGGGGGCAGGCAGAAAAAAACAGGGTGGGGGGCAGGCATTGACCAAACAAGATGGGGGGGTCAACAGCAAGCAAAAGGGGGGGGCAGGGAGCAAGCAAGGGAAGCACGGGGGGGAGACCAAGAGGAGGGAGAGGCCAAGTCAGCAAGAGGGGGGGGAAAAGGAGGATGAGGAGGAGGGGGGGGAGCTTACCTGCAGTACCAAACAATGGTGGAGGGGAGTTGATGGGTAGGGTGGAGGTTGAGGGTGAGGAGGACAAAGGAATGGGTGGTAGGTGAAGTGGGGAAGTCAGCAAGAGTGGGTGAGAGGGAGGGAAAAGAGTATGAGGAGTGGAGAGATATTTAGAGTTGAATTACCAGAAACCAAGAAACACATAGCAGACTGAGAGAACACAAGCAGAATCAGAAAGACAGAAGGCATATAGAATATGACTGGTAAACTGAGATAGAGGAAGGAAAAAGTTTAGTTTCACCAGGAAGGCATGGCACGTGAGTTGACCAAGTTGGTGGGAGGATGAAGAGGCTGGGTAGGCTGAGATTGGGAGTTGTTGGTGGGTGAGGGTGTGATTTGAGATTTGAGTGATGGATAAATGTTGAAAGGAGGTTTCTCTAGGGAATGAAGAGTTGATGGTTGTAGAGCAAGTTGGGGAGTTGGTCAAGGGTTGAGATTGCGCAGAAGTTGTTTGAGTTGTAGTCGTGTAGTTTCTTTGGGAGCAAGCTTTGAGGTTGTGGTTGTAGGGAGTATGCTCCAAGGGTTTTGACATTCCAAAACCCCTCCATGCCTGATGATACTCACTAAAAAATGAAATAAAGAAAGGGTTCCCATAAAAAAAAGCAAGACAGAAACAATTGATCAAAAAAAAATCTTATTGCAAAAGTAAAATCTTCAAGAAAATGAAATCATTCATTTTGAGAATAGCATTTCACAAGGAGTTCAAGGCTTTGAGCAGGGCAAGCTTTAGTTAGTGCATCGCTGGGCATGTTTTGTGAGCTGATAAGATTCACACTGATGTTGCCTTTGTTGAGTTCATCTTGCATTCCCTTTGTTTCAAGATTGAGGTGCCTAGTCTTTGATTTAAATCCAAATTTTCAAATCTTATCATCAATTCCGCTGTTGTCTATTGAAAGAGGAATGCATTTCATTTTGAGCCCAAGGGTGTCCTTCATTATTGCTTTGATCCACGTTGCCTTGAGGAAGCAATCCACCAGAGCATTTAGTTCCATGTTGGCAGACAAACAACAGATTTTTCTTTGTTTGCTACTGTTCCAAGAAACTATGCTACCATGCACTAAGCAAATATATCAAGATTGAGATTTTAAAGTGGTCGGATCATAAGCCCAGGATGCATCAGTGAAAAATTTGAGAGGAGCGCTGGTTGGATTGAATTCTAGATTTAGTTTGAGATTCCTAGTGCCCTTCAAGTACCTCCAAGCTTGTTTGATTTCATTCCAATGAGTGATGCCAGGTTTTTCAGAGAATCTAGACAGACTTGATACTGCAAAGCTTAAGTCAGGTTGAGTGTACCAGGAAATATGGTTCAGAAAACCAATGGCTGAGCAATAGTTGATTTTTGGAGCCTTGAAGCTTTCATTTTCTGCATCACAAGCTGGTTTAAGTTGTAGTCCGCGAGAAAGGGGTGTGGAAGACACTTTAGCTTCAGACAGGCCAAGTTTTTCCAATCACAAGTCAATGTGATTTGGCTGAATCAAAAGGATTGTGTCCTCTTGCAGATCTATTTTCATACCAACAATATTTTGAGGTGTTTGGGCAGAAGACCCTGGAAATCTTTTGAAAAATTTCTTTTTGAAATCAAGACCAGGTCCTACAAGGACTAAGTCATCCACATGAAAGAAGAGTTTTAAATTTTGATTATTGGAGAGATACAGGCATGGATTGCAGCTTGATTTGGTGAATCCTACAGATTTGAACCATTCCATTAAGGTTTTGTACCAATTCTTTGGAGACTGTTTCTATCCATATAGTGACGGTTTGAGTTTAAGGAATCTGGAGGCGGGTTTAGATCCCTTGGAATTTCAAATAATTACCTCCTCCTTGATAGGCGCATGAACAAATGCACTTTTTACATCAAATTGCCGGACTGAAGATTTAGATTTAAGGGCCAACATGAGCAGTAGCTTAAGAGTGGAGGGTTTACCTGTGGGGGCAAAGGTTTCTGCGTAATCCTGATCCTCAATTTGGTTGAGGCCTTGGACAAACAGTAAAGCTTTATACTTGACTGGATAACCGTGGCAGTTTTTTTTGATACAAAAATCCCAAGTGGTATTCAAGCAGTTCATTGAAGGAGGACCATAGTATCCTTCCCATACATTTAAATCTTCCATGGTTGAAAGTTCTAAATTTATGGTGTTTTTCCATTTTTCTCTTTCTTCACATTTAATGGCTTGTTTGTTTGTCTTTGGCTTGTAGTAATGATATAATCCATATCCTTGAGGAGGTTTGATTGAAGAGCCATGTTGGAGAGTGCAAGATGGAAGAGTGGTGCAAGGAAGTTGTTGGGTTGTGCTTGAAGATCTGTTTATTGGTACTGATTCTGATGAACCTTGACTTTTGGGTTTGTCTTCAGACAATGCTTCATTTATTTCCTGTTTAGAAGAGAAGCTATTGGAGTCTGCCTCTCCCTGATCTCTGTAGTTTCTCCACCGGTCTGCTGGTGCATTTTGCTGGTTTCAAGATGAGAAGGAGTTGAGGCATCTTTTTCCACTGTTTTTGTTAAAATTACACTCTCACAGCCGCGGAATCCTGTGACTCCGCTGCGCACACTTCATATTTTTCACTCCCTCTCCTTCACTTGCCCTTTTCTGTTCAATTCCTTTCTCCTGATTCTTCCGCCCTTCTTTTCATTTTTCCTTCCTTCAACCACATTTTTCCTTCCTTCAACCACATTTTTCCTTCCTTCAACCACACTTTTCCTTCCTTCAACCAACTCATCCTCTCTTCATCCACTCAACTCTCAACCAGAACTTCTCTCCATCTACAACTACTTCCGGTTACCAAATTGTTCAACTTACAATTGGTACTCCTTGCTACTCAAAATAGCTTACTGGTTCTCAACTCGGCCCTCCACTTTTCTCCTTGACTGCAACTCTCCCAATCATCATTTGATTATCTTGTTTGTCACCTACCGTCTTAATCGCGGCCGTGTTCTTGTTCATTTGGTGAGAAAGAGATCACCCATCCTTCAATTCCCTGAACCTCAATCTGAACTGGTTATTGGAAGTCTTCTCCTCAACACCCAACTGTCCTAGGTCCTCAAGCCTCTTACTCAATCAGCGGTTTTCTTCAGCCTTGCTTGTCTTTCCTTTATCCGGGGTATGACCCAAATTCCCTTGATCAGTTGTCCAAGATAATTACCTCATTTATTATCATTTATTGAATCATGTTGGTTTTCTAGTCTGGTCTTAAGCCTTTTAAAAGTAATTCATTAGGTCAAATTTCATCACAGTTAACAGTCAAACGCAATCTCCAATTGCTAACCTCTCAAGACCAGGCCCGTCTCAGCTACAATGGACAACATCAATCCAACAATTCTCAAAACCACCTTAGAGGCCATCCCTGTTCTCACCAAGGACAACTTCACCATCTAGAAAACTAGAATAAACTTTCTCCTAAATCTTGCTAAGCTGAAAGACATCATTGGATCCACCGCTGAAGAACTATTGGATACCAATAACACCATTCTCACTTCAATTCTAATCTCAAAACTTTCCCCGTCCATCCATACGACCATTGTATTGGCCAGCAATGAGGAAAGTGCTAAAGAGATATGGCGGGCAATTCACAAACACTTTGTGTCCTCTCAGCCTTCCAACCAAGCCCAGGTCTACAGTCAATTTGCCTCTATTACGTTTGATGAGAATAACATTCAGGGATTCATTCTGGACGTTAAAAATGGAGTCAATAAGCTACACAAAATCGGGATTGTTCTTCCTGTCGATATTCTAACCTACATGATCCTTGATAAGCTGCCTGACTTGCTGAAGAACATCAAACAATCTATTACTCACTCCAATGTAATAAAACACTGGGAGTGGTGAGTTGAGCGGGCACGCGACAGCAAGACAGATCAAGGAAGTACACCTAATAAAACACCGGGAGTGGTGAGTTGAGCGGGCACGCGACAGCAAGACAGATCAAGGAAGTACACCTGGAGGACAGAAGCGGCAGTTGATGTAGGATCATTAGTGATTGAATTGAATGAGGCAGCAACTGAGACAGGAAAGAGACATGATCTGTGTAGAGATGTCTAACCTAATAAAACACCAGGAGTGGTGAGTTGAGCGGGCACGCAACAGCAAGAAAGATCAAGGAAGTACACCTGAGGAGAGAAGAGGAACACGAGATTTAGGAACTTGACAAGTTGGAGTAGGGGGAATAGGTCGATATGGAGACTTACCTGGAGGACAGAAGCGGCAGTTGATGTAGGATCATTAGTGATTTAATTGAATGAAGCAGAAACTCTCTGTCCTCCAGGAGAAGTGTTAAAACTGGATGGACAACAAGATGAGGTTTCAACTTTGTTTATCACTAGGCTGCGTGGTTGCGCAGCGCGACCGTTCTGCCTGATACACAACTGTCAATACCCCCCTGTCCTCTTCAGTTTACCAGGTTCAGTGAATTGCATTCCCTTGCGTGCTTGACCTTTGGAAGCGCCTTTGTGAGCATGTTGGCAAGATTGGAAGCAGTGGGGACGTAGGAGATTGCCACCAAGCCTTTGTCCACAATTTCCCGAATCCAATGAAATTTCACATTGATGTGCTTGGAGCGGGACTGGTACATTGGATTAAGAGAGAGCATGAGGGCTCCACGGTTGTTGACAAAGAGATTGGGGAAATTTGGCAGACAGTGCCCAAAGGATTTTAGCAGCTCCAGAAGCCAGACCGTTTCCTGGAGCCCCTCGTAGACAGCTTTGTATTCTGACTCTGTGGTGGACGTGGAAATGGACTCTTGCTTTTTGGAACGCCAGGCAATCACAGAGCTCCCTAAAGGGACTATGTAGCCAGAATAGGAGCGACGCGTTTCAGGGCAGTTGCCGAAGTCGGAGTCAGTGAAGACCTCGAGTTTGCCAGCGCAAGCGCCATGCAGCATGAGCTTGAGGCCGCGTGTCCCAGAGAGATAGCGCAAGAGGTGTATGACTGCATTCCAGTGGGCACTGTTGGGTTTCGTAAGATGCTGGGACAATTGAGAGAGAGTCAAAGAAATGTCATGCCGCGTTGAGATGGCAAGGTAGTTGAGAAGTCCAATGGCCTGGCTGTAGTTGATACCCCTTGCAGAGAATTCCTGGTGCTCTTTGTCAGTAGATCCGCGGAGCCGGGTATTGGGTATCATGGGAGTAGCGACAGGACGGCAGTTGTCCATGTTGTATTTGGCTAGGATACGCTCCAGGTAGGTACGTTGAGAGAAGGACATGGTGTCCCCCACGCGACAGAGATGGATGCCCAAGAGAAGCCGAGCCTCCCCCAGATCTTCCATGAGGTACCGTCCAGAGATGAGACGTTTGAACCGGCCCACGTTGTGGCTGATGATGACAAGGTCGTCAACATAGACGTGAACATAGAAATCCCAACCATCAACAGCTGAGACAAAGAGGCAGGGGTCTGCAGGTGAGGCCACAAAGCCAATGGAAGCAAAGAACTACTTGAGGTCACCATACCAGACCCTTGGTGCCTGCTTGAGGCCGTAGATTGATTTGTTAAGTCGCAGGCAGAAGCCGGAGGGAACCTCCATGCAAGCAGGCGGGCGCAGTTAGATAGTTTCCTGGAGCACTCCATTGAGGAACACATTCTTGGCGTCCATTTGATGGATTTCATAACCTTTGGCAAGACCAAGAGACATTGCAACCCGGAGAGCAGTCGAGCAGCCTGTGGGAGCATAAGTGAGATCGTAATCCTTGTTGCTTTGCTTGCTTCCTTGGGCGCAGAGCCTAGCTTTGAATTTTGCAACATTGCCAAGCTCGTCTAGCTTCTTCTGGAAGACCCACACTGTGTTCAGCAGCCGCACTCCCAGAGGGATAGGCACAACTTCCCAGACCCCAAGACGCTGCATGGCATTGAGCTCCGCTTGGATGGCTTCCAGCCAATGAGCCCACTTGGGGGAGAGTTTGGCCTTGCAAATGTTTCAGGGTATCCCGTTGCAGGCCATCGAGAGCAGAGCTTGCACCACTGCAAACATGGCCGTGGCATTCGCACGCCGTTTGTGGTGCAGGATGTTGGACTGGTCAATATCGGCAGAGATATCCTGAGGAGCTTTGTCCGGGGCCAGGAAATACTCCCAGCCTGGACGAGGCTTGCGTGCGGTCCTGGGTGGATCAGGGGGGTGGGAACGGTGCAAGATATCTGGAGCAGACGTTGAACTCGCTGAGTCGGACGTTGGCAATTGGCCCAAATTGACAGTGCTGGGTTCCTAAAGGGAGGGATTGTTGCGGGGTGGGGAATCTTCAGAGGCGTTGAGAACTGCAGGCCCGTTGAGCCCTTCAAAGAATTGGGAGCCAAAATTGTAGTTGGGAGATTGGTTGAGGATTATGGTTAGACCAGGGAACTCTTCCTCAACGAATCTGACGTCGTGGCTGCAAACAATTTGGCCATCCCTGTTGAGGACTCTCCAGTTGGGCAAGCCAAGTTGGTAACCAAGGAGGACGCCCTTGGTCGAGGTGTCGCCAAATTTTCCTTTCTGCAAAGGCTTAGGAATGTTGACGTACGCCAGGCAACCAAAGGGCTTCAGTCAAGCCAGATTGAATGGACGTTCAAACCATAGCTTGTAAGGCAAGACCCAGTTGGATTTCCTTCTAGGAGTGATGTTCTCAAGGAAGACTGCCGTCATGACTGCCTCAGCCCAGTACATGGGGGGCAGGTTTGCTTGTCTTAGGAGGGCTCGAGCTTTCTCACTGGTAGTGCAATTTCCCCGCTCGGCAACAGAGTTTTGCTGAGGAGTATGTGGACTGGTCACGTGGACAGAGATACCCTTCTCTTCAAAAAGTTGGTGAATTCTGTGGAATTAAATTCGCAACCGCTGTCCATCACAACATTCTTTACAGTTGTATATTTGAGATTCTCCATTTTAGTTACAAAAGACACAAAGGAAGAGAATGTATTGGATTTGTTTGAGAGAATGTATGCAACCCTATAGCCCGTGTACCAATTGGTGATCTTAAAATAGTACTGGCCACCTGTGAGAGAGGCGGGCGCAATCTTGCCACTGAGGTCCATGAATATTGTCTCAAGGACTTGAGTCGCCGGAGGAATGGTTCCTTTGAAGGGCAGTCAATGCGATTTGGCTAGACGGCAGTTGTCACAGTGGAGCAAGGTGGCGTCAACTCCAAACATGCGTCTGAGTGCTTTGTTGCTAGGATGCCCAGCGCGCCTGTGCAGAAGTTCTAAGTAAGTGTTTGTGGAAGTTTGAGCATTGAGAGCATATGAACCTGCCTTTTGAGTCAAGGCCTTTGTTACAATGACGTTGTCAATTATATTGGCTTCTAGGAGAGGCACACCCTCCCTCAGCAGTTGAAGTTTGGAATCGGTCACATGATTGATCTTGAATCCGTTGCGAAGGAGTCGCCCAAAGATGATGAGTGTGCCCTGCAGTTTAGGGACATAGAGAGACTTGAGAGTAATTGTACTGCCGTTTAAGGTGCCAATTTTGATAAAACCGTCTCCTTCAACGCAAAGTGAGTTACCATCTGCAATTTGAACATTGGAGGTCCTGTTGCCAAAGTTGGCAAACAGTTCCTTCCGATTGAACATGTGGTGGCTCGCTCCACTTTCAAGAACCTCTTTGTCCCCTGTGGCTTTGATAGACAAGGCCAATCCTATGCAGATATACGCTCCAGCCGAGGAGCGTGAGCTGTTGGAGCATTGATCTAGACAAGCCTTGACTGCGTTTTCTGTTTTCCGCTTTGTCAACTTCTTAGCTTCCCTGCACTCGGATTCTTTATGCTTGGTTTTTGGGTTGTGCACCCTGTTTGAGCAGACAGGATAGGTTTTGGTGTGGGCCTTGAGGGCCTTTTCTTCTGACTTGACTGTTGGACCTGGGTTGGACTCCCGCTGTTTTGAGTCCAATGCATCCATCACAAGCCTAAGCATGAGTGGGCGCTTGGAGTGAAGAATCTCCTTGGTGACTTCCATGCTGCTTGGAAGACGGCTGACAACAAATTTGGCCATGAGCGGTTTGTAGAGGTGAACAAAGCCGTTGTTTTTGTTGCCAATTCTAAGGCCCACCGCCGCAATGGCATTGATGTGAGAATTCAGATCGTTTAAAAAATCCTGAATGTTCTTGTTGTACGAGAGCTCCAAAAATTTGGCGTATACTCTGGCCTGGTTTTCTTTTGAATGTGACTCGTAGCGATTAGTGAGCAGAGTCCAGAGAGAGCTGGGTTTTTGTTCATTGTCTGGGTTGACGATTTGTTGGACATTTGCATACCCCATGTACATGGTAAGAATGCCTGCCGTTTTCCGCTGTTCCTTGTGGAAGATGAGTGGGTCCTTGTTGGCCGCCGGTGAGGAGGTGGTGAGATGAGAAAGAAGATCATTCATTCTCAAGTAGCTCTTGATGGATGATGTCCAGACTGGGAAGTTGTCATCCTGAAGAGCAAAGAGCGGTTTAAATGAATCTCCTCCGTGCATGTTGATTTATTTACTTGGACAGTTTAGCAATCTGGGCTCATAACCTAATAAAACACCGGGAGTGGTGAGTTGAGCGGGCACGCGACAGCAAGACAGATCAAGGAAGTACACCTGGAGGACAGAAGCAGCAGTTGATGTAGGATCATTAGTGATTGAATTGAATGAAGCAGCAACTCTCTGTCCTCCAGGAGAAGCGTTAAAACTGGATGGACAATGAGATTAGGTTACAACTTTGTTTATTACTAGGCTGCGTGGTTGCGCAGCGCGACCGTTCTGCCTGATACACAACTGTAAATACAATTTTCAGTCCAAAATCAATCCCAATGCTGTTATGAATCATCTTTGTATTCACATGAATGAATTAAGGATGAGCAACTCATTGGCTTCCTTGTCCAATCAGATTGCTTCTCTGTTTACTGACTCTTCTGGGAAATGCAAACCAAGGAAACACAACACTCTTGCGAATCATCCCGAGCAAAAGTGCTGGATGTTGTATCCTCATCTCAGACCAAAGACCAATAACCCTCCTGAATCCAAGACTTATGGAAGCTGTCTCTCCTTCTCTAGCTGTCAAGATGCCCTCAATTTTGTCCTTGAATCAGGCTCATCCAATCATATGATTTCTGACCCCAATCTGTTCACAATTCTTGATCACACAGAAGCAGGAATGATCAGTACAAGCTGTGGAAGGAACTCACCGGAAGTGAAGGGAAAAGGAGAAGTGATACTGAAATGCAATCTGGGAGACGTCAAGCTTCACAATGCCTTGTTTGTTCCCAACATATCTATCAACCTGATATCCCTGAGAAGACTCCTTCTCAATGACTATCTTGTTGATTTCCAACCCAATGTGTTCCTTCTTTATAAACTTGGAAAACTTGCAATGAAAGGGCACTACTTGAACCATATTCCTTGCCTCAGATTCTATCCTCCAACATCATTGATGCATCAATCACATCTGTCCTATGCTGAAAATCTTCACAAATCACTAGGACACGTAAGTTACCATAGACTGAGACATAAACTGAACATTCCTATCAAGAAAACTGAGAATTTCAGATCGTGTGCTGTATCCAAAGTGACAAGAGCGTCATTCCACTCACGGACTTCAACTGCTGACCGCGTCTTTCAAGAACTACATATTGATACAATTGGGCCCCTACCCACTTTGAGGAACAGGCACAAGTATCTTGTGACCGTCACTGATGCATTCTCTCAATACGTGGCTTTCATTCCGGTCACCACCAAGGAACAGATTCCCTTGTCTCTTATTGAGGCCATTGACCTAGAGGCAAAACAATTTAACTACTACCCCTCCATCTTGCACTCCAATCACGGAACTGAATTTGAAAACCTCAAGTTAGCTGATTTCTGCAAGAGAAACCTGATTTGTTGAAGGTTTTCCAATCCCTATACCCCTCAACTCAACGGACTGGCCAAAAGATTCAACCAAACTATTATAGAATCTATTTGCTCAAACCTGAATGACTTGCATTTTCCCACAGGAATGTGGCATGAAGTGGCTCTGGCTTCTGCGTTGGCTATCAATCAAATCCCGTCGCACAAAAGCAAAAAATTGCCCTATGAGCTGTTCAAAGTCTCCAAGCTTCCTCTCTCTTATTTCCATCCTGTAGGCGCTCCAGTTTCCTATCTTTTTCTTCCAAAGGTTCCAGGATCAAAAATTCTGCCTCCTGGCGAGATTGGTCACCTAATTGGTTACAATCCTGAGGTCCAGTCATGTAGAATCCTCACTTCGGCCGGGAAGGTTATAGACTCCAAGCATACTCGCTTCCTTGACATTGAATGCAAGCACTCAAACAACTCTTCATCCAAAGAATGGATGCCTGAACACAATACTCATAATCTGTCTCAGGAAAAACCAGAATCCCCAGTTGAAGAGTCTGGAGCTCCGCCTCTAAAAGAAGAATCTGTGGCTTTGGAAAACTTAGCTTCCCCTTTGGATAAGTCTCCTCCCAAGGATCAGCTAATCTCCAAACCATCCTCTAGTTTGTCTGAACCTATACATGAAGACGCTAGCGGAGGAAATGGTCCTACTCGCATTCTGAGAGAAAAAACTCTTGCGGTTAAACCACCTAAATACAGTTACCTCTCTACAAAACTGGATCCTGACAAAGTAAGAGCTGCCAAGCAGGCAGAACTCCAGAGTATTGAAGAACATGAAGCGTGGGAGGACGCAACTGAGACACCAAGTCGCTGGCTCAAGACCTTGTGGGTCAATCGTCTCAAGCCACCAAAAATTCCTCTCCTGAACGCGTCAAGTCCAGAATGTGTATTCAGGGATTCAAACAGGAATCCGGGGTGGACTACTTTGACACATTTGCTCCTACTGGAAAATTCCCCTCTCTTCTTCTTCTTCTCACTCTTGCAGCTGGAAAAAATCTCCCAGTCAGACAATTCAATGTTAAAAGCGCTTTTCTGTTTGCCCCTCTAGATGAAGACATATTCATTAAGACTCCAAAAGAATCTTCTTGAAAAAGTCCATTTCTCAAGCTCAAGAAGTCCCTGTATGGTCTAAAGCAAGCTCCAGCCAACTGGAACCCGCACTCTCACTGAATGGTTTAAAGAAATTGACTATCAACAGTCTCTATCGGACGCCTGCGTCTTTATCCACAAAAACCAAGACTCCTTTATTTTTTTTCATGTTGATGACTTGGTAGTGGTGGGTAAAACTGATGATTTTGAGGATTTATTCCTTCATCGCTTCCCTAAATTGTCAGCTCATAATCTGGACACTCTATTGGGAATGAACTTCAAATCGGAAGGAACTGGCTTTTTGCTATCTCAGTCCAATCTCATCAACAAAGGTGTCCAACTGCTGAATCTCTCCGAGTGCAGACCAGTGTCTACCCCTCTCACACCAGGTGTTCAACTTAATCCTGCGTCTGAAGAGGAGCTCAAATAATTCAAATTGCTAGGTGTCAACTACAGACAATTCACCGGAATGCTCAACTATCTTTCTTGTCAATTGCGTCCAGACATTGCTGCATCCTCCTTGATTTTATCCAGATTCAACCATTTTCCGGGTATTCATCACTGGAGGGAAGTAGTACATTGCTGGAAGTACCTCAAATCAACCATTGATTACAAACTACGTCTCTATCCGCAGCCTTCTGACAATCCTCAAATCAACATATACAACAAGGCCACATGGGCCAATGATCTTGAAACCAGGACCTCTCAAAGCGGCATTGTAGCCTTTTGGAAAACTTGCCCAATCTCCTGGACAAGCAACAAACAGAAAAATATAACCCTATCCTCCACTGAATCTGATCTCAATGCTCTTTTCAATGGCATCCAAGAAGATCACTGGTTGTCACACTTGATTTCAGAACTGTGGAACACAAAGTTATCTCCCTCTCTCTTTCACATTGACAATAAAAGACTACTTGAAAAAATTCAACATTTTGGTTCCAACTCCAAAACCAAGCATCTCAACATCAAGGTCAAACACATTTGCAAACTCTAGAAAGGAAAAAGTATCCTTATTTCTCTCACCTCATCCTCCAATATGATTGCGGACGCCCTCACCAAAGCTGCTGCTTCTGAATCCTTGAACTTATTGACCTCTCATTGTTTCCTTTCCTCCAACTCTTCCTCATCAAATGATCCAGGGTGTTGAAATTTCACTCTCACAGCCGCGGACTCCTGTGAATCGGCTGCGCACACTTCATATTTGTCACTCCCACTCCTTCACTTGCCCTTTTCCGTTCAATCCCTTTCTCCTGATTCTTCCGCCCTTCTTTTCATTTTTCCTTCCTTCAACCACATTTTTCCTTCCTTCAACCACATTTTTCCTTCCTTCAACCAACTCATCCTCTCTTAATCCACTCAACTCTCAACCGGCACTTCTCTCCATCTACAACTACTTCCGGTTACCAACTTGCTCAACTTACAATTGGTACTCCTTGCTACTCAAAATAGCTTACCGGTTCTCAACTCGGCCCTCCACTTTTCTCCTCAACTGCGACTCTCCTGATCATCATTTGATTATCTTGTTTGTCACCTACCATCTTAATTGTGGCCATGTTTGTTTTCATTTGGTGAGAAAGAGATCACCCATCCTTCAATTTCCTGAGCCTCAATCTGAACTGGTTATTGGCAGTCTACTCCTCAAAACCCAACTGTCCTAGGTCCTCAAGCCTCTTACTCAATCAGCAGTTTTCTTCAGCCTTGCTTGTTTTTCCTTTATCTGGGGTATGACCCAAATTCCCTTGATCCATTGTCCAAGATAATTACCTCATTTATTATCATTTATTGAATCATGTTGGTTTTCTAGTCTGGTCTTAAGCCTTTTAAAAGTAATTCATTAGGTCAAATTTCATCAGTTTTGTTGAAGGAAGATTTTTTGACTTGATCCTCTTCTTGGGGATACAAAGGCGTGCTCCAGTTAGAGTGATTCATCTTCAAAAATTGTACATGCTTTGTGGAATCAGCGCTCCTTCTTTTGTCAAGATTCAATAGGAAAGTACATCAGTATATTTTTGAGAGCGGTTTTGAGCATGTCTTGTTTGAAGTGATCCATGGTGGGCAATTAAAGACTAGAGAAGATGTTCCTTGGTTTCTGGTTGTAGATAGAGAAATCTGTTGGCTTTTAACCGTGAAGAGATATTGAGAGTTTTTCACAAGGGCTGCTGAATGCAAGCAGGACTTGGCACAGAGGGGACTCAACTCTCAGTAGGCTTGAGGGGCAAGGATACTGGAAGATGCTACAAGGAGCAGAGTAGGATTGAATTGCAGTTAAGGTGATGAATGAAACTTTCTGGGATGGACTCCTAGTAAGAAGTAGTAAACTGATTTCTTGGGGGACAATCAGGAAGAGGAAGAGAAGGGCTGCTTAAATAGACAGGAGGCTGGACTACAACAGAGGTACATATGCCTTGGGGCTCAGACTAAATATGTGATGACAAGGGAGCAGTAAAGGTAACAGAGAGGATGATCAGGTATGCTACTACATTGGGGTTAGGCTGCTTACTACATTGGTGCTAGGCTACAGGTCTAGCTGTCCAAGTGGGAAATGTACAGTGAGAGGATTTACAGTGTACATGGAGGTCATGAAACTATGTACTAAGTAGAGAGAGTATGTGATACAATCTGCAAGAGGATGTACATATAGATTCTCAAAGGAAAAACCATAGTAATGTATAGGATAGACAGAGTGAAGAAGGTTAGAGGATATGCATAACCTGAGATATTAAGTATGTGCAAGCCTAGGGAGTCTATATGTATAATGCATGAGGTTAGACTATATGTAGATATTTAAGGCATGACGATCCTGAGGATATGTAGTTGAAGGAGATATCCTGATAAAGTCTCCAGAGCACTGAGGTTGAAATTCCTGAGGTAAGTAGATTAGACTGAGTTTAGACTGAGGTTAGACTGAGTTAGGTGTCAGTATGACAGAGTTGAATTACCAGAAACCAAGAAAAACATAGCAGACTGAGATAACACAAGCAGAATTAGAAAGACAGAAGGCATATAGAATATGACTGGTAACCTGAGATAGATGAAGGACAAAGGTGAGTCTCAACAGGCAGGAATGGCACCTGATTTGACCAAGTTGGTGTGAGGATGAAGAGGCTGGGTAGGCTGAGATTGGGAGTTGTTGGTGGGTGAGGGCGTGATTTGAGATTTGATTGATGGAGAAATGTTGAAAGGAGGTGTCTGGAGGGAATGAAGAGTTGATGGTTGTAGAGAAAGGTGGGGAGTTGGTCAAGGGTTGAGATTGCGCAGAAGTTGTTTGAGTTGTAGTCTTGTAGTTGCTTTGGGAGCAAGCTTCAAGGTTGTGGTTGTAGCAAGTATGCTCCAAGGGTTTTGAAATTCCAACAAGGAGGAGGGGGGGGGGGGGAGCTTACCTGGGGTGCCAACCAAAGGAGGAGGTGAGGTGATTGGTGAGGTGGAGGTGGAGGGTGAGGAGGAGGAGGGGAGGTGATTGGTGAGGTGGAGGTGGAGGGTGAGGAGTAGGTGGGGAGGTGATGGGTGAGGTGGCGGTGGAGGGTGAGGAGGAGGAGGGGAGGTGGGTGGGTGGTTTGGAAATTTGGTTTGGTTTTGCCTAATTCCACCAAAAAAAACCAAGTCAGCCTAGGATTTTTGGTTGAACAACCAAAACTAAAAAAAAAAAAAAGATGTGATTTTTTACCTATTTTTAAACCAAATGCTACTCATTGAAGTGAGAAATTGTGAGGGGTAGAATCCGCTCTCTCATGGCAGAAGATGAGAGACCAGGAGAGACAGGAATGACTTGAGGAGGATTGGGAATATCTTCTTCAAATATTTTGTCCCATTCATCTTTGATGTCAGCCAGAAGGTTGTGAAGGATTACAAAAGTGATAATGCATTTAACAAGGAACTTCATTTCTTTGGGTTTTTGATCCTTGTTTTGCATTTCCCTTCAGCTGGCCCATGTTCCTTTCAGGACTCTGATGGCATTCTCAATCCAAACTTGTTATTGGGCAAGATGATATTTGAAGTTATTTTTGGCTTGATCATTGGATGAAACCTTGTGGTATGCTGGAACCACATATTTCCCACTAGAATAAGCTGAATTGATCAGAATTTATTGGTATTGGTCAAAGTATTTATCTGATTGTTGGGAAATTGGCATACAATTCAAAACATATGAATAATTAAAAGAGCCCAGAAGGCCAGCATGGAGGCAAATGAACTGCTTATTTTTATCACAAAAATGTTTTAGTGAGACAGATTATCTATAAAAACAGATGAAATATATTTTATCAGTGTTTTATGAAAGGTTTTAGCAAAGTCTTTGGAAAAGAAATGAATTGATTGCCCGTTTTTTCCAATCAAAATAGTGGTTGCCATCTAGCTTGGGATTTTGACTCAAGGGGATAGTGGTTCCATCAAAAAAAAAATGCAACCAGAAAAGTCTTCAGTCTCCATTACTTTTGATATCGCCTTTTGTTCTTCTTTTTTTGGCCATGAAAGGACCAAGTTGATGGAAAGATGGGATAGCAATCATGAATCTTTCTGGTCATGAGTCAATGGTCCCATGAACTACTGAGAATAGATTTTCTAATTGATGAATTGTTGCTCCATTTACATTTCATCCCAATCTACAAAGAGCAAAAGCCACTTGGATAGGTGGATCACTTTGAGGATTCTGAGAATTGTTCTGGAATATGTGGTGGTCTTCTATCATCTCCAAATGTTTCATGAATGAAGGAAATAGAGTTCTGAAAAGTTGATCAAAGCTTAAGTTGGGGAGGATATTAAGATTTTTCCTTTCATAAATAGGTTGTTGGAGATTTTGTCTTCTTGGAACCATTTATTGCTTTTCTAATAGAGAATTCAAAGTTAACCAAGTTGATTCCAAATCAGAGTAATTGGAGTCTGAATTGGAGTCAAATAGTAACAAAAGTTCAGTCAGCTTTTTTGCATTTTAAACTTGCTACTGGGAAGTTTTATTGGACATTTTGAGAAAGATGGTGATGCAATTTTGGGGAATGAGATGAAGATGGAGATGTGAATGTGAACTGATGGAGACAAGAAGCAATGGAGGTGACATTTGTGTGATGCAATGGAGATGGGATCAGTATGGATTTGCTGAGGTGGAGGTGTGCATAGGTGTTTTGGATGTGATGGACGGTGGATGGATGATGATGCATAAATGGCAGGTTTGATGTTTGAAACCGGCCATTTTCATGAAGACCACCATTTTGAAATACACCAGTTAGGGTTTATGTTTATTTCAGAAACGCACCATAAATAATTGCGCATTTTTTCAAAAAAAAAGGTGTGTTTGATAACTCTGATAAACCCTAATACTTATGAGAGGAGATATTCAAAACTGTTTATCAAAAAATAACCCTTGAATTGGAAGGGTAAAATTTTCCCAAGTATAAAACCTGCAAGCTCCTGAAAACTTCTGCCAATACTTTCCCACTTCTTGGACCTCTTGTTTTTAATGAATGAGCTACTTATACCATGTTCAATTGTGATACTTGATTCCATAATTTTGATCCATACCTCCTTTTTTAACAACTGCATCAATAGGAATTTCCATCAAGTTAAAAAGTATGAGGTTGCCAACTCAAATACAAGAAGTTTTCAATTTTTAAAGTGGCCTGTGCCTTTAACCAATGGGAGCCTAGAGTCAAACCTCAAGTGCAGGTAGCTTTGAAAAAAGAAATTTGGATATTTCATGATATTCCTCAAGGAAATTATCAAATACTGCCAGCTCTCAGGAGGAAATTTATTGGGGAGTGTGCTGCTAGTAAATTAATATAGATAGGATGAAATAGGAATAAAAACATAATGGAAATAAAATAGAATTCTTCTAGTAAATTTCAATTTTTAAAATATATACCAGAGCTAATCCTTCTTGGGAAATTTTGAGTTTGCAACCTAAAAAAGGTGGCCTGGCACAATTTGCAACCCATTTTGAGTTGTGAACGGCCACTCACAACCCCTCTCAGTCATGAACAGCCACTCAAAACACATTCTAGTCATGAGAAGCGGTTCACAACCCAAAAGCGAAAAAAAATAAATATCAGCTCTTTGATACCAGGAACCTTGCAGTCTTTTAGCTACAGAGAGTGATAAAAATACTGGGATAATTATAATAATAATTATTCCAAAAATAAATGCTTAGAGGCTCAAATAATTAATATAATAAGAGCATTTGCAAGGTTTAATTGGTGAGGTAATAAAAGGTTTTCAATATGTATATAAAAGAGGGGCCACAGTATTATAGTACTGGGGTTCTTTACAGACAAAGCAACATCTCTTCAAGGGGCCTCCTTAGGCAGTTTAAGAACCTTGGAAGAAGATGGGTGCCTTAAAAAGGGCTTATTCCACTAATCGCCAGGCATAACAGCACAATGGCCTAGACAGGAAGGAAAACACTCACTCTAAGCACTTTATCACCAAAATCCTGCAATAATAGGAAGGGTTTCAGAGCAGATGGGGTGGTTTGCCTGACTAAACTTCAAGGGTTGATTGGTTTTAAGAAATAAATAATAATACTACAGACTGGTTCATAAATCACTTGCTTAGACTCTTCATAAGCACTTGAATAAAAATGAAACGGTTTCTGATTGATAATAATAATTCCTGGTAAACTGATGATGGAATAATGGATCCAAAGAGATCTGTATAAATACCTTTTTGGGGTGATTTTGAGATTCTCAGGGCGCTTAGAGAAAGTTCTGCTCATGGGCTGAGGCTGGAAAGCCATTCAGAGCAAAATTAGCACGTCCACTTGGTGCTGTTAATCAGCTGACCTTAGATCTTCTTGATTTCTGTACTATTTTAGCCACAGGATCTGTTAATCTATTATGGCGTAAATGTGATCATTCTGCACCCCTCCTTCATTAGTACTATTATTATTGCTTTGAAGTGATCAGATGTGGACGTTTACTGATTGTCCATCAACTGCTGATCACGTAGATAATTTTTAATAATTTTTATGAACACTCCTTGTAGTGTTTCATGGTCTTCAAAGATCAGAGTCAATGATTTACGTGGTAATCCTTGATCTTTAATTTATTATTAAAAAATGTTCTAAACTTAATTTTTATTAATTTTAATTAAGTTTTGATCTTTTGAGATTATTAATAATGCATATTTCAACTTGTTACATATGCCAGGCAACCTTAATTAGGTTTTAGCTCTTTTGAGTGGTACCTGGTTGTCAGATTAGTCACAACGGATCCAGACGCGGGGATCAGTCAGTACAGATGCGTGTGGGGGAGGATCCGCTATGTGTGGGCAAAATTTAGCTGCGCTTGGGTCTCTAGTACGTGGGAAACTGCTACTACAAGTATGTAGGGGTATGTAATGATGCGGGGCTGCGCCTGGAAATTGTGGCATAACACATTTCCACATCCAACTCCTAAAATATACAAAACACCTCAATTCTGAGTGAATTTTAGGTGTAAACCCTATACTTGACAACACGTGTGAAATGTTAGAATGGCCAAAAGGTGGCATACTGGTGTTGTAATTTTTAGTACTTTTCTTTTTAATTATTTTAAAATTGTAAGGACTTGGATTTCAAGGGTGGGGTCAGTGAGTGACCCTACCTAATTTTGGGTGAGGAATCCATTTCTATAATAATATTTAGGGATTTATCACTCCTTCCTTTGTTAATTGAGATATTCTTATTGTTTTATAGTTTTGTGTTCCTATTAAAGGTTGCTCTGTACATAGTAGCAAGCTGACATTCCCCCACTCCAAGATATTTCTATATATGAAAAAAAAATTCTGGGTCAATTTCTTCTGCTGGCTCTGTAGTTCCTTAGGTGTATGGGTCCATCAGGGATATTGTGTTCAGGTAACCATTCATCCTTACCAGCTGATTCTCTCTTGTATCTAACTAGGTAGAGTCTGATATCTTTCTCATCGATTGGTTCTTTTTTATCTTTAAGGATCTTGCTAATTTTTTCTCTGTCTTTTTCAGGTTCTTCTGCAACAGGCATTTCAGGTGAAGGAGTATGTTCTCCATTCCTTACGTGGTAGTCTTTGATGAGACTTACTGGGAAGACTGGGTGTTTCCTAGAAAGCTCATCACTAAGGATTACTTCCACAGCATTCTGACCATGAAGTTTATTAATGGTGAAAGGTCCAAAAAAAACTGGTCTAAGCTTTCTATTTCCAGATAAGTTGGTGAAGTTTGTGGTAGAGATCAAAAATTGATTACCAATCTTGAAATCGGGCTCCTTATTGGTCTTATCCCACCTTTGTTGGTTATACTCCACAGAATCCTGGACACACTTAACAGCATGTACATCGGCTACATCTATCATGTTTTTGAATTCAAGTGATGTAGGGTGAATATTTGTTAGCTGGTGATTAAGGTTATCCCTGGTTAATCTAGGAATCCATCCTCTTTCCAGTATGTAGGGTGCTTCCTTAGTGGTAGAGTGCTTGTTACTGTTGTAGGCCATCTCTAGTGCAGGTAAAAGGCTAGCCCAATCGTGGCAATAAACATCAAAATTCTTTTATTCTAGACCAAAGCCACAGAATCTCCTGAGAATGTCTTTCAGGTTCTGAATCATTTTTTTAGCTAAGCCATCATTCTGAGGGTGATAAGCTGTAGAGAAAGCTAAGGTGGTTCCCAGAATGTCATGAAGATTTCTCCAGAACTCAGAGGTGAATTTAGGATTTCTGTCCCTGATAATGATCTTGGGAACTCCAACATCAGCAATGAGTCTGTTCCAAAATAATAGGGCAACTTCCATAGCAGTGTCTTCCTTGTGATTGGGTAGAAACTTTTCTTTCTTGGAGAACCTATCCACAATGACTAGGACTGAGTTGTAGGAATAGGCTCCTCCTGGTGGTAGTCCAGTTACAAAGTCCATGTTGATGATCTCCCATCTTTTCTTGGGTTCAGCAATCTTTTGCAGTAGACCAAACCTTTTCCCAGTGGTCCTGTTGGACTTCTGAGAAGTTTCACAACTAGTAACATACTGGATAGTGGAGTCTCTCCAATTGATCCACCAAGCAGTTTGTTTAACCTTATGTAAGGTTCTATCAGCAGATAAATGACCAGATGAGCAGTTATCATGGCATTCAGCCAGGACATTTTTGATATGGCCATTCTTAGTTAAGACTATAACACTTGAATGTTGATGCCTGTAGTATACTAGACCATCCCATATATTGAACATTCCAGCTTTGTAAGGCTTCAAGAGGGGTTCAGGTAGGCTATTGATCAATTTAGATGGTGGAGAAGTACTTTCCATAATTGTGATCAGAGTTTTCATGCCAGAATTGTAAGATTCTTTGATTGAGTTAAACAAGGATTCATCCAATTCAAAAATGTGGATTCCCATTATAAGAGCTCCAATGTTCAACATGTTAATGTTAAGGATAGGGAAGATATCATTATCCTTTGGGTCATAAGCAGGGTTACTTGGGTTATTGGGAAAAGCATTCCTGCTCAAACTATAAGCATTCTGGTGTTTAGTACCAGATTGGTGAACTATGGTCATCTGACCTCTGTACTGTTGTATGGCTATCTGCCATCTTAACATGTGCCTACTGGGGGCTTCACGTTCATCAAAGTCCTGAAGGCATTGCAGTCAGTAATCACTGTAAAATTGGTGCCTTCCAAGTAGTAATGAAGTTTTTCCAGAGCCCATACTCAAGCAAGGCATTGCATTTGGCTTGCACCATACCTTTTCTCAGTATCCTTAACTTGTCTGGATATGAATAGTATAGTTTTTTCCACTGGTTTTTCATCCTCTATGACTTCATGGTGTAATGCAGCTCCTAGCCCGCCCATACTGGCATCTATATAGAGCTTGAAGGGTTTAGAATATTCTGGCTGAATCAGTACTGGAGCTGAAGCCATGGCCATCTTGAGTTCCTTGTAACTCTTAACTCTTTCATGGGTCATTTCAAATAAGGTGGTTTTGTTGCGGATTTCATAAAAAAATTTCTTAGAAGAGCAAAATGTGGTAAGTACTTCCTATAGTAGCTGCAGAAGCTAATAAAAGATAGGAGTTCAGTTTTATTCTGAGGCATTGGCCTATTCATTACTGCTGCTATCTTGTTTTGGTCAGCAGCTAAGGTTAGTCCGAAGACAATGTGTCCTAAGGATTTCAGTTCTCCATAACCAAAGTTACACTTTTTCATTGATAATTTTAATCCCACAGCAGAGATATTTTTGAGGATGAATCTTACTTTATCCAGGTGGGTATCCCAATCATCAGAGTAAATGATAACATCATCAATGTAAACCATCATCCATCCTTGTCTGATGAACAATCCTAGAACTGTGTCCATCCTCCTTTGAAAATGAGAAGGAGCATTCTTTATACCAAAAGGAATCCTTAGATACTCATAAATTCCCAAATGAAAGATAATTCTCATGAATTTCTGGCTATCAGGGCTGATAGGTATTTGGTGAAAACCTTTCAGCATGTCCATGGCATTGATGTACTTAGCTTTTCACAGGTTGTGCAGAGCATAGTAAATCCTTGGAATTGGATAATAATCAGCTTGGGTGTAGTTTTTCAGCATTCTGAAATCTCCAACCATCCTTGAATTATCATTATTCCAAGCTATAATTACTGGAGTAGTGATATCTACTTGTTCATTGTGTCCTACTTTCCTTAAGACTTGAAGGTCAACCAAATCTTGGATGTGAGTTTCCAGAGAAGCTCTAGATTTTGGACTAGAAGGGTAAGCAGGTCTCCTGAGGTTAAGTGGGTAAGGAGGCTTAATGGTTAGAGTCAGAATCATATCATCTCCTTTGATGTTACCAATGGGGTGATCCTTCATACAGAAATAATTCTGATTTTCAAAGCATACTTGTAGAATGTCCCGTCTTTGTTCTTCATTGAGCAGGGGATTCAAATCTTCTTGAGAGAAGTATTCCTGATTGAAACTCTCTAAGTGTTTTTCATAAGTTGAATCAGAAGTTTGAGCATTGAAATGGCATATTTGAAACTTCTTGTTCCAGTCTGCTCCTATGGTGAAGTATCTACCCTTTCTTTGGAATACATCTATACCATACAAGCAAAGAGAATCATTACCAAGGATAAAGTAATCACATACTCTGTTTTGGAGCACTACAAATTCAATGTTCAGTTTGAGTGATCCTTTAGAATGGGGGAGTATGATATCAGAGGACCATACTCCAACAGCATTGAGAGAAGTATTACAACTGCTGAAGTTAGGCTGAGGTACTGCTAATAAGTTCAGTTTCCAGTTTGGGTCTTGTTTCTCCAAATAAGTTGAACCAACACAAGAGAAAAAGGATCCACTGTCTAGAAGTAACTTAACAGGGGAACCTTGAATTAAACCAGTAGCATAGCATGTTTGCCTGAAGTGTAAATTTTACCAGCAGAAGGTTTTAGAGTCAAGGCCTTAGATTCAGAGATGTGGTGAATCTTCATGTTGGGATTCCATTTTTGAGGTAAGTTGGAATCCTCATTAAGAGAATTTATGTCTAGAGAAGACTCAATACTTCCTTCAATGACATTGATGGGGTTAGTGATCATCAAATCACACTCAGAAAGTGATCCATCAGTATCATCTAGTTGAGAGTCAGGATTATCATACTCTTCTCCTTCAATAGGATTAATCCTTTTCCTAGGTAGAGGGCAATGAGGTTTTACATGTCCTTTTTGGTTAAAGTTCCAACATACTTTTTCCTTTGACTCTTGAGTCTTCTTGAAATCTTAGGTAATTTGATTAGTGGAAGGGGATTCCTTAGTTTTGACACTATACTCTTCCCTGTTCCTAGTATTTTGTTCCCTGGGGAGTCTGTTGACTCTCATATCAAGACCATTCATATCAATGGTCTCTTCCAACACACCTATAAGGGTAGAAAGATCATAATCCATAGGGATCCTGCACCTTACACTGTGGTTGATTTGTCCGGGAAATAAGTTGAGAAGTCTTTCATTGACTTCTTCTTTATCAGCATCTGGGTAAAAACAGTCTAACCTCCTTTTCTGGTCTAAGCACCACTTATGAGGTTTGTCCTTGGATGTATCAAACTGGGAGGTTTCAAAAGTTTTCACCATCTTTCTTTTCCAAATCCTAGTACCAAATTGTACTTTGATCAATTCTTTCCAAGAACTCCAGGATAAAGATCCAACTTTTCCCCTTTTATTGATAAACCAATCAAGAGACACTCCTTCAAATAGTCTGGGCAATTTTACCACAACTATTTTATCAGGAAGTTCATAAGAAGCAAGGGTATAACCAATAAATTTAATGAAACTGACATGGTTGTATTTTCCTTCTCCGGAGAATTTAGGCCATTCAGTAATGGGAGGAAGTAATTTCAAAGCCTGTTCTATTTCAGGAGTAGGACTGGGCCTAAAAGATTCATCCCTAGTTTTCCTAGTTCCGGCAGGAACACTAGGAGTACTGGTGAACCTAGCAGGTCTAGTTTTTTCCAGGTCAATGACTGGGGAGTTGGTAGAATTGACTTTAAGATCTCTGAGATAATTCTTAATCATAACTAACTCCAAATCAATTTTGTTGTTTAGTAAATCAATTTTGTCAATCATGTAAGCTGAAGGAGTAGGACTAGTTTTTTTAAGTTCTTCCTTAAGCTGGTTCATGGTTGCAAGAATATATGACTGAAGAACTGATTGGTTATCATCAATATGTTTCATCAAGTCCAACTTACTAGATTTTATACTATCCTTGATTTGTTGTATTTCTAACTCATCAATTCTCATGGTCTGAGACTGGGTATCAATCACTCTGAAGATACTCAGACTCAATCTGTCCAATTGTTGATAAACTTTGTCAAAATATTGGCTGATAACCATAAAATTGTGAGACACATTTACAGAAAAGCTATTAAAAGCTTCTACATCTAATTGTGGTACACCTTTTTCCACTTCTGGGCTAGGGATATTATGCTTTCCCAATCCTTTGGGTTCCTTAACTTCTGATGAACTGAGGACCTCTTCTTTTTGGGGTCCTTTCCCTTTAAAGAAGCTAACTGATCCCAAGGATTCCAGTTCTGCATGTAGCCTTCTACTTCTTTCTTTGGGATCAACCTTTGCAGAGGAATCTGAGATTTCTTTGCCAGATAAATATCTTTTCTCATACCTGGCTGATCCTCCTGGGTCTGAGCCAATTTGAATTGTTCCCAATAGCTCACGTGCTCTTTCACTAATCCCTTGACTCTTTCCTCCTTGGTTGAGTCCAGATGGGGTGGAAAAGGAGAACCGGTATTCTCCTGAGATAACTTGTTGGGCAGTGGGTGGTTCTCCAATGCTCTGTTGGTTGATTGGGTGGCCGCAGTTGTTTCCGTTGTTGTCCCGCGTGATGCTAGGGTCACGGGTTTGAGCCCCATCATTGCGCTTGCAACTGGAGTCCTTGCGCGTACGGGTTCCTCAGGGCAGAGATCCATACAATGGGGCTCTACCTGTTGCACGGGTGTTGCCCCTGTTTTGGTACATAGCACCAAAATAAATGAGCCAGTCTTTTGTCAAAACGTTTGAGAAAAGACTTGTAAATATAAAAAATAATATTTTTTGTGTATTCATATTTGTAATAATTTTTTTATATATATTTCAACTCACTTAAAGTTAAATTCAAGGGTACCAACACTTGGTTGGGATCACAACTGTCCTTGGGGGGTATTCCAATGGGGTCTGAGTGAGTTCCAATCAGATCCTGGGATAAATCCAAGGGTAAGTCCAAAGGTAAACTGTCTGGGACATCCTCTAGGAGGTCCTGGTCAATGAGATCACAAAACCAAATCCACTGAGGTAGATAAAAACAAAAAAATATAAGTTGAATATTTTTTTATATTTTTACGTGGCAGGATGATATTTTTAGAAAAATAATCACTTTTATTAGTTTTGGATTTTTCTTTATCTTCAGGATTATTTAGTTTATAAATATAAAGCTTCCTTTGATAAATCTTCCACTCCTTATGTTGCCTTAATAAAGAATTGAAATTGATAATTCTTTCAAGCTCAAGTTCTTTGTCCTTTATAACCTGCTGTTTATAATAAAGCAATTTCTCTTGTTGTTGCTCAGGAGTTATAATAACAGGGAAAAAGTTACAGAGTTTTGCTTTTTTTTATTTTTAAGAAGGTTCAATGAACAACTGATCAATTCTCTGTTGGTCTTAAGATCCACTAGAGAAAAAAAGGATCAAACAATGTATATTATCAGTATTTTAACTTATTTTTAAAAAACAGACTGGTCCAAGGAATAAATAATCAAAGATTAATTATTTAAGGATATTTCCTGGCCAGACCCCCAGTTTTCAGCTCTCTGATACCAGGAACCTTGCAGTCCTTTAGCTACAGAGAGTGATAAAAATACTGGAATAATAATAGTAATAATTATTCCAAAAATAAACGCTTAGAGGCTCAAATAATTAATATAATAAGAGCAGTTTCAAGGCTTAATTGGTTTGGTAATAAAAGGTTTTCAATATGTATATAAAAGAGGGGCCACAGTATTTTACTAGTGGGGGTCTTAACAGACAAAGAAACCTCTCTTCAAGGGGCCTCCTTAGGAAGTTTAAGAACCTTGGAATGAAGATGGGTGCCTTAGAAAGGGCTTATTCCACTAATGGCCAGGCATAACAGCACAATTCCCTAGACAGGAAGGAAAAAACTCACTCTGGCACTTTATCACAAAAATCCTGCAATAATAAGAAGGGTTTCAGAGCAGATGGGGTGGTTTGGCTGACTAAACTTCAAGGGTTGATTGGTTTTAAGAAATAAATAATAATACTACAGACTGGGTCATAAATAACTTGCTTAGACTCTTCATAAGAACTTGACTAACAATGACACAGTGTCTGATTGATAATAATAATTCCTGGTAAACTGATGATGGAATAAGAAATCCAAAGAGGTCTGTATAAATACCTTTTTGGGGTGATTTTGAGCTTCTCAGGGCGCGTAGAGAGAGTTCTGCTCATGGGCTGAGGCTGGAAAGCCATTCAGAGCAACATTAGCACGTCCAGTTGGTGCTTTCAATCAGCTGACCTTAGATCTGCTTGATTTCTGTACTATTATAGCCACAGGTTCTGTTAATGTATTATGGCGTAAATGTGATCATTCTGCACTCCTCCTTCATTTGTACTATTATTATTGCTTTGAAGTGATCAGATGTGGACTTTTACTGATTTTCCATCATCTGCTGATCACGTCGATAATTTTTAATAATTCTTAAGAACACTCCTTGTAGTGTTTTGTGGTCTTCAAAGATAAGAGCCAATGATTTATGTGGTAATCCTTGATCTTCAATTTATTATTAAAAAATGTTCAAAACTTAATTTTTATTAATTTTAATTAAGTTTTGATCTTTTTGGATTATTAATAATGCATATTTCAACTTGTTACATATGCCAGGAAAACCTAATTAGGTTGTAGCTCTTTTGAGCAGTACCTGGTTGTCAGATTAGTCACAATGGATCCAGAGGCGGGGATCAGTCAGTACAGATGCGCGCGGGGTAGGATCTTCTGCGTGCGTGGCAGAATTCAGCTGCTCGCGGGTCTCTAGTACAGGGGAAACTGCTACTACAAGTATGTAGGGGTATGTAATGATGCAGGGCTGCGCGTGGGAAATGTGACATAACACCTTTCCACGTGTAACTCCTAAAATATAAACAACACCTCAATTCTGAGTGAATTTTAGGTTTAAACCCTATAGGTGACAACACGTGTCAAATGTTATAATGGCCAAAAGGTGCCATACTGGTGTTGTAATTTTTAGTACTTTTCTTTTTAATTATTTTAAAAATGTAAGGAATTGGATTTCAAGGGTGGGGTCATGGAGTGACCCTACCTAATTTTGGATGAGGAATCCATTTCTTTAATAATATTTATGGATTTCTCACTACTTCTTTTGTTAATTGAGATATTCTTATTTTTTATAGTTTTGTGTTGCTATGACAGGTTGCTCTGTACATAGTAGCAAGCTGACAGTAAATAAATAAAAAAATAAAAAAAAAAGACATTGAAAATAAAATAAAATAAAAATAAAAATAAATAGATAAATAAATAAAATAAAGGGCTGTTAAGAATGAAGTGACATATCTCCTGTCACTGGGGGAGTCTCACTCCCCGCCTGCTCACCCAACATTTGCTCTTGGAGTCTTCTGGGTCATCCAGGGACAAACCTTCTACCTCTTGGGACGGCTCTCAAAACCAGTCTAATCTCTTCACCACCCATCATCCAATCAAGCCTTACCGTCTAGAAGACCTTGCCTGGTAAGAACCTATTCCTCAAGAATGGACTACAAAGACAACTCTGAAAATCTAGTTATCCTACTCGCAGTCATCAATCTCCATTTCCTTGCCTCTATCCACCCTACGTTGCCATAGCCTTCTTCTCCCAGTCATATAAAGTTCAAGCTGTTGGTTTCTTCATCTTTCTTCTCTTCTCTCTGATTCTATTCTCTGATTCTATTTTTTATTTCTCAATTCTCTAACCCATGTCTGTAGTCTGCTGGTTTTCAGTTCCAAGAAATTTCATCAAAATATTTTCATGGTTAAAAGCCAAAGGACAACTCTACGCAATCAAAAATGAACAAACCAGCTGAAGAAAATGACTGCTTCCACCAGGTTTCTCTCAAGGCCTCTGTAGATGCTATTCCCCCTCTCAAGAAAGATAAATATTCCATCTGGAGAGAAAAGATGATGATGTTATTTGACCTGAAAGACATCAAGGACGCCACAACCAGGAAGTCAGGCCAACTACCTATAAAACAGGACCAAGAAATTTGAGCAATCATCTTATCCAAACTCAACAGAACAATGCATGCCAATGAGGTCAACAGCTCAAACATAATGTTTTCCAAATGGCTCTGGGCGGAGATTACTCAAAGATTTGCTACATCAGAAACTGCTAATAGAGCTTGCCTCTTTGATCAATTTCTCCATGCTCCATTCAAAAAACATGCCGTGGAAGGATTCATAACCAACACTCAAAAAGCTCTCACTCGCATGGTTAATGTTGGGATAGAATTAACAAAGGACATATTAGTGTACCTAATAATTTTCAAGTTCCCTCCCATCTCAGAGAATCTAAAACAGCAAATTATGCATGTGGAGAAGCTAATAACGGTGGAGTTAGTATTCAATCACTTAACCCAATATAAAAATGAACGCAAGGCACAACTCAAAACAGGAAAATCCTTGTCAGATGTCTCATTTGTGACTACTAAGAGAAAGGCAGAAAAGGATGACAAAAAGTTTTGGATTTGATGTAGGGAAGTCTTACACGACCCAAATTCGCCGCATCCTGAATTTTCCTGCTTCCATCTACACCCCCAAGTTGATCCAGGATGGTGGATAGAACAACAGAATGAATGGAAGAATAGAACCAAGAAGACTGCTACAATTAATTATCATGCTCTTCTTACCCTTTGGATCAATGCAAAAAACTCACCTAACCTTCTTTTGGACTCAGGTGCTAACATACATATATTCAACAACCTGAAATACTTCACTTCAATTGAACTGCAAGATGATCTGGAAGAAATTAAGACAGGCAAGTTAGAATCTAATCTCTAGATCCAAGGAACAGGCACAGTTTGATTCAAATGGAAGGAATCTATCATGAATCTTGAGGAATGTGTGTTTTTTCCAGAAATTGTGGTCAATCTAATCAGTACTGGACTCCTGGCAAAGAAGGGATGCAATATCTCTCAAGAACAAGATTGATTCTCTATTACCAGAGGTGGTGAGATGGTCCTGAAGGGTTTAATCCGCAACAATGTATTTGTGATAGAGAAGCCTCAAACTGCTGGAAACAATCTCTTGGTAAATCTCTCAAATCAATCTTCTATCTCCGCAATTACAGAGACTCAATCACTGACCAATCTCCATAGAATGTATGGACATGCCTCAATTTCTACCCTTAAAACTATTCTGAAGGATTGTTTCTCTAAGGACCAATTGTATATCTTTCAATTTGATGGATGAATAAAAAGCAAAATCACAAGAGTTCCCTTCTCAGCAACATCAGCACCCTCATCTAAGCCCCTTGAAAGGATCCACCTTGACTTGATAGGACAAATAACTCCTCAATCAAAGGCCGGCCACTGCTACATTTTGACTCTTGTCAACAACTTTACAGGCTACCTTGCCGCTTTCCCTCTGATAACCAAAGATGAAACTCCTCACGTTATTATCAACATTCTTGAAACGGAATACAAGTGGCTAGGCTATTATCCAACTGAAATCTTCTCAGAAAAAGGAACCAAATTTACAAACAAGACCTTGAGGGATTTTGCCAAGTCCAAACATATTAAACTTCTGACCTCCAAACCATATCACTCTCAGCATAAGGGCAGAGCCAAACAAGCTAATTGGACCATCATAGAGTCAGGATGTGCAAAATTCTCCTCCTTCAGATTGAATAAAAGTTACTGGCAAATTGTGGTCAAAAGCTGTTGCTTCATGCTTAATCAAGTCCCTAGGGAATGTAATGACCAATCCCCTTGAGAACTGATGTTTGAAAAGAAACTCCCTACTAACTACTTGAAACCCGTAGGATCCTCTATCATTTTCCTTGCAAATTGTCTACAAAAAGGGAGAAAGTTTGACAAGAAGGGGTCGGAAGGAGTTCTAGTTGGGTTCAATCCCATTTTTCATTCCTATCTTATTCTCAACTCATCTGGATCTGTTATTGAAACCAAACACATCCAATTTCTCAAGCATAATCTACACAAATTTCCTCTGCTCGAGTCACCGGGGATTGATCTCTTTGGCCAAATCAACTCTGAATCAACTGAGTCCGACTTCTCTTTGGTAGAAAAGCAATAAAATATTCAAGAAGTACAGGACAACCTCTCAGAGACAGACTTGGATCAGGAAGACTCAGCATCTGTGGCCTCCTCAGATCCAGACCCCAAACCTCTCCAATAACTTCCTATATCCTCAGAACCTGTTCAAATGATCACTCAAAGACCTAGACGGGAGAGGAGGAAGCCCCAACAATAAGGCTTTCCCCACTACTACAAGCCACCCTCCTACAAAGCCGCAAAAAAATGTCCTGAGTGGCCCAAGTGGAAAAATGCTGCCGATGCCAAACTGAACTCTATAGAACTTCAAGATGTCTGGGAAGAATACTATGGCACTCCAGATAAAATCTTAAATACAACGTGGGTCTTTAAAATAAAGGAGAACTGTCATGGTGATCCTATTAAATATAAAGCTTGGCTCTGTGTCCAAGGATTTAACCAAGTCTTAGGGTTTGACTAAAACAAAACCTGGGCTCCAACTGGAAAACTGGGGTCACTCCAAATAGCCGTTGTGTATGGTCTAAAGAAAAAGATGAAACTTACTCAATTCAATGTGAATGGAGCGTTTTTGCAAGAACCCCTTGAAGAAAGGTCATCATAAGAACTCCGGAAGGCTCAAATAGAAATTCTCCATACTTAAAATTAAAAAAATCTCTCTATGGTTTAAAACAATCTCCCAAAAACTGGTACAAAAATTTAACCTTGTCAATCAAGTCTCAAGGATACCAAGAATCAACTAGCAACCCCTGTCTTTATCTCAATTCCAAAACCGGAGAAATTTTCTACTTTCACGTAGATGATTTAATTCATGTGGGTAATTCAAACCTCTTTTAATCTAATTTTCTTGAAAGCTTCAAAAACTTGTCATTTCATCCACCAAACACCATTCTTGGAATGCTCATGGAAATCCAGGACAAAAAGATTCTTTGAAGTCAGCCCAATCATATTGCTCTTGGTCTGGAAGAGCTTGGACTTTCATTGTGCAAGGACACCCATACTTCTCTGACTCAGAACTTCAGCCTTGAACCAGCCTCTGATGCCAACCATGCTGAATTCTGTCAACTGAACATCAATTACAGGTCCGCCATTGGACTTCTCAATCATCTAGCCCAATAAACTCAACCTAAAAAAAACCCTCCCTGTATCTAGCCTGGCCGGGTTTAACTCCAAACCGGGAATGAATCATTTGAGAGAATTTCAAAAGGTGTGGAAGTACTTTAAGACGACAAAGGACTTCAAACTTGTTATTGCCTTTGATCCCAAACAGGACGTCCTTTCTAGCTTCAGTGACACCACGTGGGGAGACAATCCTACCTTCTGTAAGTCTCAAACTGGGTACATCATTCTTCACTATGGAAGTCCTGTTGTCTGGAACTCCACTAGGCAGAGAAATATTACCTACTCCTCCACCAAATCCAAATTAAATGTGTTTCTCAATTTCTACCTCAAACTTAAATGGATCAAGCATCTAATTAGTGAAGTATATCAACTGCCTGAACCCAAACCTACCTTGTACATAGAAAAAAAAGGCCTAGAAAATAAGATCAATAAATTTGGATCACACTCAAAGTCCAGACACATAGACATCAATACAAAGGGCTTACGCGAAGACCTTGGTAATCAGGAGTTTGCTCTCAGTTTGATACAAAGCAACGTCATGGTTGCGCATTCCCTCACAAAGGCCTCTTCATTAAGCTCCCTAAAACTTCTTCAGCACATATTCTTCAACTTGCCATAGAAATAACCTCTTGGACTATTCTCTTACCAGTAAAGTGGGGTGTTAAGAATGAAGTGACATATCTCCTGTCACTTGGGGAGTCTCACTCCCTGCCCGCTCACCCAACATTTGCTCTCAGAGTCTTCTGGGTCATCCAGGGACAAACCTTCTGCCTATTGGGACGGCTCTCACAACGGGTCTAATCTCTTCCCCAACCATCATCTAATCAAGCCTTACAGTCTAGAAGCCCTTGCCTGGTAAGAACCTAGTCCTCAAGAATGGACTACCAAGACAACTCTGAAAATCTAGTTATCCTACTTGCAGTCATCAATCTCCATCTCCTTGCCTCTATCCACCCTGCGTTGCCATATCCTTCTTCTCTCAGTCATATAAAGTTCAAGCTGTTGGTTTCTTCATCTTTCTTCTCTTCTCTCTGATTTCTTCTCTTCTCTCTGATTTCTTCTCTTCTCTCTGATTCTATTCTCTGATTCTATTTTTGATTTCTCAATTCTCTAACCCTTTTCTGTAGTCTTCTGGTTTTAAGTTCCAAGAAATTTAATCAAAATCTTTTCAAGGGCCCATAAGTAAAAATAAATATTTTAATTTTTTAAAAAAACACACCAAAAAAGGAAAAAAAGAAAAAATACAAGTAAACTCAACTTGACTAGCCCTAAAGTAAAAAAACACCAAAAATTGAATAAACCATGAAAGTTTATATGGAGCAGCCCTAAAGTAAAAGTTCCAAAAAATACAAGTTCAACTTGACTAGCCCTCAAGTAAAACTGCCAAAAAATACAAGTTGAACTTGACTAGCCCTAAATTAAAAACACCAAAAAAAATTTACTTGTGTTAAGCTGATCCCATCACAAAAATTAAAAATACTCCTTATGATGGGATCAGCCCAACAAAAGTTGAACTGACTTACCAATAAAATCTGATTCAAACCACCAAAGATGATGATGTTGACTCAAAACACTCATCATGATGATGTTCAAAATTTGATGACCCTTTATAATAATAAAATTAAAAGATCATCATCAGAACACAAACCCAAATTATGAAATTAAAATGATCTTTCTAAATTAGAATATAACTCAAGTTGTTATTTCAAATTTTCAAACCCCAACAGAAGCTTTTTTAGAAGTCAACAAAGCAGGTTTTGAAACAATGAGTGGGATTGGAATCATTTATCCTTCAAGGCAAGATGAACCCAGGGATTATTGTTAACAAATAAAATGAAAATAGTATCTGATGTTTTTACACCTATTTTCATCAAATTATATATAAAAAATTAGTCCAATTGTTAAAATACGTATGCACTTACGCATGGGCTACATATAAGTGTAATCCAAATGGAATGCACATATGGGCCTCTCTGGCCCATCGGAAACTCACATGGACCATACGGGCCTGTGTGGATGTCACAGATTTAGGGAAACTGGCCTCAAAACGCATGAAACAGGCCTATTGGTACACAGGCCCTATCGGGCCCGGTGAGGTATATGGGCAAATACATCCAGATGGGCTTGTATGGGCATAATTGGGGCCAAGATTTTTTTGGAAATACTTGGCCAGTCGGGCTGGCCTGCCAAAGTATGGTTTACTTAGTTTTTGGGCTTGGTGCCGCCCATTGGGGCCGCCGCCCGTGTTGCAGCCCAATTGGAGCTGCCACCCATGTTGCGGCCCGCTTGGGGCAGCTGTTTGGGTCTTTGGCCTGTCTATGGGGCTTGATGGCCCACGCGGGGCCTTCATCACAGCTGTTGAGGCCGTTGCAGCTGCTGTGGGGCTGGTGGCCCCGGCTCCTCCCCCTCCCCTTGCTTGCCATTGCAAGGAGGAGGGGAGAGCTGGCTGGATGAAACCAGCCAGCAACTGGTTGAAAGGGGCAACTGGTAATGGTGGGGGGGGCTTGATCACCCCCCCCCCACCAAAAGTGGCGGATAGGCCAGTTGAATTGAGGCAACCGGCGGTGGGGGGGGGGAATTGACAACCCCCCCACCATCAAAGGGGCGCTCTCCCCCCCCCTTTACAAAGGGAGAGGAGCAATGGGCTGGAGGGGACCTGACCACCCCCCCGCCCACCTAGCATAACAACTCCATGGGGGTATTGACCCCCAGGGCCCCTGGTAGGGGGATTTGAACGCCCCCTCCAGCAATCTGTGAGAAGGAAGGGGGGGGACAGCATGTCTGCTGGCCACACCCCCCCCCCCCCCATGTGTGTCTGAGACCGGACCCAGTTGTGTCCTGGGTCCCTCCTGGCCATTTTTATGGCCAGGGGCTGGTTGCATGAGGAAACCAGCCAGCATGTGAGGTAACAGGCTGGTTTTAATAGACAACCGGCCAGGGATTTGAAAAGGTAAGGGGCTGGTTCAGCCCCATTGGGGTGGAAACACCAGAAATAACCGGAATAGGCTGGTTGTAAGGTTACAGGGACTGATGCCATGCGGGCTGATGTAGCCCCAACCAAGTAACAAGGCCTGCAGAGCCTGTAGAGCTCTTTTGGGGCGGAAAATTTGCCTTTTGGCTTTTTGTATCATAGGCACACAAGAGGCAAATCTTTGGTACTTGAGGAGCTCTTCTCTGTGCTTCTTTCCATCATCCATTCATCATCCAATTGAATTCATCACCAATATCATCCAATTTATTGCACCATTGTGAGAGCCCATCAGCAATTATTGACACAAGGTTTCCAGCATTGATTTTGCTTTAAATACTGCTCATTTGCCTTAGCTAATTGCTGGACATAATTATAACACATTATCAATACCAACATCATCATTACTTCCAAGCCATCTAGACCCTTGTACCTTACTCTGGAGAACCTCAAAGACCTCAAGTTTTCCAAGAAGATTTCCTATATCCCTAATGTTAGCTCCACCAAGATGGTTCTGAACAGTCACAATTATAATGCTTGGGCTGTCCTTATGAATAGTGAGCTGGATAACATCTGTTGTGGGGAGATAATGGATGCAGATGACACTTTGATCAGTTCAGAAGTGAAGAAAAAGTCTAATCATCTCATCCTTAGGCATCTTGATGAGAATCATGTGACATGGGTTGCCAATAAACTTAGGGAAGATGAGAGAAGGAGGGGCAGCATCCTTTGGAAGTTGCTTAAGTCCAAGTATGCTGGTGATTCTGTTCACCAGAAGGGCATAGCTTTCAATAAACTGTTCAAGTTACAATATTCAAATTGTAAACAGTTTGTTGCAGAGGCTAGGCCTAGCATAGCCAAGTTTAAGTCATCAGGACTTAACATGGAGCCTGAGTGTTTTTCACTCTTAATCCTTCAGAAGCTACCAAACGAGTTTGATTCTTTAGTCAGAATTATTTCTCAATTGGATCCTCTTCCTGGAGAATAGGATGTGCTGAAAAGGATTGAAAAGGATGATCCTCAGTTCAAGATGAAGGGGGGTTCTGGAACAGCCCTTGTTGGAAAGACGGGAAAATCTTGCAAGAAGGCAAAAAAGGATTTTTCCAAGGTCTTATGCTATAATTTTCAGAACAAGGGGCATTATGCTAAGGATTGCAAGGAGGCCAAGAAGAGGAAGAATTCCAAAGAGAATGACAAGGAGGTCAATCTCACTACTGAAAAAATTGCAATGGTGGCGTTTGATGGTCCAATGGAAATGGTTTTTGGGGAAGAAGGTGCCAAAAAGAAGGCCAAAATTGATGAGGATCAAGAAATTTACTTGGTTGATTATTAGCAGGATTGAAGGAGGATGTTCTTTATATGATTAATTCTGGCTGTAAAGATCAAACATTCTTTGAACCAAATTTATTTTCAAATCTTAGTGATTATGACCGAGTTGTAAATATTGGTCAGAAAGGCAGAACAATTCAGATTGAAGGAATTGGAAAATTAATTCTTGCAAATCACTTGGGTTTCAAAATTTCTTTTGAGAAAGTGTTCTATGTACCAGAATTGCCTTATAACCTTGTGTCTCTTGGAGTATTGTCAAAAAAAGGTTTCCAGATTTGTTATCTTAAAGATGATAGGTTTGTTATTGATATGGATGGGAGAACTGTTCTTAGTGGACAGGTTTGGGAAAAGCTTTTGTGTGCAAGCTTGTTCAAAATCTCAGATCTGAGCACTTTTGCTCACAATAGAAGTGGCCATAAGGTAAAGGACAGCAACAGTGAGAGTTGTACCTTGGGGGCTAAGATTAGAAATGTGTTCTCAAAGAGTAGGGATTGCACTGATGTTCCTAGAGAGGAATTTTCCATTGATTTTGCAGGGCATTCACACCAGAGTCCCTTGGTGGGGCAAGTTACTTCATCAAATTAGTTTATACTGCAACTAATTATGTTGGGGTTAAACAAATTAAATCTAAGGATCAGACCACAGAGGGGGTTTCTGTAATCTTCAAAGTCTGGGACCAGAACTATCTGATGAAGGAGATCAAGAGGGTTATTACCAATGGAGGTGGAGAATTTTTGAGTAAAGAGTTTGAGAGGTTATTGAAAGATTATGGTATCATTCATATAGTCACTACTGCAAGTACTCCACAAAATCATGGAATAGTTGAGAGAATGAATAGTACTTTACTGGACAAAGTCAGAACTATCATGTCTCAATCTGGTCTAACAAATTTCTTCTGGGCTGAGTTGATGTTTACAGTCTGTCTGTTGCACAACATTGTAATTGTTAATGGGAAGAGTCCTCATTATCAGTTTTGGAAGTTGTACCCCAAAACATCACACTTAAGAACAATTGGTTGCTTGGGGTATTATAGTTTCCACCATAACAAGATGGTTGGAAAATTAAACCCTAGAGCCAGAACGTGGGCACTTTTAGGCTATGATTCAATAAGTAAATGGTATAGGATCTATTGTGCAGGGACAAGAAAGGTTATTGGTAGTAGGGATGAGAAATTTGATGAAAGTAACTTTCCACTCAAAAGGAGTGAAGATGTTGTTGTGAATAATTCACAGCAAGAAATAGAATTAGCACCTATTTCACCAGCAAAGGCTGCGGGACATGTGGTTCCAGAAAATGAAGAGATGGCAGATGTGCCACCAGAGGGTTCAGTGCCCGCTTCAGGGGAGTCCGTTAATTTGGAACCTGATGAGCCTCCATATACAGTTAGAAGGAGTGGTAGGGTTAGAGTACCAGTTTATAGTTATGGGGAATGGAAGTCCCATTATGCTGCAGCAGGATATGAGGAAGATACATTTCAGGAACAGTGTATGCTAAATGAATTCCTGGAGTTGAGTTCACAAATGGGTAACAGGGTTACCCAAATAGCTTTGGCCAAGCTATGAATTCTGATGAGAGAGCCAACTGGAAGTGTGCTATTTTTGAGTAATTTGATTCTCTGGAAAATAATAGTGTCTTTGAAGTAGTTAAGCGGGATTCTGTTCCAAAAGGAAAGACCTTTATGGGTTCTAGATTGGTGTTAAACAAGAAGTTTGACACAAATGGAGTTTTAAAAAGATTCAAAGCTAGATGCCTTTGTCAGCCTCCCAGATGCCAAGAACCTTTCTATCCTTTATCTCCCAGAGGTGATAGAATAAATAATAAATATATTATTTAATAAATGCAGCAAAAATACGTGAAATGTTTGGATTAAGCTTATTGCAAGGTTAATTGGTTTGGTTATGGTTTATTGTTATAAATCAATATGAATAAATTAATTATTAAATATTTTTATAGAGGGGCCACAATTATTTTGGGGATCTTTAACACCTCTCTTCAGTGATTTCGGTATGAAAACATGTATTCCTGGTTACTTTGGGCTCTTTAGTTTAAAGGATATTTTACCCAAAGATAATATGTATATAAAATACACGGTGGAGTTTCAGGGCCTTTTAACCAAGCTTCCACGACAGAGAAAGGATAATAAAACTCACTGGTATATTATTAAATCCTTAGGTTATCTGTTTGGGACGTGCACTGATGGGTTAAACCTGTATACTGGGGTTATAAGGTTTTTCAGCAGTTTTAATTGATAAAAAGAGTTTGAGGATGGATATTATTGATCAGAATTAGCCATAAATCACTTACTTATCTCTTATAAGTACTTGATTACCTTGGCACAATGTCTGGATATAAATATCACTGGGTCTCTGCCCATCAATATCCTCAAAAGAGCTCTTTATTTATATCTTTTGGAGTCACAATATTATCCTTCTGAGGGGTACAGGGGCTCAAAGGGACAGACACTAAGGCTAGCAGGGTAACCAGTGGTAGCCTTTCACGTGTTCTTGGTGCTTTAGCACGGGTAGCATCTAATTCCTCAGGGTATGGGAATTATTCTACTTTATAATTGATATTAGGACATGTGAGTAACACTAATCTGTACTATTTATGTATTATTCAATTCATTATCCTTAGTAAATGTTCACAGTAAGTTAATAATTATTTTAATAGACATTTCTACGAATATCTTGATTTCAGGTGAGTTGTCATTATGTATTAAATAACTGGAGTAAAGTCATGATATTGATTTTACTCCTTATTTTCGAGTTTCAGTTGATTTACTAAAATAATTATATAAAAATATAATACATGGGAATTCATGTAATATTTTTACATCATTAGTTTATTTACTATGTCAAAAAAATATTTATGTCTAGAAATTCTCAAAAAAGCATATCAAAGTATTTTAATATATTTTTAGAAGTTGTCATTGTCCTATTTTCGACATTCTTGGTACTTTGAATTATATTTAATAAAAAAATAAGTATAAGGGTTATTTAAGTATTTTTATATAATATTATGTACTTTTGGAATATCTACTTTCCACAGGAACATTTATTACATATGTAGAATGTTCCCGTGTGGGTTGTAGCATATTTAGGCGGTACCTAAGCTTTCACAGGCCGCCTGTCACTTTTTCAATCCATAGTCCCGCAGCTGCATACTTGTCAGAGGCCCGGGGCTGCGTACACAACCTTGACAGAGTGACAGGGCTGTATCTCATCTGCGCGCGGGTGCATTGGCTGCCGCGGCTGTGTGCTGGAATTGTGACATAACACATTTCCGTCTGTAACTCCTAAAATATACACAACACGTCAATTCTGACTGAATTTTAGGTGTGAAACCTATACATGACAATACGTGTGAAATATTTAATTGGCCAAAAAGCTCAATGGTGGTGCCATGGTATTTTGGTTTTTCTTTCCTTGATTATTTAAAAATATAAGGAGTTGGATTTCAAGGGTGGGGTCAGTGAGTGACCCTACCTAATTTTGGGTGGAGAATCCACTTCTGTTTATGGTTTTCCTACTCCTTCTTAGTTTAATTGTATTATTATTATTTTTATGTTAATTTTTGTTACTTTTGCAGCTTGCTCTGCAATAGTAGCAAGCTGACATTCCCCCACTTCAAAATATGGCCATATCTGAAAAAAAATCTGGAGCATGTTGGGAAAAAATTAATTACATGTTTTTTCCAGTTCCTTTTGCTGGCTCTGTAGTTTCTAAGATGTATTGATTCATAAGGAATATTATTCTCTGGTAACAATTCATCTTTGTCTTCAGATTCTCCTTTGTATCTTACTAAGTATAGTCTAACATCTTTTCCTTGTACTCTCTCTTTCTTGTCTCTAAATATCCTGCTGACTTTCCATTTTTCTTTCACAGGGTCAGGTTCTATTGGGATTATTGTTGGAGGGAGGTCTCTACCTTCTCTTTTTTGCAAGTGTTTGACTAGGCTAACAGGAAATAATGGGTGTTTTCTTGATAATTCTTCACTCAAGATTACTTCCACAGCATTTTTGCCATGCATCTTTTTGATAATGAATGGTCCAACAAAGGCTGGTTTCAGCTTTCTGTTACCTGCAAGATTGTTGAAATTGGTAGTAGATATCAAGATCTGATCTCCTATTTTAAAGTCAGGTTCCTTATGTGATTTATCCCATCTTTGTTTGTTGTATTTGTTTGCTTCTTATACACATTTTTGAGCATGATTATTTGCAAGATCTATCATCTTCTTAAAGTCAAGAGATGTTGGATGGATAGTGGCTAGGTTATAGTTCAAGTTATTCCTAGGGAGTTTTGGAATCCATCCTCTTTCTAGTATGTAAGGAGCTTCTTTTGTAGTAGAATTTTTACTGCTGTTTTAAGCCATTTCTAGGGCTGGGAGTAGGCTTACCCAATCATGGCAATAACCATCTGAGTTTTTGTATTCTAGACCAAAGCTACAGAACCTTCTTAACATATCCTCTAGGGTCTGTATCATTCTTTCAGCTAATCCATCAGTTTGGGGATGGTATGCTGTAGAAAATGCTAGAGTAGTACCCAGTATATCATGTAGATTCCTCCAAAACTCAGTGGTGAATTTGGGGTCTCTTTCACTGATTATAATCTTGGTTATACCAACATCAGCTATGATTCTGTTCCAGAATATTAAAGCTACATCCATAGCACTATCTTCTTTGTGGTTAGGTAAGAATTTTGCCTTCTTAGAGTATCTGTCAAGTATAAATAGGAGAGAGTTATATGAATGAGTACCTCCAGGGGGGAGGACAGTGACAAAATTCATATTGATGATTTCCCATCTGGTTTTAGGTTCACAGATCTTCTGTAGGAGTCCAAACCTTTTTCCAGTAGTTTTATCAGATTTTTGGCTGGTCTCACAGCTAGTAACATACTTAATAGTGATTTCTTTCCAGTCTATCCACCAAGCAGTTTGTTTTACTTTTTCCAAGGTTCTTTCTGTGGATAGATGCCCTGATGAACAGTTGTGATGGCATTCCTGGAGTATATGTTGTATATGTTCTTTGTTGCTTAGTACTAATACACTGGAATGTTGGTGTCTGTAGTAAAGGAGACCATCCCAAAAGGTAAACCTTCCTTCTTTATAGGGTTCAAGTAATGAAGAAGGTAGACTATTTATCAGAGCTGCTTCTGGGAATTCAAATTCCATAATGGTAATCTGCAGCTTGATTTCAAAAGAGTAGTTGTCCCTTACTAGGTTGAAGAAAGCAGTATCTAATTCACATAAGTGGATCCCCATTATTGGAGAATTTTAATTCAAAAAAATTTATTCTCAGGATAGGAAAGATATCTTGATCTTCAGGGTCATATGCTGGATTGTTAGAGTCATTAGGCAAAGCATTCCTACTTAGACTATCAGCATTCTGATGTTTAGCTCCAGCTTTATGCACTATAGTCATCTGACCTCTATACTGTTTTATACCAATTTTCCACCTGAGCATATGCCTGCTGGGAGTTTTCATTTTCATAAGAGTTCTTACAGCATTACAGTCCGTGATCAATTGAAAAGTGGTGCCTTCTAAGTAATAGTGTAGCTTTTCTAAAGCCCATACTAGAGCCAAACATTCTAATTGACTGGCTCCATATCTCTTTTCTATATCTTTGATCTGTCTAGATATGAAGAGTACTGTTTTCTCTACTGGTCTGTCTTCTTCTATCCTTTCTTGATGTAGAGCAGCTAATAACCCTTCCATACAGGCGTCAATGTACAGTTTGAAGGGCTTGGAGTAATATGGTTTGATGAGCAAAGGAGTAGAGGTCATAGCTATTTTTAGTTCCTCATAGTTTTTCACTCTCTCATGGGTCTTTTCAAATAGAGTTTTATTGTTGCATATTTCATACAGACTCTTAGTTAGCATAGCAAACTTTGGTATGTATTTTCTGTAGTAACTGCAAAAACTAATGAAAGACAGTAATTGTTTTTTTTTGAGGCATAGGTCTATTCATGACAGCAGCTATCTTATTTTGATCAGCAGCTAGAGTTAGACCAGAGAATATATGTCCTAAGGCTTTCAATTCTCCGTAGCCAAAGTTGCATTTCTTCATGGATACCTTCAATCCTGCTCTGGAGATAGTCTGGAGTACTAATCTTACTTGGTTGATTTAAAAATCCCAATCATCAGAGTATATGATAACATCATCTATATATACCATCATCCATCCTTGTCTGGTGTATGTACCTAGGACTGTATCCATTGTTCTCTGGAAGTGTGATGGGGCATTCTTTATACCAAAGGGCATCCTAAGATATTCATATATTCCCAAATGACAGATTATTCTCTTAAACTTTCTGCTTTCAGGGCTTATAGGTATCTGGTGGAAACCTTTAAGCATATCCATAGTAGTGATATATTTGGCCTTGGAAAAGTTATGTAGAGCATGATCAATCCGGGTTATAGGATAATAATCTGCCTGAGTATAATTATTGAGAATTCTGAAGTCTCCTACCATTCTTGACTTGTCATTATGCCAAGCTATGATTAAAGGTGTGGTCACATCTACCTGCCCATTCTGCCCTACTTTCCTTGATACTTGTAAGTCTATCAGTTTATTGATATGATCCTCAAGAGCTATTCTAGACTTAGGACTAGAGGGGTAAGCTGGTCTTCTTAAGCTTGGAGAATAAGGAGGCTTAATAGTCACTGTTAATACCATTTTATGTCCTTTGATATCACCAATGTGGTGATCTTTAGTAGAAAAAGGCTTTTTGTTTCTCAAAGCAGAATGTCAATATATCTTTCTTATGTTCCTCAGAAATTTTTATATTTAGAGCTGCTTGAGAGAAGTATTCTTGATTAAATTCTTCTAAATGCTTTTGATAAGTGGAAGAGGGGAAGTTAGGTTGGATGGTGCATATCTTAAAATTCTTGTCCCAATTACCACGCACTGTAAAGTATCTTCCTTTACTCTGGAACACATCTATACCATATAAACATAAATCATTGTTACCTATTATCAGGTAGTCACATAATCCATTGAGCAATACCAAAAATTCCACTTGTATTCTAAAAGATCCTTTAGTATAAGGTAATATTATAGGAGCAGTACATACTCCAATATCATTCATGGTAGAGTTTCAAGAGCTAAACTTGACTTTTGGGACGGGAAGAAGGTGTTCTTTCCAATTGGGATTCCATTTGCTTAAGAATTCTGTACAGAAACATGACCAAAAAGCGCCACTATACAGTAAGAACCTTATAGGTCTGTCTTTATACAATCCTGTTGAATAATAATTTTTACCAGTGGTATAACTTTTCCCACTCATAGGTTTAACTGTTAATGGTTTGAAATTTTTAATATGTCTAGGAATTATGGTAGGATCCCATTGTTGGGGCAAACTAGAATCCCCATGGATGTTATTGATTTCTACAGAAGTGCCTATATCTTCTTCTATAACATTAACAGGGTTGGTCAGGATCAATTCACATTCAGAAAGAGATCCTTCAGTATCAGCTATATCTTCATAGTTCTGATTCCCTTCAACCTCCTGCTCTCCTTCCAAGACTGCTATCTTTCTTTTTGGTAATGGGCAGTCTTGTATCATATGCCCAGTCTTGTTACAATTCCAACAATTCCCAGGCATCCTCTCTACATCCCTATTCTCATTATGTTTCTTATTATCAGACGTATTCACCAGAGGAGGTTGTTCTCTGGTTTTGTTAATTTTGTAGTTCTCTTTGGGTCTAGAAGGGGCTTTCTTGTCTAACCCATTCATGTCTATTACTTCTCCTAGCACATTGATTAGAGTTGGCAAGTCAGCATCCATACTCATCCTACATCTTAAAATATGGTTAAGATTTCCAGGACACAGGTTGAGGAGTCTTTCATTTAATTCCCCTTTATCAGCATCTGGATAGAAGCAATCTAATCTTTTCTTCTGTTCCAAGCACAATTGGCGAGGTTTATCCTTGGAGGGGTCAAATGAGGAATATTCAAAATTTTTCATCATTTTTCTTTTCCACATTCTAGAACCAAATTTTTCTTTAATCAAAAGTTTCCAAGAATTCCATGGTAAGGATCCTACTTATTCTCTTTTACTGATAAACCAGTCCAAGGCTACTCATTCAAATAGTCTTGGCAGCCTGACTACAGCTATAGCTTTTGGTAAGTTATAAGAGTTAATAGTGTAGTCAATAAATTTAATAAAATTTATATGATTGTATTCTACTTCACCGGAGAACTTGGGCCTTTGAGAAATAGGAGGTAACAGTTTGAGGGCTTGATTGATCTCAGGGGTAGGAATAGGCCTAAAGGTTTTACTCCTATGCATTCCTAATAAGGGTGGTGCATAAGGAGTATTGGTTTGTCTTGGAGGTTTTGGTTCCTTTCGGGTACTCCCCAAGGGGTTGGTCAGATGGAATTTTAAGTCTCTAAGATCATTCTTGATCAGATTAAGTTGCAGGTCCACTTTATTATTAAGCAGATCAATTTTTTCACTAAGGGATAGAATGGAGCTGTTAGTAGTGGTTACCAATTCTTCTTTTAAGGGTTGGAAAGAAATAATAAAATCTTCTTGGATTCCTGATAACATATTCTCAATTTTTTGAGTCTGTCTGATCCTACCTTGATTAATTGTCTCCAATAACTGTTCTGTGTGTTCTTTGATCTCTTCCATTCCTACCGTCTTTGTTTTGTTATTAATCAATTTGGCTACTACTGAGGTTAATTTATCCATTTGGGTATAAACACCCTCCAAATTTTCACAAAACATTTTGAAATTATGACGCATATCATTAGAAAAGGAAGTTATTACATCAGAAGTTTTTTTGGGCTCAGAATTAGAAGCTAATTGTTGTAAAATTTTTCCCATTTTTGAGCTAGGGATATTATCAGATCCCAATCTTTCTTTCCCTTTTGCTTTGGATTGGAAGAGGATCTCTTCTTTCCTGATCCTTTGACTTTCAGTTGGCTTAATTAATCCCAAGGATTCCATTTTTCTATGTAGGATTATACCTCTTTCCTTGGAATCATTTTCTGAAGAGCTATCTGGGTAGCTTTTTCCTGGGAGATTATCTTTTTCATAGATACCATTTCCTCCTTGGCTTGGGCTTTTTTGAACTCTTCCCAATATTTCACATGCTCTCTGACTAATTCTTTGATCCTGACTTCCTTGGCCAGATTCTGCTGGGTTGGCTGCAGGGAATCTTCTTGTAATGGAGGGTGGCTTGATTCTACTACCTTCTCCGTCTCTAGGTTGGGAGAGGGCATAAGTACTTGGTTCTGTTCCTTGTCCAACAAAATTTGATTCATGGGTTCCAGTCCCTTCATGGTTGTCTTTATTGGTGGTCTCACGTTTAATGGGAGCTTCCGGAAAAGGTCCATAGGAGGGAATTCTTCCTGAGGCCCCTGTGTTACGTCTATTCATATTTGAACAAAATGTTTATAAGTATTTTACAGAAAAAATCCGTATAGATAAGTTTTATTCAAAAATCACTTAAGTTAAGTTTCAAAGGTACCAAGACTTCATTGGGATTAAATTGATCCTTAGTAGGTAATCCTACGGGGTATTGGTGTGTTCCAATGAGGTCTTCACCTTCCCAAACAATATTTTCAGGGCGTCCTGAGATATCTGGGACTTCTTGATCCAATAAATCAATTTCAGTGGCGGTGGCTTCTGGTACAGGAGGGTTCACTGATGTAAAAAAAGGTTATTTTATTGGTCAATAAAATATATTAATATTATTTTGAAAAAATAATATGGTAATACAAGTTGTATACTTACTTTTATATTTCAAAAAGTAATTTATACAGTATTACTTCCAAGATTTATGTTTCCTTAATAGGGCCTGAACGTTGATCCACCTTTCAAGATCTTCTTTTTCAAGGAGTTTATCTAAGTGTTTACGTGCAGAAGAGATATTCAGTTGCTCAGCTTGAGTTAAATCTTTCAAACCGGTAGGTTTATAATTTTCAATATATTCTTCTTTTCTTATCTTTAAAATATTCAAATAATAGATTATTAATTCTGCATTGGTTTTTAAATCCACTGCAAAAGAATTTAACAATAAATCACGCTAAAAAGTCAGATAAATTTATCTTTGATTTACTTTTACGTGAAATGTCTGCTCCAAGGTATTAAAAAAAATGGAACATTTCCCAGCAAGACCCCGAATTGTCAGCCTCCTGGATGCCAAGACCCTTGCTTTCCTTTAGCTACCAGTGGTTATGGAATAAATAATATATATATATATATATAATAAATGCAGAAAAAATCCATGAAATATTTGGATTAAGCTTATTGCAAGGTTAATTGGTTTGGTTAAGGTTTATTGTTATAAATAAATATGAATAAATTGATTATTAAATATTTTGATAGAAGGGCTACAATTATATTGGCAATCTTTAACACCTCTCTTCAGGGAGTTTGGTATGAAAACACGTAGTCCTGGTTACTTTGGGTTCTTTAGTTTAAAGGATATTTTACCCAAAGATAATAAGTATATAAAATACACAGTGGAGTGGCAGGGCCTTGTAACCAAGCTGCCACGACAGAGAAGCAATAATAAAACTCATTGGTTTATTATTAAATCCTTAGGGTATCTGTTTGGGACCTGAACTGATGGGTTAAACCTTTATACTGGGGTTATAAGTTTGTTCAGCAGTTTAATTTGATAAAAAGAGTTTGAGGACAGATATTATTGATCAGATCAAGCCATAAATCACTTACTTATCTCTTATAAGTACTTGAATACCTTGGCACGGTGTCTGGATATAAATATAACTGGGTCTCTGCCCATCAATATCCTCAAAAGAGCTCTTTATTTATAGCTTTTGGAGTCCCAATATTATCCTTCTGAGGGGTACAGGGGCTCAAAGGGACAGACACTAAGGCTAGCAGGGTAACCAGTGGTAGCCTTTCACGTGTTCTTGGTGCTTTAGCACGGGTAGCATCTAATTACTCAGGGTATGGAAATTCTTCTACTTTAGAATTGATATTAGGACGTGTGAGTAACACTAATCTGTACTATTTATGTATTATTTAATTCATTATCCTTAGTAAATGTTCCCAGTAAATTAATAATTATTTTAATAGAAATTTCTACAAATATCCTGATGTCAGGTGAGTTCTCATTATGTATTAAATAACTGGAGTAAATTCATGATATTGATTTTACTCCTTATTTTCGAGTTTCAGTTGATTTACTAAAATAATTATATAAAAATATAATACATGGGAATTCATGTAACATTTTTACATCATTAGTTTTTTTACTATGTCAAAAAAATATTTATGTCTAGAAATTCTCAAAAAAGCATATTAATGTATTTTAATATATTTTTAGAAGTTTTCATTGTCTTATTTTCGACATTCTTGGTACTTTGAATTATATTTAATAAAAAAATAAGTATAAGGGTTATTTAAGTATTTTTATATAATATTATGTACTTTTTTGAATATCTACAATCCACAGGAACATTTATTACATATGTGGAATGTTCCCATGTGGGTTGTAGCATGTTAAGGCAAAACCTAAGCTTTCTCAGGCTTCCTGTCACTTTTTCAACCCATAGTCCCGCAGCTGCGTACTTGTCAGAGGCCCAGGGCTGCGTACACAACCTTTCCGGAGTAAAAGGGCTGTATGTCATCTGCGCCTGGGTGCATTGGCTGCCGCGGCTGTGTGAGGGAATTGTGACAAAACACATTTCTGTCTGTAACTCCTAAAATATACACCATGTCTCCATTCTGACTGAATTTTATGTGTGAAAGCTATACGTGACAATACGTGGGAAATATTTAATTGAACAAAAAGTTCAATAGTGGTGCCGTGGTATTTTGGTTTTTCTTTCCTTAATTATTTAAAAATATAAGGAGTGTTAAAATGCGGATGCACTCAGGTAATGTGCATAGGAGTGTGTAATCCAAATGGGATGCAAAAATGGGCCTCCACGGCCCATTGGAAATCACCTGGGCCACGTGGGCTTATGTGGGTGTTATTGGTTTTGGGAATTTGGGCACCAAAACAAGTTTTTATGGTCTTTTGGGACACAGGCCCGCCAGGGTGGATTGGCCACCCAAGCCAGATGGGCTTATTTGGGCATAAAATGGCCCAAGCTTTATTATGGACATAATGGCCAGACGGGCTGACCCGCCAAAGTATGTAATTGTCACGATTCAGACTTGGGGCGGCCCATTGGGGCCGCCGCCCCTGTTGCGGCACCCTTGGGGCCGCTGGCCGCATTGCGGCTCATTTGGGGCCGCCTGTGTTCCTTGGTACGGCCCCTGGGGGGCTGTTGTGCGGCCAAGGGATTGCGGAATCCCACCGCACGGGCCCGGCTGGTCGCGCCTGGCAACCAGCTCCGCAGAGCCGGGGCTTGCGGCCCCGGCTTGCTTCCCCTCCCCTTGCTTGCCGTCACCAGGGGGATGGGGGCGAGCTGGCTGGGTTGAACCAGCCAGCAACCAACCGTGACAGTGCGGTCGGTCAGGGCAGGGGGGACCTGACCACCCCCTTGCCCAAGGAGGTGGCGGCGCCAGCCGCAAGGGTAGCGACCGGCAGGTGTGGGGGAATTCATCACCCCTCCACCATTGATCGTGTGAAGCGACCAAGCAAAGGGGCGCTCTCCCCCCCCCCTTTACCAAGGGGGAGGAGCAATGGGCCTGGGGGGACCTGATCACCTCCCAGGCCAACCTTCTTGACAAAGCCCTGGGGGTTTCGACCCCCAGGGCCCCTGGTGAAGGGATTTGACCGCCCCCACAAGGGATTTGAGAGAAAGATAGGGGGGGACAGCATTTCCGCTGGTCACACCCCCCCATGTGAGTCTGAGACCAGACCCAGGTGTGCCCTGGGTCCCACCTGGCCCATTTGAGGGGCCAGGGGCTGGCTGCATGAGGCAACCAGCCCGTAAATAAGGTAATGAGGTCATCATGGCTGGTTGTAACGGACAACCAGCCAAGGGGATTGAACAGCAAGCCGTAAAGGTGGAAACACTGGAATGGACCAGAATAGGCTGGTCCTAAGGGTTCAGGAACTGACGCCATGCGGGCTGATGTAGTCCCAACCAAGTAACAAGGCCAGTAGAGCCTGTAGAGCTCTTTTGGGGCGGAAAATTTGCCTTTTGGCTTGTTGTATCATGGGCTCACAAGAGGCCAATCTTTTGTACTTAAGGAGCTTTTCTCCCTGCTGTTTTCCATCCATTAATTCATCATTCCAATCAAATTAATCCAACATATTGCCCCATTGTGAGAGCCCCATTAGCCAATATTGACACCCAGTGTCCAACATTTCTTTTGGTTTAAATAATGCTCATTTGCCTAAGCTAATTGCTGGCCATAATTCTAGCACATTATCAGTACCAAGCTCTACTGAATAAGCTAATTGACCAACAGCATACTTGAATGCAAAACTTGGAGAGGAGGAGACTGTTTATACGTCAATTCCTGATGGTTTTTGTGAATGGTTAGTAGAGATTAAACCAGAAAACATGAAGAAAATCTGTGTTAGAAGTTTCCTTTCAGCAGATAAAGGGGAATATGTCCTCAAGCTGTGTAGATACCTGTATGAATTGAAGCAAGCAGCTAGGTCGTGGTATAATAACATGAGTGAAAAACTGATACAGATTGTTTTTAAGACGTCTGAGGCCCACCCTTGTCTTTTTGTAAGAAAGAATGCAATTTTGTTTGTATGGATTGATGAAATTATCATTGTTGGAAATGGTAAAGAGAGAGCCATGGAGAAACTCAAAAAGGAATTCAAAATATAAGATATTGGTCTGGTGCAACAGGTGCTAGGAATGAAAGTCAGTAAGAGCAAGAATGGTATTAATATAGACCAGAGCCCTTGCGTGCCAGATCTTCTTAAGCAAAATGGCTAAGAGGATGCAAAGGAGTATGCTACTCCCATGCAGTCAAACATTTGTTTAGAGAAGTCTACAGATGAGGAGTATCTGGATTTTTTTCAATCTTGGAACAACTACAGGTCAGCTATTGGATTGCTTAATCATTTGGGGCAGTGTACAAGACCTGATATTGCTTTTGAAATTGGTTTCTTGTCTCAACACTTAGAGAAGCCAAGCATGAGGCATTGGTCAGCGCTTAAGAGAGTTATGAGGTATCTTAAAGGAACACACAGTCTGGGACTGTTGTTTAAAAAGTCAGCAAACTTTGATTTGGTTTGTTATTCCAATGCAAGTTGGGCAGATGGTAACACTAGGGAATCAACAAGTGGTTTTTTATTTTTCTTAGGTAAGAATCTGGTGTCATGGATGTCCAAGAAGGTGTTGGCAATAAGTCTTTCATCAACAAAGGCTGAGTATAGAGCATACTTAGCAGCTTCACAGGAAGCAAATTGTTTGAGAAAAGTCTTACAGCATAAATATAAACCACAAGGGTTTGCGTTGTTGTATTCTGATAACCAGACTGCCATTTCTTTGGCAAAAACCCAAGTGTTCCATTCAAGAACAAAACATATCCATGTTCACTATAACTATATTTGCAATGCAGGTAACTGCAAAGAGATTGTGTTGAGGTGAATGCCCACTGGAGCAATGATTGCGGATATCTTGACTGAGTCTTTAGGTAGGAACAAGCATCAAGGCTTTGTAACTAAAATGCGGATATCACCCCTTTTGGATTAAGGGGGTGTGTTATAATACATATGCACTTATGCTTGTGCTATATATAAGTGTAATCCAAATGGGATGCACATATGGGCCTCTCCGGCCCATTGGAAACTCACACAGGCCATACGGGCCTGTGTGGATGTCACGGATTCAGGGAAACTGGCCTCAAAACGCGTGAAACAGGCCTATTGGTACACGGGCCCTAACGGGCCTGGTGAGGTATATGGGGAAATACAGCCAGATGGACTTGTATGGGCATAATTGGGCCCAAGGTTTTTTTTGGACATACTTGGCCAGAAGGGCTGGCCCGCCAAAGTATGGTTTACTTTGTTTCCAGGCTTGGGGCTGCCGCCCGCATTGACGCCCTTGGGGCTTCTTCCCCTGTTGCAGCCTGCTCAAGGCCGCTTTCTTTGCCTTCTGCCCGTCTATGGGGCTTGACAGCCCGCGCAGGGCCGTCGTTGCGGCTGTTGGGCCCATTGCGGCTGCTACGGGGCTGGTGGCCCCGGCTCCTCCCCCTCCCCTTGCTTGCCATTGCAAGGAGGAGGGGCAGGGCTGGCTGGATGCAACTAGCCAGCAACCAGTTGCAAGGGGCAACCAGTCATGGTGGGGGGGACTTGATCACCCCCCCACCAAAAGTGACAGCTAGGCCAGTTGCAACAAGGCAACTGGTGGTGGAGGGGAATTGGCCACCCCCCCCACCATCAAAGGGGCGCTCCCCCCCCCCCTTTACAAAGGGGGAGGAGCGATGGGCTGGAGGGGACCTGAACACCCCCCAGCCCACCTAGCATGACAATGCCCTGGGGGTATTGACCCCCAGGGCCCCTGGTAGGGGGATTTGACCGCCCCCTCCAGGGATCTGTGAGAAGTAGGGGGGGACAGCATGTCCGCTGGCCACCCCCCCCCATGCGTGTCCGAGACCGGACGCAGGTGTGGCCTGGGTCCCTCCTGGCCATTTGTATGGCCAGGGGCTGGTTGCATGAGGCAACCAGCCAGCATGTGAGGTAACAGGCCGGTTGTAGTAGACAACCAGCCAGGGTTTTAAACAGGTAAGGGGCTTGTTCAGCCCCATTGAGGTGGAAAAACAAGAAATAACCAGAATAGGCTGGTTGTAAGGGTACAGGGACTGATTCCATGCGGGCTGATGTAGCCCAAACCAAGTAACAAGGCCTGTAGAGCCTGTAGAGCTCTTTTGGGGCGGAAAATTTGCCTTTTGGCTTGTTCTATCATAGGCAAACAAAAGTCCAATATTTTTTACTTAAGGAGATCTTCTCCCTGCTGTTTTCCATCATCCATTCATCATCCAATTGAATTCATAACCAATATCATCCAATGTATTTCCCTATTGTGAGAGCCCATCAGCAATTATTGACAAAAGGTGTCCAGCATTTCTTTTGCTTTAAATACTGCTCATTTGCCTAATCTAATTGCTGGCCATAATTATAACACAAATGAATTGAAACATATTGGTCTTCCAAAAGTATCAGCTATTATTTGACCCATCTCCAACTTTGAAAGCCATTTTGAAGATGGAATGTTTTCATTGATTTCATTAACAACAAGTCTTTTTTCAATCTTTTCAACTTTGTAGTGTCATTATATAGCCTTGTATTGGGAACTGCATTGCGGCCTGTTTGCTCAGCATTAGGTAGCTTGGGCTCAGCAGTTGGGGTGTGCGCAGTCTCAGCAGTGGCTGCTGCGGGCTTGGCAGTAGACACTGAGGGTCTCAGCACACCAGGTGCAGGTTGTTTTTAATCAGATGTGGCGGGCTTGCAACTGGCTTGGATGTTACAGACCTGGGAATGGAGCCGGCTGAACCAGGTTTGCAAGACAGTTGGTTTGGGAAGGTAAGAGCGGGGCAATTGTGGTGGTTATACAAGCGGGGCAGACGCATGCAAGTGTGGGCCAACCCGCAGGGACAGGGAAATCACATTGGCACATAGGGAGGAAACGGGAAAGGGCAGGTGGCTTTGAGTAGGGCACAGGGGAGGTCTGTGTCATGAGAAAGACAAACCGGATGTGAGTAATGGCAGGCAGGCTTGAGGGATTGGGGTGGTCCAGGTATGGGTTAGGGTTAGGCTATGGTTCTGTTTCTAGGGTTTTCTTCTCATTTTTTTGGGCTTTCATTGTGCTTTTACCTAGGTTAGGGTTGACAGGAAGGATATAAAATCTGCTACTCTGGGCACCGGGTTGAGGGAGAGCATCAGGCCCCCACATATTATGGTTTTGGAGAAACAAATTCATATTTTTATCTCTCAACTTAAGCGCACATCCCACAACGTAAAGATGCTACCATTTACTTCCAAACTTGAGGGTAATTTGGGGAATACCTTTCTCTAATTTCTGCAATGTCTTTATTGCCATCAAGGATCTTAGAATAGGATTCCTTTTTTTCCCTCAATTTTTCAATCATTTCTTTTTGTACTTGAAAATATCCATGCTCATCATACCCAAGTGATTTAGAAATGACTCTAAATCCATAATTTCCATCACCAAATGGATCCCAAACATCCCCAAAGAACTTATGTAAGTTCTCAGGTATTTGATTGAAGTAATTTACTTTTGCTCCTACAATCAAAAATTACCTGGTCAAAATTCCAAAATCATTAAAGGAAAAAAAAATCACCAAAGATGAGCTTCTGTTTCAATCCTCCATTTCAACTTCTTGCTCCTTCAAAAATTATTCTGATGCCAACATAAGGGACCCCAATGAACTTTCAGTCTCTTCTACTTTACTATGAAATTCAGATGAAGAGCCTTCCTTGCACTGCAGAAATCATTTTCCCATCACTTCATTAAACCATAGAAATGATCATTTCTCTAAAAAGAAGAATTACTATCTTTGGTATTTTTGGTCCCCTTTTAACCCTTTTCCCTCTTAATTGATCTTTCAATGTGTTAAAGATTTGAAAGTTCACAAAAATTTGCTTTCAATTTGGGTTTACCATGGCTTGAAATTAAAACCTTTGGCTCAAGCCTTGGCTTGGAAATCAAAGCAGCTTTACGCTTGAGAATCAACCTTAGAATCTCCAACCTATCTTCTTTAGGTTGTTCCCTATGAATGAAATTCCACTTGTTAATTGATGAGATTCTTCATCAAGCCCTCCATCTGTTTCAAACTTTCATAAAACAAAACAATATTCAATTTTTATATCCAATAGTTAATCTGTAAATCCAATAATTCATCTTTCAGTCCATTAATTAATCTGTCAATCAAATAATTGGTACCCTTCAAAAAACCCTACTTACTTCATTTAAAGGGTTATAATCTAAATGCCACTGATGATGAACATTCTTGGCCACAACAGATCCTCTTGATGCTAAAATTTCACCTAGAATGTGGCAAAATGTCAAGCCCATTCTTTTTGAAAAAGACTTTGAGCACACCTTGCCATCATTGTTGTGCTTTAACTTCTCAAATTTTTTCCCAATTACTTTAATTTACTCAATAAAAAATTTATATCCAAAAGGTAACAGTTCTGTTGGAAGACCTTTTCCTAACTTTTTTCAAGAGTTTTTAAGTGAAACATGCACTTATTTGATTTGTATTTCAATTTTTCCTTCAAGTTGTTTCCACACATCCAACATGTCTTCCAAAGATCCCACAAGTAATTTTTTGAAATTGGCGTGGGCCCCTTCTACCTGAGAAATTATTTTATTTCCAAAGTCAGGGTTTACACAAGTCCACACAATTACAAAATTCTCTTTGATAGGGAAAATATTCTTTTCCATATACTCAAGCACATCCTCACAGTCCTTCAAGAAACAATTTATAAAAGTTTCAAATTAAGAACTCCTAGCAGAGATTGATAGAAGAAGAAATAAATTGGAATACTCTGAGTTCTGTATCATTTACTTCTGGCTCCCCCTTGGTTTTAGAGGCCCCATACTTTTCCATCCTTCATTTTCATTACTGAAGTGTACTTTACAGTTTTCTTGAATATTTTTAGGCAAGTTCCAGGAGCACAACAGTCTGTATGACTCAGGGAAACTTTTTTCTATAGAAAAAATCAGAGATTTTTAATGGTCTGTCACAAAGACTTTGGGAATCCTCTCAGGATCATAAGCCAAATCCTTTGATGAATTTAAATCCCAACTGTAGAACTCATATTTTTCTTTTGTTATAAAAACAAAAGCCTTTGTAAATTTTTTTCCTTTTGGCTTTTATTCCTACAAAATTCACTAGAGGGATGATATACCTATTTGTTTTATAAGTACAATACAACAAAGCAATATGATTTTATTTTTTGCAAAGTTTTATAGACTCAGGATGAGCCAAGAAAAGCGCCTCTAAGTGACCCTCTCCACCAAATCTGGTCCTGGGAACCCACTGGGATTCCTGGAGCATTTCCAACAGAACATCCATAATACCTTTCACTCCCAGTTCCGCTATCTTTACCTTGTGCTTAGTGTTATAGAGTTTTCTATTTTCAATTTATTCACAACCATCAATCTTGCTCAATTTACTTTTGAGTTTCACCGTATGAGGCCCATCTTTCATGGCTTCCATAAGTAGATCCAAGGCTTTCCCAGAGAACTCCTCAGTTTAGGATGAACTGAAGGGCTTTCAGATGGTTGATGATTGTTTAGGCCATTTCTAATGGAGAGATGCCATGTGGGGTCTGCTACTTTCTAACTTTCACATATCATGAATTGACACCTGACCTTCCTAGTGTGAGTTTGCCTTTGACATTTGGTGAGGCATGGCCCTTCATAAACCCCAAATCTGTCACATGCTAGATCAACATATTTGTCTTTCCTTGAATTGAAATTTTTTAATAGGTAGCAATGCATGGCTTCCCATTTTTGACAATAAATCTTGGCTTCTTCCCTACTAGCAAAGGCTCTCACAGGAGGAGGATAAAGCGTGCCTAGCACCCCTTAGTTTCATATTTATACCCCACATGGTTATGTTATTGTATTGATAAAGCCAAATCTGTCTCAGTCAAATGAAATATTAAATGTGACCCGCCACCTTTAGATCCAGTTGTGAAAAAAATCTTGTTCCAGTTGTGAAGAAACATCTTTTTCCTCAATTTTGACCCTAGATGAGGATGCAATTGGGGCTTGCAATGTTTTATTTTCCAACTACCCACCCAAATGCCTAGATTCCACCAAAGCTTTGTTTAGTACACTTTTAATTAGTTCCTTTAACATAGCCATGTTTCTTCTGGGAGGGCTTGGGCTTTCCACTGTTCCCATAAAACAAAACCATTTTGAAGAAATTTAGTATTCAATTCAATTTTCAATCATCAACTCCAAAAATTTGCTCAATTTTAGGTTGATAAAAATTAATTTATCTGAAAGGTGTGTGTTGTGTGTGTATGAAGTTTGTGTCAAGAGTTTATTTTTCCAATAGGCAAATTGTTTGATTCCCAAGTTTCTTTGTGTGGTCCAATAATAGTCCCACATAGTATTCAACAACCCCAAATTTGGGTTGAAGGCACTCAAATATGGTCCAAGGGTGCCTGTTTACCCCAATGCCCCCCTCAAATGGCCCACTTGGGACTATTTTGCCCCAAATACGCCTGGAAAACACGCGAAAACCCCAAACACAACTCAAACATTCTTGGGGGGGTTGCAAGCCCCCAAATGAAACCCTTTATAGTTCCTGATTCCCTGATTGCGACTCAAAATGGGTCACAATTGGGGACGTGCAAGTTGCAAGCGACTTGGGTTGCTTCTTGTTGGGCCGTGAATTTCTGTTTGCAACCCATACAGGTGCTGAATGGCAATTCACACCTGTTTGCAACCCTGAGGTTGCAAATTGAACATTTCCCTTTGTGTATGGATGAAAAAGGATACTAAAACCTTTAGGAATTGCCTTCTTCTCTTTAAAAAAATGGAGAAATTTAAGTATAATTTTTAAGCCATAAATCCTAAATCTGAAGAGGGAACTTGGGATCAAATCTTCAGTTTTGTAAATAAACTTGCATAAATAAATCATCCAACTCATTGAAAGCGTAAATCTTTCTTTTTAATTTCTTTTTGAAAAGAGAAAGAGAATGCTATGATGCAACTCTCAAAGCTCAATTACTCCTTCTTGCAAATTCACATCTGGATTACAATTTTCTAGAAATTTGTTTCCTAGGATTGCGTAATCTATACCAGGTATGTCCAGGAACAACAAATCCAATTCAAAGCTGGGGAGACTCGAAAATTCAAAGGTCAATTTTTCCTTATGGGTGACAAAATGAGATGGTTCTGATGAACTTCTTACCAAATAGACTTCAAAATTTTCTATCTCAAATCAACTAGGTGCTTTGGAAAGACAAAATTGAAAGCTTGTGAAAGAAAAATTAGCACCCAAATGAAGGATCATTCTGTGAGCCATTTGGTTTCCAAGGTTATTTATACCTTCTACATCCCAGAGGTTTTAGATTTTTGGAATAAATATATTAAATCTTATCAGAGTTAGAAAAACCACCATTAGAAACATGCCATTTTTTTTGACCAAACCAGCCATTTCAATGGAGGTTTTCTGTAACTCACATACCCTTTAACTTATTTATTTAAAAATTTTGTTTTCATCAAAATGGTGGGTTTTCAAAAATGAAATATGCAATTTTCATCACCACCACAAACTTCTTCATAATCTCATCCTAAAATCTCAAAAAATCATCCCCATCACCCTCCTCCTCCTCCTCTGTTTATAATCAAACTATCACTGGTTGTTCCATCATAACCTCTGATAATCACTAAAACACCATTTTCAACCATTTTTTCTCAACTCTAATTTCCATCCATAAGAAAATTTTCCTCATTCTTTCTAGGTTGAAAAATTTATGTCCATCCAATTTATTTTGGAAAATTTCAAATTGCAAGTCCATGTGTCAAAAATAATCAAGTTTCAGAAACCTCTAGCAAGGGCCCTTGAATTATGTCATTAAAAAGCTCAATTCAAATCTAGCAGATTCCATTGAGCATTCCCATAAAATTTTATTTAATATATGTCTCTTTTTTTTCATCACCCACTCAAATCAGCCCATCTAGCATTGGTCTGAATTGGAGGAAGCACTTTGATCATTCTTCTGCTGCGCCTTGCATTTTTAGGATTTGGTGGTGGTTTTAAAAATTTAATAAATAATTCTCTCTCAGGTGTACATTATCTGCCACACTCAAATCCAACTCATAACAACCTTGGTTCATCCAATGTGGGAAATATCACTCAATCATCCTCCAACAATTTTTTGAAACATTCCCTCTTATTTGTAAATTATCTACTACCTTCCAAGACAACTAATGACCATCATGATTCATCAAATGTGGAAATTATAACTCAATAATCCTCCCAATTCTAATGTTAGGGGTTTCTCCAAAGTAAAACCAGCCTCCCCTACCCCATCAGCCCCTAAAAACTTTCATAATAATCACCAACAACAACTTGAACCAATCCATGAGGAGGGAAACCTTGAAAGCCAGTATATTTTTGAACTCTTTCAAAAAAAAATTTCAAATTCAACTTATCTTGTCAAGAGTAATCAAAAATTCAATTCCTAATTTAGTTTCTTATTTTTGAAAAATTCAAATTGACTTTGACTTGCTTATGCAGTGAGTGAAGATCAAGTTTACCATCAGAAGTCTTGATCTCTGTCTGGATTTTTTAAAAACCAACAAAATCCTGAATCTTAATATTCCCACACAGATAATCTGGGATTTGGAAGGTATTGATATTCCTGTTAAGTTTAGTTGAGTACTTCTCTCCAGAAGTGGTACTAGATTAAAAGAGAAGGATTAAAAAGTAATGTATCATTAATTTGGTTTGAATGAATAAGTTAGTGAATGGTCATGAACTAGATCAACTCATCCAGTATAGGAATCATCATCACCTCCACCTCCTTCATAATCTCCTCATTCAACCCTGATCTGGATTGGAAAATTTCCCATCTTGGCATCAACTCAAAATACCATTCAAATTAGCTTTGCTGAAGGAAAAATTTGAGGAATTTCATTTGAAACTCCTCCAACAAGACCATCACACAAATTCAAAGCCCATTTAGGCAGATAACCTGATAAAAAGGTGGATGCATGGATTTTCAGAAACACCAAAAGAATTTATTTTTCTTTTCCTTTATTTATTTCTTTATTTATTTTCAGAAGAGAATAATGGAATGAACAATTAAATTTTAAAACCAAGTGTAAATATTGTCTTTGTGGAAGAGCATGAAAACTGAGTAATATGAACTGGTGATAAATATGAAAAATTAAGATGAAAAACTTGGCAAGATAGAACATGATAGAAAAAAAGAAATTTATTTGGTTTTGATCCACAAGGAAACATTTTATATGATGATGATTTCTCATACTTGAAAAGTTAGATAATGAAAGAAACAAGAAATTTATTTGAGTGCAAGCCATGATTATAAATTTTATTTGATAAATTCTTTTGATAAAATCAGCATTTGTAATAATTCTGTTAGAATGATGATGAGATGATGGTGGTTCCAATGATGTTGGAGATCAAATAAAAGAAAGGATAGGGATCACTGGGTGAAGTTTTACTCTTGGAAACACTCAGATGAGAGGTTTTCTTGTCATCTAATATCTCTTGGTCATCATGCCATTAAATTTAGGATGAGGATGAATTTTTAGTGGGGATAAAAAGGCAAAATATATTCAATCAGCCCATTATTTTTCACTAGTTTGATGATTGCAAATAAGGGTACCCTCTCCTGGTCCTTGGATGTGATTATAGAGAGGTATGAAAAAAATAGAAGATTTGTTCTGATTAAGAAATGAGATTTACTTTATCCATTGATTTTTTTTTTTAGGAAATAATGTAGAATTCTTGCATTTGAATGGTTTGAATATGGGGAAGGAGGATGACAATGAAGAAGTCTATGGGTGACAATGAAGGCTAGTTTCAGTTAGAATTGAGCAGCAATTTTGAATACTGATAGGCTGGCTGAAGAATCTGGGATGGAAAGATGATAAGTAGAGATAGAAAGAGGGAAGAGAAAGGGAATAAAGAGGGGTAACCTTATATAATATATTTTAAAAAAAAACTTATTTTTGCGTAACTCTTACACCCGTTTTGTGAAACAAGTGGGTTTTTTGATTTTTCAATGGTGGGTGTGAAATGGTGTTTTTGCTTTGAAACCAAACTTTTTTTAATTTTATGTTTTTTGAATACAATACACCATATAATTTTAGATATTTGACAATAATCCTTATGAATAAGAATATTTTCAAGCTCAAGACTGTTTATTTGATCATTTGGTGATTGTTATCCCTTGATTAATTAATCACAGAGGGACCAAAGCAACACTGGGGATCTTGAAAAACTATTCTCCTGGAGATTAACCTTGTAACCAATGTTTTTGGTCTCTTTGGAAAATTTGATAAAGGGATAATAATCCAGAAAAATAGATGTGAGGGTGTATGAGTTAAAATTATCAAAAAAAAGGATGATTTTAGGTTTCTCCATTTTTTTTTCAAAATTTTATTTTTTGAAGTTCAACCCATTGTTTCAGTTTTTACTTTGATAAAGAAATTCTTTTATAAAAATTTATAGTTTCCCTGAAATGAGAAATTCAAAATTCTCAAAATTTTAACTGTGATAAGCCCTAGTAATATATGGCTTTGTGGCTGATCCTGGCAGAAATTCAGTCATGGAAGAGATGAAATAACTTAAAATCTCATAATTAATTGCCTGTATACTTGCAATGAATTACCTTAGCTGGTTATTAACTCTGTTTGAGGTGTTTGAAGACTTAAAAGGTTTCAAAGTTGGTTTATGATGTTTGGATGGGTAAAGATTATCAGAATACAGTCAAAAATTAATTATGTATCTACTTATAATTACTTTATCACTTGATAGAAAAGTTGCTGGTGTATATTTAACTTTTTCTGGATTGTAAAAATCTTCAAAAAAGGCCCTTATTTCTGCCCTTTGGTTCTTAATTTGTCCTCTTCGGGCTATAGTTTGGAAAACAGGTTGGACAAAAGGAAAAAAAACAGGTCTTTAAGGCAGTTGGTACAACAATGTTTGGGGTTTGAGCTTCAGCATTGGTTGGGTTGACAAGGATTGAGTGAAACAAGCTGGTGATGATTGGTTGAGTCAAGATTTCAGGAGTCAGGAGCCTAGAAGCATGGAAAGACTGACTCTTACCAGTTACAAGACTGGGTGAGACTGAGTACCTGAATGGTGATTGGTTGATGCTCCAAGGTTGATACTTAGAGGTGTGTGTCTGCGTTGGGTGAGTTGAGTGATCACAAGTAAGTGATGGATGATGAGGGAAACAAGAAGGATGAGATAAAACAGCATTGAGAAAGAAAAGAAAAAAAATTAATTAAAGAAAACAAGAACGGAATACAAGATTGAAGAAGTTCCCCCCAAGGAGAAGAGGGGTGTCTGTCTGGCAGTCTGGTGACCCCAATAGAGATCTTGAAGCGAGTCCCCGTTGGGGTGAGCATGTGTTGAGCAGTGGAAGTCAAGTGAGTCAAGGGTGAGTGAGGGACGCATGAAAGTCAACAGACTCTAATAGTTCAGTATTTAATATCATTCATTCATTTTTATATTTACCTGCCAACCACTTTTCAGCCATCCCGTAGTCTATCTACCTAATATATATTAAAAATATTGGGTCCTGCACCCTCAATAAATATTGGCCTTTTTTGCCTTTGTCCTGCATCCTCTATTCATTTCCAAACCTTGAGGATGCACCTTTTGCATTGCTAAGATTTTGCACTGGGAAAAAGCTGAAACCAGGCAAATGCCCCTCCCCAAATTTGGGGAAATAATTCTAGTCTACTATATACTAAGAATATTGGTTCCTGCACCCTCAATAAATACTGGAGTAATTTGCCTTGGTCCTGCATCCTCTATTAATTTTCCAACCTCAAGGATGCACCTCTTGCATCCATATTTTTCACCAGGAAAAAGCTTACACTGGGAAAATGCCCGTCCCCAAATTTGGGGCAATAATAGTAGTCTATCAATATAAAAAGTTTGGTTTTTTTAGGGTTGGAAAATACCAATGTTGGCCTCCTTGGGAGACCTGCCTTGAAAAAAATTGAGTAGCCAGCATTTTTCTCAACAAACTGGATGTGGGCCATGCATCTTCAGTCTAGCCTTTAAACTGGACAAAGCCCATACTGCGCTGGGAAAATGCCATGCCTCCCAAAATTTGGGGGAATGTACTAGTTAGTCTATATATAGTGATGCCTGATCAAGTGAATGAAGATTATTTTTTCTGTCTTACTTTGAGCCAGAGGGCCCTCTCTTGACTTTCTAGATCCACTCCTCTTAGCATCATAAATATTTCATCTCATTCTCTCCAAGTATCTGAATTGGAGAATTCAACTCAAACCAAACTTTGAAAAGGTTAAAATTCAAAATGATGCCCTGATCAACTTAATCCAATTTTGTATCCTTTTTCTCTATTGCTGCTTTAACAAAATAAATCTTCAAATGGATCCAGTTACTTGCAATCTTGGTAGCCCTTTTACTTCTGAGCATATTATTTCATCAACTTGACTGCCTTTTTTCATTGCTTCTGAGTGTACCACCTTTCTGACTGGATCACCTTCTCTCTTTTTCCTCCTTCTAAAAATTCCTCCCTAATCTCAAGCATCTTACAAACATTTCTTGTGTCATCACTCCTTGCAATCTCATCCATTGCCTTAAGCTGGTTTTATTTCCTTGATCTAATTAGTTGTATCCCTTACGCTTTCAGACCCAATTTATTATCCTTCAAACCTGTCTCTATCTTGGAAACATTTCTTGGGCAAGTTAGATTTTTACCTCAAGTTGCCAAGTTCCATCATTAAGATTGCTCCAACCTAGTTCTTGTTATTGTATTGTGTTTGAAAATCAATCTAAAATTGGTCCTGGTTTCTATATCTCCTTCCAATGATCTTACTCTTGTAAAACTTATTCTCTCACTTTGGAATCTCTTTTCCATATTGGTTTCTCTCTCAAATGTTTCTTTCAAGTTTACTATTGATGGGGTCTTGCTTGGTTGATTTATAAAGTAACAACCTTGCACCTGTTTAGTCCATTGATAGTTCAGCTTGTTGCACCAAATGCCAACAGCCATCATCCTGTCTTATGTCTACCTCACCTTGACATTGTGCTGACTCTATTATCATCAATTTGGTCAATTTTTTAACTAGTAATGGCCTGACTTATTTATTGTCTCATCAACTTCTAGGAAAATTTCCATTGCACTCTCACTTTTCCCCCTAATCATATGTTTGCTTGTTCAACTCATCAGATTCCAACCTTTCACATGTTTTTCCTGTTGCTACCCCAGCTTACCATATACTTTCATCCAAAAATCTTGTTGTAATCTCTACAATCTATTATCTTGGTTTTTCCATCAAATACCAACACTTGTTGTTTTTCTTACCTCATCTTTCCTAGTTTCTTTGTCTCTTCACTGTATCAAATCCTGCTATTGCCCTTTTGACTTTTCATCTATCAGGTTTAGTTGCTACCTTTAGTAGTCTTCCATTTTCATTAGGCCTACTAATTAACTAGTTCTTTATTTACCTCAAGCTTTAGGCAAGGGGGTGTGTTGAAACTTTGTTCTGATCCTTTTGCTGCCTAAATCATGAGTGCAACCATATATTTTTCAGCTTCATATTCCTTTACAAATCTTTGCTCATGAGTATTAAATTCTGGTGATTTATTTATACTATAATATGAATTTATAGTTCTAGTGAATCCTTTATCTTAAATACATGTGGATCATTTGCTTCAATCCTGTCTGAAGTGGTCCTCCAAGTTTTTCAGAATCTCATGGATCATTATTGAATATCATTAATTCCTTTTTATCCTTACCTGCCAACCACTTGTCAACCATCCTGTAATTAGTCTATATATAGTGATGCCTGATCAAGTGAATTAAAATTATCTTTTCTGTTTTACTTTGAACTGGAGTTCCCCTCTCTTTCCTCCCTAGATACTCTTCTCTTATCATCATAAGATTTTATCTCATCCTCTCTAAGTGCCTGAGCCAGAGCTTTCAACTTGAAATTCACCAAAACTCTCATGAGGATACCAGGTGATGGGGTCCAGAATTCTTGCTAAAATTGATGATTCTGAGTAAAGAACAGGAGTTTTCATTGGACAAATCACAGTGAAAATCATTGTGTTGAAAAAACTGCAATCACTGTTGAAATAAACAGCTCTCCCAGCATCCAGTTGATCTGGTCAATATCACTTCCATTCCAGATGGATGTCACAGATTGCTCTCCATTCTTGTCTACTCACTCAAATTTCGTAAGTGCTAGTTGGTTGTCACATATTCCCCAACCTTCATCATCCTCTATCATTTCTATTCTCTATCTTCATCATCTCCTGTCATCTCAATCTCCAATCCTCATTCTCTTCTATCCTTTTGATCTCATCATTTGATCTACTATCTCAAGGCAATCAGCTACCACTTTAGTCATCTTCTTGTCAAGTCCACTCAAGACCTCTACAACAACTCTGCTCATCTGATACGTGTCTGGCTCTTCAAGGCTCCTATCCTCACTTGCTTTCTTCTCATCCATCCTAGCTACTTCTCCTCAATCATTCAGTGTTCTTTTCTCAGTCAACCCATCACTGTTACTTCATCTCTAGGCGGTATGCCTCTTTTCCTCGATTTCTTTGGTTGATTTTCTCAAGCTCCATCCGTTCACTTTATTTCTTCTCTCAAATTTCTTTTTATTGTCCTATATTTACATTGAATTTTAATTTCCTCAGACTGGTTTTGATTTCTAGAATTATACAATCAAATTACTCACTTTTTATCACATTTCCATGGATATTGGTTGAGGGGGATTTGATAAAGGACCAATGATCAGCATAACCATACGTGATCTTGGTCTGAAACTTCTTAAATTACTTAGAAACTTTGACATTGGGGAATTCAATGACTTCATTAGCAGTTTATATACCTTTGATGGTAAAGATCATTTTTAAATATACAAGAAACAAAGCACTTTTTTTCCTTTTTTTGAGATGGAAAGATCCATTAGAGTATTTTCAATGGGAGGTTTAGTTGATAATTATAAGATTAAATTGTGGCAATGGAGGATGTGTGAGGCAGTTCCTGGAGAATTTGGAACAGAGTTGCAGATTGATTGATGGTTGAATAAAATTGGGTTTGAACCAGATGAAGAGGAAGAAGGTGACACTGATCCCTAAGTTGATTTTGGTTGAACTTGAGTAGGGAGTTTGAATCCTGCTAGAATGCATTGTCTTTTTGATTTTTATATTCTTTAAATAACAAATTTAGTTACCATTATCACTTCCTTAATATTCTCATCAACTCATTACTCATGTCTCAGGCCCCTTCCGAGGGCTCTCTAGTTGTATTTAACCTGCTACCTTAGGCCCCCTTTGGAGTTCTCTAGTTGTCTCTTTTTGATGCTTATATTCTGTAACCAAAAACTTTAGTTAAATTTATCACTACCTTACTATTCTCATTAACTCATTGCTCATGTCTCAGGATCCCTCTGGGGGCTCTCTAGATGTATTCAATTGGCTGCCTTAGGCCCCCTTTGGGGTTCTCTAATTGTCTTTAAATGATGGTTCTTCCCTGGTACCATCAATGAAACTCATCCAATTACCAAGAAACAATGCCAGAGTGCCTCGTTCTTGTCATCAGATCAATTCCTCTTGACTATACAAGTATTTTCCCCTCTCCATTGGCTCTTTGCAGCCCTATTATTTTACTCACTCCTCAAAATCATCTTACTCCCAATCAAAAACCTTTAACCATTAAAAGCCAAAAGCTCATCCAACTAAGCTATCCGATCAAATTCATTTTTCAAACTGGTTGCCTTACCATTACCATCTCAAAAACTTCTGATCATCCTTTGACCTCAGTCCTTGCTATCAAATCTTTATTCAATCTCTCTATCCAACCATCCCATCAACTTCAGCTTCTCCCTCAGTCATCCATTAATCCTGCTCTCCTCTAGCTTCACCCCTTGAATCCTCTCTACCTCTCATTTCCTCAAACCTTGTCACCCATCACCGCCTTCTACCTCTCAGATGGTCCTCCACTTCCCTTGGTCACCCTTGGCATTTTCCCCAACCTTGTTTATCTATCTAAATTCTCCTGAATCTGGCCTTACATCTCTCACCTCAATCTCCTTCATCTCAAGTTTCTGTTTTGTCTTTGCCAATCACTTTTACTGGCTCTTTAAACTTGCCAATTGCGTCTACCAGCCCATTTTTCACCAATATCATCCTTCAATATAACCCATCCAATTGCTGGAAATAATTTCCTCCCCAACATAAAAAATCCACTCCTCTACATCAACAGCATCCCATTTGCATCATCATTCCTCAATTTTCATCAGGGCCTTGCTCATCTCATTCCAATCCAAATTATTATAACCTCCAATCAACCTCAAACTCCCTCCCAATCATCATACCATCTCCCTCCTGACCAATTCCTACTCAAATTCAATCAAATCTCATCCAAGCCCTCATGCCTTCAATCATTCAAACTGTTTTTTGCCTCAAGAAAATCTATTTTCCGCCTCTACATGATCCAGCCAACCAACTCTTTGTCCCTTCACAGTCTCTCAATTGGCCCAATCCTCCTAACAAGGACCAAAACTGATTGAACTATTGTTTTCTCCCCCAAGATTTAAATCAATTCAGATCAAACAATGGAGAACCTGATCCAATCTTAATCACTGCGTTGTTCCCCTACTTTATCCCTAAGAGGATCATCAAAAACTTCAAACCATCCTTCTTCCCCATCATGAAACTGATCTCTCAACCTCTCAATTCAACCCTTCCATCACAAGAACTGATCCAACCAGGCAGGCTGCGCAAGATTTTCTATTTCTCACCCTACCCTCTGTTGAATATCTATTTCCTGGCAAATTCACTGTCTTTTTTCCTGCAACCGTGTTCTCTACTCACCTTCAATCAAAAACTTCCTGTGGCTATTTAATTCAATTCAATCCCCAACTACTTAATCTCTGGGTACCATCCCAACTGGCTCAATTTTAATAAATGGGCTTCTTTGCCAAATCAATCATCAGATTTTCAATTAGCCTCAAGTTCCAAAACCTGTGGATCAATCATGATTCAAACCTGGTGGAAAAACTGATCATCTTGGATGAATATCTCTTGGAGTCCTTACTCTCCTCCCATCTCTCCCTTCCTCCTATCATCCCTTTTTCAATTGAATATTCACCTGCATCTCATACCCTATCCATCATCATCCTACTCACCTCCACCCTTTCTTGCTCTCCCAACATCCTCTCCACCTTTGCACGCTTGCTCTCACCATCTTGATTGCGCTTCAACCTTGCTTGCAACCTTGATTTCCACTCAGCTCCGCCTTACGATTGTCCACTCATCCTCTCCACCTATTCAAAATCACTTAAAATCTCAATTGCTTCTCATCCCCATCTTGCTTTCTTTCCCTCTCATTGTCTTTCCAACCTTGATTTCTCTCATTTGGAAAAATTCACCATTGTCCTCAACTTACCACTGATTGATGCTCTTCTTTTCTCCCCTTTAATCAATCCATCTTCCATCAACTCAGATGCTTGCTCCATCTGCTTTTATCCATTTTCTAACTCTCCCCAGCCCAACTTTTTTGCGCTTGTTCTCTCAATTCTCTCCTCACTCTGAAACCTTGCTTGCACCTTGCCACCCATCCAAAATTGCTTGATCCTGGCTTGCTTCCTTGGTTGAAACTTTTTTGCAACTCATCAATCATCCTCAAATCAACTCAGTCTCCCACTACGCCACCCTCATCAGCAACTTCATTCCCACCCTTGGTTGCTCTTCCACTTTTCAACCTCAGTCACTCTCTAACCAACATCATTCCCTCAAAAGAGTGGTACATTCATTTGGCCTCTCCTGTTACCCTTACCATCCTACCATTGGTCCTCATGCAACATCACCACTCGCTCCCTCTCCTCCAACTCATTTGCTCCACCTGCTACTACATCACCCATTGGTCCATCTTCTCCATCTCATCTGCTCCAACTGCTGCTACATCAACCATTGCTCCATCTCCTCCATCTCATCTGCTCCACCTGCTGCTATATCACCCATTTCTCCATCTCCTTCATCTCAACTGCTCCACCCACTACATCAAAACTGGCTTCATCTACTCCATCAACACTTCCATCACCCTTTGCCATCCATAAAACATATGAACAACCAACTCTTAAAATGATCACCATTAACCCCAACAGTCAACTTCAAAAACATATCAACATTCCTTCCATCTAGTATTGAACAGGCTGTTTTTTTTCATCCTTCCCTCCTTTTTGTTCAATACTATATCTATAGCTTTGTGCTCTCCATCCTATTTCATTATCACCATAACATTCATTGCTATTACATATTATCATCACCCACCATTATCCCGTAACTGCCACCTCTCCATTCCAACTTCATCTCTATCACCATCACCATCACCACCACCATTACCATTACAATCATCACCAAAACAATTAACATCATCATCATCATCATCACTATAATCATTATCATAATCATCATCATCATTATCATCATCATCATCATCATCATCATCATCATCATCATCATCATCATCATCATCATCATCATCATCATCATCATCATCATCATCATCATCATCATCATCATCATCATCATCATCATCATCATCATCATCATCATCATCATCATCATCATCATCATCATCATCATCATCATCATCATCATCATCATCATCATCATCATCATCATCATCATCATCATCATCATCATCATCATCATCATCATCATCATCATCATCATCATCATCATCATCATCATCATCATCATCATCATCATCATCATCATCATCATCATCATCATCATCATCATCATCATCATCATCATCATCATCATCATCATCATCATCATCATCATCATCATCATCATCATCATCATCATCATCATCATCATCATCATCATCATCATCATCATCATCATCATCATCATCATCATCATCATCATCATCATCATCATCATCATCATCATCATCATCATCATCATCATCATCATCATCATCATCATCATCATCATCATCATCATCATCATCATCATCATCATCATCATCATCATCATCATCATCATCATCATCATCATCATCATCATCATCATCATCATCATCATCATCATCATCATCATCATCATCATCATCATCATCATCATCATCATCATCATCATCATCATCATCATCATCATCATCATCATCATCATCATCATCATCATCATCATCATCATCATCATCATCATCATCATCATCATCATCATCATCATCATCATCATCATCATCATCATCATCATCATCATCATCATCATCATCATCATCATCATCATCATCATCATCATCATCATCATCATCATCATCATCATCATCATCATCATCATCATCATCATCATCATCATCATCATCATCATCATCATCATCATCATCATCATCATCATCATCATCATCATCATCATCATCATCATCATCATCATCATCATCATCATCATCATCATCATCATCATCATCATCATCATCATCATCATCATCATCATCATCATCATCATCATCATCATCATCATCATCATCATCATCATCATCATCATCATCATCATCATCATTCTCCCCATCATGCTAGGCAGCTATGCCTGAGGTCCTTGTTGCTTCTCTTACAATATTAATATCATATTCCCCATATCATGCTAGGAAACTATGCCTGAGTTCCTTGTTTCTCCACTTGAAATAGGCTATCATTCCCCAAATGATTCTAGGCAACTTTGCCTGGGTTCCTTGTTGCTCCTCTTAAAATAGACTATCATTTACCCATTGTATATCCTGACAAGGTGGTTTCTTGTCATATATTCCTCAATTCCAATATTCTACTCTCATTTCTCATGAATCCCAGGAATTTTTGCTGGTTTTAAATTTGTTTGTAATGTTGTCAGTTATGGTGGTGTGTTGTCTTTTTGATGTTTATATTTTGTAACTAACAAATTTAGTTACCTTCATCACTATCTTACTATTCTCATTAACTCATTACTCATGTCTCAGGCCCCTTCTGGGGGCTCTCTAGTTGTATTCAATCTTCTGCCTTAGGCCCCGTTTGGGGTTCTCTAGTTGTCTTTAAATAATGGTCCTTCCCTGGGACCATCAATGAAACTCATCCAATTACCAGACAACAATACCAGAGTGCCTCTTCCTCCTCATCAGATCAGTTCCTCTTGACTATACAATTATTTCCCCCTCTTCATTGGCTCTTTGCAGCCCTTTCATTTTCCTCACTCCTCAAAATCATATTACTCCTTATTAAAAAATAGTTTTTTTAAATTAAAGCAGTAATGATCTTTAAATATGTGGATAAAGAAAATGCAAGTAGGTGATTTGGTATTTTTTGAAAGTGAAATTATCCATAAATAAATTATTAAATAAATAGAAAGAGGGTCTAAATTTAATTCTGGGGATTTTTATGGCTGGGCTGGAGTATCAAACTAGCCAGAGAAGAGAGGAATAAATTAATGGGGCATATCAGAGTTAAGAAAACCCTCCATTTTTTAATGGTGGGTTTCAACCCAAATCTGCCATTTCAAAACTTCCATTAAAAATCAAAAAACCTACTTATTTTACATCAGATGTGTCATAGTTACCTGAAAAAAATGAGTTTTTCAAATGAATTATTTGAAGGCTTTCACTGCCCCAACCCTGCATTCCATATCATCACCCCTGGTTTCAACCTCCAACCTCATTGGAAAAATTCTACCACCAACCTCATCCAAAAAAATTGATTCATTGCTCTCATCATCTCATCACTCTCTTCTCTTCTTGATATCCTCATTGCTTCATCACTTTCATCACTTCATCACTCTCATCACTTTATCACTTTAATCACATCCTAAATCTCATTCCTTTATCACTCTTCTCACTTCCTCACTCTCATTTCTTCATTACTATTCTCATTGCTTCATTTCTTTCATCATTTTATTGCTTTCATCAAATCCTAACTCTCATTGCTTCATCCCTTCATGCCTCTTATCCTTTAAAAATAGCCCCTCAGCAAACCTACACCCCCAAGTCCAAACCCAAATTCAATGGACCAAAGAAAAAATCCCCAAGGAACTCTACATCAAACAATCCTCCCCCTCCAGCTTTCAAAGGTGCAAGTCAGGTCACAAGATCTGATCACATCATCTGGTAAACTGGTTAAACATTCCCTCCAACTATGACGCTTTCTTTGGATCCAACAACAAAACACAAGTTGGATGACCTCTGTCCTGTAAGTTTAATTAATGTTTATCTCCTGATGGCCAATGAACTGAAGCATAAAACAAAAGTTAGGCTGGATCTTTCATCCAAACAGATGACGGAGCAATTCAATAACTATAAAGCCAAGTACAAAAAGGCCCACTCATTGTCAATCTCCACCAGCTTTGGTTTCACTGACTCCAATAAAGCCAAGGGAATCAACTTGGTGGTTGATAAGTTGGAATCCATTTGTTCTTTTTATATTCATATGAATGAAAAAATTGGGGAGAAGGCCAAAATCACCCCTTTGGCTGCTTCTGACACCCAACAATCCAATTCAGTAGATGGAAAGGACTTGTTTGTGGAGGCTCAGCTTAGCATTGATGATCCCAAAAAAACCTATGAGTGGCACCAATCCAATTTGGAGGAGGATATTCCAAAAAAAGCTTCTCCAATAACATCTAAATAAGCACTGATCAATGGTTTAAACCCTTCCTTGGACCCCTCACTTCTTTCTTTGGATCACTCTCTCCCTGGGGTGGAAGAAATTAACAACTTGGCTAATGAGGAGCAAGTTATTCCAATATCTCCACTACAATCAAAATCTGTTCAAGTAAGGAAGCAAGTTCTTTCCTTTTCTTTCCGGTGAATCCTGACTGATTTAGATTGTAAAAAAACAGCAACATCAATTTCTGAACATCCAAAAAAATAAAGCCAATGGGGCCTCCCACATCACCTTCAAATGAGAGTGTTGATCCCACACAAAACTCCTCTGCAAAGGGAAAGAAAAATGCCTACAATCCCATCAACATCAACCCCAATAGCAGTCAAAAGAGGAGAAAAAATTACAATTTTTCCAGATTTAAAGATGTTGTGGAGAAGCAAGATTCAAGTAAGTTAATTCATTGAATCTGCTTACTTTCAAAATCAAGCTATTTCCTATTTCTCTCCAAATAATAGTGAAATCACAAATTGAAGCTGACAAAATTTGATTTGAAAAGGAGAATTGGGATTGTCAACTGCCTATTAATTTTCAAAAGAAGGAAGCCAAGAGTTTGGCTCATAAAAAGAAATTTGATGCTCAGTAAAAATGGAAACATGCAGAGCAGGAGCTTCAAAAAGAGGAAAATTAGAAGGATCAAAAGGAAGAGAGGCTGGAAAAGGAGAGAAAAAAACTGGCAATGGAACAAAAAATAGGTTATTGGTAGCCATGGCATTTATTTGTAGCAGTAGAACTGTGGATTAAATAAAGGAAATTACTCAATTCCTGGGCTTGCAAAATATTTAATTTGGTTTAAAATTTAAAAATAAAAACAAAAAAATTATTTTCAAATATGAAAATGTTTGAGCCTATTTTTAACCCCACCAATGAAAAAAGGTTTCTTATTTTTATTTACATTTTTGGTTCTAGAGTATATTTGTCCACTTTTCAAGTCCCTGCAAGTGTTCCAAGTGGTCTTGTTAACTTGAATAGACATGGCCATCCTAGTAGGGTGGCATTCTCCAAAGCAGGAATAGTACAGTGCTGGTACTTGTTTGCTTCCCTAACCATTTTCACAATAACTTTTTTTTTGAAGCAAATGCCAAAACCCAAGTTAGTCAAAACAAATTTCCCATTGAATACTTGATATCTTTCCTTGTTGTTGATAATTTTTCCATTTGATTTTTTGGCTGGAACCACCAGTAGAAAGGAATAGGAAGAGATCTCACCTTTGTCAATTTGGGGAGCATTTTAGAAGGAATTTGAATTGATGGTGAGTGGGAGGCACAGTCAAAAGGAGTTAGCTGGGATTCAAATTCCAATGAAGAGAAAGAGGGAATATGGTTTTCCAGAATTGTTTGATGGTTGGAATCATGTGCCAGTCTGGCTAATTTTTGGAATATTTGGCCCAAAATTTGTGAGGCCTTGTCAGACCTAAGGTTCAAAAGAGCAAAATCTTGAGGAGAAGGTTGAATAGCAGCTTTCTTCAAATATCTTCCAAATAGTTCAGAAGGGTTCATCAATTTTTGCCATCCAATTGCCCACATTTTAACACCCCAAGATCTTGTGGGACCAATAGTGTTGAAAATTTTTTTGGATTGTTGAAGGAAAGTTGTTAATGTGTTTATTTCCTGCTTTTCTTTCTGAGAGAGTTTATTCAAAGGGAAAAATTCAATTATTGAAAACAGAGCGTGGTGATTGGAATGGCCAGGAACAGCCACTTTTCCAGAGGTGAAGAAATGGAAATGTTTAATCTTCTGTTTGGCCTGTCCAAACTCTTCAAGGGAGGTTTTTTGAGTTTTCTTTTTGGCAGCAATATCAGGATACAAATCCAAAGGTTGCACTTTTGTTGAGACCAAACCACCTTTTCATTCAACCCTTCTTCATCTAATTCCAAAGAGATTTAAGAATCTATCATTTGAGCCCTCTTTTGCCAAAGAACCCTCTGCTTTCTACCTATCTTTATGTTTTTAAAACCATCTCGATCCATCTTGATCCCTCCCAGGAAATTATGGTGCTTGGGGTGATTATCAAGAAGGTATTCAAATCTTTGTATAACATTTTTAGTACATTGGTAGAAGCGTTGGAAGTCCAGAAAAGGGACGGGGTTTGAAAGAACAAGTGGTCAAACACAGGTTTGCAATTCATGGGATCCAAAAAAAAGCCCCCCCAAAAAAATCATTATTAAGTTATAATTGAGGTAGATGATCAACAAAAAGAGAAAAAAAATCCAGGTCAATCTTACCCCCGCAAAAAAAATAAAATAAAAATAAAGGGTCAGCCCAATATCTCAATCATCTGGGTGGAGGCAGAGGAGAAGGAGGAGAGGAAGGGAGGTGGTTGCTGCAAATGATTGACCAATTGATAGGCAAGCAATTGGTCAATTTCTGGAAGTTTAATTGACAAAACAAATGGAAAACAATAAATTTATTGTTTGAACAGCAAGCAATCAATTGCTCATTTGTGCTTCAATCAACCAAAAAAACAGAAAAAAATTGATAAAGTTCTTGTAGTTTGTTTGGTAAATAATTCTGCAAACCCTCAATCAATTGCTGGAAGTTTGATTAACCAAACAAACCACAAGCAATCAATTGATCATTTTCCATTTGATTGGTCAATTGATTGCTTGCCGGTCCATTGATTGATTGAACCACAAATAATTGCTTGATTTTTTGCCGTTTGTTCAGTCAATCAATCTGCAAACAACCAATCAATTTCCCATGGTTTGATCAATTGATCAATTGTTTGTGGTTTCATCCAATTGATCCAATGGCAAAAAATTGATTTTTTTTTGTGGTTTTATAAATTGATTGAACAGCAAACAATTAATTGCTTGCGGGTCAAGAGATGAGGAGGAGGAGGGGGGGTGCTTACCTGGGTTGCCAGGAAGTGCCAGGCAAAAAAAATCAAGGAGGGGGTTTAATATCTGAAAGGAGGAGGAGGAGGGAGGAGGTCAGAAAATGATGGGGTGGAGGAGGAGGGGGGGATCTTACCTGGGGTTCCAAGCAAAAGACAAGCAAAATTGGGAGCTGAAGAAGGAGGAGGATGACTGGGGGGGACTTTGAGGTGGAGAAGATGGGTGAGGTGGTTTAATGGGGAGGAGGAAGGAGTGGACCAGTGGTGAGTGAGGTGGAGGTGGTTTGGTGAGGAGGAAGAAGTAGTGGACTGGCATTTTGGTGGTGTGAGGTATGAGTGGGAGTTTTTGTGTTGAAGTCCACCAAAAAAAAACCCTGGGATTCTTGGTTGAAAAATAAATAAAACATTACTGTTATCAGAATTTTTACCTATTTTGAAACAGAATTTTACACATTAAAGTGAGAATGTGTGAGGGGTAGAATCCACTCCCTCATGGAAGAAGATGAGGTAAACAATGAGATGGGAATGACTTGAGGAGGATTTGGAATATTATCTTCAAATATTTTTTCCCATTCATCTTTGATGTTGGCCAGAAGGTTGTGAAGGATTACACAAGTTATAATCCAGTTGATGTGGATCTTCATGTCTTTTTAATTATGAAGCTGGTTTTTCATTTTGCTCAAGCTGGCCCATCTTCCTTCCAGGACTCCCATGGCATGCTGAATCCAAACTTAGGATTTGGCAAGATTATAGTTGAAATAAGTTTTGGCTTGATTGCTGGATGAAACATTGCAGTGTGCTGGAACCACATATTTTTCACAAGGATAAGATTAATTGGACAGGAGGTTTTTACCTTGCCCAAAATATTTCTCTGGTTTTGGGGCAATCTGCATCCAATTGAAAACATATGAATTGTGACAATAACCTGGAATGCTAGCATGGAGGGATATGAACTTCTTTTTTTTATCAAAAACAATTTGTAGTTCCACAGAGTATCTAGACAAACAGATAAAACATACTTGTTCACTGTTTTTCCAATGCTGTTATCAAAGGATTTGGAAAAGAAATGAATTAATTTCCTTTTTTCAAATTGAAATATTGGTTTCCATCTAGCTTGGGTTTTTGAATCAAGGGGATATTGGTTCCATCAACAAAACCAATTCAACCAGGAAAGCCATTGGTCTCCATTACTTGAGATAGGCCAATTATAAAATCACAACCCTGGGGTCACAAAAGGTTGTTTTCAACCCATCTGAGTCCCAAATGGATATATATATTTTTTTAATTTTCTTTTTTACTTTTTGTGATAATAGGGCATCTCAGAGTTAGAAAAACTGCCATTAGAAAACTGATATTTTTTTTTACCAAACCTGCCATTTTTAATGGCAGGTTTCTGAAATACACATACCCCCTAGCTGGTGTATTTCAAAATGGCGGGTTTCATGGAAATGGTGGATTCTAAACATCAAACCTGCCATTAAACCCACTATTTATGTGTCATCATCCATCCACCATCCATCACATCTAAAACACCCATCCATGTCAGCAAATCCATACCAATCCTATCTCCATTACATCACACACATCTCATCTTCATTGCTTCACAACTCTATTGCTTCACATCTCCATTGACATTACCTTTTTTTTTGGTAATAAGCCTGGCCCAATTAGTTCACGCCCAGGCCCAGTAATGTTTTACTTTTTTTGTTTTTTTTTTTTTTTTTTTTTTTTTTTGATCACATGACTGACATTTCCTTTTTTTCTTTTTTTTTGCAATCTTTTTTTGATGGCTTTTCCTTCAATTCCATCCCATCTCCCACTGTAATCACAATGTTATACGCTAAATTGAATCTGTTCTTGATCCTCACCCCAAGCAGAGTATTTGCCTGGGAGGGAACAAGATGGAAGGAGATGGGGTGGCAAACATAAAGACAGGTGGCAAGCAGAGGGCTTTGAACCAAAAGAGTGATAAAATGAGGGCATTGGAAATCTCTTTGGAACTTTCAGAGGATGGAATCAATGAAAAGTTTCTATGTTCTAGACGTAAAACAGCCAATTTGTTTTTCCTGACCTTGGACTTGGAATTGATTTCAAGCAAAAAGGTATAGTGAAAATGGTTTGGGAAGACAATAAGTACAAGCACTGTACTTTTCCTGCTGTGGAGACTTTCACTCATAAAAGAATGGCAATTTCAATGCAAATAAACAAAATGACTTGAAACACTTTCAGGGACTTGGGGAGTGGGAAAATATACTCCTGGAAAAAAATATAACCAAAAAGAAAAAGGGTAATGTTAAATTCACGGCTCATTGAGCCATGCACACAGTTTGAAATGGGCCACCTGGCACGGCACATGGTCCAATTGGAGCCGTGTACAGCCCCCCATGGCTCACATAGTTGTGCAGCCCACCCAACCCGTTCCACCGCCGTGTGGACTTCCACACCACTACATTCAAGCCGTGTGGAGTTTTACACAGCTCAAATGTAGTTGTGTGGCATTCCACATGGCACCGGACCGCAGTAAGCAAAAAAAAAAGGAAAAGGAAAAGGAATGAAGGGGTACTTACACAACCCATAAACTAAATAAACCTTCCAAAAAACAGGAATCAGCCAAAAGATAAAAGAATTTTCATTTTTTGGTTAAAAAAATAAATAAATATATATATATATATAAATAAAACTGGTAGTATCCAATGGAATAGTCCTAAAGTAAAAAGACCCAAAAAAAACAAGTAACTGGACTAGCCGTAAACTAAAAACACCAAAAAAAAGATAATTCAATTGACAAGCACTAAGTTAAAAACACCAAAAAAAATACAACTAACTACACAAGCCCTAAAGTCATTTCAACTTGACTAGCCCTAAAGTAAAAGCGCCAAAAAACTAAAGAAGTCTTTTGACAAGCCCTAAAGTAAAAGTGCCCAAAATAATCTTGACAAGCCCTAAGGTAAAAACACCAAAAAAAAAACAAGTTCAACTTGTGTTAAGCTGATCCCATCCCAAGCTTAAAATAAGTTAAGCTTGTGATGGAATCAGCCCAACACAAGTTGAACTGACTTAGAATTGAACTCTCATTCAAAACACTCAATATAATGATGTTAACTCCAAACACTAAACATAATGATGTTCAAAATGTGATAACCCTTTATATTAATAGAACTTGTTAGCTGCATTAGAATTACAATTTATATGAAACCCAATGATGAAATGAAGTAAAATTCTATTAAAATCTAGAATACATTTACAGTTGATCTTTGAGATGATCAACCCAACCAGAGGCTCTTTTAGAAATCAAGGAATGTGGTTTTGCTTCAATGAGCAGCATTGGAATAATTTCTCCCTCAAGTACTAATAGAACCCAGTGGTTATTGTTTACAAAGGAAATGAACATTGGATCTGATTGATCAGTAACACCATTTTTCATCGGAGTATAAGTATCACATGACTCCAATAAAATGAAACATATAGGTTTGGAATATGCGTCTTCTATGGTTTGACCCATGTCCAATTTAGCCAGCCATTTTGAGGAGGGACTCTTTTCATTGATGTCTTCAACATCAAGTCTTTGTTTAATCTTTTAAACCTCCTTTGCACCGCCAAGCATCTTAATGTAGCATGCTTTATGTTTCTCTAATGTTTCAATCATTTCCTTCCTAACTTTAAACCAACCATGTTCTTCATAACCAAGAGATTTAGCAATGACTCCAAATCCGCAATTCCCGTCTCCAATTGGATCTCAAAACTGACCCAAGAACTTATGAAATTTCAAGGGTATTTGATTGAGATATTTCACGTTTGGTTCCTATCATTAAAACTGACTTAGTATTCATTTCTTTAATTGGATCAATGAAATGAAAACTCACCAAAGATGAGCTTCTGGTTGAGCTTTGCTGCATGTTCTCTTCCTCTGAAGAGGATTCTGATTCCAAATTAAGTGATCCCAATTCACTTTCAGTCTCTTCCTGTGAACTAAGAAATTCAAATTCATATTCTGCCATATTTGACTAAAAATTCATCATTAGTTGAAAACTAAGTTCATTAAACCCAAAAAATGAACATATCTCTAAAGAAAAGACTTACAATATTTCGTCTTTTGTTGTTTGGAGCCCTTCTAGTTATTTTTTCCCCCCTTGAGTTGTTTGTCAAAAAGCTCAAACCAAGATGGTTCTTGCCGCGTATCTGTCAATTTTGGCCTTCCCCTACTTGATTGTAAGACTTAAGGTTTAAGTCTTGGCTTGGATCAATATTTTGTAATCTTCTGAATTATATACTTCAATAGGCCACTTTGCTCATGATCTGGAGACTCCAAGATCAAAACTCAAACGTTTTTTTTGTTATGAAAACCAGAGCTTTTTTGAAAGTTTTCCAATTGGCTTTCATTCCTACAACATGCAATTGTGAAGTTTTGTACTTATTTGTTTTATAAGTACAATCCAACATAGCAATATGATGGAATTTTTTTGAAAGCTTTACTGCCTCTGGATGTGCTAAGGACAGGGCCTCCAAGGGACCCTCTCCACTGAACTTTGACCTTTGAATCCAACCTTTTTCTTCAAGCTGTTTATAGAGCACCTCTATAACACTTTTTCCCTTTATTTCTGCAAGCATTACCTTCTGCTTAGTGTTATAGATTTTTTGGTCATCAACATAATCCTGCCCATCAATCTTGCTCAATTTTATCTTCAGTTGTAATGTATTGAGCCCATCATTCATGCCTTCTACTAGATCTTCTAAGGCCACCCCCAAGATTCTCCTCAGTTGAGGCTGCACAGAGGAATGTTCAGATGGTTGATGGTTATGTTGGGTTTCTTTGTAGGAGAGGCGCCACAAGGGGTCTGCCTTTGTTTGACTTGCATGGATTAAAAACTTGCACCCAGCCTTCCTTGTGTGAGTTTTTCTAGACTGTTTGGTGAGAAGATTTCTTGAATAGGAACCATGTCTATCACAGGCTAAATCCACATATTGGTCATGCTTTGAGTTGAAAACTGTTAAAGCGTAACCGTGCTTCATTTCCCATGTTTGATGATAGTTTTATGCCTCTTCCCTAGTAGGAAAAGCACTAAAGGGAGGTGGTTCAAGTGTATCTAGGAAACATTCATTGCTTAAGTCATAGTTTTATAGTTACATGAACCCATCAGTTTCAATCAAATTAAATATGGCAAAGACCAGTAACATAAAATTTTACTCACCACCAGCGGTCATGTCCATTTTTGAATCATTTTGTTCCTCAATGGTCACCCTTGATGAGTATGCAATTGGGGCATCCAATGTTCATTACCCAAATCCCTTTTTCTTTTTCCAAATTATTGTTGATGGCACTATCAATGTAGACCTTCCATGCAGCCATGTAACAAGAAGAAGGGCTTACCACTGTTCCCATGCAAAAAAAATGCAATTTTATACTTCAGTATTCAATCCAACTTTTAATTGATCAAACAAAGTTTTCTCACTTTCAAGTTGAGAAAAAATTGTTTGCAGATTTTTATATTATTTATGATAATTCAATTTAATTTCACTTGGGTTTCCCTTTAATGTCTCTTTGGGATTGCTAGGTGTGGAACAACAGTCCAACAAAGTATGTGTTAATCCCAAATTTGGGTTTACAGAACCCAAGTGTGGTCCAGGGGGTGCCCAAAATTCTGGCACAGCTTCTGGGGGGGTTTGAACCCCCAAACACAGCCTATTTGAGCCGTGTACGGGGGTTACACAGCTCCTACGCAACCCCCTGGGGGTCACGTGTGTTTGAAACGGCCCCTTGTAGTCATCTTTGGGCCCCCACGGCTCATTTGAGCTGTGTAGGGCCCTACACAACTACCACATGGTTTGAGCAGTGAATTTAACATCACCCAAAGAAAAAATATTTTTTTATTGTTGGGGTTAAAAATAGTCTTAAGCTTGTTGTAATAAAAAATTATTTTTTTTCTTTTTAAGTTTTTAATCAAAGAAAATATATTTACAAGCCCAGAATTTGAGTAATCTGCTTTAATTCATCTACTTTTCTACTGCTACTAATGTATGCCACAGCCATTGACCACTTATCTATTTGTTCTGTTGCCAGTTGTTCCCTCTCCATTTCCAGTTGTACTTGCTGTTGATCCTTCTCCTTTTCCTCTTTTATAAATTCCAGCTCAGCCTGTTTCAACTTCCACTTAGCATCCCATTTTTTTTGATGAGCCAAACTCTTGTCTTTCTGCTTCTGAAAATCAATAGCCAGTTGACAATCCCACTTCTCCTTTTAAAACTGAAGTTTTCTAGATTCAATTTGCAATTTGACTTTTTTTCAGAGGGGAATAGGAATGAGCTTGATTTGATAACCAAGGAGTATCCAATGGGCTTACTTGAATCTTGCTTCTCCATGATCTCCTCAAAGCCCAAAAAATTTGAAGTGTTTCTCCTCTCTTGAATGCTATTGGGGTTGATGTTGATGAAATTGGGGGCCATTTGCTTTCCCTTTGCAGATGAGATTTTTGTGGGAACATAATTGCTGTCATTTGAAGGGGATGTGGGAGGCCCAATTGGCTTGAATTTTTGGCTATTCAGGAATGGATGAGACTGCTTCTTTCAAATCTAAATCAGTCATGATTAACCAGACAGACAACAAAAGAACTTGGTTCCTTACTTGAGCAGAGGTTGATAGCAATTGTGATACGGGAATGAAATCCTCCTCATTGGCCAAGTTCTTCAGTTCTTCCAACCCAGGAAGAGAGCAATCAAAAGAAGTAAATGAGGGGTCCAAGGTTGGGTTTGACGAATCAATCAATGCAGAAAGGGACGTGATTGGAGCTTATTGTGTTTGAATATCCTCCTTGGCATTGGATGGGGCCCACTCAAAGGCAAAGGTTTCATCAAGGTCCTCATTGATAGGCTGAGCATCCCCAGGAAAGTCCCCGGAATCAACTGAATCAGGTTTTTGGGCATCAAAAGTAGCTAGAGGGGTGATGTTGGCCTTCTTTCCAAATATTTCATCCATTTGAACATAAAAAGGAAAAATGGATTCCCACTTATCAAGCACCAAGTTGATTCCCTTGGCTTTTTTGGAGCCAGTGATACCAAAGCTGGTGGAGATTGACATGGAGTGGGACTTTTTGTAATTTTCTTGATAATTCTTTAATTGCTCCCTCATCTGTTTGGATGACAGATCCAGAATAACTTTTGTTTTATTTGTGATTTCATTGGCCATCAGGAGATAACCATTGACCTTAGAAGATAAAGGTTGGCCAACACGTGTTTCATTATTGTATCCAAAGAAAACATTGTAGTTGGACCAAACTTTGAACTAGTTTAACAGGATGATGTGATCAGCTCTCTTGAGCTGACTTGAGCCTTTGGAAGCTGATGGGGGAGGATTTTTGGATGTTGGGTTTCTGGGGGATGTTTGCTGTGGTCCATTGGATTGTTTAGTGGACTTACAGGGGGTAGATTTCTAAGGGGACATTATGAGAGTGATGAAGCCAAGAGGATAGGAAGAGATGAGAGTGATGAATTGACAAGAGGGGTAAAGCAATGAAAGTTAAGATGTGATGAAAGCAATAAAGCAATGAGGGTGAGGGAGTGATGAGGATAGTGATGCAATGAGAGTCAGCTGGATGTGATGAAAGTGATAAAAGGATGAGATTGATGAAGTGATTAGGATAGTTATGCAATGGGATTGAGCTGGATTTGATGAAAGCAATAAAATGATGAGAGTGACAAGGTGATGAGGATAGTGATGAAGAGATGAAGAGAAATGAATCAAATTTTGTTCCACTGAGGTTAGAGGTAGAATTTTTCTGAGGTTGGAGGTGAAAAATCAGGGGTGTATGAAGTGGACAGGCGGTCAAAGCATTTATATACTTTACTTGAAAAAACCCACTTATTTCAAGGTAACTCTGATATGTCTGATGTGAAATAAGTGGTTTTTTTTTATTTTTTCATGGTGAGTTTGAAATGGCGGATTTGGTTTAAAACCCGCCATTAAAAAAGGGCAGGTTTGCTTAAATCTGATATGCCCTAACATTTTTTTGTTTTACTTTAATAAAAAAATGAAAAATCAAAAAATAAATAAAAGATAATTAAAAATAAAAATAAAAAAAAAAACAAAAAACAAAAAACAAAAATAAATAAAAAAACAAAAATAAATAATTAACAATAAAATAAATCAATTAAATTAAAAATATGAATATAAAAAAAATATATAAATAAAGGGAAATGGTATATTGACAACTCTTTGAGTTGGGTAAACAACTCAAATTGGCTGTGGAGTCGTGTACACGACTCAAATGGGCCATTTGGCATGCTACACAACTCAAATGCACCATGTGGCACACTACACAACTCAAATGGGCCCGTGTGGCATGCTATATGGCTCAAATGGGTTGTGTAGGGTTGTACATAACTTGAATCTAGTTGTGTTCCATGCCACAGAACTAAAAGAATTTCAGGCTTAAAAAAACTAAAATAAAATAAATAGATCAAAAAACAGAAATCAACCAAAAAATCAAAAAATGTTGATTTTTTGGTTTAAAAAAAACAAAAATATGAAATATAAAATATAAAACAAAATAAAAATAACTAAATTATTGAACAACCCTGGGGGGATTCATAACCCTGTACACAGGTCTAAATGGCTGTGTACAGGGGTAAAAAAATTAAAAATTCCCATTATGGGGGGAAAACGCCCCCCCGGGTTTGCACGTGTTTGGAACAACCCTTTGGAGTAGTGTATGGGACCCACACATTGAGGGGCCCTAAAAGACTCCCACAGGTTGTGTGGGGACCTACACAACTCCCACAGGTTGTATGGGGCCCTACACAATTCCCACAGGTTGTGTGGGGCCCTACACAACTCCCACAGGTTGTGTGGGGCCATACACAACTCCCACAGGTTTTGGGGGGCCCTAAAGGACTCCCACACCACTGGAGTTGTGAATTTATCATCACCCATAAATAGAATGAAATAAATAAATAATTAATTAATTAATTAAATTAAAAATATGAATATAAAAAAATGAATAAAGAAATTTGAATGAAATTGAATAAATAAATCAATAAATCAATCAATAAATGGATAATGTAAAATTCATGGATCATTGAGGCATGTACACAACTCTGTACACAGCTCTTTGAGTTTTGTGGCACCCTACACCACTGAAATGAGCCGTGTGGCACCCTAAACGACTCAAATGAACCTTGTGGCACGCTACATGGCTCAAATGGGCCGTGTGGCACCCTACACAGCTCAAATGGGCCGTGTGGCATGCTACACGACTTAAATGGGCTGTATGGCATGCTAAACGTCCCATTTGAGTTGTTTGGCACGCTAAACAACTAAAATCAAGTTGTGTAGCCTCCACTGAATCATAAATAATGAATAATGAATAATGAATAATAAATAATAAATAATAAATGATAAATGATAAATAATAAATAATAAATAATAAATAATAAATAATAAATAATAAATAATAAATAATAAATAATAAATAATAAATAATTAATAATAAATAATAAATAATAAATAATAAATAATAAATAATAAATAATAAATAATAAATAATAAATAATAAATAATAAATAATAAATAATAAATAATAAATAATAAATAATAAATAATAAATAATAAATAATAAATAATAAATAATAAATAATAAATAATAAATAATAAATAATAAATAATAAATAATAAATAATAAATAATAAATAATAAATAATAAATAATAAATAATAAATAATAAATAATAAATAATAAATAATAAATAATAAATAATAAATAATAAATAATAAATAATAAATAATAAATAATAAATAATAAATAATAAATAATAAATAATAAATAATAAATAATAAATAATAAATAATAAATAATAAATAATAAATAATAAATAATAAATAATAAATAATAAATAATAAATAATAAATAATAAATAATAAATAATAAATAATAAATAATAAATAATAAATAATAAATAATAAATAATAAATAATAAATAATAAATAATAAATAATAAATAATAAATAATAAATAATAAATAATAAATAATAAATAATAAATAATAAATAATAAATAATAAATAATAAATAATAAATAATAAATAATAAATAATAAATAATAAATAATAAATAATAAATAATAAATAATAAATAATAAATAATAAATAATAAATAATAAATAATAAATAATAAATAATAAATAATAAATAATAAATAATAAATAATAAATAATAAATAATAAATAATAAATAATAAATAATAAATAATAAATAATAAATAATAAATAATAAATAATAAATAATAAATAATAAATAATAAATAATAAATAATAAATAATAAATAATAAATAATAAATAATAAATAATAAATAATAAATAATAAATAATAAATAATAAATAATAAATAATAAATAATAAATAATAAATAATAAATAATAAATAATAAATAATAAATAATAAATAATAAATAATAAATAATAAATAATAAATAATAAATAATAAATAATAAATAATAAATAATAAATAATAAATAATAAATAATAAATAATAAATAATAAATAATAAATAATAAATAATAAATAATAAATAATAAATAATAAATAATAAATAATAAATAATAAATAATAAATAATAAATAATAAATAATAAATAATAAATAATAAATAATAAATAATAAATAATAAATAATAAATAATAAATAATAAATAATAAATAATAAATAATAAATAATAAATAATAAATAATAAATAATAAATAATAAATAATAAATAATAAATAATAAATAATAAATAATAAATAATAAATAATAAATAATAAATAATAAATAATAAATAATAAATAATAAATAATAAATAATAAATAATAAATAATAAATAATAAATAATAAATAATAAATAATAAATAATAAATAATAAATAATAAATAATAAATAATAAATAATAAATAATAAATAATAAATAATAAATAATAAATAATAAATAATAAATAATAAATAATAAATAATAAATAATAAATAATAAATAATAAATAATAAATAATAAATAATAAATAATAAATAATAAATAATAAATAATAAATAATAAATAATAAATAATAAATAATAAATAATAAATAATAAATAATAAATAATAAATAATAAATAATAAATAATAAATAATAAATAATAAATAATAAATAATAAATAATAAATAATAAATAATAAATAATAAATAATAAATAATAAATAATAAATAATAAATAATAAATAATAAATAATAAATAATAAATAATAAATAATAAATAATAAATAATAAATAATAAATAATAAATAATAAATAATAAATAATAAATAATAAATAATAAATAATAAATAATAAATAATAAATAATAAATAATAAATAATAAATAATAAATAATAAATAATAAATAATAAATAATAAATAATAAATAATAAATAATAAATAATAAATAATAAATAATAAATAATAAATAATAAATAATAAATAATAAATAATAAATAATAAATAATAAATAATAAATAATAAATAATAAGGGATGTTAAATTTGCGGCTTCAACCGTGTGGTAGTTGTGTAGGGCCCTACACAGCTCAATTGAGCTGTGGGGGCCCAAAGATGACTACAAAGGGCTTTTTCAAACATGCGCGACCCCCGGGGGGTTTTGTAGGAGGCGTGTCAAATTGGCCGTGTTTGGGGGTTCACAACCCCTTGGAAGCCATGCCAGAATTTTGGGAACCCCCTGAACCACACTTGGGTTCTGTCAACCCAATATTTGGATTAATGCATACTTTATGGGACTTTTGTTCCACACCTAGCAATCCCAAAGAGACATTAAAGTGAAACCCAAGTGAAATTGAAGTGAATAATCATAAATCATATTACAGTCTGTAAACAATTCTTTCTCAAATTGAAAGTGAGAAAACTTTGTTTGATCAATTTAAAATTGGATTGAATACTGAAGTATACCATTGCATTTTTTTGCATGGGAACAGTGGCAAGCCCTCCTTCTCCTGACATGGCTGCGTGAGAGTCCTACATTGATAGTGCGTTCAAAAAAGCTTTGGAAAAAGAAAAGAAGGATTTTGGTAATGAAAAATTGGAAGCCCCAATTGCATCTTCATCAAGGGTGACAATTGAGGAACAAAATGATTCAAAAATGGACATGACCGCTGGTGGTGAGTAACATTTTATGGTACTGGTCTTTGCAATTTATAATCTGATTGAAACTGATGGGTTCATGTAACTATGAAACTATGACTTAACCAATGAATGGTTATTACATCTACTTGACCCACCTTCCTTGAGCTCTTTCCTACTAGCGAAGAGGCACAAAACTATTTTCAAACATAGGCAATGAAGCATGGTTACGCTTTAACAGTTTTCAACTCAAAGCATGACCATTATGTGGATTTAGCCTGTGATAGACATGGTTCCTATTCAGGAAGTCTTCTTACCAAATGGTCTAGACATACTCACAAAAGGAAGGTTGGGTGCCAGTTTTTAATCCATGCAAGTCAAACAAAGGCAAACCCTTTGTGACGCCTCTCCTACAAAGAAACCCAACATAACCATCAACCATCTGAACATCCCTCTGTGAATCCTCAACTGAGGAGAATCTTGGGGGTGGCCTTAGAAAATCTAGTAGAAGGCATGAATGATGGGCTCAATACATTACAACTGAATAAAGGGTTATCACATTTTGAACATCACCATGTTGAGTGTTTTGAGTTAACATGATTATATTGAGTGTTTTGAATGAGTGTTTAATTGTAAGTCAGTTCAACTTGTGTTGGGCTGATTCAATCACAAGCTTAACTTATGTTAAGCTTGGGATGGGATCAGCTTAACACAAGTTGAACTTGTTTTTTTTTGGTGTTTTTACTTTAGGGCTTGTCAGGATTATTTTGGGCACTTTTACTTAGGGCTTGTCAAAAGACTTCTTTTACTTAGGGCTTGTCAAAAGACTTCTTTAGTTTTTTGGTGCTTTCACTTTAGGGATAGTCAATTTGAAATGACTTTAGGGCTTGTAAAGTTATTTGTATTTTTTTTTGGTGTTTTTACTTTACGGCTTGTCAAGTTACTTGTCTTTTTTTTGTTGTTTTTACTTTAGGGCTAGTCCAGTTACTTGTGTTTTTTGGGTCTTTTTACTTTAGGGCTAGTCCATTGGATAGTACCTGTTTTTTTATTTTGATTTATTAATTTATTTTTTTGTCTTTTTTTAACCAAAAAATGAACATTCTTTGATTTCTTGGTTGATTTCTCTTTTTTTGGAAGGTTTATTTAGTTTATGGGTTGTGTTAGTACCCTACTATTCCTTTTCCTTTTTTTTTATTTTTTCTCACTGCTGTCCAGTGCCGTTTGGAGTGCCACAGGACTAAATTGAAGCCGTGTACAACTCCACATGGCTTGAATGTAGTCGTGTGGAAGTCCACACAGTGGCGGACCGGTTTGGGTGGGCCGCACAACTCCATGAGCTGTGGGGGGCTGTACACACCTCAAATTGGACCATGGGGGGCTGTACACGGCTTGAATTGGACCGTGTGCCATTACCCACGGCCCATTTCAAACCATGTGCACTGCTCAATTAGCCGTGAATTTAACATTACCCAAATAGTAAATAATAAATAGTAAATCATAAATTATAAATTATATGGAGTATTGTATGGGTCTCCACGCTTTGAGGGGCCCTACACGACTCCCACAGGCCATGTTGGGCTGTGTAAACAGCTCCCACCCGCCTGGGGCTGTGTAAATGGCTCCCACACGACTGGAGCCGTGAATTTAACGTCACCCTAAATAAATATATCAAAAAATAAATTAATCAATTAAATTAAATTAGAAATATAAATAAAAATAAAAATATATAAATAAAATGAAATAAATACTTCAATTCATTTTTTTCACCATTCACTACCCAAAATGGGTTGGCTGGCGCAGTTTGAAACCCAAAATGGGTTGCAAATTGTGCCAGGCAACCCATTTTTGGTAGTGAACAGGGGTTGCAAGGTTGCAAATTTAACATTGGCCCTTGAGATATCTCCTTGCATTCTTCTTTGGTGAGCCAGAAAAGGGCTGAGAAACAGAAAGATAGGATAGAAATCATGACTCTGTTGTTGTATAAGTCAATGGTTCAATAACCAACTGAGAAAACATGTTCTCATTGTTGAATTGCTGCTCCCTTTCCATTTGATCCCAATCTACAAAGAGCAACTGCAAGTTGCATAGCTGGATTGTGTTGAGGATTTAAATTTTTTTTCTTGGAGATCTGGTAGTCTCCAATCATCTCCAAAAGTTTCATGAATGAAGGCAATAAAGTCATGAACAGTTTCTGGAAGCTTAAGTTGGGGAGGATACAATGCTTTTGCCTTTCATAAATAAGGTTGCGGATAGTCTTTATTCTTGGAACCATGTATTTCTTTTCCAATAGAGAATTCAAAGCTAACAAATTTTATTTCAAATTGGAGTCTGAATCAGATTCAAATAATAAAAAAAGTTCAGTCAGCTTTTTTGCCTTTTCAACTTGCTGCTAGGAATTTTGATTGAAAATGATGAGATGGATGGTGATGTGATGTGGGGTGACGAGATGATGATGGGATTTGGGTGAAGCAATGGAGATGAGCTGTATGTGATGCAATTGATTTGGTATTTGTATGGATTTGCTGAGGTGGAGGTGTGGATGGGTTTTTTTCATGGGATGGATTGTGGATGGATGATGGTTCTTAAATGGTGGTTTTGATGCTTGAAATATGCCATTTTCATGAAACCTGGATTTTTAAAATACACCAGTTAGGGGGTATGTGTATTTCAGAAACCCACCATTTTCAATAGTGGGTTTGGTAAAAAAAATGGTGGGTTTGCTAAATCTGATAGGCCCTATTGTGCCCTTACTAGTCACCATGAAAAAAAGGCTGCAAATTCTGGCAGGTGTAGCACCTGGGTTTGTGATTGAAACCTGTTTTGAATTTGTTGAGGTTTTGGAGTTGAACATCAAATTGATTTCTGGATGAACTCAGAAGATTCATGAAGAATATTCATGCAATGCATATATTGAATTGAAATTCATTACATAAAAGGAAGCATTGGGAATTCTTCATTTAACTGTAAGAAAATACTTTGATTGAAAAATTTTTCAGCGGTTATGAATGGAATTGCACATCATGGGCCATGATTTCCAATTTTACAAAGTTCCAAAATGAGAAGAATCAAATTTTTAGATACTGATCATTTGAAATAAATTGTGCAAACAAAGATTTTCAGTTTGCTGTTATGATTAATGCTTCAGTTTTCTGAGATTAAATCTAATTTCTATTTTTGAATTCTGTACCTTATACACATGTTTTAGATAGATATATGAAACAATACCAATTCCTCTGATTTTGGCTTTTACCAATATCTAGTACAACAAAAAAAATAGTCCATGTGTCTTTTTATATTTCCTCCTGTTTTGTAAGGAATCACCAGTCAGAAAAATCAATAATGACAGTTTTTCAGAAATTAGTATTTTTGATATCAACTTACCAAAGAGTTAATTGCCACAAAAAAATAAACATCCTTGGAAGTTTGTGCTTTTTTTTCTTCATAAGCCATGCTTGCCACAAAACCTGATATGTTATCTTGATGTATCACAGATATTGATCCACCTTCTTGATAAACCATTTGAGAATTGAGATAATTGAGGCCAAGAGAGGGATTTTTTGAATTATAAATTTGTTCCAACGTAGAAAAGGTTTCAACAATGAGGAAATATTTTTCACAGTTTTTTTCATGAAAGATGGAAAATACCTTCCCCATCTCACAAGGGCCTAGATTTGATCTGGATGAAAAGGAAATATGAGAATTACTTTTATTGTAGCGGGTGTTATGTGATGACCATGGAACAGCATTAATTTGCAAGGAAACCACTCCAGCTGGTCCCATGGCAAGAAATTGTATGTGGAGTTATTTTCAATAAATTGTTTTAATTTTTCTTCTTCCAAAACATTCATCTCTTTTTTAGCCCTTGAAAAATCACCTGTCTTGGAAGTGTAGAAAAAACTTTTCAGATCTTGGAGTTAATCAGAATCAATACCCAAAACATTCCAGTTGGATCCAATTTGGTCAACAAAGCCTTGAAGTTTGGCCCTTTCAAGGAATCCATTCAAGAGAGACTTATCAAGGAAACCTTAAGATTAAAAAAAATAAATTCAAAGTGTTCCCCCAAGACTCTCCTTTTCAGAAATCTGTGTTACCTATGTGTATTTTTATTTTTTTAACCAAGTTCAAGATGTGATTCAGGCTTTCTCCTGACCAACATGAAAATATTGACAGAGGGCCATAAAGCTTAATCATGTTATTCATATGCTGAGAAAAATGGATGGTTGGCTTGGGTTTGATTTCAGATCCCCAATGAAGCAATAATTCCTCCCGGTAAGCCAGAATTAATTCATCCAATTGGCACAACTGGCAATCTGTAACTTGATGAGACATTACCAAGTTGATTATGCCAATAAGCTTGGAAGTAGTGGAGTTAAGCCTTTGCTCCCGCAAGCTTCGGGCTGAGTTCCAATTCCTTCTTGGAATCAAAACAAGCACTACATTAATAGTTTACAAAACCAACCATTCAGCAGCCTTAGCAGTACCAGCGGCAGGAAAACCTATGTTTCTGGGCAACCTAGTAATCAAAGATGTAAATTTGATTGAATTGGTACCCTCTTGAAGACTTCTGAGCTCTTGAGTATTAAGGCACAATTCACTTGATGAAAAAGTTGTCTCTTCTATCAATGAACCTGCTTTATGTGGATTTCTTTGATCTTCAAAAGGACGGTAAGAGCTTTCCTGAAGGGAGCTTTGCTTGCTCTTCCCAGATTCATTTTGGCTTCCTGATTTGCTTCTAATAGATATATCTGGATTTTTTCCTGGTGAGATATCTTTTTTCTTTCCTTTGGACTTTGATTGAGTCCCAGATTTTCATGAGCTGATTGTGGATTCATTCTCAAGAAGCCTTGGAGAATGTCTTAAAGTTGGTTGAAGATGTTCAGATGCAGAATTTTCCCAACTTCTTGAGGAGCTTGGAGGATGGATCCCTGGGATTTTCCGGACTACAACAATTGGTAAAGAAGTTCTATGCTGCATATTTGATGAGCCCTCTTGCTGCTGATTTGCCCAATGTTTAACATTTTCAATTGGATTGGGAGAAATATCTTCAAGTTCTTTTGAGGAGCTATCTAGGAATGCTTAAAATCTCCTCCTGGTGACTCTTTTGGTATTTTCTGGTGATAAATAGAGCTTTTATTTGGATCCAGATTTGAGGCTACTGACTTGACTAATTGTTACACTTCTTGGTTAAGTTTTTTTCCTCCTTTCCAAATTATGAAGACTTTGTCCAGCCTTGATTATTCCAAGGTAGGTGATGCTGTAATCACTTTTGCATTCCCAAGATTAAGGTATGCATTGAATCAATTGTTGTCATGTTTGTTTGTTCCCAGTATGGTAGAGTTTGGAAAATTGCGCAGCTTGCACCGTGTAGCTTGAGAATGTTGGTTTTCTCACTGAATGATTGAGCATTATTCCAATTCTCTGCCCATTTGATGTGATCTTAATTATTTTTTAATGGCCAAGGCTCCTTTTTGGTGCTCCCAATATCATTCAGCTTGAGGTTACAGTGGGACCAGAATATTTTTGCGGAGTGGGATGCAAATTCACCCATTTTACATAAGGCAGGTGTATCACCAATGTCAGCTTGCTACTATTGCAGAGCAAGCTGCAAAAGTAACAGAAATAACATAAAAATAATAATAATAATGAAATTAACCTATGAAGGAGTAGGAAAACCATAAATATTATTGCAAAAATGGATTTTCCACCCAAACTTAGGTGGGGTCACTCACTGACCCCACCCTTGAAATCCAACTCCTTATATTTTTAAATAATGAAGGAAAGAAATGCCAAAATACCATGGCACCACTATTGAACGTTTTGGCCAATTAAATATTTCACATTTATTGTCATGTATATGTTCCACACCTAAAATTCAGTCATAATTGAGGTGTTGTGTATATTTTAGGAGTTAAAGACGGAAATGTGTTCTGTCACAATTACTGCAAGCAGCAGCGGCAGCCAATGCACCCGCATGCGGCTGAGCTACAGCTCTGTCACTCTGTCTAAGTTGTGTACGCAGTCCCGGGCCTCTGAGAAGTATGCAGCCGTGGGACTACGGGTTGAAAAAGTGACAGGCAGCCTGAGAAACCTAGGTGCCTCCTAAACATGCTACAACCCACACGGGAACATTCTACATATGTAATAAATGTTCCTGTGGATAGTAGATAGTCTAAAAGTACATAAAATTATATAAAAATACTTAAATAACCTTTATACCTATTTTTCATTAAATGTAATTCAAAGTACCAAAAATTTCAAAAATAAGACAATGACTACTTCTAAAAATATATTAAAATACTTTAAAATACTATTATGAAAATTTAAGATTTGTAGGAAAGTCTATTGAAATAATTATTAACTTACTGGGAACATTTACTAAGGATAATTAATTAAGTAATAAATAAAAAGGACAGATTAGTGTTATTCACACGTCCAAACATCAATTAAAAATTAGAATAATTCCCATACCCTGAGGAATTAGATGCTACCCGCGTGACATCAACATTTTTGTGACATACTAAGAATACTTATGATGTAAAAATATTACATGAATAGCCATGACTTACATTTTTTAAGTAATTATTTTAGTAAATCAACTGAATTTTGAAAATAAGGAGTAAAATCAATTTCATGACTTTACTCCAATTATTCAATACATAATGAAAACTCACCTGACATAAGAATATTTTTAGGAATGTCTATTAAAATAATTATTAACTTACTGGGAACATTTACTAAGGATAATGAATTAAGTAATAAATAAAAAGGACAGATTAATGTTATTCAAACGTCCAAACATCAATTATAAAGTAGAATAATTCCCATACCCTGAGGAATTAGATGCTACCCAGGTTACAGCACCAAGAACACGTGACAGGCTACCACTTGTTACCCTGCTAGCCTCAGTGTCCATCCCTTTGAGCCCCTGTACCCCTCAGAAGGACAAGATTGGGACTCCAAAAGCTATAAATAAAGAGCTCTTTAGAGGACATTGATACCTAGAGACCCATTGATATTTATATCCAGAAACCGCGCCAAGGTAATCAAATACTTATAAGAGATAAGTAAGTGATTTATGGGTTTATTCCAATTAATAATATCCGTCCTCAACCCTCTTTTATCAATTTAAACTGCTGAAAAACCTTATAACCCCAGTATACAGGTTTAACCCATCAGTTCATATCCCAAACAGATACCCTAAGGATTCAATAATATACCATTGAGTCTTATTATCCTTTCTGTGTCGTGGCAGCTTGGTGACAAATCCCTTCCACTCCACCGTCTATTTTATATACATATTATCTTTGGGCAAAATAGCCTTTAAACTAAAGGGCCCCAAGTAACCAGGCCTACGTGTTTTGATACTGAATTCCCTGAAGAGAGGTGTTAAAGCTACCCAATATAATTGTGGCCCCCCTATAAAAATATTCAATAATCAATTTATCTATATTGATTTATAACAATAAACCATAACCAAACCAATTAAACTTGCAATAAGCTTTATCCAAATATTTTACAGATTTTTGCTGCATTTATTAAATAATATATTGATTATTTATTCTATCACCTCTGGTAGCTAAAGGATAGCAAGGGTCTTGGCATCAAGGAGGCTGAAAACCAATCAGTGGTAATATGGTAGCACGTATTACTCTTCCATTTTGATATTTGTTAGTTTTTGTGAATAATATACCTTTCAAAAGATCCAGTAGCTCAGAGAAAAGAGGCTTGAGTAGATTATTCATTTGGAATGAGGTGCATTCCTTGGGTGTTGGTGTGAATCCATACACAAAAATATTGTGTGGCTTGTAACGCACACTAGGTGGAAGATCAAAACAAATTAAGAATATTACACCAAGAGAGATGATTTTCCCACTGGTCTTGATTCCATGGGGATTCATCCAATCAATGTAAATTCCAAAGACAAGTTTCCCTTTTTCTGCTGTGTAAATCTGATTGGTTTGATCCTTGAATTCTTTCCACATATTTCAATCACAAATATCACAAGGTAAGTAGGATTACTGGCTTGATGCTCTTGAGGTGCACTGAGGAATTCTTCAAACCAAGGGAGCAAAAATTGCCTGGAAATCCACTTCTTGAGAAATTGGTACCCAAACTGCTTCAGAGGATAAAATTTAGATTGGCTCTTGTCTTTTTTCCAAAATTTTGATCCACATTCAAAAGTCTCCCCAGCTATTGAATTAACTATATTATTGCATGTTGGATAATGCCTGTGTTTTTCACTTTCTTCATCAGTTTGGGCTTCTGAAGACAAGAGTATTACATTCAAAGGATAAAGTTTGTAAAAATTTTCACCACAGATATTTTCCACCAGATCATTTGTAATTTTAAATCTTTTTTTGATTTTGAAAGACTTTTGGGTATTTCTTCTGAATAATCGGGATGGCCACTGAGAATTCAGTTCATGTGTATTTTCTCATGTTCCATCTTGATGTATTTCTGACTTCCATGGTCACCAATTTTTTCCTCAATACTTTGATGAAGTATTTGGAGTGATGAGATCAGGGAGCTTGGAGTGTGATAGAGAAATTGAAGAGGTTTCATCTCAGATGTATTGTAAATTTCCATATTTGCTGATGGGGAGTATTGTTATATTTCACAATAGCAAGGATCTCTTTCAGGGTTTTTCTGTACATTGGAATCTTCAATTAATGGCTTGAATTTGAAAAAGGATATGATAAATAATAAATTGAACCCCAATTGAAGGAACATTAGGGAATGTACTCTTGTGCAAGATTTTCACTTACAGACCTGATGTTTGCTTCTAGTGGTTCCCTGGTGGGGTTTCTTCTGGTAGTGAATCGGGAAATGTTTGGTGTCTTTGGTTTTTATGTTTTGCAGCAATAAAAATTCACTAGTGACCTTAGTAATATTGATAAAATGCAGGAAAAATTCAGTCATATACATTTGTAGAATCATTTGATTGCATGATATAGGTTTGATTTGCTTTTTTGGACCTTCCAACACCATTGTATATATTCCTTCCATGTTAAAAAGTCCTTTGAGAAAATTTAGGACATTGGCATATCCAAATGTTTCCAAATCTTTTAGTGTTCTCCATAGTTCCAATTGATTTGAATGTTGTGGTAATCAGATTATTGGAGGTTGTCTTAGATTTATTATATCAAAGGGAAATAGAAATGAATCTGGATGAAACTTTTGATTTGATCTTATAACTCCTGGTGAGCTTAAGTATTCCCAAAACAAAAGAAAAGCTTCTATTTTGAATATTCATAGTCACTTCAATGGGCAAGGCATTGAACAGTAGATTGTGTATCTTGAAAAAGTTTTCAAACCAATAAATCATATCAACTGCTCATGGTTATCCCAACTAAAATACTTAGCCAATCCCATGGTGTTTTGATTCAAATGTAAGGTCAATTGCCTTGATGGAAAATCACATATTCTATCTTCAAAATGATCATCTTATTACAAAACCATGATTCCAAATCACCTTCTGGTGTTACAAAATGTTAATGATGCACCATTTGGAAAGGAAAATACCAATGACTAGAGTTATTAGGCTTTCCTCAAATTACACAATTCACATCTGGGAATGTGTATTTTATATATATCTTTATTTCATAAAAAGATATTTGAGAATGGTTAACAAGTGTGTGATCTCAACTTGACTGCTGGACAGTAGAAAAAAATATATTCAGGATATTATGATTGAAAAAAGATATCATTTAGCTTTCCAAAAGGTGGTGGATCAAATATAATTTACTCAGAATTTTCATATGAGATTGTGTATTCTATGCACATGTGGATGTTGCTTTTTTCCACTCTTACTTCAATATCTATTTGGATGTAACAATGTTTTAGGAATTTATTTATGTGAAAATTTCAAGAGATTAAGGGTGTAACCTACATTGTTAACCTCCTTAAGTCAGAGTGATCACACATCATTGGTTTTGTACATTCAGTAAGTCAAGCCTCAAATATAATTACAAGTTTCTGGTTGACAAAACAAGAATGGGATGAAAATAAAAATCCCTGTATTACTCAAGAAAAATTTCACCAAAGCCAATGTTGCATCCAAGCATACTCCTCCATATTTTTTAAAGCACTGATATAAAAATTACGGGTGATGTTAAACTCATGGCTCCAGTTGTGTGGTAGTGGTGTAGGGCCCTACATGGCTCAAATGAGCTGTGGGGGCCCAAAGATGACTACAAAGGGCCATTTCAAACATGTGCAACCCTATGGGGGTTGTGTAGAAGCCATGTAACCCCGGTACATGGCTCCAATGAGCTGTGTACCCCCGTAGGGGCTCAAATTGGCTGTGTTTGGGGGTGCAAAATTAAAACAAGTTGAACTTGTTTTTTTTTGGTGTTTTTAATTTGGGGCTTGTCAAAAGACTTGTATTTTTTTGGGCACTTTTACGTTAGGACTTGTCAAAAGACTTCTTTAATTTTTGGGCCCTTTTACTTTAGGGCTAGTCAAGTTGAAATGACTTTAGGGCTTGTCAAGTTAGTTGTATCTTTTTTGGTGTTTTTGCTTTAGGGCTTGTCAAGTTACTTTTTTTTTGGTGTTTTTACTTTAGGGATATTCCAGTTACATGTGTTTTTTTGGGTCTTTTTACTTTAGGGCTAGTCCATTGGATATTAACATTTTTTTTTGTTTTTATTTATTCATTCATTTATCTATTTATTTTGTTTTTTTTAACAAAAAAATGAACATTCTTTGATTTTTTGTTTGATTTCTGTTTTTTAGGAAGGTTTATTTAGTTTATGGGCATGTTAGTACCCTTTCATTCCTTTTCCCCTTTTTTTTCTCACTGCGGTCCAGTGCCGTGTGGAATGCCACACAACTATGTTTGAGCCGTGTACCACTCCACACAGCTTGAATGTAGTTGTCTGGAAGTCCACACAGCGGCGGACCAGGTTGGGTGGGCTGCACAACCCGTGAGCTGTGGGGGGCTGTACACGGCTCAAATTAAACCGTTTGCCATGCCACACGGCCCATTTCAAACTTTGTGAACAGCTCAATGAGCCTTGAATTTCAAATTACCAAAAAATTACACCATTTGGAATATATTTACAATTTTTGTGTGGTTTCCATTAAGCTAGAGGGCTTGGAAACTTGGGCTCTGAGATATGAAAGTGCCTCTGTGAGATCAACATCAGGAAGTAAACCCAAGGCTCTTTTTTCAACTGGAGTTAAATCCTCCAGAGCTTCCTCACTCAACCAGTTTTGAGGTATTGAAGTAGGAAGGGTGGGTGGGTGTTCACCTCTTGGTGAATTATTTGGTTTGGCAAGTTGACTAATTTTCAACTGTCTATCCCTCTTTATGCATGTGTTTTTGGCTACTTGAATGTATGCTTCATCCAGGTAGTGATATATCAGGCATACCTGTTCAGCCCTCTAAACATTTGCATGATTGAATAATTCTGCATCTTCACCCTCAACATCAGATATGAATCCACTTTCCAAGAAAAGATCAGAAGTCTCTGGCAACATGTCCATCATTTCCAGCTCAACTGCTGTGGTCTTTCAAATTTTTTTCTTGTTATTCTGTATTTCAAAACATGATAAGCAGTTAGTCATTGATCATTAAGAGAAAATCACAAAATATTGATTTGACACACTTTCTTCTTGTTGAGACTTTGAGATGCAGAAATGTTAGATTTTCTGCTGCTGGAGCCTCCTTCTGGCTTGTGCTCCTTCTTCCAGATAGCCTTCTTTGAGACAAGCCAACAATTGATTATGACAACCCTGTTGGCTGGGGTGTTGTCATTCTCATTTACTGAATAGGAAGCAGTCCCCCCACATTTCTGGCAAATCTCCCATGCTCTGATTATCATTGCAGTGAGAGATTAATTCCAGCAAGATTTTCCATTCTGTTCCCAGAGATAGATGCATCTGGGAATACCAGAATTTTGGATCAAGGCCCTGGCATGAGCTATCCATGTCTCATCATGAGACTGAATTTTACCCAAAGAATTGGTTTCTGGGGATTGGGATGTTGAAGTGATATTTTGTTGTAATTGGCACAAGGCATCCTTCCTCACAAGTTTTGGCTCCTTTTCTTGAAGTTTTGAATTGGAGCGGTACTGGTTTGGCGCGCCATTGTTTGATGCTATGGCATCATTAATGGATGCCTTCTTCTTTGCCATGTAATTTTTGAGGGATGCTAGTTCATCACCAGTAGGAGGATTAGGAATTTTGTTGTTGTTGGATTCCATTCCAAGAATCAATTTTGTCCAATCAAGCAAGGACTTGGAAATACCACTGGAAGAAGCAGGGATGCCAAGATTGCGTGCATGGCAAGAGAGAGAATATTGTTCTTGGACCAAAAGTTTTTGCTTCTTTTTTTGTTGGTGGGGTTGAGACAGTTTTTGTGCAATCATGAGTTAGGATGGGGCAGCAGATTTTTCAAAATCTTCATCTTTCTCAACACCAGGCATATTGACTTGGTCATCTGGAAGTGGGACTCTTGATGGCACAGGGGTTGGTGATGTTTGGTTTGCGGGGGATTTGGCATTTTAGTAACATAAAATAAAAACCATGATTTAGCAATGGGTTTCTATTATTTTCATGCAGATCTTATGCTGGGGGGATTAGTCTTACAAGGTTCCATGTCTAATTTTCCAACTTAGAAACCAGATGAGAATGTTTCAGATTTTGTGATTTTGTATTGATTTTTCACAAACTGATAAATAGGAAGTCAGATTTCCTTTTATTGACCTTCTGAAAATTTTTAGAAATGAAGATATTATATATTATGATTCCCCTTTGTTCTAACATTTTTCTTCCAAGTGGGCAAAGGGTATTGACATAAGTATACTTGGAGATTTGAATATAATCTTGTTCAACAAGGGAAGTGCTCAATGAGAAATCAATTCATTATTGACATAGAAAAAAGACTCTGTGGCTTTCATCTGCCCCAAAGAGTGTGACCATTTTCTTTTGTGGCACTTATGCATGATTCATAAAAATATATAGGGATCATGCAGTCAAATTTGGATTATTCATTCTAGGGATTTTTTAAGATAATAAATATGAAGAGCTTCCCATTGCATTTCATGATTTTAATTATCACAAAAAATTTCCACAGATAGCAATCTTGACAATTATATGTTTCCAAAAAATTCCTCATTCTCATATCTATGGAATTGACCAATAATTATTGAATGATAAAATGAGCTCCAGAATTCCAGCCACCATGAGGCAGAGCTGGAGTTGAAATATATCAAGATCCAATTTTCCATCATATGGACTTCAGACTACTCCTTGCCAATCTTATTGATTTGGTTGAAGCGCTAATTTAATAATATATCCATTAGACATGGGCAATACTGGAATGGGTCCAATAGCATGTTGCATTTCTGTGTTTTTATTGTGAGCTTCTTTAAATCTCTGAATACGCAAAAATGCAATGCTGGGTACCACACAGATGCAGTTTTACTGCATGGATTGATATTCAGTGGGAATTGATTGTTGAGAGTTCAATTTTTGAAACTGAATAATAGAGAAAAATGATGAATAAGGTGTCAGATTTTGAATGGTGCTAATTATTGGAAATTAGGATTATAATTTTCCTCTTTCCTGAATTGATTTGGACTAAATCTCCTCAGATCATATTAGATAAATAATAAAGGGAAAGAAGAACAATGCATGGTTTTCAATTTCATTCTTTTAAATTTGTGTGATATGAATTCTTGCAAAGTCTTTTGAACAAGGAAGAGTGCTGTGTAATTACTGCCTGGTCATATACCAGTAATTAGGATCAATGACATGACTAATATTCTGAATCATGATTCCAAAAGAATATATGAGAATTCAACATGCCTGTATCACTTAGCTTAAAACAATAAAGGAAAATTTAACAGGAGTGCATAACATCATGGAAAGATTACATTGTGCAGGATTCACCTACTTGATATGTTGGAATAGGCAGGTGTGTATCACCAAAGCGTCTTCTTCACCACACAAAATAAATATGAGTCATGGGTGGGGAGCTGGACAACTTATGATAAGTTGTCCACCACTCCAGGACAATGGGTATGCAGGAATAAGATATCAAGGGAAATTCATGTGGGAAGGCTGGGGAGGTGGAAGACTTGTTCTAAGTCATCCACTTCCCTTCAACTATGTGGTTGCATGATTTTGAATATGCCAAATGACCAATGATTTCTGGGACAGTGGATGACTTAGCAAAAGTTTTCCACCTCCCCGGCCTCTCCACAAGGATTTCCCATGTCATGTGATTCCTGTATGCACACAGGTCCAGGGAGGTGGACAACTTATGATAAGTTGTCCACCTCCCTTTACATTTCCTATACATGTACTTTGAAGTGAAGCTACATCTAATTTGATGGGAAGGTGGACAACTTAGCATAGGTTTTCCATCAATCCAAAGTCATGCCATCTTACCTTCCATCCAGTACAAATTTTGTACAACTCTTTCACACTTTGAAATCATTTCATGAAACAACTGGTAAGAATTTGGGCACAAAGAGGTGATCTTTGAATTATATACATTGAAGGACATGTTTTACCATATCTGGATTTTTTCCCATGTAATCTAGTGAAAATTGCAAAAGGAGGACAATTTTGGAGTTTAAGAGAGGCATTGGCTACAATTTTTTTTGGAAGGGATTGAGCAAGCAAAATTAGTAGGTTGTTCTGTTAATTGGAGAGTCACAAGAAGGAAATTAGTTGGATGTGCAAAAAAAGATCAACCTGACTGAAAACGTTGGGATGCCAAGTGCTTTTAAATCTGCAATTGTGGGGTGGTTCCTCCTGGTGAGGTGGTTCACTTAGCTCAAGTGGACCACCTTACCAGTGAAAATTGGAGAGCATTGTTGGTGATTTTCTTTGAATGATGAATTAATTTTTAAGCACTGGTCATTGACTTTCTGAAGATCTCTCTTGGAATTTTGGGCATTAAAATTATTTAACCCTGTTCCCTCCCTGCATCTATCAACATATCAAAATTGGTGGTATGGTAAGGCACTTAGTCTAATTGTGCCATTCTCTGAGAAAAGTTGGAAGTCATTGTTAAGCAACAAAATGAGTTTTTTTTTCCCATTCATGCTTGAGGAACAATTAAATTGTGAAGAGTTTGAGCTTGCAAGAAATTTATAATGAGTAGCATTGCAACTGGATTGCATTTGCAAGAAATACATGATTTTATTTTGATTTTTTCCAGAACTTGAGTATTTTTTTGGATAAAATCAAATGATTGCAAATCCTAATGCCACTTTCCCAAAAAATAATTTTGTACCCAGTCTCTAATTATGTATAAAACCTCTCCATTTTGTAACTTTTTCCCATTGGTCATGGTCCAGAACATTTATGGGTCTCTAAAATAAAAAGGGCCCCAAAAAGGATGTATTGTACTGTAATTTGACCAGAATTTAAAAACAAGGGTTGTACACCAAAATATTTGAATGAATCATTAGACATAACCATTAAATTCATCTCAATTGAATTAGCCAAAGGTCAGTTTAAATCAATACCATGCCATGGTGGTCTCAATCCTGGTCTGAGAAAAAATCTCTGGTAATGAGCCAAATCTCCATTGCCCCAATGATTTCTGCCTGTAACCCTTATATCTCTTTGGTTATATTATCTGGTTTGTTCTGGCTCACTTGGTGCCTGCTTCCAAAAATTGTGTTGTAGAACTTCAATTTATTATTCTGGAAGCTAAACTTGATTCAACTGTACAAACCCTTGCAGAATATCATATGCTAAATTAGCAAACTTATAGGATGTATCTGTGTGTGAAAATGAAACATTGATATAAATTTCAAATTTAATGCAGTGTAATTATCCTTCCATCTTCAATAAACTCACTGGTTTGGGGCTAAGAATTGCCCTGAATCATGAAAAATTAATACAGAAAGTGGGAAAACCCATCTCCACTCTTAAGAAAGGTTGAATCACCATTTGGTCCCCCCAAAATCCTTTTTAGGCCTTTTCATGAAGTTTTTTTGGAGAATCTAGGCCTTTGTTCTTTTATTTGACTGTGCTGCAAGCCATGGAGGGGAAATTTGTGCTGTTAAAAACCTTTCAAATAAACATAAATCAGCTTGGCTTATTCAAATTGTTCCAAAAAAACATAGATTTGCATCTTTTTGTGGTTGTAAATATTTTTGAGTGGGCACAGGAAATTACAAGGAAATGAGATGATATGAATGAATGAATTTTCTAGAGAAAAGAAGAAAGAAACAGTTTTTGTATGACATATGAATAAGATTTGCACCAAGTAGCATCAGTCATGTGACAATCAAGAGCTCAAAACATCCCACAAGAGTTTGGGTCATGGCATACCAAAATAATGAACGTCTCAAAAGGTGCAAGTGCAGTGGCTGAATTTAAATTTTTTGAGTCTCTGCAAGTGCCTGCAAAGTATCTTCTCCTGCTCAAGTTGTGAATCACTGAAAGGGGTTATTACCTGCTTGGTTTGAATTTAAAAATAATTTAACTTGATCTGGCTTGGAGTGATTTTTTTTGGAATCCATTATCAACTGATAAGCATGAGAATATCTTTTTTGTTTTGGTGAGAGAAATTCCAGTTTGAAATTCTCATCAGCTTCTGGTGAAGTAATATTACTATGATCCAGTTCTGTTCCTAGGAATTTCAGAGAATACCAACCAGGGCCAAAGGTGAAGGATGAGGTTGATGATAAATTCCATGGGTTTGTGGAGTCATGGAAGATTCAGTAGTTTGGAAAATGACTTACAGAAATCATTGGATTCTACAATACAAATTTCAACCTATCATTGTTTCCTGGGAGACCCAGATGGAATTCACCAAAAAAAGATGAAAATCCATATAATCAAGTGGATGGTGGCCCAGGCTGGTGGAAAACTTAGCCTAAGTTTTCCACCTCCCCATGAAAATTTCCTAATATCCCTACATTAGCTGGATCTTAGTCCATAGTGTGTGGAAGTGGAAAACTTGGCATGATCAGTCAAGCATGTGTGTTTCAGGAAAAAACATGCTGGGACTGAAATTCCCATTCTGGAAATATCTTTCATCCAAGAAGATTAATCACAACATGGCCATATTGAAAAGAAATTTTGGAGAGGAACAGGTCTTTCAGATCCTTGCATGTCCCTGAAAATTTATTTTTCACCTTGATCAATCATTGAACCCATCCCCCAAAAATGATGGTAGGATCAAGGCTCCAAGAATTTAATGTGGTGAACAATATTTTTCAGTGGGAAAACAGTAAAATCTTTCTGGCTCAGGCCAATATCTTGGGGATGATATGTTATGCTGCCTTATCAATTGTAATTGTGAGATTAAATTGTGACATACATCTAAAAAAACCCAACATTCATGAATGATAAATATTACTTAAGAGAAAATTGATTTTTTGGAACAGTGGAAGTTTTGGTTGACTCAAGAATGAATCAGTAGGTTTGAGAATAACACAGCAAAATTGATAGTTTTTAACCTGCAAAATCACACAGAATCCTATTTTCTGCAACACTCAGACATAATGTAAAAACATAACATCAATTTTGACTTGGTAAAGTGTGAGAACACTCAGGGAGGTGGACAACTTAGCCTAAGTTTTCCTCCTCCCATTAATATTTTCCAATTGGCTGAAAATAGTTGGCTCTTCATTATTGGTATGGGGAAGTGGACAACTTAGCATAACTTGTACACCATGTTTTTTTGAGAAACTAGTTGTTAGTGAAATGCCCATGTTTGCAATTACCTTTCATCAAAAGAGATAAATAACATGGAAATATTAACAAGGAATCTGGTAGAGGTAAAGGATTTTGTGATTCTTGCATGGCCCTGAATATATTTTATTCATCTGGCTCATTTATTGAACAAAGTTCCCATGACCCAAAATATGCAATATTTCTCATGTTCCAAAGGTCCAAGATATTTTGGTAATTGTTGATAAATTATATCCACCTGGTCACAGTACAAAGTGACCATGTCTATACTTAAAGACAAATTTTTCCAGCATGAGGGCTAAGAGAATCAATGCTGGCCACCGTGTTATGTAGGTTTTGTTAAATCCTCCTCCTAACCCTCATTCCAAGCATCCTAAGACCTGAGCACTGCCTACCCGCACTCTGAATAGTCACCGCCCTCTCTCTCTCCAGTTCGCGACCCCAACCTCACTCACAACTTTCCCGGGGACTCGACCGGGGGCCTTCCCTTTTTTCCTTTTCTCATGATAGTGTGATCTTGTTTCCGATTCCCAATTCTTGTCCGTTCATCTCCTCTTTCATCTTCCCAGTCCACCCTTTCTTTCCTTCTCCTTCACACCTTTCTTTCCTTCTTGTTATCTTTCTCAATCTTCTCACTCCTCAATCCATCTTGTCAACTGCTCAACTATCTCTGACTCAACATCAACGTCCCAACTGCAACTCTCAATGGTCCTTCTTCAACTCAAATCTCATTGCCAATCAAGATTCACTCTCAAAGCCTATTGTCAACTGTCTGGTACCATTTCTACTGTCCACTTTCCTATCTGTTGTTTTCTTCAATTCTTCTGTTTCTCATCTCTCAACTCAATCCTTTTGTCTCTCAGACTGTGTCACGTCCCTCTTAGTCTTGATTTCTTTCATTCAATGAAATTCACCTTACACGGTTAAAAGCCGAATCTCACAACTTGCTAATCTCCTGTCAAGACCATGGAGGGACCTTGCTCCTTAGATGGATTCCGGCAAATCATGCTTAAAGCCGCAGTTGAAGCTGTTCCCAACCTCACCGACGAAAACTATTCAATCTGGAAAGATAAAATATCTATCCTCTTCAAACTCAAAGGAATCAAATCTGCCCTGGATGACAATGCCAAAACTCTTAGCTCTTCCAACAACCTTGAAGCCCGCGTCATCATTCTTTACAAAATCGAATCCACTACTCACAATAACGTAGTGAATCAGGACAACATCAACTCAGCCAAGAGTCTCTGGAAGACCATCAAGGAAAGGTTTGCATCATCTCAAACCACAAACCAAGCTAGAGTTTTCAATTACTTTCTATATCAGTCTTTCAAACTGGACCCTCTTTCCTCCTTCATCACCGAAATCAAAATATCCCTCAAAAAGATGATTGACATTGGTATAGATCTCCCAACGGACATCTTGGCCTACCTTGTGCTTTTCAAATTTCCAACTTCCCTCCATTCTCTCCAACAGAAAATTATGCACTCTGACAAGGAAGCTACCGTCAATCTTGTCCTCAACAATCTCACTCAACTCAAGAATGAATCTAAATCCAAAGTCTCCAAAGCTCCAGTTTGAGAAACCGCACTTGTGTCTAACAAACCAAAAAACTCAACAGCCAAAGGCCCTCCCTGCAAGCAAGGCTACCACAATCCAAGCGTAAAAGACCATCCTGAGGAAAGGTGCTGGCACAAGCACAAACATGTCGCACCAGATAGGTGGAAAGAATCGCAGGCAAAATGGAGAGCTCAACAACAATCCAAAAATCCCAAAGTGGCTCACTACCTTTCTCTTCTCACTACGTGGATTAACAAGGTCAATGCTGATCATTGGATCATTCTTGACTCGGGGGCCTCATGCCACATTTTCAATTCAACTGAATACTTTGCGTTCCTCCAAGAAAGCGACAAAGGACACATCAGCACTGGAAAAGACGGTGCAACTCTCCCAATCAAAGGAAAAGGAGATGTTGTCCTTACTTGGAAACACGCTCAAATCCGTCTCTCCAATTGCTTATTCCTCCCAGATCTAGTCATCAACCTAATCAGTCCCAGCATCCTGGTCTCCAAAAAGGAATGCTCAATCTTTGCCCGCGGCAACTCCTTCAAGGTTGTTTGCTCCAATTTTCTTGTGTTTGAAGGATTCATTTGAAACAACCTCTTTGCCCTCAATACTCCTTTGTCAATCGGTAATCACTCCAGGATCAGCTACCTGACTTGAAAAACCTTGGACAACGACAAACTGCTTTACCTCCACCAATCTCTTGTTCACGCCAGCCTTCTTTGGTTAAAGAACGTACGGCCCAACATTCCTACCACTCTAATCAAAAAATTCCAATGTCCAGACTGTGCCTTCTCCAAAATCACCAAAATCCCTTTCAGCAAGAAAGAAACCCTTGCCTTGAAACCTTTGAAAAATTCCACATCAACCTCATGGGACTGATCAACCCAGAATCCCGCAATGGGATGAGGTACGTCATGACAATTGTTGACAGCTGCTCTGGTTATCTATCAGCTATTCCTCTGAGAAACAAATCTGATGCATTTCTTAATCTTTTGTCCATCCTCAGATTTGAAAAGCAAAAATGAGGACACTTTCCCTCCACCATCTGCTCCAACGGCAGAGGCAAATTTGTGTCCCGCAAACTTCAATCCTTCTTCAAAGACAATGCCATTCAACATATCGTGACTGAACCCTACCACCACAAACACAACGGACGGGTGGAGCGCGCCAATCAAACCATAGCTGAATCAATCCGGAAAAATCTGCGATCATCCAAGCTTCCGCAGCACTTCTGGGCTGAAGTGGCTAAAGCCTTGACGCTCATGCTCAATCAAATCCCAAAACTCCCTCATCAGAAATCCCCATAGGAAATTTTCACCAACAAGTCTCTGCCATTGTACTACTTCCACCCTCTGGGTTCCAAAGTAGTGTACCTGAACATGAAACTTTCTCGTGGGGACAAATTTGCTGATTGGGGGCTCAAGTGAACTCTCATAGGCTTCAATCCTGATCTCCTCTCATACCGCATTCTCAAATCCAACAACTCTGCCATCTCCTCCAAGCACGTGAAGATCATCAAATCCTATACAAACACTCCCTCCAACAACGATTCCCCAACTTTCAGCCCACTCAACATTGACTTTCCAACTACTACCATTCTCTCCCCTTCCAGAAATTCTCCTACAACCAACTCACTTCCTCTACCTGGCGATTCCACTTCCTCAGAATCTGAATCTCCCTCACCCATTGACAATCAAGACTCCCACTCATCAATAGACGTAGCTGAGGAACTCGCTCCCTCCAGGCTGCTTTGAGACCAATCCTTGCTTAAACCACCCAATTGTTATGGCTATCACCACTATTTTTTCCCAAAGTCCTACAAACAAGCAAAGAAATGTCAAGACTTTGAAAATTGGGAATCATCTATGAATGTAGAACTTAACGGTATAGAAAGCATGGAAGTATGGGAAGATTACAACGGACCGGAACCTGCTAATCCTCTAAATACAACCTGGGTTTACCGCATCAAGGATAATTGCCACGCGGACCCACTCATCTACAAGAGCGGACTATGCGTACAAGGGTTCAACCAGATCTACGGACTCAATTATCTAGATACTTTCTCTCCAACGGGAAAGGCAGCCTCTCTCAGAATAGCGCTTCTTTTCGGACTCTACCACAAACTCCCAATCTCTCAATTCAACATCAAGAGTGCATTTCTGCATGCACCCCTCAATGAAGACATGATCATAAAGACCCCAAAAGGATGCCCCAGAACCTCCAAATACCTCAAGCTAAAGAAATCTCTTTATGGACTCAAACAAGCCCCTCTCAACTGGTTCAACACCCTCACTCACTGGCTGTCCAGCCGGGGGTTCCATGAATCCTCCAGCAATCCCTGCCTCTATCTGAATCCTCAGAACAAGTCAATCATCTTCTTCCATGTTGACGACCTCATCCTCATTGGTCTTGGATATCAATTCAAACAAAACTTCCTCAACCGATTCCCAAACTCCACCGCACACAAACCAAACACCATCCTGGGCATGAAATATTCCTGGGAGAACAACAAAATCCTTCTTTCCCAACCAAAACACATCAACCACGGACTGGAAGAACTCAACCTCAGTGATTGTCATCCCTCCTCAATCCTGCTGACAGCTCATCTAAATCTTTGACCTGCTACGGATGAAGAAAACAAAGAGTTCAAAACCCTCAACTTCAACTACCGTTCCGCGGTCTTTCTAATGAATTACATTGCCTGCCTCACTTTCCCAGACATCAGCTTTGCCGTCTCCAGTCTGGCTTGATTCTGCAAAAGACCTGGAATCAACCACTGGCGGGAAGTCAAGCGCTGTTGGAAATACCTGAAGGCAACCAAACATCTATCTCTTGTACTGGAAGTGAAACTGCCCAATACCCAACTACATTGCTTTAGTGACGCCACCTGGAACAAAAATCTGGAAACAAGACATTCTCAATCCAGCCATCTCACCCTGCTATTCAGATCCCCCATCTCCTGGAGCAGTTATTGCCAGCGGAATGTTACTCACTCCACCACCAAAGCAGAACTAAATCCACTTGTGGATTCATTTCTTGAGGCTATATGGATGAGAGGACTCATATTGGAAATGTGGGAAAAACCACTTGAACCCAGTCTACATCACATTGACAACAAGGGGCTCAACAACAAATTGAAGAGGTTTGGGTGCAACCCCAAGACATGTCATATCAACATCAAAACAAAGGCCATCCGCAAAGAACTCAAGGCCAACAATCTCAAGATCAACCTCATTCCCTCTACCAATATGCTTGCCAACAGCCTAACAAAGGCTTTACCTAAAGCTGCTCTTGCAAAACTTCTTCAAGTCATCAACCCTCAGTTCACTCACCCTGAAATCCTACCAGCCACGGGGGGTGTTAAATCCTCCTCCTAACCCTCATTCCAAGCATCCTAAGACCTGAGCACTGCCTACCCGCACTCTGAATAGTCACAGCCCTCTCTCTCTCCAGTTTGCAAACCCAACCTCACTCACAACTCTCCCGGGGACTCGACCGGAGGCCTTCCCTTTTTTCCTTTTCTCATGATAGTGTGATCTTCTTTCCAATTCCCAATTCTTGTCCTTTCATCTCCTCTTTCATCTTCCCAGTCCACCCTTTCTTTCCTTCTCCTTCACACCTTTCTTTCCTTCTTGTTATCTTTCTCAATCTTCTCACTCCTCAATCCATGTTGTCAACTGCTCAACTATCTCTGACTCAACATCAACGTCCCAACTGCAACTCTCAATGGTCCTTCTTCAACTCAAATCTCATTGCCAATCCAGATTCACTCTCAAAGCCCATTGTCAACTGTCTGGTACAATTTCTACTGTCCACTTTCCTATCTATTGTTTTCTTCAATTCTGCTGTTTCTCATCTCTCAACTAAATCCTTTTGTCTCTCAGACTGTGTCACGTCCCTCTTAGTCTTGATTTCTTTCATTCAATGAAATTCACCTTACAGGTTTGTGGCAACCCACAACCATTACCAACTGGTTGTCTGAAGGGACATGAGGCTAAGTGCACCATGTCCCCAGAGTTCTAAGTGCATGAATCATTGTGATGAAATAGAATAGTTTCTCAAGTTGTTTCAATGAATATAAATCATAAAATGTATTTTGAATACCCAAATGTTTGTCCTCAAGGGTAATTAAATGAATCCTGAAACAATTTTACATTGTTTTCCTGTACGTTACAACCCCACCTTGATCAATAGACCTATTGCCCAAATTTAATTTTAAATTGAGAAATCCCATTACTCTTTAAGCATCCTGTAATCAGGCAGATGCACAGGCACCAACAACTATAGAAAATTTGATGTATTGTTTAATCTGAACATTTACAGTAAAAAAATATAAGGATACAGAGTTTTTTGAAATATTCAAATCATCAAATTTTGGAAACTACATCAGAGCCAAATTGGGATCTCTGGCTGACCAGTGACATGAATTCACTTTTGTGGCCACTGTTTTCCCCATTAAGGATCAAAAAGTTCACCATGAAATCACAATGATCTATTCAATTTTTCACAATGCTGTACACAATATTTCTTGTGGGTTTCAACTTTATGGAAAATGAAAGTCTGGAAAATTTCACTTCTGCTGAAAATGAGAATCACTTTGTGTTATAATTATGGCCAAAAATTAGCTTAGGCAAATGAGCAGTATTTAAAGCAAAAGAAATGCTGGACACCTTGTGTCAATAATTTCTGATGGGCTCTCACAATGGGGCAATACGTTGGATGATATTGGTGATGAATTTGATTGGATGATGAATCAATGATGGAAAAAAGCATGGAGAAGAGCTCCTTAAGTACCAAATATTGGCCGCTTGTGTGCCTATGATACAAAAATCCAAAAGGCAAATTTTCCGCCCCAAAAGAGCTCTACAGGCTCTACAGGCCTTGTGACTTGGTTTGGGCTACATCAGCCCGCATGGCATCAGTCCCTGTACCCTTACAACCAGCCTATTCTGGTTATTTCTGGTGTTTCCACCTGAATGGGGCTGAACCAGCCCCTTACCTGTTCAAAACCCTGGCCTGTTGTCTATTAAAACCGGCCTGTTACCTCACATTCTGCCTGGTTGCCTCATGCAACCAGCCCCTGGCCATACAAATGGCCAGGGGGGACCCAGGACACACTTGGGTCCAGTCTCAGACACACATGGGGGGGGGGAGTGACCAGTGGACATGCTGTCTCCCCCCTCCTTCTCACAGATCCCTGGAGGGGGCAGTCAAATCCCCCTACCAGGGGCCCTAGGGGTCAATACCCCCAGGGCTTTGTCAAGGTAAGTTGGGCTGGGGGGTGGTCAGGTCCCCTCCAGCCCATTGCTCCTCCCCCTTGGTAAAGGGGGGGGGAGAGCGCCCCTTTGATGGTGGGGGGGTGGTCAATTCCCCTCCACTGCCGTTTGCATTGATGCCACTGGCCTAGCCGCCACTTTTGGTGGGGGGGTGATCAAGTCCCCCCCACCATGACCGGTAGCTGGCTGGATGGGGCAAGCAAGGGGAGGGGGAGGAGCCGGGGCCACCAGCCCCGCAGCAGCCGCAACAGGCTCAACAGCTGGGACCAGGGTGGGGGGGCTCCATTTTGATTCCCCCTGCCCCTCACAACGGCCCCGTGCTGGCTGTAAGCAAAAACAGCAGCCCCAAGCGGGCCGCAACACGGGCTGCAACACAGGCGGCGGCCCCAATGGGCTGCCCCAAGCCCAAAAACTAAGTAAACCATACTTTAGCGGGCCAGCCTGTCTGGCCAAGTATGTCCAAAATAAACCTTGGGCCCAATTATGCCCATACAAGCCCATCTGGCTGTATTTTCCCATATACCTCACCGGGCCCATGTACCAATAGGCCTGTTTCACGCATTTTGGGGCCAGTTTCCCCAAATCTGTGACATCCACACAGGCCCTTATGGTCTGTGTGTGTGTCCAATGGGCTGGAGAGGCCCATATGTGCATCCCATTTGGATTACACTTATACATAGCACATGCGTAAGTGCATACGTATTTTAACACTTTGATTTCACCTTTTTGAAAATTGAAAGTCACCTGTATTTCCCAAATGATGACCTTTTGATTCTGGCATTTCCACCAAGATAAAAGAACTATTTCTGGAAAAAAAACGATTTTTTGAAACATGTTGATTTTTTTTACAGGGAAATTTATTAGTGAAGGAAGATTTTTGATTGGAAAACTTGAAATGATTGTCATTTGTTTTCAGTTTTTGCCATTCTCACTTTTCACAGATTGAAAGTCATAATTTCACAAACCTCCATATCCTCTACAAACTGTTTTCATTTTTTTCCCAGGCCAAGATTGGAGGCCACAAAGAGTCTATAACAAATTTGAGTATTCATACATGAAAAAGTAAAAACCCTCCCTGTGACAAATAAAATTTTTGCTAAATTTATCCCAACAAAAAATTTATAAATAAACAGAGAAAAAAATAAAGCAGGTTATAGCAAAATCCCAAATGATTTTCTGTTCTAAGATGGGTGTTACACTGCCTAATTTCTTTAAAAATAAAATTAAAAATGCTTTTCCACAATTTTCCCCAGGTTTCATGGGAACCACTTCAAATCAACTCACAGTTCACTTGTTTTTTTGGTCACATACCTGGGGCATAACCCCCACTTTTCTTGTAGGTAAGAAATGGGCCATCACACATGATCCAAGTTTTACCTCTTCAAGCTATTCCTTAGAGTTATTCAAGCCATCTCAGGGCTGGAAACATGGTTTTCCTACCTGGTAAAAAACCCTTAATTAAGTGCATGAACGTCATAGACTTCCATCCCTTGGCTTATTCTCTACCAACTCCAGGTGTTTGAATTGTCTAGAAGAGCTTTTCAATTCCCAGATCCCTCTCATATAATTTCACAAGGGAATTGTTTCAGATCAACTCATAGGTCACTAAAACATTTTCAAATGTTTTATGGATGGGGTTTTGAAGAAAAGGCTTTTCTTTCATTCTCAAAAGATTTATTTCATGTGAAAAACATGGATATTTCTGCCAGAAAGTGCAGAATACAAATAGATAACTCCCTAAATGTTTCACACGGAGGATTGACACAAACCCAAGGTGGCACTCACTACCAGTAATGGGAAGAAGAATCATACTAGGATAAAACAAGACAGCCAGTTTGAGAATTCCATCAGGAAATGAAGGCAAGGCTCCAATGCAGTTTGGAGGACCAACTACCATTTCAACAAAATCTTCAACAACTGTCAAGGCATGTGGTGGTAAATTTTCCTTTCTAAGATAAATCCTATTCTTCCTCATTCTCCTATCCTAGATGGGGCTTTTGTGTTACATTTACTTGATATCAATCAATTTTCTGCATGAAGGGTGCTAACATGTTTAACCAACAACAATCATCTATTTTAAATAGCCTTTTCCTTTCAGGGTTTATGGTATTCTTTCTCAATAATCACATGAGGAGCTGCCTTAGTTGCCTTTATTTTACATGCATTTTTTGATCCACATGTTTTTGTTTGTTGGCTTTCTGTGCTCAAATTTTTATCATCCTTGTGGGATTGTGTCATACTGACACCAAACTCAGTCTAACCTCAGTCTAACCTCAGCAAACCCAGTCTAACCCTCAGGCCTGATCTACTTTCCAAGGAACTTCAACCTCAGGGCTCAGGGGACTTACATCAATATGTCTCCAGTAACTATATACCTCAGGATCTGCATGAAGTACATATCTACATATAGTCTAACCTCATACTATACACAGATAGACTCCATAAGCTTGCACATACTCAATCTCCCAGGTTCTACTCTACCTCTCTGTCTAACCCATACCTCTGTGGGTTACCTCTCTGTCTAACCCATACCTCTGTGGGCTACCTCTCTGTCTAACCCATACCTCTGTGGGTTACCTCTCTTTCTAACCCATACCTCCGTGGGTTACCTCTCTGTCTAACCCATACCTCTGTGGGTTACCTCTCTGTCTAACCCATACCTCTGTTGTATTACATACTCTCTCTACTTAGTACATAGTGTCATGACCCCCATGAACACTGTACATCCTTCAACTGTACTCTCCCAACTTAGACAGCTCAGAACTGGAACCTTGCCCCAATGTAGAAGCAGCCTAACCTAATGTAGTAGCATACCTGATCAGCCCTCTCTGTTACCTAGACTGCTCCCATGACATCATATGTATAGTCTGAGCCCCAATCACTTGTACCTCTGTTGTAGTTCCAACCTCTTGTCTATTTAAACAGGCCTCCTCTTCCCTCTTCCTGATGGTTCCCCAAGAAATCAGTTTACTACTTCTTACTAGGAGATCTTTCCCAGCAAGTGTCATTCAGCACTCTTCAACCCAATCCTCCTCTGCTCCTTGTAGCCTCTTTCAGTAACCTTGCCCCCAAGCCTACTGTGGGAAGAGACCCCTCTGTTCCAAGCCCTGCTTGCATGTCAGCAGCCCTTGTGACATTAAACTGATTTCTTCCCCAATAACCCCTTCTTCACCAACCACACTCCCTATCCCTTTTAGACAGCATCAAATCTTGCTATTGAGTTGTGGCAATTTTTTTTCTGTCCCAACCTTGAACTTGGCTATTTGATTTGTGGCCATTTTGATTGCTTCCCTTACCTTACTGTCAAACCTACTCAAAAGACCCAGCTCTCCATCCTCTAAGTACCACTTCAACGCTTTGACACTTCAACACTTTGACACTTTGAAACTTCAACACTTTGAAACTTTGAAACTTCAACACTTCAATGCTTTGACGCTTCAACACTTAGACAAGGTATAGTGACCAGTATTTTACTGTCCCCTAAAGGTAATCAGAGGAAGAGAAATTCTTTTTTTTTTTTTTAATCATTTTATTTTTGTTCCAAGGTGAAGAACAACTTTTGGGTAACTAATTATTCTTAGAAGTAAGAATGCCCCCACAACGTGCTTCTCTTTTCTCACATTTCTAGCCCAGAAGTCACCTGTAGCTCCAGGGGGAGAGGTGCCACTGAACCTACTGACCCTTCTACCCCTAGATCTCATGGAACAGGTAGGACTTTTTCTAACTTGGCTGCACCAGTGGTTACCACTTCCACTCCTATGGATACAGGTTTATTGGAACCTATTCCCCAAGTATCCCTTTCTACTATTCCTTCTTCTGACAATGCTAGCCTCCACAGAGTCACAGGTCAGTTTCCAATCCCAGGTTACCATGGTTTGGACTCTCCTGCCTATGATGCAAGCATGGTCCCAATCCCAGGAGAAGGTGAGGAAGATGAAGAGGATGAGGACTCAGGAATTGATTCCAGAATCTTGAGTGGCTTGGATTCACCATCCCCAGAGGGTAATCCCAGTCAAACTTCTAATGCAACAGCAGTTCCTTCACCTTCCCCACACACCAACCTTCCTTCCACCACTCAGGTTCCTTCAACTGACCCTGCCTTGCTGGCCATTCTTCAGCAAATGACCACTGCAATGACTCATCTTTCTAAACCTGCTGACCATGGACCCTCTGCTAACTTTAAATCTCCATCTATCAATGCCCCAGATAAATTTGATGGAACTAACCCAACCAAGCTTGGACCCTTCCTTCAAGCTTGTGAACTCATCTTTTCAAATTATGAGAGAGTTTTTGCTAATGACAGAAAGAAAGTATTTTTTACAGTCTCTTACCTTTCAGGAAATGCCAGTCAATGGATCCAACCCCATCTTCCTTACATTGGTAATCATGAGCCAGATTTCATACTTAACTCCTGGCTTCTATTCACTCAACAGCTTCATACCCTTTTTGGGGATTGTCTGGAAATCCAGTGTGCTGAGAAGGAGCTAACCCTTCTTAAGATGAAAGACAGTGGTTATGCTACTAACTATATCACTGAATTCAGGAAACTTATGACCAAGGTCTCTGGATGGGGTGATAAAGCCTTTTTCTTTCATTTTAGACAGGGTCTCTCAGCCAGATTACTGGACCAACTAGCTGGTTATGATGGACCTCAAGGAACCTTGCAAGACCTAATGGATATTGTTCTTAAGTATGATACTCATTCCCATGAAAGGATCCAGGAGAAGTCCTTCACTCTCCCTCAGACCTCAAGACCTGGACCCAGTCTTCCCAATCCTCAGAAAGCTCAACAGACCAGCCAACCAGGTAGGTTCAAGGGGAAAGCAAAGACAACCCCTACTAATTCTACTGCAACCTATGTTCCCAATCCCAATGTGGGAGAGGATGGACACCTCAAGGCTGAAGAAAAAGCTAGGAGAGAAAGAGAGGGTTTGTGTAACTACTGTGGAGGAACTCACAAAATTAGCCTCTTCAGGAAACTTCCAGATTTTAAGCCTGGCCAGAAGCCCAATCCTATGAAACCCAAACAGGGAAAAGACTAGGTGATGGAAATGTTGTACTCCTTGACCATCACCCTCCCAATATTTGAGTACAAACTTTGGAAAGGAAAGACTCTAACCCTCCTTCTAAAGACTTACATTTTGTTTGCTTGTCCAATAACCAGGCTTACAGTGTACTTGTTGACTCTGGAGCAACTCAATTTGTTATTTCAAAATCTGTGGTTTCAAAGTTCTCTCTGTCACCCAAACCTCTGACCACTCCTATCTTCTTATTTACCTTCAGTCTGTTACCTAGACTGTTCCCATGACATCATATGTATAGTCTGAGCTTGTACCTCTGTTGTAGTTCCAACCTCTTGTCTATTTAAACAGGCCTCCTCTTCCCTCTTCCTGATGGTTTCCCAAGAAATCAGTTTACTACTTCTTACTAGGAGATCTTTCCCAGCAAGTGTCATTCAGCACTCTTCAACCCAATCCTCCTCTGCTCCTTGTAGCCTCTTTCAGTAACCTTGCCCCCAAGCCTACTGTGGGCAGAGACCCCTCTGTGCCAAGCCCTGCTTGCATCTGAGCAGCCCTTGTGACAGATTGTCTTTTCCAAAAATTCTCTTTGCTCATCATCTCAGAAAAGAACTCTTCTATTTCTGTCACTACAAAAACTCCAATATGAGCCTATGTTCAAAGGCTACATGCTTGGATTTTCAGTCAAAGCCTTAAATGACCATTTGTACAACTCAAAAGCCCCCATGCAACATATTTATGCCAGTTACTGCCTGCATAAGTTTTTGATTTAAGCCTATCTAACTACAAATCATATGTAGGAAGGAATGCCCATTGAGCATGGCATGGCCACAGGCCAAAAAAACAAACACCATCAACAACAAAAGCCCACACATTGCACAGTTTCCTTAATGGACTCATTTGCGCATGTGAACCAATGTCTCCAGCATGCAAAGGCCAACTAATATTGACCAGAGAAACTCCCCACCAATCTTTGTTTGTCAATATTTTAGGCTTACAAAGCAACATTTATTTTATACAAGAAAATTGTTTCTTATAAAAAGAGTGAAGGTACTTTACAGACTCATCATAGTGTGTATTTCATCCACATGAGAGGGTTGGCAGAGGAGGGACTACACTTTTTTGTGGTTGTAATTTCACCATTGCCAGTGCAGTGATGTGCACTCCCATATAGTAAGGCATGCATGAAAATTTAGGCTGACAGAACCCAAGTGTGGTCCAGGTGACTTGAGCCCCAGCACCAAGGTTAAATTACACAACACCAGTAAGTGTAAACCACTTAAACCACACTTCACTCAACGTTTTGAAAACCACACTCAATATTGAACAAACCTCACCAACCTTTGAACATTTCTCACTTGATTTGGAACACACCTCAACCTGCCACACCCTCACTCAAGTGGACTTCAACACTCCTCACCCTGCACACCCTCACCAGAGTGAATTTGAACAATCCTTACCCAATTTTTAACACTATTCACCCTTCCAACCCTGGCAAAAGTGAATTTTAAGAATTGTTGCCCAATTTTCAACACTCCTCACCCTGCTAAACTCTCATCAGAGTGGATTTCAACAGTCCTGACCTAATTTCAAACAGACCTCACCCTGCTACACTCTCACTGAAGTGGAGTTCAAAACACCTCACCCTGATACACTCTCCCCAAAAAGGATTTCAACACACCTTACTCAATTTTGAACACACCTTACCCTGGTACACTCTTACTAAATTAGATTTCTACACTTCCCAGAAATTTTGAACACTCCTCACCTGCTACAATCTCACAAAATTTGATTTCAACACACCTCACTCATTTTGAACAAACCTGAGCCTGTCATCCAAACAGGAGGATTTTGGTGAAACTTGGATTAAAGCACAGAAGTTACATAAAAATTTTAGTGTTTGGATGCATGCATCCAAACAGGAGGATTTTGGTGCAATGTTTATTAAAGCAAGGAAGTTGCACAAAAATGTTAGCGTTTGGATGCATGCATCCAAACAGGAGGATTTTAGTGCAACTTGGATCAAAGACAGGAGGATTTTGGTGCAATGTTTATTAAAGCAAGGAAGTTGCACAAAAATGTTAGCGTTTGGATGCATGCATCCAAACAGGAGGATTTTAGTGCAACTTGGATCAAAGACAGGAGGATTTTGGTGCAATGTTTATTAAAGCACGGAAGTTGCACAAAAATGTTAGTGTTTGGATGCATGCATCCAAACAGGAGGATTTTGGTGCAATCTTGCTCTCCATCCCATCTTCCTTGAAACTCAATTGCTTTTGAAGCTCACTTGGGATCTCAGTTGCTATTCAATATCTCCACCTCAACCTTGCCCATCTGCACCTCGCTTGCGACGCTGTCGCTGCCTCTCATCCATCACGTCCTCCGCCTTCCGCAACCTTGCTTGCTTCAAAATGCATTCCTCAATCTTGCTTCTCCTGTCCAATTGATCACCAACTCCCTACACCCTATCCATCCATCATTGCTCTACTGGACCTTTGAACTCAAATTTCCACACGGTTAAAAGCCAAAGTGCTTCCCTGATCACCCTAGTCCCATTCTTAGTCTTAACACTTTCAATCTTTTTTCACATGGTTCTATACGTAGTTAGATTCAGACAATTGTCTGTCCTTGGTCTTGCCAGCAAGATACAATCTCAATTGCCTTCTCTAGCTTGCTCCTGACAGCATCGTTTTTCAATCTCAATCGCTGTCTATTAGCCTCGGTCTCAACCAGCTTCACTCCTCCTGTGATCTTGATTGCAATCGCTTAATTGCTCTTACACCAATTCCTCTACAATTGCTGTCGGATTCTTTATTATCTGAACATCCACCATTCTTACTGTCTTGTTTGCTTGCTTGAAATCATCCTCTTGTGATTATGATTGAATTTGCTCAATCGCACTCACTCTTGCCTTTCCACTCTTGATCCACCATTGGTTGCCTTTTTCAATTTCCACTTGCAATCTTGATCCCTATTTCCTATTGTCTTCGAGCATACCATCCTGCGATTTCTGTCGCTCTATTCAAATCGGTCTTGCTCCTCTCTTCCTGCGATTTTTGATTGCATCCGGCCAATAGCTCTCATTTGGTCGCCTCTGTGCCATCATATTGGGTGCCCATCTTCCTTGGCATCGTCTTACTATCTCTTTTGCCATTCCAAGTTGCTGTCGCATTCGCTCGACTGATCTCTAGCCTTTGATCTCGGTCGGCAACCCGTTCTTGCAATCCTAGTCGCATTCCTTCTGAGGACCACTCTCTTGGTCATCAGCTCCCTGCGACTTTGATCGTCTTTTCTCAATCACTCTTGTTCAATCATTATAGCTCAATGCGTCATCTCACATCCCTCCGCTTGGTCAATTTGTGATGTATTGCCTCAACCAAACCAATCAGTCCAATCGCTACCATCCATCATCTTGGTCACTCCATCTTGAATGTTTGACTTCAACCTTGCACCAGCCAATTTTTTATTGTCTTAGCCCGCCGCAACGCCTTTGCCATCTTTGCTGTGGCTCGGTCGCTTGTCTTTTGACTGTTCCATTTGCTCGGCCAACTCTCATCAGACTCCGCAACCTTGACGATGCACTCTTTAATTCAATCGTCGGACCGTTAGTTTTACTCCTGTCGCGCACTTGAAAATTCGCTGTTGCTGCCCTCAAATCTACCATCGCGCTGATTAAGTCGCTATGTACCATGTCCTTGTCGCTCATCCTGTACCAACTCCACTTGGCTTGTTCTTGCCTTAACATCATCTTACCTAACTCCATCCTAGGTCCGGTAGCTACCTTATAAGTCTTCCGTCACTATTGCTCCTTTGTGAGCAAACCTTTTTAAGTAGTTGTTGTTCAGAATAAACAGGGGTTTGAAAATTATGATAGGAATTTTTGTGTTACTTTTTGATGTAATAGGCTCTATTGTAAGTTCAATAGTAGTTCAAAAATCACAAGATTTCCTTCCTTTCTAATGGAATAGGCCTTTATTGCAGTGTTCAAAAATCTCTTCATTCTAAGTAGTAATTTTGGATGTAATAGACATGCAAGTGTTCAAAAGTCTTCAACTCTTTATTTTGTTTTATTTCCCCCCAAGCTTTAGGCAAGGGGGTGTGTTAGAATTTTAGTCTGATATTTATGTTGCCTAAATCTTGAGTGCAACCATACTAGTCTCAGATTTATATTCTCTAATCTCAGTCTGCCTATGTTTTCCTCCAAGTTGTGCGGACTCTATGGTCCAATATTGAATTATCCATATTCATTTTTATTTCTTTCTGCGTAACCACTAGTTGGCCATATTGTACTTACTCTATTTAATTCAGGGTATGATGTAGTGAAATTCCTCATCAGTTCTTCCTCAGTCTGAACTGGTGTGCCCCCATCTTACTCCTTGATCCGCTCCTCTTGGTGTCACAAGATCTTTCCTCATCTTCTCTTAAATTTTTCAACCAGAGCTTCAAACTCAAATTTCCACAAAACCAGATTCATTATTATTCAGCAATATCACCCATCATTATTGTGGCTTGCTAATTCAATTCTATGGCATATGATTTGGAAATATAATACCTCATATATTTTATCATTTCAGATTTTAAATCATTCATATTATTTCTGATTGAAATTCCTGAGTGGTATAAAATTAATATGTTTTTAATAAAACCCCTATGAAAATTTGGAGCTTAAATATTAGTTTCTTTCCATATAAGTGTCATGAAGGATAAACTAAAAGTGATTTGGAACTGATTTTTCAGTAATGAAGCCAGATGTGAAACACAGATGAATGACTGGAAAAACACCACCAAAATTTGTAATATAGACTTGGTAGTTTAACATAAAATTGATGAAATAAACTGTAAAATAATTTTTTTATGAATACTAAAATTAACCAGAATGAAGCTGTTATTGCATTGTGGAAAATATTGATCACTGAAATTGAAGCCGGGATATCAAAATATACAATCTTTAATTGGAAATTCTTATTTCATAGGGAATTTCAAGTGATTCCTGGTTGAATCAATGTGAACATCCAAGTTAATTCAGGCTTTTTCCTTGGGGAATTACAAGTGGCATTCATTTTCAACCATGGTTAATACAACATGAATCATGTTTTCTTTTTGATGTAAACTGAGGTGAACTAAAGAATACTCACTGGTGAAGAGAATTTTCCCATAAAGGGATTCAATTGGCCAGAAAATGGGACTGGATGGTGACATGAAGTTGCTGGTCAGCCAGAGACTCCAATTTGGCCCTGGTGCTGGTTCCAGTTATTCATTTAAAGTGAAAAAAGTGAAATAACCATTGGAGAACATTTTCTTTAAAAAAAATTATTTAAAAAACACCTTTTCTGTAGTGAAACAAAAATCACAATTATAAATCAATTTTCACAGGAATGCACCCAAATACAAAAATTATTGCTTACTTCCACCATTATTTTGAGACCAACAGGGAATGTTGGTTTCATCAGATATCTCCTTCAAAGTCAACAGTATCATTTTCAAACTTTTTAGGAGTAGAATTGACAAGGGATAGTATATAGGTACCTTCAATTATCAAACATGAAATCCATTGCTCCACTCCTTTTCTATGATCAGGAATTATACCAAAATTATCTCAAATTATCAAACTGAAATAATCAAAAAAACATCATTCAAAATCATTAATATGCTCTGGATCTGCCCATCTAACATTATTCTCATGAATACAATGTGCCTTGTTCATATGAACTTGTTTTGTGAAATTTAAGCATAATGATCACGCAGAACTTATCCCTATTTTTTGGCTTGAATCATAAAAATCACCCAACAAAAACCCATGGCATGGTATATCCATGCCAATTGTTTTTTTTTTCATGTGCCCCAACTCACTCTCATGGGTTTTGGCCTTTCCATGAGGCCAAATCCCATGAGCACTTGCCCTGGGGCCTCCACAGAAATGTCCCTTCAAGAGCTTCAGGCCCTGGAGGAGCCAAAATTGGGCCTGGATCTCCTGGGGCAATTCCTTGGTTGCTTGCTTTCCTCCTAGGAAACGCAAGCAGCCAGAATTGTGTTGGTTTGCGACAGGCTTGCCTTTGGTCAAGCCTATTGCCTTTTCCCAGGTTTCCAGGGCCCTGGGAGACAGATGTGCGCCTCAATGGGCCCTGGCAACCTGACCTGTTGCTGACCATTTTCCAGCAACAGGTCCGCAATCTTGCATTTTCTTGCTTGGCAAGCAAACGCAAGCCGGATTGCTGACGCAGCACTTGCTTGTGCAGCAATTTAACAAGTGCTTGCAAATTGATAAGCGTTTTGTTTTCACCTGAAAAACATCAACACAGCACCTCCACACCACCATCCTCAGGCCATCTCAGCAGGTCCATCCAGGTAAGATTCCAATCACTTTTTCAATGTTTTCACATCTGAATAGTTTGACTGATGGTTTCTGTGCTTTAGTTGTATCTCAATCATTCAATCACCTCTGAATATTCCAAACATCAAAACACCCTCCATTCAAGCTCATCATAAAAATAAACCACTCCATCCATCTTGTGCTATTGCCCATTGACTGCAAGGCATATCTTTGACCTCTAACTCATCATCACTGCATTTCAAGGGTAAGAACTCATGCACCTATTTCATTCTATTGAATCCTTCATCTTAATCAATTCAACACTGAATTCACTCTTTCTCTTCCTCACCATTCTTTTTTGTTCTTCTTCCAATGATAGCCGCTGTCTTGAACTCATTAACTCAGCTTTAATCATAATGTATCAGCTTCAACATCATCCATACTTGTATTCATCTTTACAGTAAGCAGCAATGAGGATATCAACCTATCATCCAACAATCCTTGATTAATTCCTGCTTGTACTTGAACCCCTTTTGGAACCATGAATCACATCATCATCATCATGTGTAATAGTAAACCATGGATCAAGTCAACTCCAATGCATTCACCACACCTCAAGCAAACCTGTTGCCATTGAAAACCAATAATGAGGATGTGTCTTTGAAAGTGATTAAACTTAGCAACATGTATGTATTTCAATCATAATAAAGGGTTTCATATAATTGACATTGACCTTATGCTTTTATCTAAATCCTTGTCACTTGTATTTCTGTTGGTGCTTTTGAGAAAATGTTTGTAGTGAGGATGAGCCCTTGAATCTAAAGCATCACCAGGAATGAAGCCAAGATTGTTCTGTTCTTAGGCCACCACAACAACCCTTAATTGCATCCATCCAATCCTCATCCAGAGCAAACAAAAAGCATTGTAAAGCTTAGAGTGATTATTGTAATAAGGAGTGTGTATCTGAGTCAATCTACTTCATCACCCTGAAGAAGGGTCTAAGTCCATGCCAAGTAGTAGTACCAAATGTAGGACCCCCAGTAAACCTACAAGTGCTTTTCAACAGAAAGTACCAACCCTATGTTGTGCTCAAGTATCATTCATTGCAGCAAAGACCATACACATTGCTCACAAATCAATTTTCAGAGATGGTACAAGATCTCTATGTGATTGCAAAAAATCAACAGAACCTCAACAAAACCAATAAAAACACTAAAACTGGATGTATGTTTGAAATTGGCTTTTGTCAGGGCACTGACCAAGGATATTCTGCAGGTAATTGGCAATCACAAAAAACTTTATAATCATGTCTTTGTTCACTGATTGCCATCAAAACATGTTTCAAAATAGGAATATATGCAAGGAGAAAGGATATGAACCCAGACCAAATAGCAAATGATGATCTGTTGTGGTCTAAGCTTCCAGTACATAACCAACTTATTTTCAATAGAATCCAACATTTATCTAACACTGCTCATGTGAAGAACAAGGAGGTATTGGAAGATTTCAAAACTCCAAACTGGACATCTCCAGAGTGGAATGACCAAAGGGATTCTTTTCTTCATGCTTTTAATGTGATTGTTGCTTGTGATGACTTTTCCAATGTTCCTCATACGGATCAGGAAGACTTGAATGGTTCTACTTATGGTTTGTTCTCCTTTATTTAAAAAACTACTGGAACCCCAATCCCTTCCCCCTCGAAAGAAACAGGCCATGGTCTCTCCTTTCCAACTCTAGGTTTCATAGTTGATTATGCAAAAGCTGGGGGCATTATAGAAATTTTATGGCAAACTTCTGTTTTTTCTCATCAAACTACTTTCCCTTGACCCAGCCTTCAAACAACTGAACATCATACTCATTTTGGTTGCTCCTTCCAAATTAAAAGAAAACTGGAAATGTCTTCTCTTAAACTTCAAAATTGTTCTCCTTATGAAATTTTAACTAGAGTTGATGGAAAGAAGGCCAGATATGGTTAAACATGTGCTTTAATGTATAGAATTCAAACATCACCTCTTTGAGCCAAAATGCTTACCAGTTATTTTGTGAAATGATTTCAAAGTTTGCATGAGTTTTACAAAATTTGTACTGGGTGAAATGTAAGATGGCATGACTTTGGAGTGATGGACAACTTATGCTAAGTTTTCCACCTTCCCATCACATTAGATGTAGCTTCACTGCATAGTACATGTATGGGTTATGTCAAGGGTGGTGGACAGCTTATCATAAGTTGTGCACCTCCCTGGACCCGTGTGCATAAAGGAATCACATGACATGGGAAATCCATGTGGAGAGGCTGTGGAGGTGAATGACTTATGCTAAGTTGTCCACTGTCCCAGAAATCATCAATCATTTGGCATATTCAAAATCTTGCTACCACGTAGTTGAAGGGAGGTGGACAATTTAACAAAAGTTGTCCACCTCCCCAGCTTTACCACATGATTTTCCCATGTCACATGTTTCATTTCCAGGAAGGTGGACAACTTATAATAAGCTGTCCATGTACCTTGAAACAAAATTTATATGTATATGTAATATGAAGGAAAACAGAATCTTTCAGGATACAGCATGCTATCTACATCAATGAACTGTGTAGATTCTAACTCATGAGAAACTGTCATTCATATTACACACAAATTTAACATGTGACTAGGTTTCTTACGGTATAAGAGCCACAGCTTCTTGACCAAGAGGTCCCAGTTCATTCTGATCTTAACCACATGGTCCCCATCAGATTTAAACCGCATCAACTCAAGCTCCTTCATCTTGACCACTTTCTTTACTATACCATGGCTGATTTCCCTGGTAAGTGTTCAAATTCCCTGGGTCCCTTGTGGTCTTTGCTTATTTGAACTGGAATGATCAATTTTTAGAACAATGGGCTCTTAATCAATTGAATGCACCCCTTCAAGAGGAATATGTTGAAAGATCCCATAAAAAAGTATTGCAGTCAATGCTTTATTTTTATAAGAAAAATTATGATGCAAAGGTGGAAAGGATGAGGTTACAAACTTCCATAGATCTTGGGCTGCTTGAGCCTTCAACTGAAGAACAAAAACAGCCACCAATAGCTGATAGTTCCAATGTCCAATCAAATGAAAATGTACCATCAGTAGATGATGTAACAAAAACTGCTCAAGATCTTCCTGCTCCCCATCTTACAGTGGTTCCAGCAGAGCTCCCGGCAAACCAACCCAGTGAGTTGAGAGAATCATTTGATGCAACAAATTTTTCACTAAAAATTATCCAAATATGAAAAGCTGATACATTCCCATATCTCCAAGTGAACCCAAAACATCCACTGCAGCTGTGCCTGTGGAGGATCCAGTTCAAGAAGCTGGGGTTGTTTCCCTTGATTGTACCACTTTCCAGGCCTCTGACAATAACCCAGTGCTGCACCCAGAAACCCTTGCTGAAGAACCCCAGATCACTCCAGGAACCAGGGCATCTTCCCGGCTAGCTGCCCAAGCTAATTGGCAAGCAGCTAGATAATCAACATCAAGGAAACCCTCTAGCTCTCAAGCATTGTCTGACTCCTCTGATTCCAACACAGAATTCACTTGCTCAAGTGATGGCCAACCAGGGAAAAAAGAAGTCATGGTTATTGAACCATCACCCAGGAGTCCCACACCTGCACCCACCCTAGTCCCAACATCCCCTGAGCCGGTCTGTTTACTATTTTGAAGGCTATGCTGGATAATCAACCCCCAATTTACTTCCAAATCAATCTTCCCCTTCTGAATCAGAGTGCCCCATCCTCAACTCATGACTAGGGATGTGGAACAGAGGACTTCAAGGCCAGGGATTGAGAACCCTTCATTGATCAAGTTATCTCAGCCTGAAGGTCAGGCTAGTAGCCAAATTTAAACCCATGCCCAAACCATTGGGCTAGCATCAAATCCTGGCTCAAACCAGCCAGGTCAGTGGCATTATTTTGTGATGGAATGAAAATCATGCCCCCTAATTCTATTTCATTGCCTAGAACTTTTTTTTGGATTGACTAACAAAGACCTGTTGAGGTTTTGATACTGGAAAGAAATAAAGGACAATGCAACGCCTTCAACCTATTCCAAAATTATCAGCAGTACCCAGTTCTTAATTACCAATACCCTTAACCTTCTTGGCCAAAGGATCCTTTCAAACCCACCCAAGTGATCAAAAATATTTAAATCTTTGGACCTCTGTTTGAAACAGTGCAAAGATGGTAAATTTTTATGATTCTGTCTTGCACTCCTACAAAAATAAACTGATTCTTACTTTTTGATTTATCAGAAAAAATTTTGCTTGGAAAAGATGATGATGTTTTTGTTGGAAGCACCTTCATAAACACAAACTCCCTCTCTTGCTCCAAGAAGACAGTACAGCTCAATATGCATCCCCTCTCTGAGATCCTAACTTATACCAGAGAGCCAATAAGCGGGGAATACATGAAACTGAAGCAGACCTTGAATGACATCATAGGTGTAGTCTCACACAAAATCTCAAGAAATGTCCTTTTCTCAATGGAAGGTATTGATTGGACTTCAGATGAAGCTTTACTCAAAGCAAAAAGCTACTTTGCCAACCTGCAAGCAGCTGTGATTGATGATTCCACCTTTGCTCAATACAAGAGTTTGGGTGCTAACCAGGAAGCTGAGATGAATGCTGGAAGAGGTGGCCTTAATACTGTTTTTGAATATGTTGTCTCTCTAGTCACTGGGCTCATCAACTTACGGCTTGATGAAAAAGAAGATTGTTGGAAGCATTTTATGTCAAAGGACTCAGCAGAGAAGAAGAATTGATGGGGTATCAATTCTTTAGCATGTGTGTCCCACATGTTAGTTTTTGGTCCTTCTGCTATATGGGTATGTCCAGGAAATCAACAAGTCATGCCAAAGTGGAAGTCTGGCATGCTCCTTGAATTTGCCAGTCTTGTGCTTGAGTCAAATTTGAAGGCTGGTCTGCCAGATGATCCACTCTGTGGCCAACTTGGTAACACAAGGGCATATATTCTTATTGCCTTGAGTGATATGGGCTTTAGTAAAGATCAAAAAATCAACTGGAGAGATTTAATTAGCATTTTTACTGAAAGATTTTCTTATGAAAAATTGGCTGAGGTCCCTCTGGAGGATATTGTGCTGGTTACTGACTATGATCTGGGTAGCCACTTTAATACTTTCTGGGCTGTTGAGAAAACTACTTCTGCTAATTTAGCTGAAGTTACCTCAGAACCCCAAGCTTCCCATAGTTAATTATGGTGACTTTTTAGGAAATTAGACTATCAGTTTTTCTGGATGGATAATTCTTGTTTTCAAATTCTTTTCTGATCTTGGGATAATAAAATTAATAAATTGGAAACATGTTCCTCTTGGATGATTGAATGCTTCATGATCATACTACCCATGAAATTTATTGACTAAGTTGCTGATTTGAAATTGAAGAAATATTAACTGTAGCCTTTGAATTCAAATCAAACCCTATATTTTTGGAAGATAATGAGATTCTTTTCTCATTACTTAATTTTTCATATCATCTGTTGCAAAGCATAACAATTATGAAGAAATCTTTACAATTTTTCTTTCAATTCAGAATAGCTGAGTTTTTGTTAAGAAATTAATTTTATATTGTCATTTTATGGGAGTCAGCAAACACTCAATGAAGAATTTCATATGTTCCATATTAAAAACACCGCAAATGGAACATTGAATTGATGCAGTATATTGGGCCTTCCATATGAAAATATCACGTTTGTTTTGCCTCAACAGAATTGATGCAGTGTTTTGCTGAAACACTCATACAAAGTTCATGGAATGCAACTCAAAGTAAGTAGGCATGGCACCCTGCTTAAAAGTTACAGGATATCTCCAAAAGCTTCTTTTCAATATGATGATTGCTTTGTTAAAGGAAATAGAACAAATCAAGGGATCATATTATGGATGTTTTGATTGTACATAATATTAATCAAATAATTAAAAAAATCCAAATCAATTCACATATCTCTCTATCCTAAATTTTAGTTAAGCTGTGATTTGTGTTTGGTTATCAAAATTGGTGATTCAGAATACCTTTATTTATCAAGCAATCATTCATTTCTTAAGAAATGAATGATCCAAGGAAACTTAATTCCAATTGTTATATCATCTTCAACCCCATAGACTCAATAAGATTCAAAATTTCTACTTCAAAAAGCCACAGGAATTTCTTAAAAATCAGTCAAAGCTTTCCCAAGGGTATACGGTATGTTACACTCTTCAATTACTATATTTCATGCATATAATGCTAAGCATCCATGAAAATCTCTGTACAATTCATGCATACGTTTTTTATATATCCAATATTCAATTTGAACTCATGAAATAGTATACTTCCTTCTCATTTCCTATAAATATCAACCCAAAATTGATTCTTACCAAATTCATCAGCCCAACTCCTATTTCACAGAAAAAACATATCCAATCCACCAATCCTTCCCAATACCCCTCAAACATCAAGCAACAAGAATGGTCAAATTATCCAAGGAACAACAGGCATGGTTGGAAGAAACACACAAACATATTGATCATGAGCTCAAGGAAAAAATTGAGCCATTTCCTGATATTTGGATGCAAAGTGAACAGTGGATGCATGAAGAGAAGAATTCAAGAGACTGGGTAGGCAGATGCAGAGAATAATTGACAGGGAGGCCTTAGAAATGTTTATTCCAGAGCCAATGATTCCAAACTTCTGGGACCTTTGGATGGAGAGGCATCAATTTCTTGGAAGGTGTGAGTTAATCTTTTGTTTGGAAAGAATATGTAGGATGTCTCATCAAGTTCCAATTATTTTACAGCTGTTCCACTGGTGGTAAATAGAAGTTCAATCCCAATGGAATTTTGAATGTTTCTCATAGATTATTATTTGGAATTTTCCCAATTCTTGGTTTCTCGACTTGATCTTTCATGGTAATTATGCCTCTTTTCAATTATGACACATGGGTTGATGAGAACAGAGAATAGGAAGTGCCTTATCTCAAAGTCAATTCTATAAAAAGTTTTTTTTTTCAATGAGGAAAGAAACCCTCATCTCTATTTCATCAAAATCTAATAATACAATGAAATTTGTCAACTATGGAGTTTCTGACCTTTTGATAATCTTTAAATTTTCATGTGCAATAAATTTTTCAATATTTTGCAGAATGAAATCAGAATTATTGTCTGTTGGTTTCACTATAAAATGAATTGTTTCATCCTAAGAAAATCAACAAATTTTTCCAATGTGGTTTGCTGCCTCAAGCTTATCAAATGAAAATGTTTTCTGATGAGATCACCCCTTGTTAATCTCAAAGAAAGCTTGCAAAATGCACTATTACTTTAAATGAAAGAACTCACTTTTCATAAGAAGCTGTCATCATAAAGCAATTCAATCATATTGGTCTTAACAGAAAAAAGAAACTTGAAAAAAGCAGGTTTGATGTGTGTTGCAAGTAACTTGAACTCTTTTTGTGAAATATTATCCTCTCATTAACTCCAACCCACCCATGAAGTTAAACACAAGTGGAAAGGTGGTAAGATTTGTGTTTATTTATGCATTCAAGTTTGATGTCTCAAGAGATTTCAGCTGAATCTTCCAAAGTCATGTTTAACCAAATAAGATGAAATTGTTTCAATACATGAAAGGAAGTAAGAAAATGATTTTTATCAAAAAATGACATTCTATCTACTTTCAATTTCAAAAACTTTATCTAAAATATGGTAAACAATCAAGAAATGAAGTTTTCATACCACTTGTTTTTTTAAGGATATTAACTTGGCCCTCTTTTCAATTAGGAAGAATTTAAGCACTCAAAATTTCATATGAATCCTTGTAAATTTCCATTCAAAACAAGAAATATTAAGTTACTAAGAAACATTTTAATATTTTTTTACCTGTAGCAGATATCAAAACAGATTCACAATCAGATTTTACTGCAAGTTGGATCAAAATTTCACCTCTTAATTGCATGAGAGGAATCTTTTTTTTTTCAAGCATTTTCATACCAATTCACAATTGAATTTTGACTTCCCATGTTAAAAATGATAGAAGCATTTCATCAATTTCAATACTAAACCTGGGTAAAATTGATCAACTTGATCATACTGTGGATTTAAAAAATGGAGGTGAAGTTTAGAATAACTTAAGTTCTCATCCCAGCAATTTGAGTAAAATTCTATTTTTAAAAATAGGATTCTTCTTGATTTTAACTAAATGTACAAAGGAAATACTTGGTTTGCAACAGCAAGCTTTTGAATTTCATTGTAAAATCTATAAAATTATTTCAACTGTAAAAATTAATAATAAGTTTGAATCTATTTTTTGGATTAATCCTTTTACCCTGTTAGGGGAACAGAATAATTCTTATTCCTTAAATCATTTGAAATGATAAAAAAAATCATCTCAATCAAGATCCATGGTAAAGCAAAACATGAATAAAAAATATGGTCATTTTTATCAAAATCCAAATGGTAGTTCCCAAATATCTCTTCCTTCTGAAAATATCTTTTTTTAATTGCACAATGTAGAATTTGGCCCAAATTCTTGAAATGAATTATATAATAGATGCATATCCAATTTGAGATATTCAATTTGTTAATGAATGCTTTATAATCTCTCAAAATTCATCATATTCAATAGCTGATAACTTTAGATTCAATTGTCTGAAAATTTTTCCTCTCCAAAAAATCTACACTTCAAACAACCCCACAACCTTTTTAAGTGCTACTTGAAGACTTACCCATACTATAACATGGATTGTAGACCTCCTCATAGTTCAAAATCCTTCAAAACTTGCACATTAAACAAGGAAGTAGCAGAACATTTGCCAAATTCCAATGAACCCATAAGTCTATGCCTAAGTGACTATGCAAAGACTATTTTAAACATGAAATCTTGAGGAGACAGGGTTCCTCCTCCTCCCACTGAAGATCAACTACATGTTTCAAACTCAAAAAGCATCAATACAATTGACCCAAACAACAAATTCTTCAACTTGGAAAAAAACATTGAAAACCTGTATGGAGGGAAGAAGAGCATTCTTGGAAAGTTCAAAGAGCAATGCCAGAAATAAGAAAGCTATGGCATAGGTGTTCCAACTTTCCAATGGGACCATCATAATTCAACAAAGTGGGACCAAATATTGTCAGCAGTGATAATAAAACATTGGTTAAATGCCAAGGACCATAATGCATTTACAAATTATCCGCTTGATATTGATTTTTACAAGAAGGACATACTCTTTGGCCTACTGGAACGTTGGCTACGTGGGCAGAAGGATAATTACATGAAGCCTAGGACACGTAACAAGAAGCCTAGGTCTGGAGTTAAACACAAAGTAAGCTTAATATTTCTCTCCATTTTCTAAATCCTGTTGGCTGAAATCTTGGTCTTCAATCTGCAAGATATACAGAAACGGCTTGGCAAATGCAGAGCAACATATAGGAAAGGATTTGGGAAATTGCCTTCTCCCTAGTATGGAATGCCACTCAGATACAGAAGGAGAAAATGAGGGGAAATATCACTCTGTCCAAGTGTATTGGAGAAGCAAAATGTATTCAAAATTTCTTAATAATCTTGATAACAAAACTCTCAACTATTTATCTGATATGAAAGGCGAACTTCAAGCTAAAAAACATAAAGAATATGGAAGAACTTATGATGAAATAGTCCCAAATTATCAGATGAAACCACATGAAGCCCTCCCTTCTAATTGGTACTGCCCTCTATTTCTTGCCAAATTAAATTGTACAGAGAAATTAGTTTTCGAGATGAAGCCAGTAGAGAATGAACTAGAAAGATTAGAAAAATCACTTGAAACAACATGTTGGTTTGAATAAATTTTTTTCAAAGTAGTTCTATATTTCCTCTGTTGTCACCCAGAAAACAATATCAAAAGCTCTAAATTTTATAAAATTTTTATTTATCAATTAATTCCTGCTAAATAAAAAAATTCAATATCACTAGATTACTTCTTTTGAGCTTCCAATATTATACAAAATGTTCAAAACAAAGTTTCTGCGAAAAGATATTAGGGAAATAAAATCATTCAAGGCAATGGTTTGCTTTTTGTAAATTCATTCATTTTTTAAAAGAAAATGTGAAACTCCTCAATTATTTCAATTTAAAATTGATTTATTTGAAATTAATAATTGAACTCAATTTCTATGTGGTACAATATTTCCAACATGTCTGAGCAGATTTTTAAATCTTAAGTTAGAATTCAGATTGACATTTCAATTTCCTACATCTGATTGAGATTTATTACATTTCACAAGAATAAAAAGAAGATATTAAAAACTGAATTAAATCCTTTGAGAAAATACAATTTTTTCAACCACAAAGTAAAAAATTAAAAAAGGACCCTCAAACCTCTTCTAATGATCTAATACAAAATAGCAAGAAAAAAACCATCAAAATCTTGATTATCCAATCCAGGTAGTAACTTGTATTTGTTAGGTGTGAAAACAAACTGGTTCACTCCTCTATCATTTTACATAAAATTGAATTTACCCATAATTCCAAATCTTCTGTATTCCATGCATGCACTAGAACTACTTGGAATCCTCAAGAACTGGTACAAACAACTTGTCTCAGGTTCCAACTCAAGTTAGAAACAGAGTTTTATCAGAGTCAAAACAAATTCAAAACAAGTTTCAGGTGCTACACCTGCTGGCAGGTGCAGCATTTTTTCTTCATGGTGAGTGCCCACTATGGGACTGAAAGCTTGAAAATTGGGAAATGCTTCAGAAAAAAATCAAAAAAAGTCAAAAATAATGTCTTTTGTTTTATGTTAAGCCCATTGTTTGGTAAGAAAATAAAGTACTGAAAATCTTGAAAAATCATATTTGAAATGCCTGTTATTATGATAAAAAAATTCTTCTTAGATTACCCAAAATAGAAAAAATAATAAAAAAAAGCTAAACCATTTGTGATATAATTTTTTTTCAATTTTTTGAACCTCATTTTGAAGGCCTTTGAATGGACCAAAAAATCTCAAAAAACTATTATATGCCCCTCCAATCCTTAAACTCAGGCATTTTTTTTGCATGGATTTATTTCACTAACACAGTTTTACTTCAACTCACCCAATTTCTTTGACACCAAAGTTTGAATTTTAGGCACTAAATTTGTGGATATTTCATGTAAAGGACCCCTAAGAATATATATCAGGAATTTTGTGCGTTTAAACACTTTGAATCTTCCTTAAAAAATAAAAAGAAAAAAAGGGGGGTTTTCTGCATTTGTGAACCTTGTGATGAATATATTTTCTTGATTCTTCTTGGATTTTCAAAACTGCATTTTTTCTTTTTCATTATATCAAATAAATGAAAAACTGTTTGTTCTTAGAATTCATGCAGCAGTTTTTCTTTCTCAAAAAACCAACAAAATTTTGAAAAAGCCACGAAAGAAGGCATTATTTTGAATCCCTTCTGAAACCATTTGATTTTTTCTTTGTTATATTCTGAAGGGTAAATTTCTGTATAACAAAACTGATCAAATCAACAAATAGTTTTAGGGAGCTTTCTGAGGGTCTTTTTTCCTTAAAAATTTGGCTCAATTTTGGGAGTAATAATTTTTTTTTATTTTTTTATTTCCTTAGTTTTTCAAATCTTTGAATTTTTTTCCTTTTAATTTGATTCATTCCCATTGTGATATTTTCTTATTTTTTTCTTTTTTCTTTTTTCTTTTTTCTTTTTGCTTTTTTCTTTTTTCTTTTTTCTTTTTTCTTTTTTCTTTTTTCTTTTTTCTTTTTTCTTTTTTCTTTTTTCTTTTTTCTTTTTTCTTTTTTCTTTTTTCTTTTTTCTTTTTTCTTTTTTCTTTTTTCTTTTTTCTTTTTTCTTTTTTCTTTTTTCTTTTTTCTTTTTTCTTTTTTCTTTTTTCTTTTTTCTTTTTTCTTTTTTCTTTTTTCTTTTTTCTTTTTTCTTTTTTCTTTTTTCTTTTTTCTTTTTTCTTTTTTCTTTTTTCTTTTTTCTTTTTTCTTTCTTCTTTTTATTTTTATCTTTCTTTCTTTTCTGTTTTCTGTTTTTCCTTCTTATTTTTTAATTCTTGCTTATTATTTCCTGTTTTTTGCAGTTGATTGTTTGTTTTGAATCACCAATCATTCAATGAATTATTTATTTTTCCCTAATCCATGTTTCTATTTCTGATTTCTCATTTATTTTCTTATTATTTTTTGTTCAAAAATGGTCTCCAAACTCCAATTCATGATGTTTGTTTTGGATTTAAGGCAAAATTTGCAGGGGTCAATGGCCCTCATAAAATTTCTGAATTCAATTTTTGAATTTCTTGACATTTCCTATGAAGGCCTCCAAGCTTCAAAATATTAAGAAAACTAAATTCAAATTTTTAAAGAGGGTTTAAAAATATTTTCTTTTTCTAAGGGAGTTTTGATCTTTTTTTATTCTTTGGAGGTCAAAAACACCCTTAAAATTTCAAGAAAATACCATCCAATTTTTTTATATACTGAATAAAAAACTATGGTTTAAATAAAAATAAAAAGGCTCTAAGCAGAGTGCTCTAAATTATGTTTCAAAGATTTGAAGCAGATTTCTCTATATTAAGGTTTAAAAATTTGTAGAACCTCTCTTTTTTTTAAAAAAAAAAAGAAAAAGAAAATAAGGAATATTTAGTCTTTCTAAATACACTGAAATTTCCAATAAATCTGCTTTGGGGTCCTTGCAATGCCTTCTAAAAATTGAAGCTTCAAAATTCAAAGTTTGAAAAACCAGATGAGTACAAGGAAAACCAGGTAAGCCAAGGCAATCTGCACCACCTCAAAACTGGGTGAGTTGAAGTTTGGGGAGTCAGGAGAAAAATCCCATATAACAAAAATCAAATCATAAAGACCAGGAAAGAAATAAAAATAATTAAGATAATAAAATCCAGAAAAGGTGATGTTTATTGCCTCAGTATTTAAATAAGATAAAAAAATTATTAAATAAATAATCAATAAAGCAAAATACAACAAATTAAAGAAATCTGGAATGTAGCCTGATTTCAAAAGCCACAAAAACAGCCACCATTGAAATTTTGGACCTCTTTCCTTGAATTTTCAATGGCCACAGTTAAAGTTTTTTTCTGTGGTCATTGGACCCACCAAGCCAGCATCAAAACTTTAGAAGTGTTCTGCTTCAAGAAGGCCCAGCCTCCCTGGCCCTTTGCAGGAAGAAAAATCCCTTTAACATACCAGGGAAATTTATGTATTTATAAAAAAAACACATTCCTTGATTCATACCTTGCTTCAATTTTTTTTTGGGGGGGTGGGGACACACCAAAAGTTGTTATTGATTTGAGATATAAAAGGGGGGGAGGTGAGTGCTAAAAGTATGCATTTTTCTTTTTTTTTAAAAAAAAAGTTGCCTTCTTTTTTTTGGTATTTTTGAGGCTTTTTGATAAAAATCTGATCTAATTTCTTAGGAATTAGAACCGGCAGACTGCACATAAAAGCCAGAAAACACAGAAATCAGGGATGGAAATGAGAGAAGAGGAAAGAGAGGTCGAAACCAACAGCTTAGAGATGCTTAGTCAACAGAGAAAATATCATAGGCACGAGAAGCGGGCAGAGTCAAATTTGATGAGGTAGAGTTGGCAAAGATGGTGACTACAAATAACAGAGCTGATTTGTCAGAGATGTTGAGTTTACAATCTTGAGGATCAATCTCTTACCAGGCAGTTATTCAGGGAGACCTTTACTTGTTTGACAAGATAGAATGGAGAGCTTGAATTGGTGTCAAGAGACTTGAGTCTTGAGTTAGAGTTTGAGAAGTGATAGTCGTGGATTTATAGGATAAAGAAAGGATAAAAAGAAAGAGGAAGGAAGAAAGGAAGAAGGAAGGAGAGGAAAGGAGAAGAGAGAGAGGAAGTTGAGATGGATGTGGAAGAGATGAGTGGTCCAGAGATGAAGATCCAAGATGAAGGTTGTGGAGAAGGTGAATCAAGAAAAGAGAAGATCCCAAGTCCCCCAAGGGGTTGCGGGAGGTCCATCCGGGCGGTGAGGCGCGCATTGTTACTGAGAGAGCGGCAGAGAAGAGGAGAGCGGTTGAGGTGCAATCTTAACACCCCACGTGACTGGTGAGAGAGTGATCTGAAAGAAAGACTTTCTTCTGGAGGATGTCCAAGGATGTCATTGAGGAGGCTTTTGTAAGAGAATTGGAAATCATTGAATTGCTTTGAACAAGATTGAGATTGAATTATTTGTTAGTGTAATCCTCACGTAGTCCTTTGGTCTTGATATCAATGTGTATAGATTTTGAATGGGAGCCAAATTTCTTGATTTTGTTGTCCAATCCTTTCTTGTCAATGTGTAGAGTAGGTCTTGGTTTGGTAATTTGATAAATTTCACTGATGAGATGCCTAATCCACTTGATGTCCAGGTAGCAGTTGAGAAGAGCATTGAATTCAGATTTGGTGGAGGAATAGGTGATATTCCTTTTTCTGGTGGAGTTCCAGATAACTGGACTGCCGTAGTGAAAGATAATGTAACCAGTCTGAGATTTACGGAGGATCAGATTGTCTCCCCAGGTAGCGTCACTGAAGCTTGATAGAATTTCCTGCTTGGGGTCGCATTTGATGATAAGTTTGAGATTATTAGTTGTCTTTAGATACTTCCATACTTTCTTAACCTCCCTCCAGTGGGTCATGCCCGGTTTAACATTGAACCTTTCCAAGCTTGACACAGAGAACGCAATGTCCAGTTGAGAGTATTGAGCAATATGATTGAGGAGGCCAATTGCGGATCTATAGTTGACATTAAGTTGACAGAATTTGGCATGATCTGTGTTGGAGGCGGGTTTGAGATTGAGATTCTGAGTCAATGGGATGTTAGTATCTTTACAGGAGGATAAACCAAGTTCTTCAAGGCTGCAAGCAATATGGTTAGGCTGGCTTAGGAGAATTTGGTTGTCTTCAATTTCCATGAGCATGCCAAGAATAGTATTGGGTGGATGGCATGAATAATTCTTGAATCTTTCAAGGAAGTTGATTTCAAATTGATTAGAATTCCCAACATGAATCAAATTTTCCACATGGAAGTAGATAATTTCTCCGGTTTTTGAATTAAGGTACAGACAGGGATTGCTGGTTGATTCAAGATATCCTTGAGACTTGATCCACAAAGTCAATGATTGTACCAGCTCTTGGGGGACTGTTTCAAACCGTAGAGGGACTTTTTTATTTTAGATAGGGAGATTTCCTGTCCAATCCTTCTGGGGTTCTTATGATGACAGTCTTGTTGATGGGGGCATGGAGAAAGGCTCCCTTCACATCAAATTGGGTGAGTTTCATTTTTTTCTTCAGACTATACGTGAGAGCCACTCGGAGTGATCCAAGTTTACCTGTTGGAGCCCACGTTTCAATGTAGTCAATTCCTAAAACTTGATTGAACCCTTGAATGCAAAGTTGGGCCTTATATTTGACAGGGTCTCCATGGCAGTTCTCTTCCACCTTGAAGACCCAAGTAGTATTTAATATATTGTTGGGGAAGCCATAGTATTCCTCCCAGACGTCTTGAAGTTTGATAGAATTAATCTCTTCTTTGGAGGCTTTCTTCCATTTGGGCCACTTGGCACACTTCCTCACAGCTTTGTAGGAGGGCGGATTGTAGTAGTGGTAGAAGCCATAGCGCTGGGGCTTCCTTGTTTCTTGTCTAGGTCTTTGAGGGAGAGGTTGAGCAGAAGGATCAGGGACAGGAGAAGGTATTGAAAGATGGGGATTGGAGGATGAGGAGTCGATAGATTCAGAATCTTCTCAATCTGAGTTGGATTCTGATAGTTCATTTTGAGATTTTCGGAAGGCGTATTGTTTTTCCATTGAAGAGAAATCAGCTTCATTTTAATCAGAGTTGAATTGACTGAATATATTGATCCCTGGCAATTCAAGAAGGGGAAAGTTGTTAAGGGAATTTTTGAGGAACTGTACATGTTTGGTTTCAACAACAGCCCCGGATGAGTTGAGAATCAAGTAAGAATGAAAAACAGGATTAAACCCAACTAGGATTCCTTCTAGTCCTTTCTTGTCGAATTTTCTACCTTTTTGGAGTTGATTTGCAAGGTAAAAAACTGGAGACCCTACAGGTTTCAAATAATTAGCAGGTGGTTTCTTTTTAAACATGAGCTCCCAAGGGGATCAGTTGTTACCTTACCTAGGGACTTGATTGAGCATGAGGCAGCAGCTTCTAACCATAATATGCCAATAACCTTTGTTCAATCTTGAAGATGAAAAGGTAGCTTGGGCTGATTCAATAATTTTTTGGTTTGCTCGTTTGGCTCAGCTGTTATGCTTGGAATGATAGGGTTCAGAAGTCAGAAGTTTTATATATTTAGACTTGGCCAATTCCTTTAGATTATTGTTGTTGAATTTGGTGCCTTTTTCCAAGAAGATTTTGGTTGGATAGTAATTGAGGCGTTTATATTCCGTCTTGAGCAAGTTGATGATGGTGTTAGGGGTCTCTTCTTTAGATTGGAGGGGAAAGGCAGCAAGGTAGCCGGTGTAAGACTCCAAACGGTGCTAAGCTGTGGCAGTTCTGTGGAGGGGAAAGGTGCTGTTTAGGCTGCCCTCCTAGGAGTTACAATAATATTTAAATGTAACCGGAATCAAGGTCCAGAACCTTATGGATGAGAAATCAAAGTAAGGGAAGAGGATAAGAGTTGTCGGTAGCAATGGAAACAACACTATCTGAGGCAAGATGGTGCAGGTAAAGACTTGAACAAATAAGTCAAGGTTTTTTCAGAGTTCAATAGAAAAAGGCAGTTGTAAGTAACAACGCCCACAAGCTAATAACTCTGGTCGTCAGCAGCTGATTAGGAAAGATCAACTCAATCCCAACCAACCTCCAGGTTCTCAATGAACCTGCCCAACTCTCCGCAATCAAGCGCTTGAAGGGTACCAGATAACTGTGGGAGGCTGAACAAAACAAAAGCAATTTGTTTATGAAGCTCTAGAAGCAAATCAATAACGAATTTGAGCAAGAATATCCCAACACTTCTCAAGGGACTCAAGAATAGCGTGGCGAAATTCAACCTTAAAGAAGAAGGGAGGTATAACACTCCAGGTTTTAAGCTTAATAAAACCTCTTCAATCAAACGTGATTGGCTCCAGAAAGATGATCAAGGAGAGATCAAGACCAGTATGGTCGGAAAAAGGGATCAGAGTGGTATAACACACTCAAGAATTCAGACAGACAGGAATCCTTCTTCAACCAGCAAGGCTATTGGTTGGTGATAAGGATCAAGGTCACAAGGGACAGAGTTTGAGTATGGAGGCTCAAAGGATCAAGGGGGCAATCATGGATATACCCGGATAAATTGCTCAGATAGGTGGGGAAGGATGCCCACAGATAAGTTGATTACTGATGATGGTCTGATAGGATTCCTGCTGGGCCAAAAGGCAGGGGAGAGCCCCTCCTTTTATAGACATGAGGCCCTGTATACTATGTACAAGAGAGATTTACAAATAGAGCAGAAAAAAAAGAAACAAACAAACACTCAGAAAAAAAAGAAGAGTTCAATCAAGACCCTGGCCCGTGTCAATGGTGGGCACGTGCAGGAGAGTAGCTATTGAGGGGCCCGCGGACAGGCTGATGGGCCCGGGAGACAGCTGAGACCCGTGCGGGCAACAGACAAGCCGGGCGGGAGACCAGCCAGCTGAAGGTTGTGAGTAGGAGGATCCAATCCAACCGGTCAGTAGGAGAGTGAGGAAGCCCGCATACGTCGGCTAGGTACGGGTAGAGGGAGGGGATGATGATTGGGTGATGAGCAAGCTGGTTGTTGGGGTGAGTCTCGTCTAGGAAATTGATCAAAGCGGACATGTTGGGTAGCGTCCTTCTTGATTGGGGGCTATCGATGGAGAATGGATTGGAAGGAGTCAAACGACGGGAGCTGAGTGCGGAGATGGGAGTACTACCGCGGGGATGAGCAAGACTGGAGATGGAAGAATGGGAGCCATCGGGTTGATTGGTGAATGCATCGGTGAGATCCCAATCAGCAAAATCGAGACTGGGAAGTGGTTGCCTAGTCTGGGGGGGGTTCAATTGACCAAGCATGGAGGGATGATGAGGATGAGGATGGCGATGATGAGGATGATGAGAGTTCTTTGCTGAGATGGAGACCATTGAGCGATGATTGAGTACCAAACCTATCAAGGGCTTGATCTCAAACCTGAGGATGTAATCAATGGGGACAAAGATGAGTCCAACAGGGCAAGATCTGAGACCGGGTACAAATTCGGTAGTCTGGTCGAGGACGAGATTGATGGTATGATCTAGACAGATCAATCGACCTACGAAGGTACGACGATTGAGGATTTCAACCCTCAACCTGCTGCCGACTAACTTATTGAGTAGTTTGATCCGATTCGTGGTTGATGATTTCTTAGAGTTAATTCGCTTCATCTTGATCCTCTTTGAGCCTCGATCGATTGTTGAGTGATTGTGGCTTGAGGATGAGATCAGGGATGGCGGGATGAGATGAGAAGGGATTGTCGAAAGTGTTTCGACAATCGCTCGCGTTGCCAAAAGTCAGGGCCGCGAGCGCAACAAGTGGATTTGAACATAGGAAGAGAGGATCGAAACGGAGAGACAGTAAAGAGGCCTGTCCTAGACCACTAGGACAGGGAGAAGTTGAGAGATGGGGGGAAATGAAGGTACCCATAGGGGTACAACCAAAAAAGATATTTTTTTTTTCTGTGGTGTCCCGGATTGGTCACCACATCTCTCCCCAACTTACAGACTGTCCCTAGTCTGCATCTAAAATTTGAAGGGATTAAAAAAAGCAGGGAACAAAGAAATTGAAGCAAAGATTGGCCATTTCTTGATCTTGAGAGCAATTGAAGAGTTGAGGAAAATATCTTGATTCTTCCAAATGAGCCCTAGAAGCGGCAGGAATAGAACAAGGAGGGCGTCCCAGGTGCTCACCTATGTGGCATACAGTAGAGTTTTACAACAAAAACGCAGCAAATGACCCTGGTGGTGCACAATTGGGAGGACTTACTTCTGAGATAAGTTGCCCCCACAACAATGAGACTTCTTGACTTGATCAGCAGGGAACCTTCTGGCCAACCAAGTACCATCCAGCTCCTCCAAAACATAAGATCCACCTCTAACTTGATGAACCACTTGATAAGGGCCATTCCAAAGATTAGAGAAAAGCTTGCCCCACTGGGTTTCCAAAGATTGATTATAAGCTAAAACTAGGTCACCAGGGTTCAAGGGCTCCCTGATTTGATTAGAGTGCTTGTCCTCCCAATACTGGACGGATTTTGCTCTGGACTCCATCATTGTTTGATAAGCTTCATCACAAACGTCTTCACTTTGCTCCAGTTGCTTGGATCTAGCAACTAACAGATCAGTGGTTGAGGACACCTCTTCCCAAGAGATGCCCAAGAAAGATTCCATTTCCAGATCCAAAGGAAGGACTGCTCTTTGACCAAAGATGATTTCATAAGGTGAGTAGCCAGTAGTCCTTTTGGTTGAGATTCGATCAGAGAAGAGAACAAGAGGAAGGAATTTGCGACAATTCTTGCCACTTTCACCAGCCAGTTTAACAAGTGCAGCCTTCAAAGGGGCATGGCCTTGTTCCACCATGCCTTGGCCTTCAGGATAATAAGGAGTAGTAACTTTATGTTGTCCAGGAAGGGATCGGATCATTTCAGCAAGCTTGCCCCCAAATTCAGAGCCACCATCAGTAGAGTAAGATTGAGCCAGGCCATAACGCATTTTCCAGGTCTCGTAGAGGAAAGCTGCCACTGATTCAGAGCTAAGGTTCTTAAGAAATTTTGCTTCAACCCATCCGGAAAAATCATCTCTAGCTACAAGGAGGTACTTAGCACCACCTGCCTTAATATGAACCACAACCATAGCAATCCTTCCAAAGAAAGTGGACTCCCCAGTAGGATAACGAATTTCAGCTGGGCGCCTAAGATCACGTTTTTGACAAACTTCACAACTCTTGCACCATTGGGAGACGGATTTCTTCAAAGATGGCCACCAGAATTGTTTGGATAATTGTCAATAAGTTTTGGTTTCCCCATGATTACCAAGGCCTTCATGGAGACTTTCAAGGATAGAATCTTGTTTAGAGGGAATGGTAACAACAATAAGAGCACAAGGATTGCCTCTCTTCATAAGTCTAGAACTTTGAACAAAAAAATTAGAAGACTTTCGTTTAAGAGATCGAAATTCCTTAGCAGAGAGATCAGGAGGTTTTTGAAGAGTTGAAAGGTACTGCTCTAATTTAAACCAGAAGCCTTGTTGAACGCCAGAATAATTTTGAGAAGAAAAAGAGAAAATAGGTTGGATTAAAGGTTCCTCTTCATTGAAATTGGTTCCAACATCAGATTTGTTGTCCCCAAGAGGTCGTCAAGATAAACCGTCAGGCATGGTGAAAGATTTCCCCGGCCTGTGAACAATATCAAAAGAGAAAAGCTGGATAAAGGCCACCCAACAAGTCATAGGAGCATTGGGAAGACTGGGAGCGTTGATCATTTCAATGATGGATTGAGCATCAACTTGCAATTTGAAATGTTGGCCCCAGAGAACGGTTTGAAGTTTCTTCATCATTCAAGCCACACCACAGAGTTCCAGTTTGGGCTGGGAATATCTAGATTCTACATCTGAAAACAACAAAAATTCATAAAGAGCAGGACAGTCCCAACCATTTTCATCTTCCTGAGTAAGGACGGCCCCAACAGATTGATAACTAGAATCAACAGCCAGCTTGATCTTGCCATCTCCAGGTCCATAAGAGATCTTTTTCAAAACTATGTCTTTACCAACTATCCTTTTGAGTAGCTGGAAAGCACATTCACAATCTTGGGTCCAAATCCATTCAGCATCTTTTCTGGTTAGTCAACGCAAGGGTGCACAGATTTTGGATAAAGATGGGATAAAGATTCTAACATAAGTGACAACACCTAGAAAGCCCCTAACTTCAGTTGGATTGTTTGGGGTAGGCCAAGAGATGATCTTGTTGACTTTGGCTGGTGCCATCCTTCTTCCTTCCTTGCAGACCACATGACCAACAATTTCCAGGGCAGGGACACAAGCCTCCAGTTTGGATCCAGAGACAGTAAGGCCAGATTCCTCAATTCAAAACAGAATCCTCTCCAAGGTAGTAGCATATTCCCAGATAAAACAAAGAATTCCTGAATGCCAAGGTAAGAGCTCATTATCATAGTCAGATACTGGACCTTTAATTACGCCATTGTCAATAAAGATACCAGCATGATCAGGGATTTCATCCTGGAGGATCCACATCATCTGAGCCTGATAGACTGCAACCAAGTTGGTGGCTCCTTGAGGCAATCAAGTAAGTTGAAATCGACCAAGAGGAGTATTGAAAGTAGTGAGAGGACAAGAAATAGGATGTAAGGATTGTTTGTCATAGCCACCCATAATATCCCCTAGACCGTAGCAAGCCCTTCCCGCAAAGTATTCAACAAATGCTTCAGTAGCAGGAGGGATACCAGAGTCTTTAATAGTAACTTTATTTAGAGGTTGAAGATCATGAACTATTCTAAGTTTACCATTACTCTTGAGGACACAGAAGACGGGGCTGGAGTAACTAGAAGTTGACTGTTCATACAGGCCAGTTTGAACTCGTTCCCAGACCAACTTGATGAATTCGTCAACTTTAGCAGCAGGGATAGGGATCTTTTTCTTTTGCCAAGGATCATGTTCAACTACAGGGATGATATAAGGGAGGCCATAGGATTCCCGCAAGAGACCTCTCTCTTCTTCACAGAAAGCAATAGATTTTTCCCTTAGAGATAAGACATTTTTGATTAAATTTAACTCATCAGGAAGAAGCCATCCATCTGGACCAAAGTTGACCACCTTCAGACGTTCTTCAGTGACCCGTCCATTAGGCACAAAGGGACCAGTAAGAGATTGAGGAAGACCACAGTAAGGATCGCAAGATAGAGGAGGACGCATAAGGGGAGGATTGAGGTTGAGAGGCATAGGCTGGTTGACTGGTTGGATCTTCTTAGCAACTGGTTTATACTTAGTGGCAAAAGAGAGAAGTTCTTGTTTCCTCCAAGAGTTGACCAGAGAGACTTGATTACAAAAGCTGAGTCCAAGTTCCAACATCTTCCAAGTCCGATGTTCTGCAATATCCTTGAAGGGTGCCTTTTCCATAAAAGGGGAACCAGGAGATAATACGTTGCTCACATGTGTGGCACAAGGTAGGGTTTCGAAAATGACGGTAAAAGATTGCCCTGGCAGTGCACAATTGGGAGGACTTACTTGTACCCCAAATTGCCTCCACTGAAGCGCATATTCCTTCATACCAAAACCACCAAAAACGGAATTGCAATTAGGATCTAGTTTAGACTCATTGCGGAGATTCAAACCAGAACTAAGAGAAGATTGATCAGACTTAAAAGTAGAAGGAAAAGAAGACACGACAGATCCAGAGAGAGAAGGAGATGGAGAAGAAATATTTTTGGATTTTTCTATTTTGATGTGTTTTTGTTTTTTAATATTCTTGAGCTCAGAAGAGAATGATGAAAGGAATGAAAAATAAGCCTGAGGGATGGGAGTTGACCCTCAAGTTTCAGTCTGAGGCTGAAAAGAGCTACAACCATTATTAGGATCAACTATTCCCCTAAAAAATGAGAGGAACTAGAGTTATCCTTCTGCTTCCCCTTAAAAGATGATTTGGGAGAATGACCAGGAAAATCTCTTTCCCAATGACCAGAATCCAAAGAGCAAAGAGGAACTTCAATTTTCCTGCCATCAGCATCAGGGAGAAGAATTCTCTCCCCAACTTGATCAGAAAACATCAGGGTTGCACCAAAGTCCATTAAGAAGGGTTGTCCCAAGATCATAGGACTTTCCAAACGAGTGATCCAAAAGTGACAGGTTCCAACAATATTTCGACCAATCCTGACCGGTACATCTTCAGAAATACCAACCAGTTCACAAGCTTGATTTCCTATCCCATACACTGCAGAGTTGAAGCTGACCCTAGGACTAAGTTTGAGCTTGCAGGCCATAGCATCCGAGATTAAGTTAAGCTGAGATCCAGAATCCACAAGAGGAGAAACAGTTTTAGCTGAGTCACCAAGATAACAAGGAAGAAAGCCAAGGGGACAGGAATAAAGGTTGGATTCTATAGAAGGACTGGTTCCACCAGAGTCCTCCATTAAAGTGCCAGAGGAGACTTTGAGTTCTTCAGGGCCAATTTCCACACGTCAACAAGGGACCCATTTCTTCATTCCTTCAGCAACAGATGGAGAGATCAATAGGAGTTCAGCCACAGATAGATCAGGAATTTTGAGATCAGAAATTTTCTTTAATACTCCCTCCACAGCATTGGGGTGATCCTTGGAGATGCCCCTTTCAAATCGAACTTTGGGCTGGGTGGGGGGAGGAAGTTCAGGTGACGCAGAATCTAAGGTAGGATTAGAAGGTTGAGGTGAGGGAGAAGGGTCAGGGTGATCTGGGAAACTTTCCATGAGTGGTTCCTTTTCTACCTCCATGTCTTCTACATCAGAGGAAGGAGGCTCAAGTGATGATTGACGTTTAACAGGTTTTTGAAGGATTGAAGTTGGCAAGGAAGGAGCCTTATGAGGTTTAGGTTCCTCATGTTGTTTCCTGGCTGGATCAGATTGATAAGTAGTCCCAGCAAGACTAGAGGAAGAAATAGCTGGAGGATACCAAGGTTGGAGGGTACCACAGGATGATCAAAATTCAAAGGAAGCAAGTGATGCTTTCACAGGAGGTGATGGCTGGTAAGAGGCCACCACATGTTGGATAGGACGAGACGAGTCAAAAGGGATTAGGGCACCATTAGGGAGGAAGTAATTGTTCCCCCTCTGCTCTACCAACTTTTCCTTTAGGTCCTTCTGAAGTTCTTGGCATTGTCCGGTTCCATGGCCTTCCCTATGACAGTAGTAACAGACCAGAGTTGATTTGGGGACAGAAGAAGTAGTTTTGGGAGTAGCTAGCGAAGAAATCTTTTGATCTATTTTGTTCTCAAAGGCTCTAAGTAACTTGGTGATTTCATCTATAGTAGTAGGTTCTCAATTGAAATTAGGATCTGCTTTAGGCCTACAATCTGCCTCCATTTGAATCATAATATCGTTTGACTCTTTAAAAGAAGGAGCATGGACTGGTTCAGTAGTTCTAGGCTTTTCAAAGGTAAGAGCAGTTTGACCTTTCATGACTTTATCCACAGTACTCCTAAGGGTGAGAAAAACAGGGAGCTTGAATCGATTATCCCTGGTGGTAATCATGGATCCAGATTTGACCAGTTCTTCTTTAATCCTTTCCTGCACAGCCGACAAAAAAGATTGGAAGAACTTTGCTCAAATTTTGTCCACTGTGTCAATGTGATCGTTTTGGATAAGATAGTTTTGAATGGGATCCCAAGACTTCCTAAAAATCTGATAGTCAGAGGCTGAAGAAATACCACCATTGGAGATCCACTGAGAAACCAGAGCATCCAAATCCTGCAGAGTAAACCTAGCCACATCTATTTTACCCCAGTATGCCAACATATCCTCCCTGAGAAGCGTCCAGTTATGGGATTCAAATCCCTCAAAAGACTTGATTACCTCCATAACTTCATCAGAGGAGATAAAGAACCGCAACTGATAAGCCATATCAAATTCACTAGCTCCATCCACTTCAGCAGCCATTTTGTAGGAGTCCAAGAATCGCTCGACATTTGTACCGTTGAAGCCTAAGTTCTTGTTCTGAGGTTTGATCTTTACCATCTTAGGTCGGACAGGGGTGGTTGGAGTAGCGGAAGATGCCATATTGGATAACAGAGTTCCTAGGGGATCCAAAGAGCAGATTTCCAAAGTGGCTCACAAGTGTGGCAAGAGTAGGGTTTCACCAAAAACAACAAGTATCTTGCCCAAGCGGTGCACAAATTGGGAGGACTTACTTCTAGGATAAGTTGCCTCCACGGATCAGATTTGAGAAGAGAGAAAAAAAAGAAAAGAAAAAATTGGATTTTGAGGTTGATTTTAAATGTCTTGGGACTGTAAATCCCAAGGTTTCTGGTTTGATCCCGGCCCGGGGGACCAAATGTAAGACTCCAAATGGTGCTAAGCCATGGCAGTTCTGTGGAGGGGAAAGGTGCTGTTTAGGCTGCCCTCCTAGGAGTTACAATAATATTTAAATGTAACCGGAATCAAGGTCCAGAACCTTATGGATGAGAAATCAAAGTAAGGGAAGAGGATAAGAGTTGTCGGTAGCGATGGAAACAACACTATCTGAGGCAAGATGGTGCAGGTAAAGACTTGAACAAATAAGTCAAGGTTTGTTCAGAGTTCAATAGAACAAGGCAGTTGTAAGTAACAACGCCCACAAGCTAATAACTCTGGTCGTCAGCAGCTGATTAGGAAAGATCAACTCAATCCCAACCAACCTCCAGGTTCTCAATGAACCTGCCCAACTCTCCGCAATCAAGCGCTTGAAGGGTACCAGATAACTGTGGGAGGCTGAACAAAACAAAAGCAATTTGTTTATGAAGCTCTAGAAGCAAATCAATAACGAATTTGAGCAAGAATATCCCAACACTTCTCAAGGGACTCAAGAATAGCGTGGCGAAATTCAACCTTAAAGAAGAAGGGAGGTATAACACTCCAGGTTTTAAGCTTAATAAAACCTCTTCAATCAAACGTGATTGGCTCCAGAAAGATGATCAAGGAGAGATCAAGACCAGTATGGTCGGAAAAAGGGATCAGAGTGGTATAACACACTCAAGAATTCAGACAGACAGGAATCCTTCTTCAACCAGCAAGGCTATTGGTTGGTGATAAGGATCAAGGTCACAAGGGACAGAGTTTGAGTATGGAGGCTCAAAGGATCAAGGGGGAAATCATGGATATACCCGGATAAATTGCTCAGATAGGTGGGGAAGGATGCCCACAGATAAGTTGATTACTGATGATGGTCTGATAGGATTCCTGCTGGGCCAAAAGGCAGGGGAGAGCCCCTCCTTTTATAGACATGAGGCCCTGTATACTATGTACAAGAGAGATTTACAAATAGAGCAGAAAAAAAAGAAACAAACAAACACTCAGAAAAAAAAGAAGAGTTCAATCGAGACCCTGGCCCGTGTCAATGGTGGGCAAGTGCAGAAGAGTAGCTATTGAGGGGCCCGCGGACAGGCTGATGGGCCCGGGAGACAGCTGAGACCCGCGCGGGCAACAGACAAGCCGGGCGGGAGACCAGCCAGCTGGAGGTAGTGAGTAGGAGGATCCAATCCAACCGGTCAGTAGGAGAGTGAGGGAGCCCGCATACGTTGGCTAGGTACGGGTAGAGGGAGGGGATGATGATTGGGTGATGAGCAAGCCGGTTGTTGGGGTGAGTCTTGTATAGGAAATTGATCAAGGCGGACACGTTGGGTAGCGTCCTTCTTGATTGGGGGCTATCAATGGAGAATGGATTGGAAGGAGTCAAACAATGGGAGCTGAGTGCGGAGATGGGAGTACTACCGCGGGGATGAGCGAGACCGGAGATGGAAGAATGGGAGCCATCGGGTTGATTGGTGAATGCATTGGTGAGATCCCGATCAGCAAAATCGAGACTGGGAAGTGGTTGCCTAGTCTGGGGGGGGGTTCAATTGACCAAGCATGGAGGGATGATGAGGATGAGGATGGCGATGATGAGGATGATGAGAGTTCTTCGCTGAGATGGAGACCATCAAGCAATGATTGAGTACCGAACCTATCAAGGGCTTGATCTTGAACCTGAGGATGTAATCGATGGGGACAAAGATGAGTCCAACGGGGCGAGATCTGAGACCGGGTACAAATTCGGTAGTCTGGTCAAGGACAAGATTGATGGTATGATCTAGACAGATCAATCGACCTACGAAGGTACAACGATTGAGGATTTCAACCCTCAACCTGCTGCTGACTAACTTATTGAGTAGTTTGATCCGATTTGTGGTTGATGATTTCTTAGAGTTAATTCGCTTCATCTTGATCCTCTTTGAGCCTCGATCAATTGTCGAGTGATTGTGGCTTGAGGATGAGATCAGGGATGGCGGGATGAGATGAGAAGGGATCGTCAAAAGTGGTTTGACGATTGCTCGCGTTGCCAAAAGTCAGGGCCGCAAGCGCGACAAGTGGAGTTGAACATAGGAAGAGAGGATCGAAACAGAGAGACAGTCAAGAGGCCTTTTCTAGACCGCTAGGACAGGGAGAAGTTGAGAGATGGGGGGAAATGAAGGTACCCATAGGGGTACAACCAAAAAAGATATTTTTTTTTTTCCGTGGTGTCCCGGATTGGTCACCACACCGGTAAACTTGTTGACAAGGGTTAAGATGTATTTATGGCCTGCTTTTGATTGAGGGGTGATCTGACCTATCAAATCCAAGTGGATCCGTTCCAAGGGTTTTGAGGATGGCGTCGAGGTAGCCAGGAATGGGGCCCTTGTGATTTTACTTTGTACGCATCCATTGCATTGAACTTATTTAATTCCTCTGTTGAGTACTGATCTTTAATTAAAGTTTTGAGCGTAGAGATTGATGCATGTCCATACATTTTGTGGAGATTGGATAGAGATGGAGCTTCAACTGACAAATTGGTCGTAGGATGATTTAGAAGATTAACTGATAGATTGTTTCCAACGTTCTGTGGCTTCTCAATCACAAACAGGTTATCTCAAATTAAACCTTTAAGTACCATCTCTTTGCGTTGGGTGATGTTGAAATGGTCTTGTTTTTGTGAGAGGTAACATCCCTTTTTTTCCAGGAGACCGGGACTAATTAGATTAACCACTATATTGGGGACGTACATACATCCTTTGAGCGTAATAATAGATTCTTTCCATTCAAGCCAAACTGTGCCGGTCCCCCGGATTTTAAGATTTGCTTCAAGCTTGCCTGTCTTGACTTCATCTAGTTTTTCCTGCAGATTGATCAAGGTAAATTATTTCAAATTGTTGAATATATGTATGTTGGCACAGGAATCTAGGAGGAGATAGGGTGTATTATCTGTATTGATCCAGAGGGTAAGTAGTGAGTGGTAATTGATAGTAGGAGTCTTCTTGATTCTTTTTTTCCATTATTTTTGCTGCTTGACCCACCAATCTGGTGCAATTTGAGGGTGGAGATGGAAACACAAGGATTTGGGATGTGGTGCATTTGGGTTGTGATAACCTTCCTTGCACTTAATGCAAATTTTCCTGTCATCCTTATCCAGCGGTTTACCGTTCATGGTTACCAAAGAGACATCTGGAGTAGACTTGCCCATCTTGTGTTGTGCCTTTTGCTCATTGTTGAATTGGGTTAGGTGGTTAAACACCACTTCTACCGTGATTACTTTCTCGCCGTGCATGATCTGTTGTTTCAGGTTCTCCAGGGAAGGAGGGAATTTGAAGAGAATTAAATACGCCAGTATATTGTTTGGTAAGTCTATTCCTACATCAGCCATACAAGTGAGTGCTTTTTGAGTTTCTGTTATAAATACTTCAATGGCGTGTTCATTGAATGGTGCATGTAGGAACTGATTAAATATGCAAGCTCGGTTGGCGGTTTTGGACGAGGCAAATCTCCGGGTGATCTCAGCCCAGAGCAATTTTGAGGATTTGATGTTCAAAGCGTTGACCACATTGGCATGAGTTTTACTGTTGAGTTTAGATAGGATGATAGCTCAAATTTCTTGGTCTTGCTTTAGGGTTGGTTGGCCCACATTCACGGTCATAACTTCTTTGATGTCCTTGAGATCAAACAGCATAATCATTTTGTTGCGCCAAATCAAGTAATTGTCCTTGTTAAGCTGGGGAATAGCATTGACAGAAGCCTTGAGTGCAACTTGGTCAAAGTAATTGTTGGCTCCTGCTGGTTTGTTCATTTTTGATGTCATAGAGTCTTTTTTGGCTTTTAACCGTGATAAAAATCTGATGTAATTTCTTAGAACTTAGAACCAGCAGACTGCACATGAAAGCCAGAAAACACAGAAATCAGGGATGGAAATGAGAGAATAGGAAATAGACGTAGAAACAAACAGCTTAGAAATGCTTAGTCAACAGAGAAAAGATCATAGGCACAAGAAGCGGGCAGAGTCAAAGTTGATGAGGTAGAGTTGGCAAAGATGGTGACTACAAACAACAGAGCTGATTTGTCAGAGATGTTGAGTTGACGATCTTGAGGATCAATCTCTTACCAGGCAGTTATTCAGGGAGACCTTTACTTGTTTGACAAGATAGAATGGAGAGCTTGAATTGGTGTCGAGAGACTTGAGTCTTGAGTTAGAGTTTGAGAAGTGATAGTTGTGGATTTATAGGATAAAGAAAGGATGAAAAGAAAAAGGAAGGAAGAAAGGAGGAAGGAAGGAGAGGAAAGGAGAAGAGAGAGAGGAAGTCAAGATGGATGGGGAAGAGATGAGTGGTCCAGAGATGAAGATCCAAGATGAAGGTTGTGGAGAAGGTGAAGCGAGAAAAGAGAAGATCCCGAGTACCCCAAGGGGTTGCAGGAGGTCCATCCGGGCGGTGAGGCGCGCATTGTTACTGAGAGAGCGGCAGAGAAGAGGAGAGCGGTTGAGGTGCAATCTTAACAATTTTAATTTTAAACTGGCACCTTTCAATTCATAAATATACCAAAGTGTTCAATCTAAAAAACTGAGGCAAACAAAATAAAAAAAATGCAAACGGGCCAAATCAATCCAGAAAATGGTGAATTTTTGAAATAAATAAATTAAAAATGAAATAAAAATAATTAAAGGAATAGACTAATTAATCATATTCCTCTGTGAATAGGTTCACACACCCAGTCACCCCCCCCCCCCCAAAAAAAAAAAAAAAAAAAAAAAAAAAAAAAAAAAAAAAAAAAAAAAAAAAAAAAAAAAAAAAAAAAAAAAAAAAAAACACCCACAAAAACTTGATTGAATTGATTTAATTTTTACATGAATACTTTAAAATTAAATAAATTTTTTTTTTAAATTAGTTTCCCAAAAGGGTGAATTTTTTTAGAACCTATAAATTATTATTTTTCACAGCTTCCCCAAGTAGGAAATTTTTGACCCCCCCCTTCCCTTCTTCTAAGACTCAAGTCATGAAATGGTTATTTAATCCATAATTTGAAGGCATTGAGATGAGGGGGTGGAAACCCTTTAAAATTGAAATATCAATAAGAGATCAATTAAATATTAATAAGTGATAAAATTAAATTGAAGCCAAAGTTTCTCTGTTTCAGCCTCCAAAAATGTTTGAAATGATATTATTAATATCAATGGGCCAATGTTATATTTGCAACCCTGAGGTTTCAAATGGCCAATAATGTTCCAAAAAGTAGCAAGCCAGGTTGCTAGCAACTCACACATCCCCCGGGGGGTTGCAAACCCCTGTTTTTGACCCATTTTGCATTGCAATTGGGGATTTTCAAGCCTATTTTGCCTTTCAATAAAGGACTTGCAACCCCCTGGGGGATTCGCGAGTCCCAAGCAGGGTTTGCACGTGTTTTCCTGGCCCATTTGGGCCACTCCCCCCCCCCCCAAACAGGCCATTTGAGGGGGTTTTGGGGTACGTAGGAGCCCCTGGACAACATGTGAGTGCTTGGGTGATGATAAATTGATGACTCCCCATCATGTGGGGGTCGTGTTGGGCCCTACACGGCCCAATGGACGCGTGGGGGCCCATACACGCATCCAAAACACGCGTGCGGGTTTTTTGGACGCCTCTACAGGCCCCCAAGGGGCCGACTCAAACATGCACATCCCCCGGGAGGCGGTATACCCCTGTACACAGCATATTTGAGACGTTTACCCCCGTACATGGCGGACTTGAGCCATTTCCAAGGAATTTACGGCCCCGTACGGCCCCCCAGGGGTTGTGCCAAACTTTTTGGGCCCCCCTGGACCTCATTTGGGTTTCATCAACCCAAATTTGGGATTGATGCATACTTTGTGGGACTGTTGGACCTCAGTTTTTTTTTTTTTGTTTTTATATATTTTTACTTTTTGGTTTTTTTTTTTTTTTTTTTTTTTTTTTGGGCGGGGGGGCCACCAGACTTGTAGTTGTGTCACATGGCTACTCAACTGAATTCAAGCGGTTTGGGGCTCTACACGGCTCATATGTAGTTGTGCGGACACCATATGGCAGTCCTGGGCCGCGTGGAGTACAGCTCAACCACATTCAAGCTGTGTGGAGCTCTACAAGGCTTAAATGTAGCCATGTAGCCGTGCCACACGGCTCAAATAAATTGTGTACATGGCTCATTTGAGCCATGAATTTATCATCACCCATGAGTGCTGTCAACCCAAATTTGGGGATCTGGCATACTATGTGGAACTATTTGACCACAAAGAAACTTGGAAATCAAACATTCTGCATATTGGAAAAAAACTCTTGACACACACTGTCAGCTATCTGATACCAGGAACCTTGCAGTCCTTTAGCTACAGAGAGTGATAAAAATACTGGAATAATTATTATTATTATTATTCCAAAAATAAACGCTTAGAAGATCAAATAAATGATATAATAAGAGCAGTTGCAGGGTTTAATTGGTTTGGTAATAAATGTTTTTCAATATAATGTAAAAGAGGGGCCACAGTATTATACTACTGGGGATCTTTACAGACTAGCAACCTCTCTTCAAGGGGCCTCCTTAGGCAGTTTAAGAACTTTGGAATGAAGATGGGTGCCTTAGAAAGGACTTGTTCCACTAATGACCGGGCTTAATATCACCAATGGCCAAGACAGGAAGGGAAAAACTCACTCTGAGCACTTTACCACAAGAATCCTGAAATAATTGGAAGGGTTTCAGAGCAGATGGGGTGGATTGCTTGACTATACTTCAAGGGTTGATTGGTTAATAAGAATAAATAATACTACTACAGACTAAGTCATAAATCACCTTCTTATCTTCATATAAGCACTTGATTAACAATGACACAGTGTCTGATTGATAATAATAATTCCTGGTAAACTGATTAACTGATTGGATCCGAAGAGGTCTGTATAAATACCTTTTTTGGGGTGATTTTGAGCTTCTCAGGGCACATAGAGAGGGTTCTTCTTGTGGGCTGAGGCTGGAAAGCCAGTCAGTGCACGATTGGCACTTCCACTTGGTTCTTTCAATCAGCTGTCCTTAGATCTGCTGGATTTCTGTACTATTTTAGCCACAGGATCTGTTAATCTGTTATGGCATAAATTTGATCATTCTGTACTCATCCTTCATTTTTACTATTGATATTGCTTCAAAGCGGGCAGATGTGGATGTTTACCAATTTTCCATCATCTGCTGAGAATGTAGATATTTTTCAATAATTTTTATGAACACTCCTTGTAGTGTTTTGTGGTCTTCAAAGATCAGAGTCAGTGATTTACGTGGTAATCTTTTATCTTTGATTTATTATTAAAAAATGTTTGAAACTTAATTTTTATTAATTTTATTTAGGTTTTAATCTTTTTAGACTATTTATAATGCATATGTCAACTTTTTACATATGCTAGGCAACTCTAACTAGATTGTAGCTCTTCTGAGCAGTGCCTGGTTGTCAGATTAGTCACAACGGATCCAGACGCGGGGATCAGTTAGTACAGATGTGCGCAGGGTAGGATCCGCTGCGTGCATGGCGGAATCAGCTGCGCGCGGGTCTCTAGTACGCGGTAATCTGCTAATACAAGTATGTAGGGATATGTAATGATGCAGGGCTGCGCGCGGGAATTGTGACATAACACATTTCCGCGTGTAACTCCTAAAATATACACAACACCTCAATTCTGAGTGAATTTTAGGTGTAAAACCTATACGTGAAAACACGTGTGAAATATTAGAATGCCCAAAAAGTGCCATACTGGTGTTGTGATTTTTACTACTTTTTCTTTTTAATTATTTTAAAAATGTAAGGACTTGGAATTCAAGGGTGGGGTTAGTGAGTGACCCTACCTAATTTTGGGTGAGGAATCCATTTCTTTAATAATATTTATGGATTTCTCACTCCTTATTTTGTTAATTGAGATATTTTTATTTTTTATAGTTTTGTGTTGCTATTGACAGGTTGCTCTGTACATAGTAGCAAGCTGAGATTACCCCACTCCAAGATATGTCTATATCTGAAAAAAAATTTGAGTTAATGCCTCCTTCTGGCTCTTTAGTTCCTTAGGTGTATGGGTCCGTCAGGGATATTATGTTCAGGCAACCATTCATCTTTATCAGCCAATTCTCCCTTGTATCTAACTAGGTAGAGTCTGATGTCTTTTCCATTGATCCTATCTTTTTTATCTTTAAGGATCTTTATAATTTTTAATTTTTCCTTTTCAGGCTCTTCTGTAACAGGTATTTCAAGTGAAGGAGTATGTTCTCCATTCCTTGGGTGGTAGTGTTTGATAAGACTTACTGGGAAGACTGGATGTTTTCTAGAAAGCTCATCACTAAGGATTACTTCCACAGCATTTTTACCATGAAGTTTATTAATGGTGAAAGGTACAACAAAAGCTGGTCTAATCTTTCTATTTCCAGCTAAGTTGGTCAAGTTTATGGTAGAGATCAAGACTTTATCACCAATCTTGGAATCAGGTTCCTTATGGGTTTTATCCCACCTTTGCTGGTTATACTCCACAGCATCCTGGAAAAACTTAACAGCATGTTTTTTGGCTACATCCAATCATGGCAATAACCTTCAGAATTCTTTTATTCTAGTCCAAAGCTACAGAATCTCCTGAGAATATCTTCCAGGGTCTGAATCATTCTTTCATCTAAGCCATCTGTCTGAGGGTGATAAGCTATAGAGAAAGCTAAGGTGGTTCCAAGCATATCATGAAGATTTCTCCAGAACTCAAATGTTAATTTAGGATCTCTGTCACTGATAATAATCTTTGGAACTCCAACATCAGCAATGAGTCTGCTCCAAAATAATAGGGCAACTTCCATAGCAGTGTCTTCCTTGTGATTAGGTAGAAGCTTTGCTTTCTTGGAGAACCTATCCACAATGACTAAGACTGAGTTGTAGGAATAGGCTCCTCCTGGTGGTAGTCCAGTTACAAAGTCAATTTTGATGATCTCCCATCTTTTCTTGGGTTCAGCAATCTTTTGCACTAGACCAAACCTTTTCCCAGTGGTTCTGTTGGACTTCTGACAAGTTTCACAACTAGTAACATACTGGATAGTGGAGTCTCTCCAATTGATCCACCAAGAAGTTTTTTTAAACTTATCTAAGGTTCTATCAGCAGATAAATGACCAGATGAGCATTTATCATGGCACTCAGCCAAGACATGTTTGATATGGTCATCCTTAGTTAAGACTATAACACTTGAATATTGATGCCTATAGTATACCAGACCATCCCATATGGTGAACCTTCCGGCTTTGTATGGTTTCAAAAGAGGTTCAGGTAGGCTATTGATCAATTCAGATGGTGGAGAAGTACTTTAAATAATAGTGATCAGAGTTTTCATTCCAGAATTGTAAGATTCTTTGATTGAGTTGAACAATGATTCATTCAATTCACAAATGTGGATTCCCATTATAGGAGCTTCAATGTTCAACCGGTTAATGTTAAGGATATGGAAGAGATCATTATCCTCCAGATCATAAGTGGGGTTACTTTGGTCATTGGGTAAAGCATTCCTGCTCAAACTATCAGCATTCTGGTGTTTAGTCCCAGCTTGATGAACTATGGTCATCTGACCTCTGTATTGTTGTAGGCTATCTGCCATCTTAACATGTGCCTACTAGGGGTCTTCATGTTCATCAATGTCCTGAAAGCATTCCAGTCAGTAATCACAGTGAGATTGGTGCCTTCAAGGTAATAATGGAGTTTCTCTAGAGCCCATATTTGACTTGCACCATATCTTTTCTCAGTGTCTTTAATTTGTCTGGATATGAAGAGTATAGGTTTTTCCGCTGGTTTGTCATCCTCTATGACTTCTTGGTGTAAAGAAGCTCATAGCCCTTCCATGCTGGAATCTATGTAGAGTTTGAAAGGTTTACAATAATCTGGCTGAATCAGTACTGGAGCTGAGGTCATTGCCATCTTGAGTTCTCCATAGTTCTTGAATCTGTCATGGGTCATTTCAAACACGGTGGTGTTGTTGCAGATCTCATACAGGCATTTGGTTAGAAGAGCAAACTTTGGTAAGTACTTTCTATAGTAGCTGCAGAAGCTGATAAAGGATAGGAGTTCAGTTTTATTCTGAGGCATAGGCCTATTCATTACTGCTGCTATCTTGTTTTGGTCAGCAGCTAAGGTTAGTCCAGAGAAAATGTGTCCTAACGCCTTGAGTTCCCCATAGCCAAAGTTACACTTTTTCATTGATACTTTTAATCCCACGGCAGAGATGGTTTTGAGGACTAGCCTTAATTTCTCCATATGAGTATCCCAATGATCAGATAAAATGATAACATCATCAATGTATACCATCATCCATCCCTGTCTGATGAATAATCCTAGGACAATATCCATCATCCTTTGAAAATGAGAAGGAGCAATTTTTTATACCAAAAGGCATCCTAAGATACTCATAAATTCCCAAATGACAGATAATTCTCATGAATTTCCGGCTATCAGGGCTGATAGGTATTTGGTGAAAAGTTATTTGGTGAAAGCCTTTCAGCATGTTCATGGTAGTGATGTACTTAGCTTTGGACAGGTTATGCAGAGCATGGTCAATCCTTGGAATTGGATAATAATCAGCTTGGGTGTAGTTGTTCAGCATTCTGAAATCTCCAACCATTTTTTACTTATCATTGTGACAAGCTATAATTACTGGGGTAGTGATATCCACTTGTTCATTGTGTCCTACTTTCCTTAAGACTTGTAAGTCAACCAACTCTTGAATATGGGTTTCCAGAGCAGCTCTAGATTTTGGACTAGAAGGGTAAGCAGGTCTCCTGAGGTTAGGTGGGTGAGGATGCTTAATGGTCAGAGTTAGGATCATATAATGTCCTTTGATGTTACCAATGGGGTGATCCTTGGTACAGAAAGCATTCTGATTTTCAAAGCATACTTTTAGGATATCCCGTTTTTGTTCTTCATTGAGCAGGGAATTAAAAGCAGCTTGAGAGAAGTATTCCTGATTGAAACTCTTTAATTGTTTTTCATAAGTTGAATCAGAAGTTTGAGAATTGACATGGCATATTTGGAACTTCTTATTCCAGTCTCCACCTATAGTGAAGTATCTACCCTTGCTTTGGAATACATCTATACCATATAAGCAAAGAGTGTCATTTCCAAGGATAAAGTAATCACATACTCCGTTTTGGAGCACTAAAAATTCAATGTTCAGTTTGAGTGATCCTTCAGTGTGAGGGAGTATGATATCAGAAGACCATAATCCAACAGCATTGAAAGCAGAATTACAACTGCTGAACTTAGCTTGAGGTACTGGTAGTAAGTTCATTTTCCAGTTTGGGTCTTGTTTCTCCAGATAAGTTGAACCAACACAAGAGCAAAAGGCTCCACTTTCTAGAAGTAACTCAACAGGGAAACCTTGGATTAAACCAGTAGCATAGCATGTTTTTCCTGAAGTGTAACTTTTACCCGCAGAATGTTTTAGAGTCAAGGCCTTAGCCTCAGAGATGTGGTGAATCTTCATGTTGGGATTCCATTTTTGAGGTAAGTTAGAATCCTCATTGACAGAATTTATGTCCAGAGAAGACTCAATACTTCCTTCAATGACATTGATTGGGTTAGTGATCATTAAATCACAATCAGAGAGTGATTCATCAGTATCATAAAGGTGAGGGTCAGGATTGTCATACTCTTCTCCTTCAATAAGATTAATCCTTTTCCTAGGTAGAGGACAATCAAGTTTTAAGTGTCCTGTTTGGTTAAAGTTCCAACATACTTTTTCCTTTGATTCTAGAGTCTTCTTGACTTCCAAGGTAGTTGGATTAGTAGCAGGGGATTCCTTAGTTTTGGCAGTATATTCTTCCCTGTTCCTAGTATTTTGTTACCTGTGTTAAAATGCAGATGCACTCAGGTAATGTGCATAGGAGTGTGTAATCCAAATGGGATGCAAAAATGGGCCTCCACGGCCCATTGGACATCACATGGGCCACGTGGGCCTATGTGGGTGTTATTGGTTTTGGGCATTTGGGTGCCAAAACACATTTTTATGGTCTTTTGGGACACGGGCTCTCACAGTCCCGCCAGGGTGGATGGGCCACCCAAGCCAGATGGGCTTATTTGGGCATAAAAGGGCCCAAGATTTGTTATGGACATACTTGGCCAGACAGGCTGGCCCGCCAAAGTATGTCATTCTCACAATTTGGACTTGGGGCGGCCCATTGGGGCCGCCGCCCCTGTTGCGGCCTGTTTGGGGCCGCCTGTGTTCCTTGGTACGGCCCACGTGGGGCCCGACGGCCCACGCGGGGCTGTGGGATCCCGCGCGGGCCCAGCTGGTTGCGCCCGGCGACCAGCGCCGTGGAGCCGGGGCTTGCGGCCCCGGCTTGCTCCCCCTCCCCTCGCTCGCCGTTGCAAGGGGGATGGGGGAAAGCTGGCTGGGTTGAACCAGCCAGCGACTGGCCCCAACAGTGCGGTCGGTCAGCGCAGGGGGGACCTGACCACCCCTTTGCCCAAGGAGGTGGCGGCGCCGGCCGCAAGCATAGCAACTGGCAGGTGGGGGGGAATTCATCACCCCTCCACCATTGAGCGTGTGAAGCAACCAAGCAGGGGCGCTCTCCCCCCCCCCCTTTACCAAGGGGGGGGAGCAATGGGCCTGGGGGGACCTGATCACCTCCCAGGCCAACTTTCTTGATGACGCCCTGGGGGTATCAACCCCCAGGGCCCCTGGTGAGGGGATTTGACCACCCCCACCAGGGATTTGAGAGAAAGAGGGGGGGGACAACATGTCTGCTGGTCACACCCCCCCATGTGAGTCTGAGACCGGACCCAGGTGTGCCCTGGGTCCCACCTGGCCCATTTGAGGGGCCAGGGGCTGGCTGCATGAGGCAACCAGCCCATAAACAAAGTAATGAGGTCATCATGGCTGGTTGTAACAGAAAACCAGCCAAGGGGCTGGTTCAGCCCCGTAACGGTGGAAACACTGGAATGGACCGGAATAGGCCAGTCATAAGGGTTCAGGAACTGACGCCATGCGGGCTGATGTAGTCCCAACCAAGTAACAAGGCTAGTAGAGCCTGTAGAGCTCTTTTGGGGCGGAAAATTTGCCTTTTGGCTTGTTGTATCATGGGCTCACAAGAGGCCAATCTTTTGTACTTAAGAGGCTCTTCTCCCTGCTGTTTTCCATCCATTCATTCATCATTCCAATCAAATTCATCCAACATATTGCCCCATTGTGAGAGCCCCATTAGCCAATATTGACACCCAGTGTCCAGCATTTCTTTTGCTTTAAATACTGCTCATTTGCCTAAGATAATTGCTGGCCATAAGTCTAACAACCTGGGGAGTCTGTTGACTCTTTTATCAAGACCATTCATATCAGTAGTCTTGTCCAACAAACCTATCAAGGTAGAAAGATCTGAATCCACAGGCATCCTGCACCTTACACTTTGGTTTAATTGTCCGGGACATAAGTTGAGGAGTCTTTCATTGACTTCTTCTTTTTCAGCATCCAAATAAAAACAGTCTAACCTCTTTTTTTGGTCTAAGAACCACTCATGAGGTTTGTCCTTGGATGGATCAAACTGGGATGTTTCAAAACTTTTCATCATCTTTCTTTTCCAAATCCTAGTAACAAATTTTACTTTGATCAATTCTTTCCAAGAACTCAAGGATAAAGATCCAACTTCTTCTCTTTTATTTTTAAACCAATCAAGAGCTACTCCTTCAAATAGTCTGGGCAATCTTACCACATCTATTTCATCAGGGAGCTCATAAGAAGAAAGAGTATAGTCAATAAATTTTATGAAACTGACATGGTTGTATTCTCCTTCTCCAGAGAATTTAGGCCACTCAGTAATGGGAGGAAGTAACTTCAAAGCCTTCTCCATTTCAGGAGTAGGACTAGGCCTTAAAGATTCATTACTAGTTTTCATGGTTCTGGGAGGAACACTAGGAGTACTGGTGAACCTAGCAGGTCTAGTTTCTTCCAGGTCAATGACCGGGGAGTTAGTAGAATTGACTTTAAGATCTCTAAGATCATTCTTAATCATACCTAGCTCCAAATCAAGTTTGTTGTTTAGTAAATTGATTTTGTTAATCAGGTGAGCTGAAGGAGTAGGACTAGTTTTCTCAACTTCTTCCTTAAGCTGGTTCATGGTTGCAAGAATATCTTCCTGAAGAATGGATTGGTTATCATCAATATGTTTCATCAGGTCCAACTTACAAGATTTTAAACTATCCTCGATTTGTGGTATTTCTAACTAATCAATACTCATAGTCTGAGACTGGGTATCAATCACTCTGAAAATACTCAGACTCAATCTGTCCAATTGTTGATAAAATTTGTCAAAAAATTGGCTGATAACCCTAAAATTGTGAGAAAAATTTACAGAAAAGCTATTAAGAGCTTCTACATCTAATTTTGGTACACCTTTTTACACTTCTGGGATAGGGATATTATGCTGTCTCAATCCTTTGGGTTCCTTAACTTCTGATGGGCTGAGGACCTCTTCTTTTTGGGGTCCTTTCCCTTTAAGGAAGCTAACTGATCCCAAGGATTCCAGTTCTGCACAAAGCCTTCTACTTCTTTCTTTGGTATCAACCTTTGCAGAGAAATCTGAGATTTCTTTTCCAGAGAAATAGCTTTTCTCATACCTGGTTGATCCTCCTGGGTCTGAGCCAATTTGAATTGTTCCCAATAGCTCACGTGTTCTTTCACTAATACCTTGACTCTTTCCTCCTTGGCTGAGTCCAGCTGGGGTGGCATATGAGGACCTGTACCCTCCTGGGGTAACCTGTACTTGGGCAACGGGTGGTTCTCCGACAGACTGTTGGGCAAGTTGGCGGCCGCAGTTGTTGCCATTGTTGTCCCGCGTGACGCTATGGTCACGGGTTTGAGCCCCTTCATTGCGCTTGGGACTGGAGTCCTTGCGCGTACGGGTACCTCCGGGCAGAGATCCATACAATGGGGCTCTACCTGTTGCGCAGGTGTTGCACCTATTTTGATACATAGCACCAAAAAAATGAGTAAGTTTTTTTTTGAAACTTTTGAAAAAAGATTTTAAAAATATAAAAATAATATTTTTTGTGTGTTTTATATTTTAACTTACCTAAAGTTAAATTCAAGGGTACCAACACTTGGTTGGGATCACGACTGTCCTTGGGCGGTATTCCAACGGGGTCTGAGTGAGTTCCAATCAGATCCTGGGATAAATCCAAGGGTAAGTCCAAGGGTAAACTGTATGGGACGTCCTCTAGGAGGTCCTGGTCAATGAGATCTCCAAAAAAAAAAATCCAATGATATGGATAAGAAAAAAAAATATAAGTTTAATATTTTTTTGTATTTTTACGCGTTAAGATGATATTTTTAGAAAAGAAAATTATCACTTTTATTAATTTTGGATTTTTCTTTATCTTCAGGATTATTGAGTTTATAAATATAAAGCTTGCTTTGATAAATTTTCTAATATTTATGTTGCCTTAATAAAGAATTAAAATTGATAATTCTTTCAAGCTCAAGTTCTTTGTCTTTTATAACTTGCTGTTTACAATAAAGCGATTTCTCTTGTTTTTTCTCAGGAGTTATGATAACAGGGACAAAGTTATGGAGTTTCTCTTATTTTTTTTTAAGAAGGTTCAAATAATAATTGATCAATTCTCTGTTGGTCTTAAGATCCACTAGAGAAACAAAGGATCAAAAATATATTTTACAAGTATTTTAACTTATTTTTAAACAAATAGACTGGTCCAAGGAATAAATAATCAAAGATTAATTTTTTAAGGATATTTACCGGCCAGACCCCCAGTTGTCAGCTCTCTGATACCAGGAACCTTGCAGTCCTTTAGCTACAGAGAGTGATAAAAATACTGGAATAATAATAATAATAATAATAATTCCAAAAATAAACTCTTAGAAGCTCAAATAAATTACATAATAAGAGCAGTTGCAAGGTTTAACTGGTTTGGTAATAAATGGTTTTCAATATAATATAAAAGAGGGGCCACAGTATTATACTACTGGGGATCTTTACAGACTAGCAACCTCTCTTCAAGGGGCCTCCTTAGGCAGCTTAAGAACCTTGGAATGAAGATGGGTGCTTTAGAAAGGACTTATTACACTAATGGACGGGCGTAACAGCACCAATGGCCAACAAAGGAAGGGAAACACTCACTCTGAGCACTTTACCATAAGAATCCTGAAATAATTGGAAGGTTTTCAGAGCAGATGTGGTGAATTGCTTGACTATACTTCAAGGGTTGATTGGTTAATAAGAATAAATAATACTACTACAGACCAAGTCATAAATCACTTGCTTATCTTCATATAAGCCCTTGATTAACAATGACACGGTTTCTGATTGATAATAATAATTCCTGGTGAACTGATTAACTGATTGGATCCAAAGAGGTCTGGATAAATACCTTTTTTGGGGTGATTTTGAGCTTCTCAGGGCCGTCGAGAGGGTTCTGCTCGTGGGCTGAGGCTGGAAAGCCATTCATGGCAGGATTGGCACTTCCACTTGGTTCTGTCAATCAGCTGTCCTTAGATCTGCTGGATTTCTGTACTATTTTAGCCACAGGATCTGTTAATCTTTTATGGTGTAAATTTAATCATTCTGTACTCATCCTTCATTTGTACTATTGAGATTGCTTTAAAGTGGACAGATGTGGATGTTTACTGATTTTCCATCATCTGCTGAGCACGTATATAATATTTATCAATTTTTATGAACACTCCTTGTAGTGTTTCATGGTCTTCAAAGATCAGAGTCAGTGATTTACGTGGTAATCTTTTATCTTTGATTTATTATTAGAAAATGTTCTAAACTTAATTTTTATTAATTTTATTTAAGTTTTTATCTTTTCAGACTATTTATAACGCATATGTCAACTTTTTACATATCCTAGGCAACTCTAACTAGGTTGTAGCTCTTCTGAGCAGTACCTGGTTGTCAGATTAGTCACAACAGATCCAGACGCGGGGATCAGTTAGTACAGATGCGCGCGGGGTAGGATCCGCTGCGTGCATGGCGGAATCAGCTGCGCGCGGGTCTCTAGTACGCGGTAATCTGCTACTACAAGTACCTAGGGATATGTAATGATGCGGGGCTGCGCGCGGGAATTGTGACATAACACATTTCCGCGTGTAACTCCTAAAATATACACAAAACCTCAATTCTGAGTGAATTTTAGGTGTAAACCCTAGACGTGACAACACGTGTGAAATATTAGAATGCCCAAAAAGTGCCATACTGGTGTTGTGATTTTTAGTACTTTTTCTTTTTAATTATTTTAAAAATGTAAGGACTTGGAATTCAAGGGTGGGGTCAGTGAGTGACCCTACCTAATTTTGGGTGAGGAATCCATTTCTTTAATAATATTTATGAATTTCTCACTCCTTATTTTGTTAATTTAGATATTTTTATTTTTCATAGTTTTGTGTTGCTATTGACAGGTTGCTCTGTGCATAGTAGCAAGCTGACACACACCACCTAAAAACAGACCACACACCCGTTGACTAAATTAATTTTACTCAACCAAAAAGTGAGCAAACCTTTGGAGTTGTTGAATTGAAAATTGAATTGAATACTAAATTTCCCTTTGTTTTTTTTTTGGTTTATGGGAACAGTGGAAAGCCCAAGCCCTCCCAGATTAAACAAGGCTACATTAGGGGACTTAATTAAAAGTGTAATTAACAAAGTTTTGTTAGATTCTAAGGATTTGGGTAGGGAGTTGGAAAAGAAAACATTGTAAGCCCCAATTGCATGCCCATCTAGGGTTAAAATTGAGGAACACAATGCTTCTTCACAGCTGGAACAAGATGTTCCATCACAAGTTGAATTGACTCAAGGTGGTGGGTTCACATTTCATATGTCATTTGACTGAGAAGGACTTGGCTTGACAAATACTAGTGTAAATAAGATCTAGCCTATATTTTTTTTTTAAAAAAAATCTTTAGTTCATTGACCATCAGGAGATAAAAATTAACCTTAGAGAATTTAGGTTGGCCAACTTGTGTTTTATTTTTGGATCCCAAGTAAGCGTCATAGTTTCAGGGAATTTTCAGCCAGTTTAACAGGATGATATGATCAGATATCTTGACCTGAATCAAGCCTTTGGAAGCTGATGGGATAGGATTGTTTATTTTTTAGAGTTCCTGAGGTATGTTTGCTTTGGTGTATTGGATTTATGTGTGGAATTTCAGGGGGAGGTTTGCTGAGGGGCCATTTGAAAAGAGTAAGACTGATGAAGGAATGAAGCAATGTGATTTAGGAAATGATGATAGAAATAAGTGATTAGAGGGTTAAACTGATGAGAGAAATACTAGATTGATAAGTGATGGGAGCCATAATGGATGAGAGGGTTAAAGTGATGATAGTGAAAAGTGATGAGAGTGTTAAATTGATGAGAGTGTTAAATTGATGAGAGTGTTAAATTGATGAGAGTGTTAAATTGATGATAGCAATAAGTGATGAGAGGCTTAAATTGATGAGAGAAATAAGTGATGAGAGGGTTAAATTGATGAGAGTGAGGAAGTGATGAGGTAAATAAAGTGATAAAAGTGAGTAAGTGATGAGAGGGTTAAAGTGATTAGATTGAGTAAGTGATGAGGGAGATCAAGTGATGAGAGTGATGAAGTGATGAGGGAAATAAAGTCATGAGATTGATGAATCAAATTTTTTCCAATGAGGTGGGAGTTAGAAGGAGGTGGGAAACCAGAGCTGTATGATGTGAAAAGATACATGGACCAATGTGTGTTTGAGTTTTCTAAAACCTTTCAATACTTTATCTGAAAAAAAAACCATTTATTTTCAGGTAACTCTGACAAGTCTGATGTGAAAGAAGGGTTTTTTTTTTGGAGTTTTAATGTTGTGTTAGAAATTGGTTTATCTTTCTGAAACCTTGCAATAAAAAATGGTGGGTGTGTTAACTCTGATACACCCTATGATGAACCTTTTTATCATCATCATTCTCATTCTCATTTTCATTTGTTTTTTTTTTTTTGGATTTTCCTTTCAAGATTTTTCAAAGAGATCCAAATCAATCAAATTAAAATTAAATTTAATGAGGTAGTATTAGAGTTAGAAAACTGAAAATTCAAAACCTACCATGATATTTTTATTTTTCTTTGACCAAACCTGTCATTTTTTCAATTTTAGGTTTATTATTATTATTTCTATTTATTTATTTATTTTTTTGAAAAAAAAAAAACATCACATACTCCAAACTGGTGTATCTCACAGATGGATGGCTTCATAGAACTAGCTTTTTTTTTTCTTCAAAAAAACCTTATATTTATGATTCATCTATCCATCAACTTTTAAAGAAAAAAACCCAATCACCCTTCCGCAGCTCTCTCAATCTTTAAATCATCTTTTCATCTTCTCACTTCTTACTCTATTTATCATAAATTATTCATCATCATTATCATAAGTTTTATTTCAAATCATACTCAAGGATTTTTCAAAAACAGATTTAATAAAATGGCAACTTTAGGATTTTTTTATAATGAATCAATTTCTAAATTTTCTATTCTTCTTTCACCCCCCCCCCCCCTCATTTATCTTTTAAAACTTGGGGGTGAAAAATTTCCCCCTTCCTTTAGATTCTTTGAAGAAGGAGGTGTGGTTAAGCAAAAGGTTCCAATTTTTTTAAAGTTATGAAAACCTTTTCATTGTTAAGTTTTCCATAACTTACCCCCCTTTTTGGGAAGATTCTATAAACCTTTTTCTGCCTGAAATCATTCATGAGAAAGTTTCCTAAATAAAATCCAAGCTTTCATTCCTTTGTTGTTTTTATAAAATCATTCCTAGGGGAATCAATCCATCCAACAAATCCAAAATTGATTGATGATGTATATATCTTAATTTGATGAATTCATTCATTTTTTGGATTAATTCAAAGGATGCCTTCATCTTTGTTGTATTTGTGAATGGAGGAGTTGTGGATCAATTGATTCCAAAGGATTTAATTTATCTGGAGACTATTTGATGGTTAGTGAACATGCTGGTGAAAATTTTTTGATCCAAGATCACACATCAAAGCTCAAAAATCTTTATTGAAGTGAGTCATTGCAAGGCTCTTAAAAAAAAAAAAAGGAAATTCCAAGTCAACAGGGATTTGGGGACCATAAGATCCAAGAAAGGCTGTTGAGATCCATTCAAGTTTTTCAATTATTTTTTTTTTATTATTATTTTAATTTATCAAGATTGAAGTTTCAAATTAAATCAAATAACCATCAATGATTTTTAAAATTGGAATTCAATCATCAGGGAATATAAAATTCCAAAAAAAACAAAAAAAAAAACATTCAAAATTTGATTCAAAGAATTCACAAGTTCCCAAAACAAGAAATCTAAATTCAATAATCTCCATCAGGGCAAGAGAGCCCTGGAATCTCAGTAAGAGTAACACCATTGAATGTATACATGTATGTGTGTGGTTTCTTTTCTTTTTTTTCAAAGAAATGAGTGGGCACCTTAGTAGTAAGAGAGCAAAGCTTAACAGAAGTCCAAAAGTTTTTTTTTTTTAAAAAAAAATAAAGAGAGAGAGAAGAGAAAGAAAGAAGTCAAAGCAAGTAAGCCAATGAAGATTTTTGATTGATTTAAAACTTCTGATTGATTTCAATGAATTCCTCTAACTCATCATAGCTGGTTTGAAATCCTTGATGAGGCTTGATCCCTTCAAAACCTGAGAAAGTGGCATCATTCATTTATTCCAAATCTCAACCTTAATCCACAGATTTTTTTTCTTTATTGCTTCATAGGGGGGGGGGGGGAGAGGATTTTAAGTATGATTTCTCTCAAAGGTTTCAAATGATTATTGAGGCTTTAGCCCATAGGCCTGCCCTGGGGTGTGACCCCCAGGTTCCAGGGCTCAGGATGACTCTTTGAAATTCCAAAAAGCCTCAGGTTATTTTTTTTTTTTTCTTTTCAACAACCAAATACCACATTGAATATTTTATTGATTTAATTGAAAGGCAGACACAATTGGTTTATTTACAAAGATCCTTTCAATTTTTTTTTTTTTTTTTTTGCTTGTAATATCTTTATATATATATATATATATATATATACATTTGACAAAAAAAAAGTATGGAAATTGTGAAAGAAAAAAGAATCAAACTCCAATCAGACCATCAAAGGCCTGTTACCAATCCTTAAGAAAGAGAGATCACTTGATATTTCTTGGCTCAAGTGAAGATTTTTTTTTCCCCAAGAAAAAAAAAAACCAAGGACCTTTGAAGAAGACCTTACTGAGAAGCTTAAAATTGTAGGAGGAGCAGCAAGAAATGTCAGAAGGATGAATGGCATAGTTCATTTTTACAGCCAGCCTAAGCCTGCAGGAGGTTGACAGATGCTGGCCCATGAGTTAATTCCTCAAACTTCTGGAAACGTTCATCTTGAATTTGATTGACTCAATCTATGGTATTTGGGTAGAATTTTTGGGAGTGGAGCTCAATGGTTTGATGATCTCTTCCGTTTGGAGACATTTGGGCCACTCAATCCTCCTCAAACTATTAATTTGGTTGATGATTGAAGTTCAGACCAGCAAGACTATGACAGAAAACAAGCTTGAGGAGATCAGATGACATTGGAAAACAAAGATCTCAAATGATGCAGGATAGAGAGAATGAAACCAACACGATGAAGACCTTACCCGGATTACAAATAGGACAGGAAGATGGTCGAGACGGAGATGATTATGAGGAGAAGAAGGATCTGGGATAGAAGATGATGATGCTAGAAGCAGTGGATGAATCTGAGTTGAGAGTTGAGAGCACCAAGAGCGATGGTTGGCTCAGAGAGGTGTTTGAGAAGGACGGACGTTTGAGGTCTTGGGCTTGATTTCACCCGTTGGTCCTAAAACCAAACCGTCGAATTTGAGCATGAGCATGAGAGGTGTGAGTGGTGGTGAGTGGATGATGGGTTGAGTGAAAAAGTGTGGAGGGAGAGAGAGTAGTTTGGATATGAGGATGGAGTCAAGAGCGTCGAGGCGCAAGTGCTCCTCGAATCTCTCATCGAGATCCTAAGCTTGCTGCTGCTCTCACCACCATCCCAGGCCACCGTCGCGAGCCGGTTGGGGGAACTGGTGTAGGTACGCTCTATCGCTCGAAGGATTTCGTTGGCGCAAGAAGTGAGAGACGGAGCGCGGGGCGCCGAATTGGAGACGGAGCGCGGGGCGCCGAACTGGAGACGGAGCGCGGGGCGCCCGAACTGGAGACGAAGCCGGGCTGTGAGCGAAAGGGCAGGAGTGAGGAGAGAGACGAAGCGAAGCCAACTGGAGGAGAGAAGAGAGGGAAAAGGGAAAAGGGAAAATGAAGTTGGGAAGAGACTAACTGACTCATGAGCAAGCCAAACAGGACGAAGGGGTCATCGATGAACCAGAAAGACTAATCTAAGATCACTCAAGCCACCCACCGATCAGAGTACTCCAACAGATCAACCACCATCATCGAATCAAATCATCCTAATTCCCAACTCAAACTCGGAGTCGATCGAATCCATCATCATCCATCGATCGATCGACGACCATCAGAACTGATTCTCGAGACGAGACGAGACGAGACGAGACGAGACGAGACGAGACGAGACAACCACCCACTCGACTCGACTCGAGACAACCACCCACTCGACTCGACTCGACTCGAGACAACCACCCACTCGACTCGACTCGACTCGAGACAACCACCCACTCGACTCGACTCGACTCGAGACAACCACCCACTCGACTCGACTCGACTCCACTCGAGCCTAGCCTAGCCTAGCCTAGCCTAGCCTAGCCTAGCCACCATCTGTGCCATACCCAAGACCCATCATCACTACTACCTCCTACCTACCACAACCATGTCCATCAACGATCATCAGGATCATCCTCAAAACCAATTGGATCCTACCATCATCGAGGCCATCACCACCGGTACCGTGAGGGATAGACAGATCCTCATCCAAGCCGAAACTGAGATGACTAGATTCATCTCTTCAAGGTCACTCACACTATCTATCTATCCTCCCATCCATCTTCATCACCCCTCTCACTCATCCTTCCTTCCTACCCCTCACAGCCTTCAACGTCTTCCTCTCAGCTCCTCTCTCTCAAACTCTCTCAACTCTTACCAACGCATGCTCCTCCATCGTCTCGGTGACTCCTTCGGAATCAAGCGCTCCATCGAATCAGGTCAATTGATCATCGAACGAACTCAATCCTCAGCCTGGTAAATCTCATCCTCATCCCTCTTCCTACTCCTAACTCAACTCACCTCCCCTCACCTCACCTCCCTACCATAAGCCCCTCCGTCCGCTTAGAAACCTTGATCGTCAGACTCGATCCCTCTCCCTCCGATACCGATCCCAACACCCTCAACCCTACCGACTCTTCCTCGAGCGCCCTTTCGATCTCTACCTCCTCCAGTGATCAACCCCATCCTCCCTCCTCTACCTCCTCCTCCTCGATCAACCATCCCTCCCATTCGATCGGCGCTCCCCCCAAGACCTTCAAGATCATGTCTCGTGCGCTCTCTCAATCCAATCGTCAACCGAATCGAAGCTCGATGCCCTCAACCGCTTCATCCGGCTCCTCGGTCGATCCTAACCCCCTCTCGGAATCTAAGCGTAACGAGTTGAGCTACGAGGAGAGGCAGGCAGCTTACCTCGAAGCTCGTAATCGGATCTTTGCCAACTCTCGCGAGAATAGTACCAGCGAGAGTATCGCCGGTTCGACCTCATCCTCTGCTGCTCCTGCTGCTGCTGTTCCTCCTCCTCCTCCTCCTCCTCCTATTCCTGCTGCCACCGGTCCCGATCAAGACCATCCCAACCTCACCACCACCCATCCCTCCAAATCGAAATCTCACCCCGATTCACCCTCGGCTGCCGATGGTTCGATCGAAACTAGAAACTCGACGAATCAGATCAGAACCAAGGCTAGGAACGATCGTCCGATCAAACCATCCGCCAAACTTCGACCTAGTGCCACCAGTTTCGATCCAAGCGCCAAAGCTCACGGTTACGAAGAGGTGACCATCATCGAACTCGAAGACCAATCGATCACAGTACTCCATCAAGATCCTCATATGATCTTCAACTATCTCAATCATCCCAACCATCTCCCCATCCCTCAGCAGAATGGCTTCCCTCCCAACGGCTACCCTCGAGCTCCTCCTCGTTCGACTCACCTCTCTCCCAACGGCTACAAGATCTTTCCTGCTCACTCTTGGCCTTCGACTGGCCCCGTGGCTTCACATCCATCTTTACCCCCCAACAACCATCATCCTTCCACCTGCGGGGCTCATCCCAACTTGGGACCTCATCCATCGAACAGCATCCTCCTTCCTCCTCCTCCTGCTAGCCATTCGATCGCCCCACCTCCTCCTTTCGTTCAAGCTCCTCCATATCCATCCGCTACTGATTCAACCAATCCTCCGATGCCCACCATGATCGGTACGGTCCCATTGAATCCGATCCCACCATCTCAATCCAACCTCCCGGCTCCCGATCCCAAGTTCTATCCCATCCACAATCCCTCCCATCACTTTCGCGACGATCGAGCGCAGGATTCGATCTATCATCATCATCATCATCATCATCATCACTCGCAACACCCCCTCGGGCCTAATCCCATCCCCCCATCCTCCTCATCCGATCCCTCCTCCCACTCTCATCCTACTCCAACCCCCAACCCTCCATTTCCGTTTCCTCCGGCATCGCATCCTATCCCACAACACCAACCGAACCTCCCGTTCATCGTCGGATCATCATCCAATGCTTTCACGCCCGATTTCCAAAACCATCATCCTCATCCTCATCTCCCTCCACCTCCTCCACCTCCTCCTTCCAACTCTCAACTCCATCAATCCTCCTCTCACCCTTCCTCAATCGGTTATTCGAACTTGGGCCCCCCGTCGCTAGAGATCAATCCACCCATGAACAACGGATCACCCCATCGGTCATCGACCCCCAACTACTCGATCCCACCTCCACCAACCATCAACCAAGTCCATCATCATCATCATCACCACCATCATCAGGAACGTATGCCCGATCGATCCTCAGAACCCTCCTCGACCATGATCGATTTCAACCGAGCTCACGCTCGGCAGATCAATATGCAGAACGGAGGAACGTATGGCTTGCCGAATAGTTACTTGGAACCCTTCGAAAGTCAATCGTCATCATCTGATACTGAAAGGAAGGACTCCTCGGTCCTACCATCCAACCCTAACCTCTCATCTGCCCTCACCACCCACGCCCCCAGCCCCTCTACTACTCTCGATCTTCCAACCTCAACTTACGCTAATCCTTACGATCATTATTCTCAGAACCATCGAGTCGATCATCTCACTCGAACGATCGGTTCTATTAATCTCAATCATCATCATCGTCATCATCACGGCAGTAGTGGGAGTGGGAGTAGTAGTACTAGTTCGAGTGGTTCTAACCGAAAACAGTCCTCCAGGTTAAACCATCCCTCGAAACCGGGTCATCAAAACGTTCATCCGACTCGTCTCGTGGCCGCTGCACCATCAACCCCCCATCGAAAGAATCCGACAGGTGCTTATCACTCGAACCATTCCGAACGACGCTTGGGTTCTTCACCTCAACTATCATCATTATCGTTCCATTCGGATCCGATGGGTAGCAGTGGTAGTAGTAGTAGTGGTAGTCCTACCGATCGATCGATCAAGGTCAGTGCCGGCGTTGGACCACTCAACCATCCCCTACCTCCTAAACCGATTTGGAACGCCATCTCCAAGCCTCCTTCGACCACCACTCCTCAGCCCCACGATTCACATTACCAGTAGGAGCCTAGTCATTCATGTCACCTTGACCCCGATCTTTTGACTTGATTGAATTCCTCCTTCCGTCTCCACCGGTCACTCTCATCGTCCTACTCCTGACGCTTAGTCGCTCGGTGATCATAGTAACCGCTGTTCCCCCCCCTTTTTTTGTTAATATTCGTTTCCTCGTTTCCTTTCCTCTTCTTCCTTAATCTCTTGATCCTAATTCCTACATCTTAAAGTATATATAAACACACACACACACACACCGATTTTTTTTTTTTTTTGCGCACACACACACATATATATATCTCTCTCTATATATATACATTTTAGAGAACTCTTGAAAAACTTGATTCATCAATCGGTCCGACCCTTTCCACGAAACGAAAACCAAAAAAAAGAAAAAGAAAAAAAAAGAGCGATAATAGGTCTTGATCGTAGGCTTAGGATCCCCTCCCCGCACCCCCTTCCACCTCTTCTTTTCTTTTCCTACCCTTCTTTCCTATCTATAAAAACCAAAACCCCCCCAAAAAAAAACCTTACGTAACCCCCCATCGAGTCATCTCTCGATCGATCGATCGATCGACGAAGATCGTGATCTCGTGCCCGATCGATGAGGCTTGACGCCTGAAGACCCTATTGATGAACGAACGAATGATGTGTGTGATTTGCTCGCTCTCTCCCTCTCTCTAGAAAGAAATGAAAAAGAAAGAAAGAGTGCGTGTGTCTCTCTCTCTTTTTTGGTTAGTCTTTGTGAGTCGGTCCGTGGTGTCTGTCGTCGTCGTCGTCGTCGTCGTCGGCCGATGAGCCTCTCGTGGGCGTCTCGGTCGCCGTCGATCGAGATCCGACCGTCTTGCCTCGGGCCAGTGGCGGCGGCGGCGGTAAGTCCTCCGTCGAGCCCGGCAGATCCCACGTCTGACTCGCGTCGCTCAGCCTTGCCTTCCGGCCATCGTCTTCGACCCTCTGCGTCCCACTCCCCCCTCCCTCCCTCCCCCCCTCCCTACCTCCCCCCCCCCTCTCTCTCTCTCTTGTCGATGAGAAGCCTCTCTCGCCATTCGCTCCAACAAAAAATCCAATCACGATCCAAAAAAATCAAACCGACAAAACAAATACCCTCTCGATCTCTCTCTCTCTCTCCCTTTCTTTCTTTCTTTTTTTTTTTCTTGAAAAAAAAAAAAATACAAAAAAAAAAAAATACAAAAAAAAAAAAATACAAAAAAAAAAAAAAAAAGTTGGGGGAAGGGGGGGGAAGGGGGGGGAAGGGGGGGGGGAGGGTGTTAAGTTCTGACGATCGATCGAATGAGAGCAGGGAGAGGATGAACCCCGGGGCCCGTAGTCGTTGAGCTAGAGACTTGAGAGGTCTAGGCCGATCTGACGCTTGCCACGCACCTTGAAGGTCGGCAGGGTGTCGAAGCGGTGGCGCGCGCGCCGGGCCGCAGACCCCGACGGCTCTCGTGCTCGGTCGGCCGGGCGCCGTGGGCCAGGGCACGTACTGCTGTGCGCTAGTCTTGGGTTCACCACCCACCCCACCCCCCTTCGCTTTCACGTTTCCGGTCGGTTTTGTTGGAGTACGTGGCAAGACACGAATAGGTCACATATCTAAATACATCAGTATGTCACCATCCTGAGCATGTCACAGATCTTGTAGATAGTCATATAGCCAGAAATCCACCCGCCCTGGGATCCCTGTCTCTCCTCATCGAGATTGGATCTCGGAATGGTTGAACCCTGCTGATGGCGGGTTGTGGTGGATTATCAGGTAAGTATCTGATGATGCAAAATGATCAAGATTGGATCCCAGAATGGCCAAACCCTGTTGATGGCCAGTTGTGGTGGATTATCAGCAGATGATTATATAAGGGTTCTTACAGCTTAAAAGCCAGCTCATCAACAGGCCTGGATAAAGGCTTATGGACAGACAGTATCAAACAAAAAAAAAAAAAGGAAGATTGGATAAGGAGAAACACCAGTGGAGATAAACTGGAAACACCTATGCCTGATTCACTGATGGGAGAGTCTAGCACCCCACCTATGACTTTTGTCTCCAAGGGCAAATTTGAATTTCACTCTGAGATGCTACAAACAACTCTCAACCAGAAATTCCAATGGGTCAAGGCTGCTATGAGCAGAATTTCCAGGCAACAGGACACCCTGGCTGTTAAAGGTTTAAGGTGGAAGCACGGTTAGGGAGATAAGAGAGGAGGAAGCAAGGGTCTGAGTATTGCAGAGACGAGCGGATCAAGGGAGTCTTTGGAGGGAAACCTCTGGGGACACTCTGGTTCTGGTTGGGTCAAGAACTGATGATCAAAATTCACTTGTTCAGGAATCAGTTTAAGTAGACTAGATACAAACTGGCTGACAAGTGGTTGAAGCAGAGTGTATAAAAATGAATAAGATATATTCATAATTGAAACATTGAGTCCGCACTAGATAGGGGAAAACAAGGGATAGGTAGGCCACTAGGATCAGAGACAGAGGTGTAACTGGAACTGTAGCTAAATCAGCCAAGTATAGATTACACACTGGGCAGTAATACTCAAGAGTGCAACAGAGGTTATAAGAGCAGGACAGCACTAAAGATTCAGGCAGTACAAGACATGACAGGAATTCCAACATGCCCCCTTGCCTGAAGCTTTAGGGAGGTGAAGGCTTAAGTTGATTGAAAGGACCGCAGAACTACTAGACAACAGGAACACGGTGGAGATCTTTTGAGGTAGCTGCCAAACCTTATAAAAAAAAAGAGAAAACGATGAACTGATAATCGCAAGGCAAGCAAATTGTGTAGGTTGCCCGGACGATTGAAATTGATCAAGAATAACATTGGCCAGATCGAGGTGGAGACAGCAGTGAGTTCAGGGTGCCAGCGACAATGGGAGCAAACAATTGGACAATAGAGACCATTGACAAAGTCGCGGTTGGTAGTGGAAACAATTGGATGAAAGAAACCAACGGCAAAGTTGCAATCGGAAGTATATGATGGAGTCAAGTGACTTCTGGCAAAAGAGAGAGATGATGGCTGAGAGCAAGCGGATGATCAAAATTGACGCAGCAACAAGTAAAGAAGCAGAGATTAGAACAAGTAGAAGTGGTCCTCTTCAGATTTGGGAGATCAAGGTTTTAGGAGCCTTTTTGGGGTATTTAACCCAACAGTTGTTTGGGCGATGACCGGTTTTGTTGCAGTAGGGAAAATTTGGAATTTTTGAGTATAGGGCCATTTGAGTGTTATTAGGAGAGTTGTCGATAGGGTTGATTTTGGCCTGTGCTTCATCCTTTTCTAGTCATTTTAGGATGTACTCGATCGTTTTATTTTCACTTTCATCAGAATTCTTTAAATAGTTGAAATCAGAGGGTAGCTTTGATAGAGTGAGGATGATGGTGAGTTCCTCTTCTAGTTTTAGTCCAACCAACCTCATCTTTTGGGTTGAAGAACAAATCTTGGAAACAAAGTTGTTTATATTTTTTTCAAATTTTATTTTGTTAAATTGAGCAAAGGCAAGAGTTTTGTTGATAAAGTCATCTGGAATGTAGCGGGTTTTGAGGAGATCCCAAAGGGAGACACCATTGCGTCTTTTGGCCAAAGGAAAGGAACCCACTACGTAAGAGAGGTTGTCCTCGTTAAGATGATCAAGAATGAGGTTATAGACCTTTTGGTTTAATTTGTTGAACAGTTTGGCATTATTTTTATCATCAGTGTCAGAGGGTCAAACGACTTCTTTAAGAATTATCTCAAGTGCATCTATTGAGTTGAGTTTGCCTTCCATTGCAATGGACCAAGTATAATAATTGTCGACGTTGAGAAGAAGTTTTTGGTTGGTGATAACAGAGGACATGGTTCAGAAGGGAGTTTTGGCTTTTAACCGTGTTAAAGGTTTAAGGTGGAAGCATGGTTAGGGAGATAAGAGAGGAGGAAGCAAGGGTCTGAGTATCGCAGAGACGAGCGGATCAAGGGAGTCTTTGGAGGGAAACCTCTGGGGGCACTCCGGTTCTGGTTGGGTCAAGAACTGATGATCAAAATTCACTTGTTCAGGAATCAGTTTAAGTAGACTAGATAAAAACTGGCTGACAAGTGGTTGAAGCAGAGTGTATAAAAATGAATAAGATATATTCAGAATTGAAACATTGAGTCGGCACTAGATAGGGGAAAACAAGGGATAGGTAGGCCACTAGGATCAGAGACAGAGGTGTGACTGGAACTGTAGCTAAATCAGCCAAGTATAGAGTACACACTGGGCAGTAATACTCAAGAGCGCAACAGAGGTTATAAGAGCAGGACAGCACTAAAGATTCAGGCAGTACAAGACATGACAGGAATTCCAACACTGGCAAACCCACTACAACCCCATATGGACTTGCCAATGAGGCAGGCCAGTAACTTGCTCAGCTTAAAATTTGTCAAGGACCCAATGTCATTTGATTGGAACATCAACACAAAGAGGCCAGTCCTAGCCTTGGATGGATCCAACTTCAATGTTGGTGAGGGGGAAATTGACCGTACTCTTTGTCAAGCCTTTGAATCTGATCCCACCTTCCTGGGTAATCCAAAAAATTTTGCCAACCTGATGGTAACAGAGAACTGGGTGAACCTGAATCTCTTAAGAAACTCGTTTGATGATGAACTCTTTGAAATCATTGAGGTATGACAACTCAAACTAGTAAAAGAAATCTACAAGATGCTTGTGGATACCTGAAAAAAACAATCAGATAGGCATCATAAGCTGGTGGTTGATGAAAAGATGATGGTAATTCTCACCTTGCCAGAGGCCAACATGGCCTGGATCACCTCCTTCCACACAACCATGGCTGACCTGAACAAATTTAATATATCAAGGAACAAATGAGTGAGACTGCTGATGAAATGGGTGGCAGTAGCTCGGCCAGGGATCAATCCAAAGACTTATGAGTACTCAGTATCCCAACAACTGAACAATACAAAGATAATCCCAAAGTTCCTAGACCTGGAAAATGTACTACAGGGAGCTATTGGAAACCTACAACCAAAGGCTACGGGGCTGGTCAACCTGATGGAACTAGATAAGATCCAGGCCATCAGGGGGAAATATGTTCCCCCGCAGCTCCAGGGACAGGGACAGCCTCAGATTCTTCAGTCCTAAATATCCTAAGGATCTTTGGTTGGATCAATGTTGAGGTTCAGATGATCAAGGATCATTTCTGTGATGAATCTGTAAACCAAGAGATTTTGATTCTTGGGGGGGGGGTGGGGGGGGGTCCAGGATCATGGCACATTACCTTTGCTAAAGAGTGGCATAAAAACTTGTTGTGTTTGAAAATCTTATTGTTTACCACTGGGACAAGCTTAGAAGATTCATGCTGAGATTGAATTTTGAGAATATCACCTAATGGTACAATGAAAAATTTGGTAGGGAATATCTTAGAGTGGGGTACTGGCTGGAGAAGAGAAGTTTGGTAGGATGGTTGAGTGACTTGAGAAAGTTGATCATCTCTTCAACTTTTTCCCATTCAAACCTTTTGAAATTTTATTTCATGGTGTGAGGTCAGTTCCAAAATTAGAAGATTTTAGGAATTCTTGAGCTCATGAGATCTTCTCAAAATCAGTTAAGTTGAATTCCAAGGTGTCTTGACATCAAGTATCAACATACTATCCAATTTCATCAAAATCTTGACCATATACCAGATCTTCATCCATGTTTGAAAGTTTTTGAAATGTTGAGGAGAGGAACAAAACCCAAACCCAGGTGGAAAAGCCATTAATCCTTTGAAGGAATTTTCCAAGCTTAATTCTGGCCCCATCTGGAAGATTGACAAGGTTGGAGATGGATAGTGGATCGGTGTCAATCTCCAGATTGATATTGGGGTCTAAGTTGTATCTGGATTCAAAAAAACTTGAGGCCATCATTGGCAGTAAGGTTGATTGTAGGTACCATGGAGCCTCAGAGGTCATACTTTTATTCAAACTTCATATTGGTGATCTCTGAAATTTGCTCAACCATGGTCAGATGGTTTGAAGCATCATGGGCTGTGATGACCAAGAGTTTGTCAAGGAGACTCAGATGTGACATGGCACAACAGAAAACTTGTGAAAGATTAAAACCAGTTTGGGATCCTACAAAGGATCCATAAAAAATTAGAATGAATGAGAAGATAATTTCTAAGACATACCTAAAAAGACTACTAATAGATAAGACAAGGAAGACTTACCACATTATCTTAGAATTCCAAAAGAAACCTCAGTAGATTTCCAATTTTTGTTTCATAGCATGGGAAGTAATTACAAAAAATGAAATACAGTTGGGTGATGTCCAAGAATCAACAGTAAAAGCCACACCCAATATACCTGAGAAGAAATCTTTGAGATGGTTGAATTGGGCTGCATACAGATCATGTACTTCATTGGAGATTGCCTTGCGTCTGGTTATCATTGGTGGTGGGTGGGAATTGATGAGAGTGATTAGATTGAAAAATGAAACTTGATCCACCATTTAAAAACCTAGGTTGGCATCTTCAATGAAGTAGGAAAGCATATTTTGTAGCAATTTTGGGTTGAGTTTCATCTGGGGAAGAAAAAAAAACCCTAAAAAAAAAGATAGATCGACCGATGAAATAAACCAGAAGAGATGATGAATTCAATCCAAAAACTCATGGTTTTATTCATCATGGTGGATTTTAAAAAGTCATGGATCTTGGATTGGTTATCAGAGACCTTTTGAGGATTGAAGATCTTTTTGAATTCAAATGAGATGCTTTCCCATTGATTTTGTGCTCTTTTACTTCTCACAAGTTGTTATTTTTTCCACATGAGTGTCCATTCAGGACCGGGTACAATACGCATGACTTGGTTTTGGTTTCCTCTGTTGACAGAATAAGACCATACCCAGCTTTTGGAAAAGTTCCCATCAATTGGAACTAATCCCTTACTGGCTTTGGTGCTTGTGTATCTACAGAGGGATAAGTGTCTTCAGTCTTCTGGGGCAAAGATATGGTCCTGTTTTAGAAGAGCCAATTGGAGCACTATGGTCTCAATCTGAGGATGAGGTGATGCTATGTGGGTGCTTTTCCAAGTTATTCATGTCCATTCCTTTCAGGAATGAGGGGGGGGGGGGGGGGGGTTGAGCAAGGTTGTTTGAGGGATTTTTTGGGAAGCTTTGGGGACATTATATATCTGTCTGGTGGTGGGGTTATTTTTAAAATGAGGCTACAAGTCACAACAAAACTATATCAAGCAGTGATAAACATCAAAAGCAGTTAAATCAGTCAAAGGGCATATAAGGTTGGATGGGAGATAAGGAACATGTTACCTAAAACTTGCCATGCAGGCAAATATGGGGGATTAGAGGGGCAATGTGTCACTTTTGAACCATGGCAGTTGGTATTGGATGATTGACAACTTGAGGCTACCAGGATAATTCATGGGGGTGGGGGGGGTAAGGATATACAAAGAAAGGATGGGTGGATGGAAGGATAGAAAGGGAGAGGAGGGTAATGGAAAGATGGTTTGGTGAAGGGGAGAGGCTGGAGATGGTGGAGAAAGGGAGGGATTTGGGTGGAAGAGGGGATATGCAAGAGGGTTGGCTGAAGGGGAGAGGCTGGAGACGGTGGAGATGGAGGAATTTGAATGGAAGAGGGGGATATTGATGTAATGCTGCTGAGAATGCATCCGGGTGATGATACCCAGATGATAATATGCAGATGATGTCTAGAAATTAGAATGAAAAAATCAGATTGGTGGTCAGGCCTTGGGTATATACCCAATACCCGCAGGTATTGGGTCAGGCCATCAAAATCAGATACCCAACCAGTGGGTATACCCATGGGTTGGGCTTTTTAATGGGTTTTGGGGGTCAAGTATGGGTTGGGGTTCAGTCCTAGTTCAGGTTCATGCAATGCAGGACTTAAGGATCTTGCTTGGACATAAGGATTGAGGTGCAAAAGTGACAACCTACAAGAGCCAGACGTACGTACGGGACTTGGAATGGGCCATGTGGCCTGGTTGAGTCAGGAAGTTGGGGCAGTCTGGCTGCTGATGACTCCAGCCAGGGTCACAGGAGCAACAAAAAAAAAAAAAAGATGAAGACCAAAATAATAATAATAATAATAATAATAAAAAAGAGAGAGAGATCAAATGAATTTTAAAAAACATCCAAAAAAAAAAAAAAAAAAAAAAAAAGTGATTGAAAAAAGAAAGGAAAAAAAAAGGTTGTGAAAAGGTTTGCAACTCCAGGGGGCCAAACATAGGTAAAATATACATCCCTGAAATATTTAAAAGAAAAAAAAAAAAAACCACACACACACACACACACACACACACACACTCAATAAGATATAATGATTGAATAAAAGAAAAAACCCATTTTCTTGTATATATTTTTTAAAAAAAAGAAATCAAATTGAATCAAAACAAAATAAAAGTAGATTGAATTAAAAAAGATTGATTTAATCCTTATTGAATCATAAAAAGTTCAAGATTCTGTTAAGCTGATTGAATCATGAGAAGTAAAAAGAATCCTTATGATGTGACCAGCCCAACAAGAGTTGGACTGACTTACCCATAAAATCCCATCCAAACCACTCAAGATCACAATAAGGCAATCAAGGTGGCTTCCAATGGTTCTTTTACACCAATCTTGATTGGAGTATAAGTACACCATGAAGCCAAGAAAATTGAAAAAAAAAAAAATGGCCTTCCAAAAGTGTTGATTGTGATTTGGCCAATATCTCAGTTTGCAAGCGATTTGGAAGAGGGAAGCTTTAAATTAATGTCTTCAACATCAAGTGATTTTTTTTTCAACTGCTTTGATAACACCAAGTATCTTAGCACCACATGCCCCAAGATTCCCCAATGGGTCAATCATTTCCCTTTGGACTTCCAACCATCCGTTTTAATTTTACCCAAGTGATTTTAGAAATGACTCTTGATCTGCAATTCCCATTTCCCAACAGGATCCCAAACCTCACCCAAGAAATTACGTAAGTTTTAAGGTATTCAAAGATTGATCTATTCCAATTTTTTTTCCTAAGATCAAAACTCACTTAGCCACCATTCTAATCAAATCAATCAAAGCAATAATCACCAAGGATGAGCTTCTGGTTGAATCCTCCACTACTTCTTCTTCTTCTTCTTCCTCAGAAAAGAATTCTGATCCCAAATCAAGCAAACCTGGTTTACTTTCAGTCTCTTCCTCTGAGCTAAAAATTTCAGATTCTGAGCCTTAATTGCACTATAGATATCATTTACCCATCAGGTCATCAAACCTTTTTTTTTTTTTTTTTTTTTTTTTTTTTTTTTTAAAAAAAAAAAAACACTTCTCAAAATAAGAGACTTACCAATTTTTGGAATTTTTGGTGCCCTTCTAACCTGTACTTTCTTCTCAAGTTCCCTTTCCATTTTCTCAAATCTTGAAGTTTCACATGAGGGGTCCTTTGATTTTGGTGAACCCTGTCTGGACCATAAGAAGTTTGGCTTGAGACTTGGCTTAGCCACCAGAGTGGTTGCATGATTGACCAAGGAATTGAAGGTCTGTACTCAGACTACTTCAGCTCATCCCATACAAATCAAACTTGAGCTTGTCAAAAAAAATTTGAGATGAGTCAAGCACCAGATCAGCCTCAAGCTTTCAAAAATCAAAAAATCAAAAAAAAAAGTCACCCATTGGTCAATCAATTCAGCAATAATTTGAGCTTCAAAAAAAAAAAAAAAAAAAAAAAAAAATCCAACTTGCTGAACTGGAAGGATTGTAGTCTAACCTCCACTGGGGATGAAAATCCTAAGGCAAAACAGATCCTCTGGATGCTAGTGTTTCAACTAAGATGTGGGAAAAGGGAAAGCCCATTCATTGTCTTTGAATATTAATTTGTGCACACTGTGCCATAATGATCACACTTTAAATTCTTGAATTGTTCCCCTACAAGTATGATTGCCTCAATTGATGATTTGTAATCTGAAAGGTAAAATTTCCTTTGGAAGAAATGTTCCAAACTTTATTCAAGAGTAGTTAAGCAACACATGCACTGATTTGATTTGGCTTTTAATGTTTCCTTCCAGGTGTTTCAACACACCCAAAGTTTTCCCCAAAGATCCCACAAGTAATTGTTTGAAAGTAGCATGGGTACATTCTACCCAAGAAATTGTTTTATTTCCAAAGTCTGGGTTGACATAAGTCCAAGCCATTCCAAATGTCTCTTTGATAGGGAAAAGGTTATTTTACATATACTCAAGAACATCCTCACAGTATTTCAAGGAAAACTTTTTACAAGTTTCAAAATCAGAAATGCCAGCAGAGATGAACAGAAGAAGAAATAAATTGGCCCAATCTGAGTTCTGAATCATTGAAGTCTGCCTCCCCCTTGGTTTCAGAGGCCCCATCATTTTCCCACAGAGTCATAAAACGTTTCCATCCTTCATCATCATTCCTAAAGCAAAATTTGTAATTTGATTGAATATTTTGAAACAAGTGCCAGGAGCATGACTTTCTGGATGACTCAGGGAAACTAATTTCCATGGCACAAATCCTAGATTTTTCATGGCTGATCACAAAGGCTTTGGGAAGCCTCTCTGGTAAATAATCCAACTCCATTAGTGCATTTGATGACCAACTGGAGAATTCAAACATTCCATTTTTTATAGAACCAAAATGTATTTTCAAAAGGTTTTTTTCCTATTGGCTGTAATTTCTTCAACATGAAATAGTGGGTTGTTTGAACTATTTGTTTTAAAATTAAAATCCAACATAGCAATTCAATGGAATTTTTCAAAAATTTTTGGAGACTCATCATAAGCCAAGAACAGGGGCTCTGAGTGACCCTTTCCACTGAACTTTGACCTGGACACCCACTGGGTTTCTTGGAGAATTTCAAATATAAAATTCATAAAACTTTTCTCATTCAGTTTGGCTGCTTTTAACTTGCGCTTAATGTTACAGATTGTTCTATGGTCAAAATATCCTAACCCATCAATCTTTCTCAATTTCCTTCTGAGTTGAATCAAATTGAGACCATCTTTAATACCTTCCTAAAAGTTGATCTAAGGCTACACCAGAGATTCTCCTCAGTTGAGGATGCACTGAGGCACTCTCAGATGGTTTATGATTGTGTTGGTCAGTTCTAATGGAGATGTTCAGGTTCCATGTGAGATCTGCCACTTTTCCACTTTCACAGATCATCAATTGAAAACCAATGTTCCTTGTGTCAGTTTGCCTTTGCAGTTTGGTTAGAAGAAGCCCTTTTTATACTCCATCTCTGTTGCAGGCTAGGTTGACATATCTATCCATTTACAAATTGAATGTTTTCAATGGATAGCCATGCATGGCTGCCAGTTTTTTACAATATTTATTGGCTTCTTTCATACTAGGAAAGGCTCTCACAGGAGGAGGGTCAAGGGTTTCTGGAACATAATTTTTACATAGTTACAGCCACCATGGATACATTAGTATTTCTCAAGCCGAATCAGTCTCAGTCAAACCGCATATGAAATGTGACCCACCACCTTGATTCAATTTGAGTTTTGAAACATCTTGCTCCTCAATTGTAAACCAAGATGAGGATGAAATGGGGTCTTCCAAAATTCCTTTTCCCAAGTGTCTACCCAAATCCTTAGCTTCTGCCAAAGCTTTGTTAAAAGCACTTTCAATAAAGTCCTTCAACACAGCAATGTTGAAACCAGGGTGGCTTGGGATTGCCACTATTCCCATAACCAAAAAAAAAAAAAAAATACAAACTCAATTCATTATTCAATTAAACTGTTTCAAAAACTCAAAAGTGTACTCACTTTTGGGTTCAGAAAAATGAAATTATCCAATGGTTGATTATTGTGTATTTTCTTTTCTATTTTCCAATAGGAAGAATTTTTGATTCAGTTCTTTTTGTGGTCCAATAGTCCCACAATGTATGCAACATCCCCAAATTTGGGTTGACAGAACTCAAATGTTGTCCAGTGGTGCCTAGGTACCCCTAAACACCCCCTAGAATGGCTCATTTGGCGCTTTTTTGTCCCAAATGAGTGGTGAATGACACATGCAACCCCCCTGGGAGTGGCACCTGTTGTGAAGGGTTTTTTTGAAAACTAGAAGGGGTTGTGAATTCAACACCAACCAAAAACAAATTATCAAAAAAAAACAATGATAGGTGCTGTTGAAAACCAATAGGATTTACACCAGAGAGAAACAAGATGGGAATGAATGAGAAGAAGGAGAAGATAAACAAAAAATGTAAGATTGATTGTATGATTTTGTAGAACACTGATTGGCCTTGATGGAAACCTGAATGCAATCAGGAATTGAACTGATGAGGAAAGCCATCCCAAAATAATTTTGGAGTACCTTTTCCCGTCCCTTGGTCTCAATTTGATGGGTAGGAGAACCTCTGAATATCATGTTTAAGGATTCCCCCCCCTCCCTGATAAAATCCTAATTTGGGTTCAGGTTGGCTGAGCCTACCAAGTCAAATAATGTTTTTTGGAAAAATGAGTGGTTTGAATTCTAAGTGATTTCTAAATATAACAAAGGGTATTTACAAGAATAATCCCATGGGGAATAATGCATACAAAACAACAAGATTATCTCTATATTTTTTACTTAGGAATTTGAAAACAGCAAGGAGACCAAGGGAAGGCTCATAGCCATTAAAATCTGACTAGATTGGTGGACTGTTGTTACTTGAGCCTCTGTACCTTATTCATTGTTCCTTAATCTTCAGGCAAAGTTAAAATAATCTCTTCAAAACCTTTCATGGCCAATTTTTCTGGTCCAAATTGTTACAAAATATGATTGCACTACTTACTTTTATTTTTCCTCCCTTGATTTCAACCATTAAACTTTTCAATATTTTACTGAAACTTTGAAAGGTAACCGTATAAATGTAAAGGGATGTGGTCCTCAAGAACCAAGGTATCCTCACTGGGGTTGAGTGGAGCCAAAAAAACAGAAACTTTTGCCACCCTCCCTGTACCCTAGCATCCAATACCATCCCCAAATCAGACAAATCAACCATTTTCCCTTGGTTGTGGTAAGTTTCATGAATGCCCTTGTTTAGTTAGGAGCATCAAAAATCCCCCAGGCGCTTTTAATGTACTACCAAAGAAACATTAAAAACAGGATGGTGCTTAGGATACTCACAAGAAATATTCACCTGCACTGTGTTGGAACCCACCATGCCAAGGAATTCCAAAGGACCAATAAACCATTAGTCCAGTTTGGAATTTAAGCAATGGGACTGATTGAACTTCTGCTGAATCAGAAAAAAGTCCCCTTCCTTAAATTTTTTGGTGTAATAAAAGGACTGAGTGTCCTTTTCCAAATTCAAACACTCAATGGACTTCTACTGTATCAATTGCAAATCAGAAAGGAGATTATCCACACCCTCAAATTAAAACTTCTTGGTAAGAAAATTGGACCTGGGATGTTAAAACCAAGAAAATAAAAAGGGTGAAACTCCCAGGGATGGGAAGTCAAGATTATCAAGAGAAAAATTGGTAACATTTAACCACCTGTCCCAGTTGTCCTGGTAATACAAGAAAAATGAACTAAGTTAATCTTCAAGAATTTGGTTAGGATTATCAGTCTGACCATCCATTTGCAGATGATAGGCCATTGAGAAACCAGTTTTGATGCCCAAAGAGAGCATCAAGGAACACAAAAACTTGCTAACAAAAACATAAAACCAATTCAAAATATCCTTATTGGGAAAGCTTTGCAAGCAAAAAACCTGCATTGAAAATAAATCAACTAGCTAAGAATCCAACTGGCTCTCCCTACAAGGAATAAAATGGGCCATCTTGGACAACAAATCCACAAAAACCATAATAGAGTCAAATCCCCCCAAGGTGGGGAGCTTGGTCATGAAGTTGATTCCAATCACACTACAAGGGTGTTGGGGAAACCGTAAAGGAACAAGATATCAATTGAGAGCTTGTTTTCAAGCCCTTACCCACTTAAAGTAGTCACAAGAAGTAACATAATCAATTATTTCACATTGGATGCCTGGAAAAGAGAAAGAGCAAGTGATAATGGATAGGGTACAAGCAATCCCAGGATGACCTGCCATAGGCTAGTTGTGAATAAACTGAATGATCTGCTGAAGGTGGAAAGCCAGAACAAAAACCTGACCCTGATTAAAGTAAATCTTACTTTCAAAATGTAAATCTTACTTATCATCCTGCATAATCTTAAAAAACCACTTAGAAAAATATTCCAGAACCTCTTCATGAGGACACATAAAATAAAGATTGTGAGTGACAGCAGCTGGAGAATCAATATTGAAAAGACTATGATCTTCTGGCTGAAAGGAAAAATTGACCTGCTTCAGCAATATTGGATCTGGAAGAGGTGAATCCTCATTGAATTAATTGGTCCAACAACTTGGGGTGTCTGCTGGATTAAGCTTACTGGGAATATGATGGATAAAAATATTGAAATGATTTAGAAAAGATGCCTAGTAGAGAGGACTTTGTTGTATTTAAAATATTTAAAATTAGAGTGGTCAGAAAATAATTTAACGGGTGAGTTAGTAACAATGAGCCAGGCCCACCATTTCACAAAATCAAAGACAACAGAAAGCAGGTCTAAGTTTTAAATGGGCTAAGAGCACTCCCAATTGTATAAATTTCTAGAAAAGTAGAAAACTGGATTGAGCTTCCCCTCCTGATCTGGTTGGCTAAGGATTTCTTCCAAATTCTATCCCAAACTATACGTGTGAAAAACCCTTGGCTCTGCAAAATCAAAATGGAGAAGCAAAGGAAACTTGGTAAACTCTTTCTTCATCCTCTAAAATTAGAGCTTAGTAGGGTCAGATTTCATAGCAGATGGGTTGAAACTTCTTTCCTGTGTTAGATCAGTCAAAGAGTGGGAAAAATCCAAAAAACTGTGAATGAACTGGCAATAGAATTTGGTAAATCCCATAAAGTTACACAGGGCCCGCAGATTTTCCAGGAGCAGCAACTCAGTGATTGTTTTAAGTTTAGTGGGATCCATTTGCAGTCCCTCAAAATTTATAATGAAAACCAAAAATTTCACACTTGACTGAAAGAAATTGCACTTCACTAGTGAAGCTGATGAAGAATATTCCCAAATCTTGCCTTAAATCTTCCAAATGCTGCTTTGTAGTTTTGAAAAAGATTGGTACTTTGTCTATGTAGAAAAAACAGCACACACAAATCAATTCCCTCAGACAATGTTGAATGAACCATTGAAAGATAGCAGGAGTGTTAGCTAAACCAAAAGGCATAACTTTATATTCAAAAAGGACCCAAGGAGTGCAAAAAGAAGGTTTCCATTTGTTTCCTGGGGCGATTCATAAAAGATTGAAAGTGAATTTGAGATCAAATTTTGAAAAATAATTGCATCCTGAAAGAATTTTTGATAACTGAGAGATGATGGGAATAGGATAAAAATCTCTTATAGTCAGGTTCTTAATGTTAAAATAAATATGCACTTATGCGTGTGCTACATATAAGTGTAATCCAAATGGGATGCACATGTGGGCCTCCGCAGCCCATTGGACACACACACAGACCATACGGGCCTGTGTGGATGTCATGGATTTGGGGAAACTGGCCTCAAAACGCATGAAACAGGCCTATTGGTACACGGGCCCTAATGGGCCCAGTGGGGTATATGGTCAAATGCAGCCAGATAGGCTTTTATGGTCATAATTGGGACCAAGGTTTATTTTGGACATGCTTTGCCAGACGGGCTGGACCGCCAAAGTATGGTTTACTCAGTTTTTGGGCTTGGGGCTGCCCATTGGGGCCGCAGCCTGCGTTGCAGCCCAGTTGGGGCTGCCGCCCGTGTTGCGGCCGCTGTTTTTGCCTACGGCACGTTTAAGGGGCCCGAAGGCCCGCGCCGGGCTGTTGAAGGGGGCAGCGCGGCTGCTGCATGGGGTGGCGGCCAGCTGTTGGAGCCGCAGGGCTGGGGCCAACGGCCCTGGCTCCTCCCCCTCCCCTTGCTTGCCATTGCAAGGGGGAGGGGGAAGGCTGGCTGGGTGAACCAGCCGGCAACTGGTCAGGGTGAGGGGGATTTCATCACCCTCCCACCCAGGAGGAATGACAAGGTGGCTGGCTGCAACAAAGCAACCAGTGGTGGGGGGGACCTGACCACCCCTCCACCATCAAAGCAAAGGGCAACAAAGGGGCACTCTCCCCCCCCCTTTACCAAGGGGGAGGAGCAATGGGCTGGAGGGGATTTGACCGCCCCCCAGCCCACCTTACCTTGACAAAGCCCTGGGGGTATTGACCCCAAGGGCCCCTGGTAGGGTGATTTGACTGCCCCCTCCAGGGATCTGTGAGAAGGAGAGGGGGGACAGCATGTCTGCTGGTCACCCCCCCCCCCCCCCGCCAGGTGAGTATGAGACCAGACCCAGGTATGTCCTGGGTCCCACCTGGCCACTTGTATGGCCAGGGGCTGGTTGCATGAGGCAACCAGCCAGCCTGTGAGGTGACAACCAACCAGGGATTGAACAGCAAAGGGGATGGTTCAGCCCCATAACAGTGCAAACACCAGAAAGGACCGGAATAGGCTGCTTGTAAGGGTACAGGGACTGATGCCATGCGGGCTGATGTAGTCCAAACCAAGTAACAAGGCCTGTAGAGCCTGTAGAGCTCTTTTGGAGCGGAAAATTTGTCTTATGGCTTGTTGTATCATGGGCTCACAAGAGGCCAATCTTGTTGTACTTAAGCAGCTCTTCTACCTGCTGTTTTCCTTCATCCATTCATCATCCAATTGAATTCATCACCATGATCATCCAATGTTTTGCCCCATTGTGAGAGCCCATCAGCAATGATTGACACCAGGTTTCCAGAATTTCTTTTGCTTTGAATACTGCTCATCAGCATAAGCTAATTGCTGGCCATAATTATAACACATTATCAGTAACAACATCATCATTACTTCCAAGCCATCTAGACCCTTGTACCTCACTCTGGAAAACCTCAAAGACCTCAAGTTTTCCAAGGAGATGACCTATATCCCTGATGTTAGCTCCACCAAGATAGTTCTGAACAGTCAGAATTTTAATGTTTGGGCTGACCTTATGGATAGTGAGCTGGACAACATCTGTTGTGGGGAGAAAATGGATGCAGATGAAACTTTGATCAGTTCAGAAGTGGAGAAAAAGTCTTATCATCTCATCCTTAGGCATCTTGATGAGAATCATGTGACATGGGTTTCTGATACTCTTAGGGAAGATGAGAGAAGGAGGGGAAGCATCCTTTGGAAGTTGCTTAAGTCCATGTATGCTTGTGATTCTGTTCACCAGAAGGTTATAGCTTTCAATAAACTGTTCAAGTTACAATATTCAAATTGTAAACAGTTTGTTGCAGAGGCTAGGTCTAGCATAGCCAAGTTTAAGTCATCAGTACTTAACATGGATCCTGAGTTTTTTTCACTCTTAATCCTTCAGAAGCTACCAAAGGAGTTTGATTCTTTAGTCAGAATTATTTCTCAATTGGATCCTCTTCCTGGGGAGGAGGATGTGCTGAAAAGGATTGAAAAGGATGATCTTCAGTTCAAGATGAAGGGGGGTTCTGGAACAGCCCTTGTTGGAAAGACTGGAAAATCTTGCAAGAAGGAAAAAAAGGATTTGTCCAAGGTCTTATGCTATAATTTTCAGAATAAGGGGCATTACCCTAAGGATTGCAAAAAGGAAGAATTCCAAAGTGTCAGCTCTCTGATACCAGGAACCTTGCAGTCCTTTAGCTACAGAGAGTGATAAAAGAACTTGGAGCAATAATATTCCAAAGAATAAACACTTTAAAGCTCCAATAATGGTATGGTAAGAGCAAGTGCAAGGTTTATTTGGTTTGGTTATAAATATTTTAAATATAATATATAAAGAGGGGCCACAGTATTATACTACTGGGGATCTTTACAGACTAGCAACCTCTCTTCAAGGGGCCTCCTTAGGCAGTTTACGAACCTTGGAATAAATATGGGTGCCTTAGAAAGGACTTATTCCACTAATGGCCGGGCTTAACAGCACAAGCGGCCTAGACAGGAAGGGAAACACTCACTCTGAGTACTTGACCACGAAAATCCTGGAATAATTGGAAGGGTTTCAGAGCAGATGGGGTAGATTGCTTGACTAAACTTCAATGGTTGATTGGTTAATAGAGGTAAATAATACTACTACAGACTAAGTCATAAATCACTTGCTTATCTTCATATAAGCACTTGATTAACAATGACACCGTGTCTGATTGATAATAAATAATTCCTGATAATTGATTAACTTCTTGGAAACAGAAGGGCAAAAAGGGCCTGTTTAAATATTCTTTTGGGTGCTTTGAGGGCCTCTAGAAGGAGTACTAGCCATGGGCTGAGGCTAGGGGGGCAATCAGGGCAAGATTGGCACGTCCTCAAGGTACTGTTAGCCTGCTGGCCTTAGATCTGTCAAGGAACAGCTCCTTTTTAGCTGCAGGATCTGTTAATCAATAGATTAGTCATTTTGCTGATCCTGCACTGATCCTTAATTTGTACAGTAAGTACTGGTCCAAAGTGAGCAGACGTGGATTTTTATTGATTCTCCATCTTCTGCTGATCCTGTATGTAATTTTTAATAATTTTTACGACCACTCCTTATGTAGTTTTGTGGTCTTTGAAGGTTCTGATCAACTTATTTCGTGGTGAGTCTGGATCTTTATTTAATTAATAAAAAATACTAGAAATTAGTTAATAACTAATTTTAATTGATTTTTAAGGTTTTTGAACCATAATCTATGCTCGTGTAGTAGCTTTACATATGTAGTGTAAATCCTACTGTATTGTAGCTTCTCTGAGCGGTACCTGGATGTCATAGGAGGCGCGGGGATGCGTGCGGGAGTTGGCGTACGCGGGAGTCCAACGCGGGGCTGCGTGCGGGAGTTTGCGTACGCAGGAGACCAGCGCTAGGGACGCGGGGCTGCGTGCGGGAGTTGGCGTACGCGGGAGTCCAACGCGGGGCTGCGTGCGGGAGTTTGCGTACGCAGGAGACCAGCGCTAGGGACGCGGGGCTGCGTGCGGGAATTGTGACAAAACACAATTTCCCGTGTAACTCCTAAACTACACACAACACCTGGATTTCGACTGAAATTTAGGTGTGAAACCTGTACATGACATATCATGTGAAATATTAAAATAGCTAAAAGGTGCCATACTGGTGCCGTGGTCATTTACCATTTTGTATTAAATTAATTAAAAAAATATAAGGAGTAAGAATTCAAGGGTGGGGTCAGTGAGTGACCCTACCTTATTTTGGGTGGGGAATCCATTTCTGCAATAATATTTATGGATTTCTTACTCCTTCATTTTATAATAATTTTATTTATTCTTTTATCTTTGTTCCTTTTAATTTTGTTATTATTATTATTGTTGTTGCTTTGTCAGGTTGCTCTGTGCTAAGTAGCAGGCTGACACAAAGAGAATGAAAAGGAGGTCAATCTCACTACCAAAAACTTTGCAATGGTGGCATTGGATGGTTGAATGGAAGAGGTTGTTGGGGAAGAATGCACCAAGAAGAAGGCCAAAATCAATGAGGATAAAGAAATGGACTTGATTTATTATTAAGTGAGTAATCCTAACCTCAAAGATGAGAAATTATCAGTGACTGATAAAGCTTCTTTCCTATTAGGAGGATTGAAAGAGGATGTTCTTTCTTTGATTGATTCTGGTTGTACAGATTGCATGTTCTTTGAACCAAATTTATTTTCAAATCTTTGTGATTATGATGGAGTTGTAAATATTGGTCAGAAAGGCAGAACAATTCAGATAAAAGGAATTGGAAAAGTTATTCTTGCAAATCACTTGGGTTTCAAAATTTCTTTTGAGAAAGTGTTCTATGTACCAGAGTTTCCTTATAACCTTGTGTCTCTTGGAGTGTTGTGGAAAAAAGGTTTCCAAATTTGTTATCTTAAAGAAGATAGGTTTGTTATTGATATGAATGGGCAAACTTTTCTTAGTGGAAAAGTTTGGAATAAGCTTCTGTGTGCAAGTTTATTCAAATTCTCAGCTCTGAGCACTATTGCTCACAATAGAAGTGGCCATAAGGTAAAGGACAGCAACTGTGAGAGTTGTACCTTGGGGGCTAAGACTAGAAATGTGTTCTCTAAGAGTAGAGATTGCACTGATTTTCCTAGAGAGGAATTTTCCATTTATTTGGCAGGGCTGTTTACACCAGAGTCCCTTGGTGGGGCTAGATACTTCATCAATTTAGTTGATACTGCAACCAATTATGTTTGGGTTAAACCAATTTGATCTAAGGATCAGACCACAGAGGAGGTTTCTATAATCTTCAAAGTCTGGAAACAGAATGGTCTGATTAATGAGATCAAGAGGGTTATTACAAATGGAGGTGGTGAATTTGTGAGTAAAGAGTTTGAGAGGTTTTTGAAAGATTATGGTATCATTCATATAGTCACTACTGCAAGTACTCCACAAAATAATGGAATAGTTGAGAGAATGAATAGGACTTTACTGGAAAAGGTCAGAACTATTATTTCTCAATCTGTTCTAAAAAAGTTTTTATGGGCTGAGTTGATGTGTACAGTCTGTCTGTTGCACAAAATTGTAAGTTTTAATGGGAAGAGTCCTCATTATCAGTTTTGGAAGTTGTACCCCAAAAAATCACACCTAAGAACAATTGGTTGCTTGGTGTATTATAGTGTCCACCATAATTAGATGGTTGGAAAATTAGAGCCTAGAGCCAGAACAGGGGCACTTGTAGGCTATGATTTAATAAGTAAATTGTATAGGATCTATTTTCCAGGGACAAGAAAGGTTTTCCGTAGTAGGGATGTAAAATTTGATGAAAGTAACTTTCCACTCAAAATAAGTGAAGATGTTGTTGTGAATAAGTCACAGCAAGAAATAGAGTTAGCACCTATTTCACCAGCAAAGGCTGAGGAACATGTGGTTCCAGAAGATGAAGAGATGGCAGACGTGCCACTAGAGGGTTTAGTGCCCGCTTCAGGGGAGTCTGTCAATTTGGAACCTGATGAGCCTCCACCTCCAGTTAGAAGGAGTGGTAGGGTAAGAGTACCAGTTGATAGGTACGGGGAATGGAAGTCCCATTATGCTTCTGCAGGATATGAGGAAGATACATTTCAGGAACAGTGTATGCTCAATGAAGTCCTGGAGTTGAGTTCAGAAATAGGTAACAGGTTTAACACAAATAGCTTTGGCCAAGCTATGAATTCTGATGAGAGAGCCAACTGGAAGAGTGCTATTTTTGAGGAATTTGATTCTCTAGAAAATAATAGTGTCTTTGAAGTGGTTAAGCAGGATTCTTTTCCAAAAGGGAAGACCATTGTGGGGTCTAGATTGGTGTTAAAAAAGAAGTTTGACAAAAATGGAGTTTTGAAAAGATTCAAAGCTAGATGCGTTGCACAGGGCTTCAAGCAGAGAGAGGGTATCAATTACCAAGAAACTTTCTCACCAACTGGAAGGCTGTCCACCTTCAGGTACATCATTGCTCTGGCAGTGGAGTTTGGTGAAAAAATCAGACAAGCTGATTTTGTAACAGCATACTTGAATGCAAAACTTGGAGAGGAGGAGACTGTTTATACGTCAATTACTGATGGTTTTTGTGAATGGTTAGTAGAGAATAAACCAGAAACAATGAAGAAAATCTGTGTTAGAAGTTTTATTTCAGCAGATAAAGGGGAATATTTCATCAAGCTGTGTATATCCCTTTATGGATTGAAGCAAGCAGCTAGGTTGTGGTATAATACCATGAGTGAAAAACTGATACAGATTGGTTTCAAGACGTCTGAGGCCAAACCTTGTCTTTTTGTAAGAAAATATGCAATTTTGTTTGTATGGTTCAATGACATTATCATTATTAGAAATGGTAAAGAGATAGTCATGGAGACACTCAAAAAGGAATTCAAGATAAAAGATCTTGGTCTGGCGGAACAGGTGCTAGGGATGAAAGTCAGTAAGAGCAAGAATGGTATTAAGTTAGACCAGAGCCATTACGTGGCAGCTCTTCTTAAGCAATATGGCTTAGAGGATGCAAAGGAGTTTGGTACTCCCATGCAGTCAAACATTTATTTAGAGAAGTCTACAGATGAGGAGTATCTGGAGTTTGTTCAATCTGGTAACAACTACAGGTCAGCTGTTGGATTGCTTAATTATCTGGGGCAGTGTACAAGGCCCAATATTGCCTTTGCAATTGGTGTCTTGTTGCAACACTTAGAGAAGCCAAGCATGAGGCATTGGTCAGCATTTAAGAGAGTTATTAGGTATCTTAAAGGAACACACAGTCTGGGACTGTTGTTTACAAAGTCAGCAAACTTTGATTTGGTTGGTTATTCCAATGCAAGTTGGGCAGATGGTAACACTAGGGAATCAACTATTGAACAGTGAAGAGGTAGTCCTCAATCTTCTTTCTTTTCTTTCTTCATCCTCATGTTTCTTTCTTCTTCCTTCTTCTTTTTCTTTTATTCTCTTTTGTCTCTTCCTTCTTTTCCATTCTGTCTTCTACTTCCTCTTCCAAATCCTAGTTCTCAGACCCAGAGTGCGCACCACTACATATTTCAGCACTGTCTACTACATGTCACAGATTATCCGCACACCCGCAAGGCTCCTCCTGAGCCCTGACGGAAACCCACTCAAACCGGAAGTCAATTTTGAACCACGACTCTCATCAACCTATTCTAGCTCTTCGTCAACCCCTCTTTTCTTTATGACCTTTCCTTCCGATCTCAACCTCTTTTCTTACTCAGTACAATCTTGTCCCGATTCACCCAACCACCTCATCGTCCAACACCTATGACCTCTTCACCGACTGTCTGGTAAGACTGTTTACCAAATCTTCTCAACCTCAACTTGTCTCATTCTCGACAACTCATCTTGACTGCTTTTCTTCACAAGACCACTCTCAGCCTACTCCACCAAACATCCGGCTCATCACTCATGCCCAAGCCAACTCCAGTTCCCTTCCAGATCTACGTCTATGAAATCTGTCTTCTTGATGTTTGTTTTCTTCTTCTTTACCATTTGTCTTTCTGGGTAGCTCTTTCTTTCTTTCCTTCTTTCAATTCCTATTGCACTCAACTGATTATTCTTGTCTTCCAGCCCTCTTGAATTCTTTCCTTCTTTTGCAATTCACCTATAAGTCCAACATCAACAAGTGGTTTTGTATTCTTCTTAGGTAAGAATCTGGTGTCAAGGATGTCCAAGAAGGTGTTGGAAATAATTCATTCATCAACAGAGGCTGAATATAGAGCTTACTTGGCAGCTTCACAGGAAGAAAAATGGTTGAGAAAAGTCTTAGAAGATACACATAAGCCACAAGGGTTTGCATTGTTGTATTCTTATAACCAGAGTGCAATTGCTTTGGCAAAAAACCAAGTGTTTGATTCAAGAACAAAACATATCAATGTTCACTATAACTATATTTGTGATGCAGCCAAATGCAAAGAGATTGTGTTGAGGTACATGCCCACTGGAGCAATGATTGCAGATATCTTGACTAAGGCTTTAGATAGGAACAAGCATCAAGGCTTTGTGACTAATATGTGGATGTCACCCCCTTTGGATTAAGGGGGTGTGTTAAAATATGTATGCACTTACGCGTGTGCTACTTATAAGTATAATCCAAATGGGATGCACATGTGGGCCTCTGCGGCCCATTGGACACACACATTTACCATACAGGCCTGTGTGGATGTCACAAATTTGGGGAAACTGGCCTAAAAACGCGTGAAACAGGCCTATTGGTACACGGGCCCTAACGGGCCCAGTGGGGTATATGGGCTTTCATGGGCATAATTGGGACCAAGGTTTATTTGGGACATACTTGTACAGACGGGCTGGCCCGCCAAAGTATGGTTTACTCAGGTTTTGGGCTTGGGGCAGCCCATTGGGGCCGCTGCCTGTGTTGCAGCCCGGTTGGGGCTGCTGCCTGTGTTGCTGCCAGCTTGGGGCTGCTGTTTTTGCCTATGGCCCGTTTACCCGGCCCAAAGGCCCGCGCAGGGCCGTTGTAGGGGGAAGCATGGCTTCCGGCTGTTGGAGCCGTGGGGCTGGGGCTGATGGCCCTGGCTCCTCCACCTCCCCTTGCTTGCCATTGCAAGGGGGAGGGGGAAGGCTGTCTGGGTTGAACCAGCCAGCAACCAGTTGCAAGGTGCGACTGGTCAGGGTGGGGGGGATTTCATCACCCTCCCACCCAGGAGGAATGACAAGGTGGCTGGCTGCGGCAAAGCAACCAGCGGTGGGGGGGACCTGACCACCCCTCCACCATCAAAGCAAAGGGCAACAAAGGGGCGCTCTCCCCCCCCCTTTACCAAGGGGGAGGAGTGATGGGCTGGAGGGGATTTGATCACCCCCCAGCCCACCTTATCTTGACAAAGCCCTGGGGGTATTGACCCCCAGGGCCCCTGGTAGGGGGATTTGACTGCCCCCTCCAGGGATCTGTGAGAAGGAGGGGGGGGGGAAAGCATGTCTGCTGGTCACCCCCCCCATGTGAGTACGAGACCGGACCCAGATGTGTCCTGGGTCCCACCTGGCCACTTGTATGGCCAGGGGATGGTTGCATGAGGCAACCAGCCAGCCTGTGAGGTGACAAACAACCAGGGATTGAACAGCAAAGGGGCTGGTTCAGCCCCATAACAGTGGAAACACCAGAAAGGACTGGAATAGGCTAGTTGTAAGGGTACAGGGACTGACGCCATGCGGGATGATGTAGTCCAAACCAAGTAACAAACCTGTGGAGCCTGTAGAGCTCTTTTGGGGCGGAAAATTTGCCTTTTGGCTTGTTGTATCATGAACTCAAAAGAGGCCAATCTTTTTGTACTTAAGGAGCTCTTCTCCCTGCTGTTTTCCTTCATCCATTCATCATCCAATTGAATTCAACACCAATATCATCTAATTTTTTGCCCCATTGTGAGAGCCCATCAGCAATTATTGACACCAGGTGTCCAGCATTTCTTTTGCTTTAAATACAGCTCATAAGCCCAAGCTAATTTCTGGCCATAATTATAACACTTAAGAGAAAATAATTCAAAAAAGGTAAATTGGCTTTGACTTCTGTTTTCACAAAGAAAATTGGGGCACCCTCCATCAAAGAATATTCCACTATCAAACCTTTAGCTAAATTCTAATCAACATACAAAAGATTTATTTGTTTTCCAATTGGCAAAGAGTGTATATTTTGACAAAAGGAGGAGTGGGATTATCTTTAAGATTCATATGAAAATTAAAATTGCCCTTGTGACTGGGCTGAACACTCAAAGAAGATTTGGTGTAAATATTGTGGAAATCCTGTATTTCTGGCCATAAAATAGCAGTATTAATATTGTATGATTCCAACTTGGTGGGAAACAAGAGTTTGCACAGACTTCCTCCTACAAAGATGCCATTCTCTTTAAGCCAAGGCATAAAAATGATGAAATCTTCAGAGGATAGAGAAAAAATGGATAATGTGACATGGAAATGCTTCAGAATTGAGTCAGTTATAGGTAAATAAATTAAGTCTTTCCAAAAGTATTGAATGTTTCCATATGAAGGAAGAGATACTTCAAAACCCTGCATTGAATGGAGTGTGGAACCGGGGATAACTGGGGATAACCAGAGCCCTATCCTGGAAGAAAAAACAGAGTTCATGAATGAGGAGGAAGCCCCAGTATTGAAAAGGTTTGAAATATTGGATAGAGAATCTGGGGAGGTCACTAAAGAGCCCTGCATAATAGGGAGGCTTCCAGGGAAATTGATCACCAGCATACCAGATGTGTCAGAAAGGAGATGCACCTCTTCCAATGCTTGCTTGAGGTGGAGATTGGCCAGGGTCAGGAGCAATTCTTCTTTAGTCAATGTTCTTTTGGGGCCAATTTTCTGGGCAGTTTTCAGGCTGGAAACAGAAACCCCATTACACATGCATAACTTAGCAAGTAGGGAAAAACACCCTTTCATCTCAAGGTGCCTTTCCCTGGACAGGGGGCACATGCCAAATTGGATTTGAATTTTTTCAAATTTTTTCCCACAATGGTGAAAAATCCAGTGAATCCTACAGATTTTTCTATATTCTAAAAAATAAAAAAGTTCCCTGTGTGACAATTTGATCCAGATACATGGGTACTGGTCCTGAGTCAACCTGTACTGGAGGGGGTGTAATCAAAATATTTTTCTTTTGCCCATGTTTTTGCGCAAAAAAATGAGAATAAGGAACTGATTGATTAATCAGGGAGATTTTCTCCTGGGCTTTGGAAGCTGAGACACCCAAAAACTGTTTATCTTTGAGGAGGGTTGAAGTTTTCTGATTTCCCCATACTACTGCAATCTTTAAAATTTTGGGGTGGAGGGCCCTTTCATAAATTTTGCATCTCAACTCTTCCAATAAGTCAATAGCGTAAATCAAAGAGTTGAAGAGCCTGTTAAACTCTTCAATTTTTTAATTATCTTGATTTCACTTATAAAGTTTCTTTTTTGCTTCTTCCAACTTGTTTCTGTTGCAGAATACTCCTTCTAAGTGGCTGAGGAAAGTTCTGGAGGAGTGGAGAATTTCTAAATCATAGGGGTCTTTGGTGGAGAAAAAAATGGAATTCAAACCTTAGGTTCTGGAATTTTCCTTTAGAATAGCCATACAAAAATTATGAGAAGCACAAAGTTCTTCCAAGTCAACACCTTGATTTCAAAAGTGGTAGAAAATCCAATTGACTTTGGAGCCTTCTGAAAAAAACAGGTTCTTTTTTTTCACGCAATTTCTATTTGATTAAGCATAAAAAAGCACTTTTTTCCTTGGAATTCCCAAAAAAAGGTTGCGTATTGGATTTCTGAAACATTTTGAATAGGGGTAAAACTGTTCTTATTAGTAAGGTCAGCTAATTGGGAAGTTAGTAACTGAGAGGATAAATATTTTTGGTTTGAAGAGAGGTGGATATTGTTTATCTCTTGTTCCATTGAAAACTGTACATTAGTAAGATCAGACTATAATTTTCTTAAATTTAGGACATCCTTAATATCTTTGTTTATTTCTTTCAAAGTATCTTTGAGCTGGATTATTTGCAAAGAGATTTTATTGAATTCTTCTTGACTAGCCAGTATTAGGTACAAAGAGGAAAGTTGTCTAAAAAGAATTTGAACCATGGATTCAAGATTATTCTGGTGGTCAGGAAATTTAATGGTAGGGAATGAAAGAGTTGTTGAAGTTTCTGATCTTCTTGAAATCCTGTTTCAAATTTTTCTGTCAAATAGTAGAGCAATAAATGAAGATGATGGGATTATAGTTGTGAGAGGCTCAAGTAATACCCTAGGAGTCTATAATTTGGAGATTCAAAATAGATCCAATCTCTGAAAAGTTAGTGGTTTAAATTATAAGTGATTTATATATATAACAAAGGGAATTTACAAGAATAACCCCATGGGGGAGAAGGAATAAGCAGAAAAAAAATTGGCTGTATCTTTTATACTTACAAATTTTACAACAAAAAGGAGACCAAGGGAAGGTTGATAGCCATTCAACTCTGACTAGATTGATTGACCATTGTTACTTGAGCCTCTGTACCTTATTCATTGTTCCTTAATCTTTAGGCAAAGTCAAAATAATCTCTTTGACACCTTTCATAGCAGAGTTTTCCTTCCCAAATTGTTACAATTACCTTTGCCTCTTCTAGGTTCTTTGTTGTTGGGTTGTGGGTGCAACAAATTTTCTTAGTGATGGTTATTGTCAAACCTTGTGATTCTATTTCTCTAAATTTGTGCAGGAATCAGTGGTGCTTAAGTTAGCTGGAACACATTTGTGTCTGGTATGTTTGAATTGACAGTTGGAGAAGCTGGGCTTGAGATTACTTCTATTTTTGTGCCCTTTGCTTCTCTCTGCGTCTGCTACAGCAATGTTCCACTTCTTTGCCTCAATCCAACATAATTGAGGGAGAAACTCCCATCTCATGGGCACATCATCAAATCATAAAAGTCCAGACACCCTTCAAGATGGAATCCCAGATCTCAGAGGCCTAAAACCTAGGGGATTGCTTGATGGTGTGCCTGAGATTCCAAAGATCTCAATATTCAAAGATTTTGAGGCCTCATGGGGAAGTTGTTTTCCTGATGAGATGGTCCCTTGTTGTCTCTATTGTTGGAGGATTTGATCCAATTTTCCCTTGGAACCTTCAATTTTCTTCCCAAAATCACATCATCCAATTGGCCTGGTTCATAGGTCCCCTAAAATCCTGGCCTTAATCTTTTCAGGAATTTACTTTTTATTTATTTATCATTTCATTCATTTTTTATTTCTAATATTTAGATTGAAAAGTTCAGAAGAAATAAGAAATCAAAAAAAAAAAAATCAAGAAACAATTGGAAAAGTCCTAGAGAGGGAAAGAAAAACTCACCAGAGGTGACTGAATTAAAGCAGAGATGGAGTGGACCAAACTTGATGGCAAGAGGAGATCTGGGGTGTTTGATTTATGTGGTCAAAAGGAATATTTCCACCCATCTTTGTCAATGGAAGTTGAGCAAAGATCCCCAGTCAGTATGGAGTGGGAGGGTGTGGGTGCTCCAAAAAGCAGTCCCATGAATTCTGTCTAACCACTTTATGTACATACTTGGAGTTGATCCAACCTTATGTGCTGGGATACTGGTTTGTGGGTACAGTCTTGGCCCACTTGTGCTTGAATTTGGGGCTTGAGAACTCTTTCGAGGAGGTTGTGGGCCCGGGGGGAAGATTGAGGGTTGGGTGAGGGATTTTATGTGCCACCTGATTTCAGTAAGAATCTTGGATGGAGATAAATATAATAACCTGAATTAGATAATTTACTCAATAATTTACTCATCATCATCATTTAGAGAGAGAGAGAGAGAGAGAGAGAGAGAGAGAGAGAGAGAGAGAGAGAGAGAGAGAGAGAGAGAGAGAGAGAGAGAGGGAGAGAGAGATCCAAGGATGTCTCTTTCTGATGACTGGATGTATGTACATAGATATGCAATCAAATGGGGTCCAGATCCAGATCTGTCAATAAGCCCAGGAAAGGACCCCAGCCATCAGGATTCAAGCTACTGGTATTTTATTCCATTCCTGAAAAAAGCACCCATCAAGTGGAAATTAAAAACAACCAAAGACATTCAATACCTCCAATTCAATTTTGGTTCCTTCCAAACCCTTTTATATCTTACCCCTCTGGATCAAATCCAAATGGCTCTTGAATACTCTTGAATATTGATATTTTATATAAATAATCTAGTCAATAGATCAACCATAAATCATCCATCAAGAACTTGAATAATCTTGAATAATGATATTTGCTATACATACTCCAGTCAATAAATCAACCATAAATAATCCATGAAGAAAGCCATAAGCTACCTAGATCAACATTATTTTTTTTTTTGGTTTTTCACCTTTTTTTTCAGACTAGCCTCCAGCTGTCTGGACCAAAATAACCAGATTATTTTTTTTCCCAGCCTTTGAAATCATTTTATTGGATCAAGGTTAGCAACTAAATTGGACCAAGATCTAGAATAACCTCATCCCATTATCTGTATTTGACCTTTTTCTCATCTTTTTTCCCCAGTGTGCCATCAGAAAATAAGTCAATCTGGTGTATGGTTCAAAATAAAGCTTTCAAAATACTAAAAAATGGTTTTTGTATCTTTTACCAATGGTATTCCAAAAATAAAACCCAGGCATCAAGAGATTAGCCATCCAGAAGGCTTTTCAAGATTTTCCATTTTATTTGATTTGATCTTCTTTGGTTGAAACCATTTCAAGCTAATCATTTGATCATTGGATTTAACTACATCATCTGAATTTTTGGGTTATTAGTGCTGGATTTCTGAATAAACGGTTTAGAGATGATGAAATTAAGATGGCTAAGAAGGAAAAACAGTCAGTTGAGTGGACAAAGAGACAAGAAACGGGATTCCAATCAAGGAAAAAAACATCAAATAAGACAATGGAGTTCAGATGACAGAGTGTACCAAATACTTGAGGACAATGAGCATAGATGACAAAGACAAGGTTGGCTTTCAGATCAGGAATTAGTTAGTTGAGTTCAGATGTCAAGAGACCAATTCAATTTGGAAGAGTTCAAAAGTGATGGAGGTCTTACCAGAAAAGGTTGACAAGAGAAGACTGGTAGAGGATTTTTTTAAATGGGGATTGAAGGTCATTTTTCAGTAATCAAGCAAGTATGTTGAGTTGAGCAAATAAGAAAGATCAAAACAAGAGAAGCCAGATGAAAACTAGAGAAGGAGAAAAAGGAGAAGAAGAGAATAGAATAATAACACAAGAAGTTTTGTGATGGAGAAAGAAGGAGAGTTTTAGAGATTGGAGACACAAAGAAAAAAAAAGATCTAAGACAATTGAGGTCCTCCCAAGATTCCCTGGCAAAAAATCCTTGCACAAGTGTGGGAGAAAAGGATTTATTGGACTGAGAACATTCATGTGACAGTTCAGATGAGTGGGGCATTCAACACACCATGTGGCTGGTAAGAATGGATATTGTGCACTGTGAATCAAGAAAAGATAAGGGTTGTGAGATTTGTGAGTGAGGCAAGGGGAAGAGCTCTAGTGAGACCATCAGCTTTCATTTTGGACAAGGTAATGAGTTTGATGATGAGATTTTCAAGCTTTAATTCTTCAATTTATCCTTTTGTTTTTATATCAATGTGTTGGGTTTTACATTTTCAGGAAAAATTCTTGAGTTTTTTTTCCAGACCTTTCTTTCAATGAAATTCCCACTGGGTTTGACATATTTTTTCCACAGTTCTGAAACCAGCACCTGCATCCAAATTTTTTCCAGAATGGAGTCAAAAAGAGGGTTCAGCTTGGCTTTCATGGTTGAGTGAGTTACATTGCATTGAAAATGGCTGCTCCACAAGATCAGAGAGTCAAAAAGAAGCAAGAGTTGACTGGATTGGGAGTGTCTTGGTTTGTGATTGTTGCTCCAGGTGGCATTGCTGTAGCAGTTAATTTGAGTGTTTGGTTTTTTAACTTGAAGGGTGAGATTGAGGTTTTTGGTAGCTTTGAGGTACTTCCAGCATTGCTTGACTTCCCTCCAGTGTCGCATACCAGTCTTTTCAAAGAATCTTGCAAGGCTAGAGACCCCAAAGATGATATTGGGTTGGGTAAGACCATCTATGTAGTTCATAAGAAATACCACTGAATGTTAATTTATATTTAAAGATTTGAATTCTTCATGTTCTTTGTTGGAAGAAGGTGAAAGGTTGTTGTTGCCCCTGAGTGATATAGAAGAAGGTTTTAATTTGGTCATGTTGAGTTCTTCCAGACCATGATTGATGTGTTTTGGTTGAGACAGGAGGATTCTATCACCAACTTGCTCAAATTTCATACCCAGTATTGTGTTGGGTTCATGCTGAGAGGAATTTGGAAATCTTTCAAGAAAGCAGGCTTGAAAGTTGTAACCAGTTCCAAAAAGAATGAGATTTTCCAAGTGAAAGGAGAGGACAGCATTTTTTCTGGAGTGGCTGTAGAGACAGGGATCCAAGATAGACTTGCAAAACCATTTTCCTGAGATCCAAGAGGTGAGAGTATGAAACCAGTTTTCTGGAGCTTGTTTTAGCCTGTACAGAGAATTTTGAAGAATAAAATATTTTGAGTTTCTTTTTTAGCCCTTTTTTTGCTTGATGATAACTTGGTTGGAGAGTGGAGCATGAAAAAAGGCACTCTGGAAATCAAATTGCATGATGAGTAGAGAGTGAAAAAGACCAAAGAGGAGTGCAATGCAAAGAGAGGTGGCTTTGCCAGTTGGGGAAAATTTGTCTTGGTAATTGATTCTGTAAATTTTTCCAAAGCCTTGGACGCAGAGGCAAATCTTCTAGACAAGAGGATCTCTGTTGCAGTTTGCTTTAAGAAAATAGACCCAGGTTGTTTTGCGGGAGTTAGCTGGCTTGGGTCCATCATAATCTTCCCAAACTTGGAGTTTTTTGATGCTGTCAATTTCTGAGTCCATTGATAAATCCCATTTCAGATGATATTGGAACCTTTTAGCTTTTTTATAAAATGTAGGAATGAACTAATGATGATACCCATATTTTTGAGGAGGATTGTTATAAGATTGTTCACTTAGGTTGTAGGAGGGGTTGAGCTTAAAAGCTAATTTTTCTGAGGATTCAGTGGAGGAGTCAGTTTGATTTTCCATAATGGTTTCAGTGAGTGGAGGTTCAGGGAAAGAGTAAATGGATGGAGAAGCACAAACAGGGAAAGGACAAGAAATCTAAGGGTTGTGGGGTGGATTGAGGGAAGCAGGGAATTGGTTAATTCAAAGAGGAAGGGTTAGTCATCAGATGAGGGCAGCAAGGAAATAGTAGTTGAGTGGGAATAATTCTTGAAAATCTTTACATGCTTAGAAAAAATGATAGAGTTTTCAGGTTTGAGAATTTGGTACCATAGGAAGTTTGGATTGTAACCCACAAAGGTTCCAGTCAAACTCAATCTTTGAATTTTTTCCCATGTGCAAATTTGGTGTTGAGATACACAACATTAGATCCAATTGGGTGGAAGTAACTACAGGTAAGAGTTTTCTTAGTGAAACATTGGTAGGTAGAGGGAAAATTAGGAGACTTTGGGATTTGGTTTAGAGTGAGACAGGCTGTTTTGGAGATTTTGGGCCAGAGATTGTGAGGGGGTTGCAAGTTTCAAAGAATAGTGCACATGGATTTTGTAAGGGTTTTATTGAATCTTTTGATCTTGCTGTTATTTTTGTGGTGATAATGTTCTTTTATTAGGTCTTGAATGGAATTATCTTTCACAAGTTCTTCAAGATCTGCAGAGGTGAAATTGCCACCACAGTTTGTACAGATAGTTGCTGGAAATTGATTTTGATTTTGTTTCAAGAAGTTTAGGATTTTTTTGAGTTGAGGACCTGCATTGGAATTTTTTTGAAGAGTAGTGGCAGAGATTTATCCAGAGAATTTATTGACCACTGAAATAAAATAGTTCATTTTGTTTCTGGATGGAGGAGTGAAGGGCCCAATAAGATCAATGTGAAGTTGTTTGTAGGTTTGAGATGCAGGAGTAGAGGAGTTCTTGAAGGATTATTTTATAATTTTGGAGAAGACACAGTCCTCAAATGGAAATTTTGAAATTAGATTGAGTGAAAGCTTGGGGATTATATTTTTTAGGCGGTAGGGACAGAAATGCCCAAGAGATTGATGAAGGTATTTTATCTTTTTGGGCCTGAGATTTTTTTGAGTTAGTTAGCTTAGTTTGAGATTCTTTCCAACCATCAAGGGAGACTTTAGAATAAAGAGGTTTCCTTGAACAAAGCAAGAGAAGATGGGGGAGTTTCTGGGGCTGAGTTTGAATTGGTTTCCACAGGAAAAGGGCAAAATCGTTTTGGAAAAGATCAGTTTTATGTGACTGATAAGATTTACAATAAGGTCAGGAACAAAATAGAAGTTAGAAAGAGTGAATTCAAAGTTTTTCCAGGTGAGCTTGGCAGTTCCTTTTCATCTAATTGGGAAATTTTCTCCTTCCTTTCCAGGGCTTATGGATTCCTTTTTAGAGCACTGTTCCAAGTCAGATAGGAAGTCTTTTGAATTAAACATTTGAAATTAGGCTCTGGATTCTAAGATGATTCTGTTGTTGGGATAGATGTCTTTAATCTGAGCAGTGGGAAGGCCATGATAGTGAACTACTTCCTTGGTCTTGGTTTTAGAGTTTATTTGCGCTCTCCATTTGGCTTGGGCTTCTTTCCACCAGTTGGGATTCAAGTGTTCATTTTTATGCCAAACTTTTTCCTTGGAGTGATTGGGCAACAAGGGATTTTGATATAATATTTTGCAGCGGAACTCTTGAGGAACAGGTTTCTTGGTATTTTTGGAGGTGACAAGGGCAGTTTTAGAGGTGAAAAGGGCAGTTTTGGTCAGTTTTGCTTCTTTTGAATTAGTTTAAGTTTCATTTTCTAGTTGAGTGAGGTGATTGAGGACAAGATTGAAAGTCATGTCTTTATCAGAATGCATGATTTGTTTCTGTAAGGAGTGGAGAGAAAGGGGAAACTTGAAGAGAATGAGATAGGATAAAATTTTGTTGGGGATGTCAATTGCTACATCAATTGGTTTCTTTATAGAGATTTTTTTGGTAATAAATTGATTGATAGAACCAAGCTTGAATTGTTGGTATAGAAATTTGTTGAAGATTCTGGAAGGATTTGTGGTTTGATAAGAGGAAAATATTTCCTTGATTTTTTGCCCAAGTAGTGTGGCCAAAGAGATGTTCAAGGGTTTCAACACATTTTTTTGAGTTACAAGATCAATTTTTGAGAGGAGTATGACTTTTATTTCCATGTTATTGGTGGGGTTTAGAATATTTGACTTGTCTTCTCAAGCATTCTTAATGCCCTTTAGTTCTAACAGAATTGTCATCTTGTCCTTCCAAATGGAATAGTTCTTGTCTGTAAAGATAGGAATAGCCTTGAGAGCCGCTTTGAGTATGATTTGGCAAAAGCCTTTGTTGCTTGATACCTCAATTGGTACTTGGTTTGCTTGTGGAAAAGCTTTGGCTTTTAACCATGTTGGATTTCTGAATAAAAGGTTTTAGAGAGGATGAAATTCAGAGGGCTAAGAAGGAAACACAGTCAGTTGAGTGGAAAAAGAGACAAGAAAAAGGATTCCAAGAAAGGAAACAAACATCAAGTTAGACAATGGATTTCATATGACTGAGGATACCAAAGACTTTAGGACAATGAGCATAGATGAAAGAGACAAGGTTGGCTTTTAGATCAGGAATTAGTTAGTTGAGTTCAGATTTCAAGAGAAAGATTCAATTTGGAATAGTTAGAAAGTGATGGAAGTCTTACCAGAAGGGGGTTACAAGAGAAGACTGGTATAGGATTTGATTAAATGGGATTGAGGGTGTCAGTTTTCAGTAATCAAGAAAGTATGTTTACTTGAGAAAAGAAGCCAAATTAAAACAAGAGAAGCAAGATGAAAGCTACATAACAAGAAAAAGGAGAAGAAGGGAATAGAAGACTAACACAAGAAGTGTTGTGATGGTGAAAGAAGGAGAGGTTGAGGATTGGAGACCCAAAGAAAAAAGAAAAAATATAAGACAATTGAGGTCCTCCCAAGAGTCCCCGGTAGAAACTGCTTGCACAAGAATGGGAGAAAAGATTGATTGGAATGAGAAAATTTGTGTGAAAGTTCAGATAAGCTGGAAATTCAAAAATTTAAAATACTGGAGAGTATGAGTAAGGTGGATGAAATGAATGAATGACTCATGAAGAAAAAAAGTCATTGGTGGTTCCTTTAGTTCAGAAAAAAACCTGGTTTATTTCTTGATGAAATCTTAGAAATGTGAACAATCACAGTTTTACACTTTTATGCACTTAAAAAAATTCAAAATATGCTTCAAAAAAAAAATTGGAATCTCTTCAAAGAAGAATAAAAATTTAGTAAAGATCTGGTGGAAGGGTATGAATCCATAGACATAATGTCCTTCATTCTGGCACAGTTTCCAATATTGAGAAGTGAATTTTTAATTTAGCCTTGGCCACCTCAACCATTTGATATATTCATCCACCTTAACTACTGATTCTTGAAAAAAATAAAAGGTAAAATTTTTGTATTCAGCTAAGACCCTCTCCACAGATTTTCTAAATAACCAAAGGGTAAACCTCCTTGAAAATTATCAATTTGATAAAAATCCCATCAAACAGAGCTTTCCACCTGCCACATCAGTCTATGGATTGATTTCTGCAAAATTAGTTGAATATGGTGTGGCTTGCAAGGGCTTTGAGATTTTTTATAAAGTGGCATCTGGTGAGTTTTATATATTTATTTATTTATTTTTTTTAAATGACTTATTTTGGTTCTCCTGTATCAAAGCTCCCCAGGATGGATAAATATCCAGAAATCAACAGAACTATATTTTTTATAAAATTTGAAATTCACAAAGGTGAGAAAATAAATAAGATTTTTTTATCAAGCTTGGGATTGAGGTCATGTATCTTCCTGCTTACTGCCCTGAATTGAAACCCATCAAGCTTGTTATTTTTGAAAGAAAGGTTCCTTTAACTTCAACTGATGAGATTTCATTGACTCATAGGGTGACTTTTAAACTTATTACTCCCCACATATGTGAACAAATTTATTTTCATTCTGGATACTCTTGCATCAATAGGGTGTATCAGAGTTAGGAAACCTGCCATTTTTAATGGTGTGTTTCAACCCTAATCATCCATTAAAAAATCAAAAAACTAAATTTTTTAACATCAGGAGTGTCAGAGTTACCTTGAAATAAGAGGTTTTTTTCTGTATATGTATATGTATCACATCATCATCCACCACTATCAAAACTATCACTGAATGATTATCCAATCATCATTATTCAAAAACCCTCAATTGTAATTTTCTTCTGTCATTTTCTTCCAACCCAATTCCTCCAAAATTTGAGCTTCAATCCTCATCCACCAAGTTTTAATATTACCTCCTCCTCCTCTAGATGATCTAGATTCATTCAATCCAACCATAAAATCATCCTGTAACAGTTGAATCTTTGGTTCCTTGGAGACTTCCATCCAATCTCCTCATTATTTTATTCCCAAATGATCATCATCATCATCATCATCATCATCATCATCATGAAGACCATCAATAACCTCCCCACATTACTTTTTATGCTCCCAAATCACTCAATCAGAACACCATCAAGTAAACTTTTCAGCCAGTTCAACAATCTGTGAGTTTGCATCCAATCAACTCCAAGTGCCCAAGGAATCTAGCTCTAATTAGATTCAAATTTCTAGTTTGGATCCCAAATCCCCATCAATCCAGTCCTATATTTGGCTTCTGTAAGAACCATCTAAACATATGATTTCAAACTAATGAACTTTTTTTGATTTTTTTTTTTTTGAAAAAAAACTCTATTGCCATTGGAATTCACCAACCTTTTAAACCAAAAGAATATCAGCATCTTGACCAAGATAATAAAGAATACAATTGAAAATAATCAAAATACCTGAGGGATCATCTCAAGTCTCAATTTGATTGATAAATCCAAGAATTGAAATTGATCACTAATCTACAATCATCCCAGCAAATCTTGGATGAATTCTGTCATCATCTCAACTCCCTAAAACTTCAACCCAGCAACTTCAGCCAACATGCTTGGAATTATCTCAACCAATGATACACCCATTCATTCAATTTCTTCCTACTCAATAGCTTCAACTCTCTCCATCATCACCATCATTAAAAATTGGACCAAAACTATGATTTATTACTAGAAACCGTTGGTCCCTTCCTTTCTTCCTCATCAAGATCTCAAATCATTGGTGAGGATCTTATTTGAGTCAATCCTGACCCTCTTATTGTATCCTAACCCTTTCAAACCTCTTGTTAGTACGATCCATGATCAATCAAAACTTTTGATCCAGTTTGGATTCCGCCACCAAGAAAATGATTCAAAACCTTTGTTATTCCTTTGAGGTAGAGAATCAATCAAAACTCCTTGCTTTGAATGATAAGATACAACGGGTCAGTACCACCATCTCTATATTATTTATCCTCTTCCACCCTCAGAACTTGGCTCATCATCATACAAAAAAAATCCTTTAATCTCTTGCTCCTATATTTTTTGGGCTCTCTTCTTGAAAAAGGGATTCAAAGAAACTCTTGAGATAAGCTCCCAGGGACATCAAGATTCAATCAATAAGATTTTAACTATACAAGCTCATAAGACTTTAATTCCTCCTTGGACTTTTATCCTGCTTGTCATCAACAACAGGAGCTACTGGTCAGATCATTTCACATTGGAATTTGAGATCAATAGGGAAATCAAATGGATCCATGAGTTAATTATTGTGGGTGATCTTCAATGTTGTTCTGTTTTTATCACCCTCTGACCTTGAACTTGTGGTTTTTTTTTCAATATGAGGGTTGAGATGAGACTAATAGAAATAAAGCAAAGGCAGATACAATGATTGTTAAAAGGGATCTCTTTCTCTCTCCTTTGAGAAAATTTCTTTTTCTCTCTTCACTCATGCAAGATCATCTTTTTTCAATTCTCATTATTCATTTCTGTGCTGAATCTTCATAAAGATTGAGACAAATATTGCCATCACAATCCTTATAACAGGAACTTTCCCTTATTAGCTAGTTATTTCATCAGTTTTTGGATAAAAAGCAAGTATGGCAATTGATTCATCAAGTAGTGATGCCCAAGAGGTCAAGACCAATGCCTTTGTCAATCATACTGGTCTCAAAACTCTGGAAGTAACAACGGCCTCCCAGATTATGAACCTGAGGTGGAAGATTAGTTGTTAATTGTTACTATTGGGAGCTGGGGGTGGGAGCAATAGCCTGATTGTCCCACAATGATTGATCAACAAGATTAGTCATACTACTCTTGTTTCAATCCAGGCCAATGATATTTCACATAATCACACCAACCCTAAACCATTGATTGTCCAGAAATCTTCTGCACTTCATGCTACAATTGATGCTTTTGACAGTTCATCACCTGATAAAACAGCTTTGATTGCTTCACTCAGAGATCTCATAGTTTTGAGTGATAGACCATTGATTGGATTGGGTGTTGGATCATCACTAGGGTGTGATGGCTGTTGGGATTTGAAATGAAATAGCTAAAATTTGATTGTGTCAATGAACAGAAAATAAAAAAGAAATAAAATCTCTGGAGGAAATGAAACAAGATTAAAAAAAGAGGATGAAATGAGACGGCAAGGCGCGTTGATGAATGGAGGAGGAAATTTTTGTCTGAGTTGAGCAAGAAGAAAAAGAGGCTAGGTGGGTTGCTGATTTTTGAGAGGTGGCTTGTGTGTTTTAAAATGAGGTCTGCAGCAGTGAGAGATTAATTGATGAAAAATTCAAGTGTAATTACCAAAAAACATTATGAGGATCAGAATGATTATAGTAGCAGACTTAATGCATCTTGTATAATTCAGGTATGAACAGGTTGGGTTTCAGGTGAGCACAAAGGGCTTTCAGCCATGTCTCCAGGTTATGGGCCTGACTGGTCTCTTTCCAGGTACCTGTCCTGGATTAAAGGTTGCATTTCAGTGTTTAAATCCAGTTCTAGGGACAGGATAGAGATGGCCTGGTCAGGATCATGAAGAGTTTTTAGTTTGGACAGGGGTATGCAGTGTTTATGAATGGATTAAGAGAAGTTGTGATAGCAAGAGTGAACTGCTGCAGATGGTTGAAGCAGTAATGATGAATGATGAAGAATGGAGAATGAATTAAAAAAGAAAATTCACATCTTCCTATACAATGTCTCTTATATAGATGTGAGTGTCTTTCTCTGGTAAGGATAAATTTTTGTCCTTTGATTTCATGATGTTGCAGTGAGGAATTGAGTGAGCAGAAAATTGACCTGCTTTTTTGAATATTGGCCTGGTCCAGGATAGAATGTGAGAGGGATGTGAGGTTTTAGAATTATGAATCTGAGATAAGGTGTGTTAAGGTGTTCATCTTACCGCACTTCTGTTCTGTACCAGGTGAACCTGTTAGTCCAAGCTCTCTTAAAGGATGGAAAAGGATTGATCATGGGGATCTGTGCTGGGTTCTTAGAAGCCTCCTTTTTACAATATGAAGGAGGAGTAGGAGTGCCTAACGCAAGTATATAAGAGTGTAGAGGAGGAGGAGGATGATGGAGAGGATGGTTTGAGGTGCTAGGATGAGATGACGATGAAGCTGGTGGGTTGTGATGAAAATGGCGGATTTCATGTTTGAACCCCGCCATCTTGAAATACACCAGTTAGGGGGATGTGTGTTTTGAAAACCGCCATTGAAAATGGCAGGTTTTCTAACTCTGATATGCCCTAATAAGCCATATGATTCATCAGGAAATTATTGTATCTAGATTTTCCCATTATTTTTTAATGAAGTTAGTATGTATGATTTGCATGAAAAAAATTTGATGATTTATTGTTGAGAGACAGAGAGAGAAATGAATGGATAACTCAAACCTGGTTCAATCATGACCACTAAAATTATTTTTGAAGATTTTTTTCCAAGAAAATGATTTCAATCAAACAGTTCCCTCACTTTAAACCTATTAAATTTACTCTTAATCTGAAACATGTGGTTCTCCATATCATCATCATCATTTTAATAATTTGAAAATAGCTAGAATAGATAACAGTAATAAAATCAATGTTGACTGTTTTGAGATAAAAAAAATGCATTTCATAGGGATATAACTTATCATAAAGGTGGGCAAGAATGCCAATTTTCAACCCAAAAGACTTGAGATAAATATTAGAGGTTTTGAGGTTGGAATCAATTATATAAGGAATAAATATTGTTCTATTGTAAGAATTAAAAAATCTCTTCTGAGTTTTCATTCTCCTGGATGCCAAGACCCTTGCTATCCTTTAGCTACCAGAGGTCATAGAATAAATAATAAATATATTATTTAATAAATGCAGCAAAAATCCGTGAAATATTTGGATTAAGCTTATTGCAAGGTTAAGTGATTTGGTTATGGTTTATTGTTCTAAATCAATATGAATAAATTGATTATTAAATATTTTTATAGAGGGGCCACAATTATATTGGGGATCTTTAACACCTCTCTTCAGGGATTTCAGTATGAAAACACGTAGTCCTGGTTACTTTGGGCTCTTTAGTTTAAAGGATATTTTACCCAAAGATAATATGTATATAAAATACATGGTGGGGTGGCAGGGCCTTGTAACCAAGCTGCAACAACAGAGAAAGGATAATGAAACTCACTGGTATATTAGTGAATCCTTTGGGTATCTGTTTGAGACATGCACTGACGGGTTAAACCTGTATACTGGGGTTATAAGGTTGTTCAGCAGTTTTAATTGATAAAAAAGAGGTTGAGGACGGATATTATTGATCAGACTTAGCCATAAATCACTTACTTATCTGTTATAAGTACTTGATTACCTTGGAATTTTGTCTGGATATAAATATAACTGGGTCTCTGCCCATCAATATCCTCAAAAGAGCTCTTTATTTACAGCTTTGGGAGTCCCAATATTGTCCTTCTGAGGGGTACAGGGGCTCAGAGGGACGGACAATAAGGCTAGCAGGGTAACCAGGGGTAGCCTGTCACGTGTACTTGGTGCTATAGCACAAGTAGCATCTAATTTATCAGGGTTTGGGAATTATTCTACTTTATAATAGATATTAGGACGTGTGAATAACACTAATCTGTCCCATTTATGTATTATTTAATTAATTATCCTAAGTAAATTTTCCCAGTACTTTAATAATTATATAAATAGACATTTCTACGTACATCCTGATGTCAGGTGAGTTCTCATTATGTATTAAATAACTGGAGTAAAGTCATGATATTGATTTTACTCCTTATTTTCGAGTTCCAGTTGATTTACTACAATAATTATTTAAAAATATAAGTCATGGGAATTCATGTAATACTCTTACAACATTAGTTTTTTTAGTATGTCACAAACATATTGATGTCTAGGAATTCTCATAAAAGTATATCAAAGTATTTTAATATATTTTTAGAATTTGTCATTGTCTTATTTTCGACATTCTTGGTACTTTGAATTATATTTAATAAAAAATACGTATAAGGGTTATTTAAGTATTTTTATATAATATTATGTACTTTTAGACTATCTACTATCCACGGGAACATTTATTACATATGTAGAATGTTCCCGTGTGGGTTGTAGCATGTTTACGCGGTACCTAAGCCTCTCAGGCCGCCTGTCACTTTGTCAACCCGTAGTCCCGCGGCTGCGTACTTGTCAGAGGCCCGCGACTGCGTACTTGTCAGAGGCCCAGGACTGCGTACACAACCTTGACGCAGTGACAGGGCTGTATCTCAGCCGCGCGCGGGTGCATTGGCTGCCCCGGCTGCGTGCGGGAATTGTGACAAAACACATTTCCATCCGTAACTCCTAAAATATACACAACACCTCAATTCTGACTGAATTTTAGGTGTGAAACCTATGTGTTACAATGTGTGTGAGATATTTGATTGACCAAAAGCTCAATAGTGGAACTGTAGTATTTTGGTCTTTCTTTCCTTAATTATTTAAAAATATAAGGAGTTGCATTTCAAGGGTGGGGTCATTGAGTGATGCAACCTAATTTTGGGTGGAAAATCCATTTCTGTAATAATATTTATGGTTTTCCTACTCCTTCTTAGGTTCATTGTATTATTATTATTTTTATGTTATTTTTGTTACTTTTGCAGCTTGCTTTGCAATAGTAGCAAGCTGACATGAGTTATCTTTTATTCATATCAACCACTACTAATTTTGAATGCAAAAAATTTTATCTTCAGAAGATCCAAATAAAGATGAGGGTGGTGATTTTTTTGTTTGTGTAATGAAATATACACAAACATTTTTACAAATTTTATAAAGAAATAACCACAACTAGACACATAAGTATAGCTTATAGACATAATTCATGGGTTATGCTACTAAAGGAAAATCCTCATGTATATAATAAAATTTGAACCACTCATCCAGCAAGACTCTTCCTCATCAGAATTTGATTCAAGAACCAGCAGAAGGTTAAGCTAATATTTTGGCATAGGGTATCTGGGAAGATCACCCAAACAAACTAAACATATCAGTTTCTAATCTGATTATTTTTACTCATTAATTGAGATATTAATTTTTGCTGAGGATCTTCATTGGAATTATTTTTTTCTTCAAGTTTGATCATTTAGACTAGATTTGTGGGTAATTGATTGAAACACTGGGCTTGAAAGCAACCTAAGAATTTATTTTTAGTGAAGAAATAAAACATTTGTTTTAAAAATTAACACATTAAGCTAGATAAATTGAAAAAAAAAACACAAGATCATCAGCCCAGATGTGAAGATTTCCTATAGTAAAAATTATATACCTTTTGGGTCCAGTTGGATGTGAAAATGCTGGTTGGAATAAGTAATATTTGGTGTTGATCATATAATTCTCATAGATTTTTTTTGGAAATCTGAATCTAATGATTGTAAATTTGAGAATCAGGATCAGATCCAGATTCCAAATAAGGATCATTTTGTCATTGGTGGGATTCTTGAGATACCACCTGAATATCATTTTTTTCAAAGGCTGATGTTTAATTCATGACTCCCAGTCATGTGGGAGTCATGTAGGGCCCTACATGGCCCAATGAACATGTGAGGGCCCATACACGCGTCCAAGACGCACGTGCCGGAAATAAAACGCGTCTAGACGCGCCCAAGGGGTCTTCTCAAACACTTGCAACCCCCAGGGGCCCATATAAGCCCCGCACAAGGCTTATTTGAGCAATGTTTAGGGGTACACAGCCCCCCAGGGGTTGTGCCAAACTTTTTGAGTCCCCCTGGACCACATTTGGGTTCCATCAACCCAAATTTGGGATAAATGCTTACTATGGGGGACTGCTGTTCCACATCTAGCAATCATAAAGTGACACTAAAGTGAGATTAAAGTGAAATCAAGTGAAATTAAAGTGAAATTAAAGTGACATTATAGGAAACTGCGCATTAAAAATCCCACAAAAATTATTTTTCTGGACTTGGAAGTGAGCAAACTTGGTAGTTTCTCAATTGAAAGTTGGATTGAATACTGAAGTAGGATTGCATTTTTTTTGAATTATGGGAACAGTGGCAAGCCCTCCTTTTAACATTGCAGTGTTCAAGGATTAAATTGGTGCAATAAACAAAGCTGAGGAAAAGAAGGATTTGGTTAATTAATCATTGGAAGCCCCAATTGAATCCTCTTTGAGGATGACAATTGAGGAACAAAATGTTTCACAAATGAACATTAAATCTGGTGGTAAGTAACATTTTATGTTACTGGTCTTTGCCATATTTAATTTGATTGAAACTGATGGAGTGCATGTCATCAATATAACTATATAACTATGACAGATACACTTGCCCCACCTCCTGTGAGAGCTTTTACTACTAGGGAAGAGACACAAATGTATTTTAAATCATGAGAAATGAAGCATGGTAAGGCTTTAACAGTTTAAACTCAAAGAGTGATAAATATATGGATTTAGCCTGTGATAGACATGGTTTGTACTCTGGGTACTTACTCACCAAACTGTCAAGGAAAAATCACACAAGGAAGGTTGGGTGCAAGTTTTTAATCTGTGCTAGTCACACAAAGGCCAATCCCATGTGGCAAATCTCCTACAAGAATGATCAACATAACCATGAACCATCTCCACAACCCTCAGTGCATCCTCACCTGAGATGAATCTCTGCGGTAGCCTTAAAAAATCTTAAAGAAGGCATGAATGATGGGCTCAATAAAATTCAACTCAAAAGAAAATTGAGAAAGATTGATGGTTGCACATATGCTGATGAACAAACAATCTATAACACTAATCCTAAGTTAGCGCTTGAAGAAATTAAGGGAAAAAGTGTTATGGAGCTCCTCTTTGAACAACTTGGTAATTCAGGTTGGGTTCATCAAGCAAAATTCAGTGGAGAGGGTCACTTGGAGGCCCTATTCCTGGCTCACCCAGAGTCATTAAAGCTTTGCAAGCAATTCCATCATATAGCTATGATGGATTGTACTTAGAAGAAAAATAATTACAACTTCCCCCTATTGCACATTGTAGGAATGACATCCAACCAGAAAACTTTCACAAAAGCTCTTGTTTTTATAACAAGAGAAACATTTTATTTCTACAGTTGGTCTGTAAATGTGCTAAAGGAGTTGGCTTATGATCCTGAGAGACTTCCCAAAGTCTTTGCAATGGACTATGAAAAAGCTTTGATCCATGATCTAGAAAAAATATTCCCTCAGTCAAAATAACAATGCTGTCAATGGCACTTGTCTAAAAACATAAAAGCAAACTGTAAAGTGCGCTTTAATAATGAAGTTGAAGGGTGGAAAAGCTTTACATTGCTGTGGAATAAGTATGGGGCATCAAAAACCAAGGAGGAGGCAGAGTTCAATGATGTGGAACTTAGAGTAAGTTCCAAATCACTGCCTCCACTGTTAATATTCCTAGTTTTGGGTTGCTTACATTATGAATTGTATAAAGTGTTTTTTTGCAGAACTTGAGGATGTACTTGATTATATGGATCATAATATCTTCCGCATCAAAGAGAAATTTTTAATGGCTTGGACTTTCAAAAACCCAGACTTTGGAAATGGAAAAATGTCTTGGGTTGAAGGGGCCCATGCTAATCTCACTTGATTCCTTGCAAATCGTCAAAAAACATGTTGGATGTTTGGAAAAACCTAGATGGCACAGATTCCAATCAAATTAAAGGGGTTAAGGCTGTGCTTTACAACTATTGAATAGAGAGTGGAATAGTTCTTCCTACTGAACTGTTATCATTGGGATACAAGGTGTCTTTACAAGCAATCAAACTTTTTGGGAATCAATTACAGAGGTTAAAGCAGAACAATGATGGGGAAGTGTGCACCAATTCATACTCAATGAATATAGGTTTGCCCTGTTCCCACCAAAGAGGGGGCCTACTAGCGTCAAGAGGCTCTGTTGTGCCTGAATATCTTCATCCTCAGTGGAGGTGTTATTATGAAACTTGCAGTTCTAGTTCTGTAAGTTTGTTTAAGTTGCATTGATCAAATTGATTTGTGATCAATGCTTTTTGAATGATGATTCCTACTTGACTAATATTTGATCCTTTTGAATTTTTAGAGGTCAGTTTTGCTGAACTGCCCAACAATTCTCAGTAAAATGAGAAGCTCAATGCAATGATCTTGAATCATCCTGATCAAGATTATTGTGGAATGTTGAAGCACTTGATGAAGGAGATGGCAAATTGTTGATAGAAGCAAAGACTTGAACCTAAATTCTTGTCATCAAGCAGAGGCCATCCAAAATTGACAGATACCTGGAAAGATCCTTCTCAATTTGAACACATTGAAAAGGAAATTAAGCGGGAAAAAAGAATTAGAAGGTAACCAAAGAAGAAAAGACAAATGATTGTAAGTCTTTTCTTTTGTGAAAGGTTCATTTTTTTTGCTTTAATGAACTGATTGAGAAATTTTTATGGTCCAAGTCGGGCTCTTCATCTGAATTTCATAGTTCAGTGGAAGAGACTGACAGTTCATTGGGTTTGATGCTGTTGGAATCCAATTCCTTTTCAAAAGATGAAGCAGACGCAATGGAGGAGGCAAACAGAAGCTCATCTTTGGTGACTGGTGATTCCTTTAATGAGATTAGAATTTCGTCTGACTTCTTTTTGATTATAGGAAGTAAATTACCTCAATCAAATACCTGAGAACTTACAAAAGTTCTTGGGTGAGGTTTGGGATCCAGGTGGTGATGGAAATTGTCTTTTTAGATTCATTGCTAAATCACTTGAGTATGGTGAGGATGGATGGTTTAAATTTTGGAAAGAAATGCTTGAAAAATTCAGGAAAAATAAGGGGTGCTATTCTAAGATCCTTGGAAGCAGTAAAGATGTTGAAAAGATAGAACAAAGACTTGATGACAATGACATCAATGAAAAGCTTCCCTCTTCAAAATGGCTTTCAAAGCTTTAAATGGGTCAAATAATAGCTGATACTTATGGAAGACCAATGAGTTTCATTTCATTGGAGTCATGTTGTTCTTTTAATCCTATGAAAATGGGTTTAAAAGAACAATCAGATCCTATGTTAATTTGCTTTGTTAACAATAACCATTGGGTCCAGGTTGTACTTAAGGGGAATGTGATTCCAATCCTGCCCATAGTTTCCAAACCATGTTCCATGATTTCTAAAAAAGTAGCTTGTTGGGTTGATCACCTCAAAGATCAACTTGAGTGGAATTCTAACTTATAGATTAATTTCATCATTTGTGTTGGGTCTAACATGCTGATATTTTAATTCTATTAATATAAAGGGTTATCACATTTTGAAAATCATTATGTTGAGGGTTTTGATTTAAAATCATTATGATGAGTGTTTTGAATGAGATTTTAATGTTAATTCAGTTCAACTTGTGTTGGGCTGAACCCATCACAAGCTTAACTTGTTTGTAATGGGATCAGCTTGACACAAGTTGATTTTTTTTTTTGGTGTTTTTACTTTAGTGCTGTTCAAAAGACTTGTATTGTTTTGGCAATTTTACTTTAGGGCTGGTCAAAAGACTGGTATTTTTTTTGGCACTTTTACTTTAGGGCTGGTCAAAAGATTTCTTGCATTTTTTGGCCCTTTTAATTTGGGGCTAGTCAATTTGAACTTGAATTTTTTACTTGAATCTGAAGAAAACTGGTTGTTTATCTTCAGTGTTTATTGTTTTTATTTTTATTTATTTATTTTTACTTATTTTCATTTTATTTGTTATTTATTTTTTTTAACCAAAAAATAATTTTTTTTTATCTTTTGGTTGATTTCTGTTTTTTTTTTTTTTTTTTTTTTTTTTTTTTTTTTTTTGAATTTTCATTTAGTTTATTTTGGTTTATTTTATATCCTTTTTTAATTTTTTAATTTATTTTTTTTCCAACAAGACTTGTAGCCATGTGGCACGGCTACAAGGCTCAAATGTAGTTTTGAAGCCACCACACGGCGGTCCCCTGCCATGCGGAGTACAGCCCAACCACACTCAAATTATGTGGGGTCTGCACGGCTCAGGTGTAGCCGTGTAGCCATGCCACATGGCTCATTTGAGCCACAAATTTAACATCACCCTTCATCAAATAATATTCTCATTTTGATCTCAAGCCATATTAGAATTCTTATTGCTTTCATTTAGTAAAATAAAAGCATGAGAAGCATTTATTGATGTTATGGTGGATATCTATTTAAGGTAATTTCCTTGATTTTTGATTAAAATTGCTTGATAATTTATGTAGTCCCAGAACTTTGGTACCAGCCCGTTGTGGTGCCCCATCCTGGAAACCCTGGCCGCCTTAAGACCTCAATCCATAAACTGTTGCGCAAACGTACCGCCCGGCTGAACAACTTATCCTCAGGCTCATCCAAACCATTCTTTACCCGCGCGCGCGCCGCGCCGCGCGCGCTGCGCTTCCATTATCCGCGTCGCGCGTCGCGCCGCGCTCCTTTCATCCGCGCGCGTCGCGCGTCCTTTATCCGTGTTGCTTGTCATCTCCGCCGTTGTCATAAGCACGTCCTCATCTTTGTCGTTGCGTGTCTTCATCTTTGTTGTTGCGCCTCCCAATCTCCTCATTGCTACCGTTGCGCGGCGCTCATCCATGATTTACTGAATCCATCCCGACCGCACCCGCAAGCATTTGGCAAATCCTTGGATCCGTCAAACCTCCCATTGCACTTGATCTATCAGTCGTGGATCTCAAGGCCGTCAGGATTTACTCAACTTTCTCAAACCAATCTCCTATCCGCCCATCCGCGCTCTCATGGACTTCATCCAACACCTTTCCTGGGACTCTCCCACCCGCTTCCGCCTTCGGACAAGGGGTGGGTGACTCTGGTATTGTTACGCGCGCCCATCCACAGACCGACGCGAGTGACCACATGGTTGCCTTCCCTTTTCCGCTCTATTTGTAGAATCCGTTGTATATAGTCTAACAGGGCCTCCTGCCCATATAAGGAGGGGCTCTCCCCTGCCTTTTGGCCCAGCATCCCAGCATCCCATCATCAGAGCATCAGAGAATCCAATACATCCAATAAGACCTTCATCGTAATCAACTTATCCGTGGGCATCCTTCCCCACTTATCTGAGCAAATTATCCGGGTATATCTATGATTGCCCCTTGATCCTTTGAGCCTCCATATTCAAACTCAGTCCTTTGTGACCTTGATCCTTATCACCAACCAATAGCCTTGCTGGTTGAAGAAGAATTCCTGTCTGCCTGAATTCTTGAGTGTGTTATACCACTCTGATCCCTTTTTCCAACCATACTGGTCTTGATCTCTCCTTGATCATCTTTCTGGAGCCAATCACGTTTGATTGAAGAGGGTTTATTAAGCTTAAAACCTGGAGTGTTATACCTCCCTTCTTCTTTGAGGTTGAATCTCGCCACGCTATTCTTGAGTTCCTTGAGAAGTGTTGGGATATTCTTGCTCAAATTCGTTATTGATTTGCTTCTAGAGCTTCATAAACAAATTGCTTTTGTTCTTGTTCAGCCTCCCACAGTTATCTGGTACCCTTCAAGCGCTTGATTGCGGAGAGTTGGGCAGGTTCATTGAGAACCTGGAGGTTGGTTGGGATTGAGTTGATCTTTCCTAATCAGCTGCTGACGACCAGAGTTATTAGCTTGTGGGCGTTGTTACTTACAACTGCCTTGTTCTATTGAACTCTGAACAAACCTTGACTTATTTGTTCAAGTCTTTCCCTGCACCATCTTGTCTCAGATAGTGTTGTTTCCATCGCTACCGACAACTCTTATCCACTTCTCTTAGTTTGATTTCTCATCCATAAGGTTCTGGACCTTGATTCCGGTTACATTAAAATATTATTGTGACTCCTAGGAGGGCAGCCTAAACAGCACCTTTCCCCTCCACAGAACTGCCACGGCTTAGCACCGTTTGGAGTCTTACACCGTAAATCTGGGGTATTCCAGCATTCACAGCCTTGGGAATAATAGAAGATAATTCATTAAATTATTCATTTAAAATCAGAAGAAAAAAATCTTGAAAACTTTCAAATTTGATGAGGTTTGGATTGATTTTAAACAAAAGCTGGGAACCTTTTGATGAAAAAACCTGATTCCAAATTCTTCTTTTTGGTTCTTTGTTTTCTTATTATCAACAGTAAAGGGTGAATTCTTTTTGAAATTCAAAATAACTTTGATGATAATTCAAGATTAAGGATCAAACAGTTTAAAAATAGGATATTTAACAGAATTTATAGGAGTGATACATGACAGAAACTTAATATTTGGACATCAGAGTGACTAATTAATGAAAATTAGTTTGAGGGACTCTCAGGATCATCATAAAAGTTAGGATAAACAAAAAAATCAGTGTTGGGTATTTCAATGATGAAAAAATCACAAACATTCATCTCATTGGGGAGGCTGCCTTCATTTGTTTTTGTTGTTTTTTCAAATGATTTGATGTTGGAAGATGTGGTGATATGGGCTTGGTAAGATGATTGGAGGTATGATCCCACATATGATTGATGAGATGGATGGATTTTGGTGGAAAAAATATTTGAAATCAAAGGAATCATAGTTTGTGGATGGAATGTGGTCTGCTAATCTTGGTCCAATTAGGTTTCTAATTGTCACCTTTCTAATATTTCAGAGCCAGATGTCAAATTAAAAAAACAAAAAAATAAATAAATAGATTTCTAAGGAGTAGGAAAATTCAGAATATTATTGCATATTCAGATTTCACAGCCAAATTCAGCTAGGGTCACTATCCAACCCCACCTTCAAATCTCAACTCCTTAATCACATTAATTACCATACTAATAATGAACCAAATATCACAAAACCACCTTTGCACTTTTTGGAAAATTTAATATTTCAAACTCTTTTTAACATATATTTTTCACACCTAAAACTATTTCAGAATTGATGTGTTGTGTAAAGTATAGAATTTATGAAAATAAAAGAATCAGACCAAAATTCCTGCATCCATGCACCATCCCACATTCACACACATAGTATGTGCGCTTTTGATCTTCCCTGCACAAACATTCAGCCCTGTATGCATAAAAAATATAAATCCTTCTTGCATATAAAATCTCCAGAATCAAAGGCAGATCATCCCTGCATGCAGCAGGACTTGCACATCTTGGATTGGCAATGTAAAGAAATCAAAACTAGTCACATCAATCAACCAAAGAAATCTATCAGGATCACCAATGCATATTCAATAAATCAACACATGAATATTGGATGATCCAAAAATATATTCAATAAAACAAGAATTCCAAAACCCAAAGGCTCAAGGGTTTAAAAATAAAAATGAAATAACAAAAACTACCACAAAAAAAACAGATTGAGATATTTGATGAAAACAAATAAATATCAAAGACCCACCTGTTTAAGAACTAAAAAAAATGATCACCAGAATGTATACAATAGTCTAAGAATAACTGGAAACCATTTATTATTGTCACATGGTGGTATGTGACACCATAATAACTGCAAAGTGGACTTTTCTTCATCCAGTCTCATAGTCTTTTGTTTGGGCCTTGCCTCTCAGTTGTTTTGCAGTTGTGAAATTTATGACAAGTACAAATACAAATAGTACAATAAAAGATTAGGCTCAGAATCAGTAAATCAACAGATAAACACAAAGACTGATCTAGATCCAAAATTTATGCACTGATCTTACATATCCATGATGAAAAGTGCTGCAGAACAAAGAGAAAGCTCCAATCTAGATCTAGCTGCATTTCTAGCCTCAGAACATAGAAACTTGCCCCTCTATTTACACTGAGAAGTCTCCTTTAAAACAAAAATGGTGTTTATACAGCACCTCTGTGTTCATATTTCCACACAGAATTGATTATAATCCAAGGAGAAATTCCAAATTTGATTGATATGCTTATTAAGGATAATAATTTGATACATGGAAATATTCTGATAGTACATGAAATAAATTCAAAACTTTATAACTATTTGCACTAATATAAGTCTTTTAGCACCCCCCTTAGATTCAAAGACATTCAAGTGTGGATTACTGAAGGTACAAAGAAATTAATCAATTAAAAATTAAGTTATTTTCATGCTTCAAGCTTAAGGGTTATTTTCTTCTCCACTTCAACATATCCTTCTCCTCAGTACCATCTATCTCATTCAAAAAACTTGAAACAAACAAAGCACAACATCAATAGTGTTTTCCGCTTACCTCCTCTGGCTTGCATAAAAACCTTCCACTCTTGGCCACTGACTCAGTATATACTTGCAAATCTCACACTTAGCTCTACTCATGTTGACCATTGATTTGAGGGTTGCTCTTCTACCCTGGTATCATCAACCCTTGGACTTCCATTCTTGGTCACCCAGTCACACTAGCTTGCACCCATGTCTTGAAAGCCACATCAACTGTATAGCTGCAAATGGACTAGTACCTGAACCTGCATAAGCTGTATCTTCAAGTTTTCATTTTCTCACATTTCATTCCTTCCTGTCTCATCCGTTACATCTTTTTACACTCATATTCTATTGTCTTGCACCTACGCTTTGACCTTGTAAAAGACTGTACTTTTATTTCATTTACCATTTCATTACTGTCATTCATTGCCTCACTGCTTTTTAGCTAAAGATGACCATCCATTGGGTTTTGTCTATTAACCTTTGAACTCCCTAATAAAGGCTGTTTTGCCTGCCTGAAGATTTTCTTCTCAGTCATTTAATTTCATAAGTTCTTGCATCTTGCTAAAACCATTCATCACATTGGGCTTGGCTTTGGTTTCTTTCATTAGAACACTTCTCCCCTCTGGCTGTTTTTTGAGTCACCCAATCATAAGTTTGCACTTTGCAGTTAGCCTTTCTACCTTGCATTTTCCACTTGCACTCCATCTCTTCCTTTGCGCTCACAATAATCAAACATTTCCCTATAGTATGTGGGGTGGTTGTGTGAAACTAAATGAAATAACTCAACTCCTCTATTGTAGTTTGCCAACCTATAGTAGATTTCTTCATTTACAATTTCACATACTTGCTCAACCAGGAATGCTTCCCTCACCCCTTACAATGATGATATCCATTGGTTAGGGAGATACAGGGCTTCTTGGGCCCAAAAAAGTTTAGATCCTGTCTCTTCTTCTAAATTTCCTTTGGTTGAACCTCTTGATGATCCCCTTGCTCCTCAAAAGGAAGAACCAGTGGACCCTCTCAAAGAAATAAAAGATTACAAACACTCTTCCAATGAAACCTCAACTCGTGGTAGATTTGGAGCTTGCACTAATGCTCCTGAGACCAAAGCTCTGACCTTGCTCTCAACCATGATCCAGGCCCTTAACCAAAATTCCTTGTGATCTGGTCTGAGTGGCCCTAGCTTCTGTATTGTGGGAATGAGGAAGCCTGATAATTTTATGGGGAAATGCTCCCATAGACTTAGATCCTATTTAAAGTCTTGCAAAATCATATTCTCAAAAAATCCCAACAGTTTTCCTTCTGATAGACACAAATTTATGTAGGTGTTTTCCTTCCTTGGTGGAAGAGCCTTGCAGTAATTTGAACCATAACTCCAACTATTATCTGATTTTTTCCTATTTTTATCCTCAACAATTGGGAAAAGTTTGATGTCAGCTCTCTGATACCAGGAACCTTGCAGTCCTTTATATACAGAGAGTGATAAAAATACTGGAAAAATAATAATAATTATTATTCCAAAAATAAACGCTTAGAGGCTCAAATAAATAATATAATAAGAGCAGTTGCAAGGTTTAATTGGTTTGGTAATAAAAGGTTTTCAATATGTATATTAAAGAGGGGCCACAGTATTATACTACTGGGGGTCTTTACAGACAAAGAAACCTCTCTTCAAGGGGCCTCCTTAGGCAGTTTAATAAACTTGGAATGAAGATGGGTGCCTTAGAAAGGGCTTATTACACTAAGGGCCGGGCATAAAAGCACAATGGCCTAGACAGGAAGGAAAACACTCACTCTGAGCACTTGACTACGAAAATCCTGCAATAATAGGAAGGGTTTCAGAGCAGATGGGGTGGATTGCCTGACTAACTTCAAGGGTTGATTGGTTTTAAGAAATAAATAATATTACTAAAGACTTGGTCATAAATCACTTGCTTAAAATCTTCATAAGCACTTGACTAACAATAAAAAGGTGTCTGATTGATAATAATAATTCCTGGTAAACTGATGATGGAATAATGGATCCAAAGAGGTCTGTATAAATACCTTTTTGGGGTGATTTTGAGCTTCTCAGGGTGCGTAAAGAGAGTTCTTCTCTTGGGCTGAGGCTTTCAAGCCAGTAAGAGCAGGATTAGCACGTTCACTTGGTGCTGTTAATCAGCTGAACTTAGATCTTCTGGATTTCTATACTATTTTAGCCACAGGATCTGTTAATCTATTATGACATAAATTTGATCATTCTGCACTCATCCTTCATTTTTACTATTAGTATTGCTTTGAAGTGAGCTTATGTGGCAGTTTATTGATTCTCCATTATCTTCTGATCACGTAGATAATTTTTAATAATTTTTATGAACACTCCTTGTAGTGTTTTTTGGTCTTCAAAGATCAGAGTCAATGATTTACGTGGTAATCCTTGATCTTTAATTTATTATTAAAAAATTTTCTAAACTTAATTTTTATTAATTTTAATTCATTTTTGATCTTTTTAGATTATTAATAATTCATATTTCAACTTGTTACATATGCCAGGAAACCCTAATTAGGTTGTAGCTCTTTTGAGCGGTACCTGGTTGTCAGATTAATCACGATGGATCCAGACGCGGGGATCAGTCATTACAGATGCGCGCGGGGTAGGATCCGCTGAGTGCATTTCAGAATTTAGCTGCGCGCAGGTCTCTAGTACGCAGGAAACTGCTATTACAAGTAAGTAGTGGTATGTAATGATGCAGGGCTGCGCGCGCGAATCGTGACATAACACATTTCTGCGTGCAACTCCTAAAATATACCTAACACCTCAATTCTGAGTGAATTTTAGGTGTAAACCCTATATGTGACAACACGTGTGAAATGTTAGAATGGCCAAAAGGTGCCATACTGGTGTCGTAATTTTTATTACTTTTCTTTTTAATTAATTATAAAAATGTAAGGACTTGGATTTCAAGGGTGGGGTCAGTGAGTGACCCTACCTAATTTTGAGTGAGGAATCCACTTCTTCAATAATATTTATGGATTTCTCACTCCTTCTTTTGTTAATTTAGATATTCTTGTTTTTATAGTTTTGTGTTGCTATGACAGATTGATCTGAAAATAGTAGCAAGCTGACATTCCCCCACTCCAAGATATTTCTATATTTGAAAACAAATTCTGGGTCAATGCCTTCTGCTGGCTCTGTAGTTTTATAGGTGTATAGGTCCATCAGGGATATTGTGTTCAGGTAGCCATCCATTCTTATCATCTGATTCTCCCTTATATCCAACTAGGTAGAGTCTGACATCTTTTCCATTGATCCTTTCTTTTTTATCTTTAAGGATCTTGCTAATTTTACCTCTGTCTTTTTCAGGTTCTTCTGCAACAGGTATTTCAGGTGAGGGAGTATATTCTCCATTCCTTGGGTGGTAGTGTTTGATGAGACTTACTGGGAAGACTGGGTGTTTTCTAGAAAGCTCATCACTAAGTATTACTTCCACAGCATTCTTACCATGAAGTTTATTAATGGTGAAAGGTCAAACAAAAGCTGGTCTCAGCTTTCTATTTCCAGCTAATTTGGTGAAGTTGGTGGCAGAGATCAAGACTTGATCACCAATCTTGAAATCAGGCTCCTTATGGGTTTTATCCCATCTTTGTTGGTTATACTCCAAGGCATCCTGGACACACTTAACAGCATGTTTATTGGCTACATCTATCATGTTTTTGAAATCAAGTGATGTAGGGTGAATATTTGTTAGCTGGTGATTAAGGCTATCCTTGGGTAATCTAGGAATCCATCCTCTTTCCAGTATGTAAGGTGCTTCCTTAGTAGTAGAGTGCTTGCTACTATTGTAGGCCATCTCCAGTGCAGGTAAAAGGCTAACCCAATTGTGGCAATAACCGTCAGAATTCTTGTATTCTATTCCAAAGCCACAGAATCTCCTGAGCATATCTTCCAGGGTCTGAATCATTCTTTCAGCTAAGCCATCCGTCTGAGGGTGATAAGCTGTAGAGAAAGCTAAGGTAGTTCCCAGAATGTCATGAAGATTTCTCCAGACCTCAGAGGTGAATTTAGGATCTCCGTCACTGATAATGATCTTGGGAACTCCAACATCAGCAATGAGTCTGTTCCAAAATAATAGGGAAACTTCCATAGCAGTGTCTTCATTGTGATTAGGTAGAAACTTTGATTTCTTGGAGAACCTATCCACAATGACTAGGACTGAGTTGTAGGAATATGCTCCTCCTGGTGGTAGTCCAGTTACAAAGTCCATGTTGATGATCTCCCATCTTTTCTTGGGTTCAGCAATCTTTTTAAGTAGACCAAACCTTTTCCCAGTGGTCCTGTTGGACTTCTGACAAGTTTCACAACTAGTAACATACTGGATAGTGGAGTCTCTCCAATTGATCCACCAAGAAGTTTGTTTAAACTTATCTAAGGTTCTATCAGCAGATAAATGACAAGATGAGCAGTCATCATGGCATTCATCAAGGATGTGCTTGATATGGTCATCCTTAGTTAAGACTATAACACTTGAATGTTGATGCCTGTAGTATACTAGAACATCCCATATGGTGAACCTTTTGGCTTTGTATGGTTTCAAGAGGGGTTCAGGTAGGCTATTGATCAATTCAGATGGTGGAGAAGTACTTTCCATAATGGTGATAACAGTTTTCATGCCAGAATTGTCAGATTCCTTGATTGAGATGAACAAGGATTCATTGAATTCACAAATGTGGATTCCCATTATAGGAGCTTCAACATTCAACATGTTAGTGTTAAGGATAGGGAAGATATCATTATCCTCTGGATCTTACGCAGGGTTACTTGGGTCATTGGGTAAAGCATTCCTGCTCAAACTATCAGCATTCTGGTGTTTAGCACCAGCTTGGTGAACTATGGTCATCTGACCTCTGTACTGATGTATGGCTATCTGCCATCTTAACATGCGCCTACTAGGAGCCTTCATGTTCATCAAAGTCCTGAAAGAATTGCAGTCATTAATCACAGTGAACTTGGTGCCTTTCAAGTAGTAATGAAGTTTTTCCAGAGCCCATACTAAAGCAAGGCATTCCATTTGGCTTGAAACATAACTTTTCTCAGTATCCTTAACTTGTTTGGATATGAAAAGTATAGATTTTTCCACTGGTTTGTCATCCTCTATGACTTCCTGGTGTAATGAAGCTCCTAGCACGTCCATACTAGCATCTATATGGAGCTTTAAGGGTTTAGAATAGTCTGGCTGAATCAGTATTCGAGCTGAACCCATGGCCATCTTGATTTCCTCATAATTCTTAACTCTTTCATGAGTCATTTCAAACAAGGTGGTGTTGTTGCAGATTTCATACAGACACTTGGTTAGAAGAGAAAACTTTGGTAAGTACTTCCTATAGTAGCTGCAGAAGCTAATAAAAGATAGGAGTTCAGTTTTATTCTGAGGCATTGGCCTATTCTTTACTGCTGCTATCTTGTTTTGTTCAGTAGCTAAGGTTAGTCCAGAGACAATGTGTCCTAAGGCTTTCAGTTCTCCATAACCAAAGTTACACTTTTTCATTGATACTTTTAATCCCACAGCAGAGATATTTTTGAGGACTAATCTTACTTTATCCAGGTGGTTATCCCAATCATCAGAGTAAATGATAACATCATAAATGTAAATCATCATCCATCCTTGTCTGATGAAAAATCCTAGAACTGTGTCCATCATCCTTCAAAAATGAGAAGGAGAATTTTTTATACCAAAAGGCATCCTTAGATACTCATAAACTCCCAAATGACAGATAATTCTCATGAATTTCTGGCTATCAGGGCTGATAGTTATTTGGTGAAAACCTTTCAGCATGTCCATGGTAGTGATGTACTTAGCTTTTGACAGGTTATGCATAGAATGGTCAATCCTTGGAATTGGATAATAATCAGCTTGGGTGTAGTTGTTCAGCATTCTGAAATCTCCAACAATCCTTGACTTATCATTATGCCAAGCTATAATCACTGGAGTAGTAATATCTACTTGTTCATTGTGTCCTACCTTCCTTAAGACTTGTAGGTCAACCAACTCTTGGATGTGAGTTTCTAGAGCAGCTCTAGATTTTGGACTAGAAGGGTAAGCAGGTCTCCTGAGTTTAATTGGGTAAGGAGGCTTAATGGATAGAGTCAGAATCATATCATGTCCTTTGATGTTACCAATGGGGTGATCCTTGGTACATAAAGCATTCTGATTTTCAAAGCATACTTGTAGGATGTCCCGTCTTTGTTCTTCATTGAGCAGAGGATTCAAAGCTGCTTGAGAGAAGTATTCCTGATTGAAAATTTAGGTGTTTTTCATAAGTTGAATCAGAAGTTTGAGCATTGACATGGCATATTTGAAACTTCTTGTTCCAGTCTCCCCCTATGGTGAAGTATCTACCCTTGCTTTGGAATACATCTATACCATACAAGCAAAGAGAATCATTACCCGGGATAAAGTAATCACATACTCCATTTTGGAGCACTACAAATTAAATTTTCAGTTTGAGTGATCCTTTAGAGTGAGGGACTATGATATCAGAGGACCATACTCCAACAGCATTAAGAGAAGAATTACAACTGGTGAACTTGGCCTGAGGTATGGGTAATAAGTTCAGTTTCCAGTTTGGGTCTTGTTTCTCCAAATAATTTGAACAAACACAAGAGCAAAAGGCTCCACTGTCCAGAAGTAACTTAACAGGGGAACCTTGAATTAAACCAGGAGCATAGCATTTTTTTCCTGAAGTATAACTTTCAACGGCAGAAGGTTTTAGATTCAAGGCCTTAGCCTCAGGGATGTGGTGAATCTTCATGTTGGTATTCCATTATTGAGGTAAGGTAGAATCCTCATTAACAGAATTTATGTCTAGGGAAGACTCAATACTTCCTTCAATGACATTGATGGGGTTAGTGATCATCAAATCACACTCAGAAAGTGATCCATCAGTATCATATAGGTGAGGGTCAGGATTATCATACTCTTCTCCTTCAATAGGATTAATCCTTTTCCTAGGTAGAAGACAATCAGGTTTTACATGTCCTGTTTGTTTACAGTTCCAACATACTTTTTACTTTGACTCTGGAGTCTTCTTGACCTCCAAGGTAGTTGGATTAGTTGTAGGGGATTCCTTAGTTTTGGCAGTATACTCTTCCCTGTTCCTAGTATTTTTTTCCCTGGGGAGTCTGTTGACTTTCTTATCTAGACCATTCATATCAATAGTCTCTTCCAACACACCTATCAAGGTAGAAAGATCTGAATCCATAGGCATCCTGCACCTTACACTGTGGTTGATTTGTCTGGGACATAAGTTTAGAAGTTTTTCATTGACTTCTTCTTTATCAGCATCCGGATAAAAACAGTCTAACCTCCTTTTCTGGTCTAAGCACTGCTTATGAGGTTTGTCCTTGGATGGATCAAACTGGGAGGTTTCAAAAGTTTTCATCATATTTCTTTTCCAAATCCTAGTACCAAATTGTACTTTGATCAATTCTTTCCAAGAACTCCAGGACCAAGATCCAACTTCTTCCCTTTTATTGATAAACCAATCAAGGGCCACTCCTTCAAATATTCTGTGCAGTCTTACCACAACTATTGTATCAGGGAGTTCATAAGAAGCAAGAGTATAATCAATAAATTTAATGAAACTGACATGGTTGTATTCTCCTTCTCCCAAGAATTTAGGCCATTCAGGAATGGGAGTAAGTAACTTCAAAGCCCGATCTATTTTGGGAGAAGGACTGGGCCTAAAATATTCATCCCTAGTTGTCCTAGTTCTGGCAGGAACACTAGGAGTACTGGTGAACCTAGCAGGTTTAGTTTTTTCCAGTTCAATGACTGGGGAGTTAGTAGAATTGACTTTAAGATCTCTGAGATCATTCGTAATCCTACCTAACTCCAAATAAAGGTTGGTGTTAAGTGAATCAATTTTGTTAATCAGGTGAGCTGAAGGAGTAGGAATAGTTTTCTTAACTTATTCCTTAAGTTGGTTCATGGTTACAAGAATATCTTCCTGAAGAATTGATTGGTTATCATAAATATGTTTCATCAGGTCCAACTTACTAGATTTTATACTATCCTTGATTTGTTGTATTTCTAACTCATCAATTCTCATATTCTGAGACTGGGTATCAATCACTCTGAAAATACTCAGACTCGATCTGTCCAATTGTAGATAAACTTTGTCCAAACATTGGATGATAACCGTAAAATTGTGAGACACATTTACAGAAAAGCTATGAAGAGCTTCTACATCTAATTTTGGTACACATTTTTCCACTTCTGGGATAGGGATATTATGCTGTCTTGATCCTTTGGGTTCCTTAACTTCTGATGGACTGAGGAACTCTTCTTTTTGGGGTCCTTTCCCTTTAAGGAAGCTAACTGATCCCAAGGATTCCAGTGCTGCATGTAGCCTTCTACTTCTTTCTTTGGGATCAACCTTTGCAGAGAAATCTTAGATTTCTTTGCCAGAGAAATAGCTTTTCTCATACCTGGCTGATCCTCCTGGGTCTGACCCAGTTTGAATTTTTCCCAATAGCTCACATGCTCTTTCACTAATACCTTGACTCTTTCCTCCTTGGTTGAGTCCAGCTGGGGTGGCATAGGAGGACCGGTATCCTCCTGGGATAACTTGTTGGGCAATGGGTGGTTCTCCAACGCTCTGTTTGTCGAGTTGGTGGCTGCGGTTGTTGCTGTCGTTGTCCCGCGTGACGCTATGGTCACTGGTTCAAGCCCCATCATTGGGCTTGCAACTGGAGTCCTTGCGCGTATGGGTTCCTCTGGGCAGAGATCCATATGATGGAGCTATACCTGTTGCATGGGTGTTGCAACTGTTTTGGTACATAGCAACAAAATAAATGAGTAATTATTTTGTCAAAACTTTTGAGAAAAGACTTAAAAATATAAAAAATAATATTTTTTTGTATTTATATTTTTAATAATTTTTTATATATATTTTAACTCACTTAAGGTTAAATTCAAGGGTACCAACACTTGTTTGGGATTGCAACTGTCCTTGGGGGTTATTCCAATGGTTTCTGAGTGAGTTCCAATCAGATCCTGGGATAACTCCAAGGGTAAGTCCAGGGGTAGACTGTCTGGGATGCCCTCTAGGAGGTCCTGGTCAATGAGATCACCAAAAACCAAATCCACTGAGATGGATAAAGACAAAAAGTATAAGTTTAATATTTTTTTGTGTTTTTACGTGGCAAGATGACATTTTTAGAAAAATAATCACTTTTATTTGTTTTGGATTTTTCTTTATCTTCAGGATTATTTAGTTTATAAATATAAAGCTTCCTTTGATAACTCTTTCACTCCTTATGTTGCCTTAATAAAGAATTGAAATTGATAATTCTTTCAAGCTCAAGTTCTTTGTCCTTTATAACCTGCTGTTTATAATAAAGCAATTTCTCTTGTTGTTGCTCAGGAGTTATAATAAGAGGGACAAAGTTATGGAGTTTCTCTGCTTTTTTCTTTTTAAGAAGGTTCAAATAATAATTGATAAATTCTCAGTGGTCTCAAGATTCACTAGAGAAAGAAATGATCAAAATATAAGTTATAAGTATTTTACCTTTTTTTTTAAAAAAAATTGACTGGTCCAAGGAATAAATAATCAAAGATTAATTATTTAAGGATATTTCCCGTCCAGACCCCCAGTTTTCAGCTCTCTGATACCAGGAACCTTGCAGTCCTTTAGCTACAGAGAGTGATAAAAATGCTGGAATAATAATAATAATAATTATTCCAAAAATAAAGGCTTAGAGGCTCAAATAAATAATATAATAAGAGCAGTTGCAAGGTTTAATTGGTTTGGTAATAAGAGTTTTTCAATATGTATATCAAAGAGGGGCCACAGTATTATACTACTGGGGGTCTTTACAGACCAAGCAAACTCTCTTCAAGGGGCCTCCTTAGGCAGTTTAAGAACCTTGGAATGAAGATGGGTGCCTTAGAAAGGGCTTATTCCACTAATGGCTGGGCATAACAGCACAATGGCCTAGACATAAAGAAAAACACTCACTCTGAGAACTTTACTACAAAAATCCTGCAATAATAGGAAGGGCTTCAGAGAAGATGGAGTGGATTGCCTGAGTAACTTCAAGGGTTGATTGGTTTTAACAAATAAATAATATTACTACAGACTTGGTCATAAATCACTTGCTTAAAATCTTCATAAGCACTTGACTAACAATGACATGGTTTCTGATTGATAATAATAATTCCTGGTAAACTGATAATGGAATAATGGATCCAAAGAGGTCTGTATAAATACCTTTTTGGGGTGATTTTGAGCTTCTCAGGGCACATAGAGAGAGTTTTGCTCATTGGCTGAGGCTGGCAAGCCAGTCAGAGCAAGATTAGCACGTCCACTTGGTTCTGTTAATCAGCTGACATTAGATCTGCTTTATTTCTGTACTATTTTAGCCAGAGGATCTGTTAATCTATTATGGCGTAAATTTTATCATTCTGCACTCATCCTTCATTTTTAATATTAGAATTGCTTTAAAGTAAACTGATGAAGATGTTTACTAATTTTCATTATCTGTTGATCACGTAGATAATTTTTAATAATTTTTATGAACACTCCTTGTAGTGTTTTGTGGTCTTCAAAGATCAGAGTCAATGATTTACGTGGTAATCCTTGATCTTTAATTTATTATTAAAAAATTTTCTAAACTTAATTTTTATTAATTTTAATTCAGTTTTGATCTTTTTAGATTATGAATAATGCATATGTCAAATTTTTACATATGCCAGGCAAACCTAATTAGGTTGTAGCTCTTTTGAGCGGTACCTGGTTGTCAGATTAGTCACGATGGATCCAGACGCGGGAATCAGTCAGTACAGATGCGCGCGGGGTAGGATCCGCTGCGTGCGTTGCAGAATTTCGCTGCGCGCGGGTCTCTTGTACGCGGGAAACTGCTACTCAAAGTACGTAGTGGTATGTAATGATGCGGGGCTGCGCGCAGGAATTGTGACATAACACATTTCCGAATGTAACTCCTAAAATATACACAAAACCTCAATTCTGAGTGAATTTTAGGTGTAAAACCTATATGTGACAACATGTGTGAAATGTTAGAATGGCCAAAAGGTGCCATACTGGTGTTGTAATTTTTAGCAGTTTTCTTTTTGATTAATTATAAAAATGTAAGGACTTGGATTTCAAGGGTGGGGTCAGTGAGTGACCCTACCTAATTTTGGGTGAGGAATCCACTTCTGCAATAATATTCATGGATTTATCACTCAATCTTTTGTTAATTTAGATATTCTTATTTTTATAGTTTTATGTTTCTATGACAGGTTGCTCTGAACATGGTAGCAAGCTTACATTTTAGAAGCAAATTTTCACCCTGTTTGGAAATCCCAATAAATTCAAAAACACTGAATACAAGCTCAATAAATTAGTCATGAAAGAAAATAGTAGTTTTTCTGTTTATATCTCCCATTTAAAAACCTTGCAGTCTTGCATCCAATGGAACAAGGTGGCTCTTTTATTTAAATTTTCAAAAGGTTTACTGGCAGGCCTAATTGAGCAACTTGCAGTTGGGGGACATAAGACAACCTCCCTTCAGCAGTTAATTGACTGGGTAATTGAGCTTGATAATGGCTATCACAAAAAGAACTTCTCTTGGCAAGACAACCGTGGATTGTCAAACTTGGCTCCAAATGCAGACAACTCTTTGAAGTAACACTTGAAGAATCCAAAACAACCCAAACCAAATCCAACCTCAAACTCCAACCCAAAAGGGAAGGCCATTGCCAAAACTCCAAAATTCCTGGAAAAGGAAACCGGGATGCTCTGGAAATAGGAACAACTAAGGAGGGAAAAGAATGGTTTATGTATGTATTGTGGAGGAAAACATGATGTCAATAGTTTTTAAAAGCAGCTAAGCAGTCAAAAAATTAGCTTGTAGTTTTTCTAGTGCTTGCAAGGAAAACTACATATTATCTAAATTAAAGGGAGTTAACTTTGCACTTGTGAGTCACTTGGTGCTCCAAGTTCAAGATTTTTCCTCTTCCACTCTAACAATACTCCTTATTGTCTTTTACTCAATTCCAGCACTAATGTTTTTTTTATAATTTCATCTTTTGCCACTTCCAAAAATCATGTGCCTTCTGAGATAAATAAGTTTCCCATCTATTTAGTAAGTAGTGTAACCAAGCCATCTCATTGGTTTTCCCAAAAGGAAAAATGGACCTTTGCATTTTCCAATTTCCCCAGCTTCAAATGGGATTTATTTGTCTTGGATATTCCCATAATGGACAACACCATTCTAGGCCATGACTCTCTAATTTACTGGAATCTGGATTTGAATTGGCAAGAAGGAATAATTAACCTTCAAAAATGGCAAACCTAGGATGATAACCCTTCTGTCTAACAGGAATTAAAAAGCCTACCTGAAACTTTCATTGAGCTGGATGAAAATTTTCCTCCAGGAGATTTGCAATATCTTGACCTTAATTCCCAATATCCCTCTTCAGATTTAGGAGTTATTGCTTATTTTTCCAACTTACCTCTTTCTTATTTCTTCAAAGAGAAACAAGCGCCAACCAAACGGTTTATTTTGAGCTCCCTAATCCTCTTGCATTGTGCAAGCACTTCAAATCCGGTGCTCCAAGATGACAAGATTGAATATCTAGAAATCATTTGAGAGTCTTTACCTTTGGTTTAACATGACTTTGCTGAAATATTTTCAGCTGTAAATGCAGAGAAACTTCCTCCTTCCCTTTCTTATAATTGCAGGATCAAACTTAATGGACCATTTCTGGCACCTGGACGAGTCTACTCTCTCTTGAAGCAAGAATCAACCGTGCTTCAAGAATACCTTGCAGGAAATTTATTGAAAAGATTTTTTTGACCAAGCAATTCAAATACCCGCTTTCCCATCCTATTTTTCCCAAAGAAAGGGGGCAGCCTTTGCCTTTGCCTCAACTACAGGAAACTGAACGAGGGAACCCGGAAGAATGCCCACCCAGTACTGCCTATGTTGCACCTCCTCACCCTCTTCCATGGAGCTGCTTATTTCTCAAAGTTAGACCTTCAAGGCGCCTAAAACCTAAGTTTTATTGCAAAAGGTCATGAGTATTTTACCACAATGAGAACACAGTTTGGCAGTTATGAGTATAATTTCATGCCTTTTGGCCTCTGCAACGCTCCTTCCAATTTTCAAAAAATTTTCAATGATATTTTTTATGACCTTGTAGAGAAATACCTTGTGGTGTATCTTGATTATATACTAGTCTACTCAAAAACTCTTCAGGATCACATTGCACATATGCGAGAGGTTCTGCAGAAACTTCAAAAGAATAACCTGTTTGAAAAAGTCTCTAAGTGTGAGTTTCATACCCTTTTCCACCAGTTTCTTGGTGTCATAGTCTTTCAGCAAGGACTATCAATGGACCCAGCCAAGAGCCAGTGCATATTGGACTGGCCCGCACCTTCTTTGGTCAAATACCTTCAAGTTTTCCTTGGTTTCAGTAATTTTTACAGGAGTTTTATTGAGCATTAGGCCACAAAAACCGTGAATATTACTAATCTTCTTCAAAAAGAACCTCATTTTATTTTTACAGATGAAACTGCTTTGGAGTTCAAATCTCTAAAGAAAGCCTTCACTAATGCTCCAATACTTGCTCACTTCAACAAGCTAGCTCACACCATTGTGGAAACAGAAGCAAGCAACTATGCAATCACAGGAGTACTCTTGCATTTTTCTTCCTCTTCTTCTTTTTTTATTCCCATAGCTTTTGATTCTTTCAAATTAATTGCTGCAGAGTTTAATTACAAGATTCATGAAAAGGAAATTCTTTCAATTGCTTACTGCTTGAAGAAATGGTGTTCATACCTTTTGAGTCTGATGGTACCCCTTGAGGTTTTAACTGATCACAATTCTCTTAAATATTTCATGAGATCAAAAGTCCTTACACGCAGACAGGCACAATGGGCAAAATACCTCTCCAAGTTCAACTTTACAATCATGTACCGCCACAGGAAACAAGCAGTAGTCCCTGATGCCTTATCATTTTTGGATGACATTTACCCAGGGGGGCAGAACCTTTTCCAATAAAAACCCTGAAAAAGTTACGAAACTCTTCTGTCATCAATCTGCCCAACTCAGTCCAATAATCACTTACCTTCAACACACCGCTGCTGAACTTCAACAAGCTCACATCAACTATCCAAAATTTAAAAAACTTTGCAAGAGTGCAAAATTATTAGATAGTGACTATACTATTTAAAAATAAATGAGTAATTAGTTTATAAAGACCAAATAGTAGTACATAATAATCCTTGAATTAATTTATATATATTTTAGTCACAGAATTATTTTCTGCTTTCTGGTCATCATGAGAAGGATAAAGCCCAACAACTTATTGCACAAGACTTCTATTGGCCTGGTATGACCAAGGAATTAAAAGACAATGTTAGCGCGTGCTATAATTGCAATTTTAACAAGTCCTCAAAACACCAGAAGTATGGGCTGCTCCAGCCACTTCCAATTCTGCCTATTCCTTGGAAGTCATTGTCTATGGATTTCATTTTGCAATTAAAAATTTCTAGTGGTTATGATGCTATTTTAGTAGTAGTAGTATATCAATTTTTGAAGATTGCTTTATTTCTTCACAGTAATGTGACTGCCTCTTCAGAAGAATTAGCTAATTTATTCATGGAACATGTATTTTCAAAACATGGTCTTCCTGATAATATAGTTATTGATTGTGGATCCTTGTTAGTCTCTAGCTTCTATACCTTGCTATGCCAAAATTTGAAGATCACTTGGAACTTATCAACAGCTTACCACCCATAAAAAATGGGCAAACCAAGCAATTTAATCCAATTCTCAAAAAGTATCTTCAAATTTACATTGCCTATCAACAGGAAAAATGGTTGCAATGGCTTCCACTAGCCAAGTTTTCCTACAAAAACTCCACTAATTCCTCCACCAAACAGTTGCCCTTGCAGAGTCTTTATTGTAGAGACCCAACTTTTGCATCTATTCATGTAGCACCTTCTCAACCTGCTGCCAATTATCTCAATCACATTCATTCCCTTAAATTGCAACTTTTAATCAACCTTGAAGCAGCAAGCCAGCCCTATAAGGAGCAAGCAGACTGACTTTGCACTACGGTGTGGGGAATTATTTGGGATTGGGTAAAGTCTAGAAAATAGCTTTCTGGCAGTCACTTGAGGGGGAATTTAGTACTACAACTACTAATAAGATAGATAAATACTAAGGGTGGTTATGAATTGCCTAACCCTCTAAGTACTATATTAGTCTCACAAAAATAAAAGAAAAGAGATTGGTGGCTGATTTTCAGATAGATTTGCTACTATAGTAGTCTCTATCAGACCTAGGATCAAATATTTTCAAGCTTGATAAGGAAGAAATGGTGGAACAGATAGGTGAATTGGAGGAATGAAGCTGAGTAAGGGAAGAGTTCTTTATTTATTCTTACCCTTTATATATATTTTTTATATTGATTTTATTGGTTGCTGATTGATACTCCTTTGATGATACAGGTGAATATTGAATAAGGTTTAAATGTTTGAGGCTATAGTTGATAAATGATGGTGGTGGAGGTAGATGATGATAGCATGAATGGTAGGTGATGATGATTATGGATGGTGATGATGATGGATGGTGATGATTATGATGGATGATGATGAGAGTTGGTGGTAGTTGATGATGATGATTTTCAAGTTATGGGGAATGGTGGTGATGTTCAAAGTTATGGCGTATTGGGTGAAGAATAGTGGTGGTGAGGGTCAAAAGTATGGGTTATTGGGTTGGATCATGGTCAAAAGTATGTGTTGATGATGGTGGATGGTCCAGGGTAATGGTGGTGGCTGATGATGATGATGATGGTGATGGTGATGGTGATGGTATGGCATATGGGATTGGTGATGGTCACATTATGGGTTATGGTATAATGGTTGGGATGGTAATAGTATGGGTTAAGGGTGCCTAGGAGGCATGGTGATCCCTGGAGGGGAGGATGGGGGGATCTGATGTGACCTGGATGGGGGGAGAGAGGCCCTCTATTTATAGACATTCCTGCTCTCAGGGCTGCCCCTGAGGGTCTCCCTGGTACATTGAATACATTTCATGAGGCATTTTGGCTGTTCAGAGGAGGAGGCTATGCAGGATCTACATGCATGCACACCCTTGCATGCATTCCTGTGCTTCATTGATACAGGTGTCCCCTGCATAGATTACTTCTGTATAGTGGTGGTTGGTTATTTGTTTGGTTATTCATGCAGTTCCTTCCATATATTACTTCTGTATGGTGGTGCACAGCCTCTGATCTACTGATGCATGCAGGTTCTTGCACATATTTCTGTGTGGTGATTTTTTTGGTGCTGTATTAATTGCTTCTGTACTGCATGTGCCTGCTTGCATATATTGCTGTGTACAGATGAGGTGATTTTTTTGGTGCTGTATTAATTGCTTCTGTATAGGGTATGTACTTGAAGGCATCCAGGGTATGTCCATGACATTTCACTGAGCTGTGAAACCTGGTAGGGGTATGGGTAGGCCAGAGTTTATTTGAGCTGTATCTTCTAAACCATGAGAGTTAGGGGGTACTTTGGCTGGGTGACTAGGGGTTATTTTTGCTTTAGAATCCAATTTTGAGGTATTTTTGATGATTGGAGCTGTCCTTAGACTAGAAAAGTGAGTGTTATGGCTATGGGTTAGGTTTTGGAGCAGCAAAATGGCTCCAGCCTTTGCAGTAGGACATCAGGTATGGCTCAATGCTTGCAACATTTGCAGTACTTTCACAGCCCAAAAACTCTCTGAAAGAAATCTTTTCCCCTTCAAAGTCAAATAAGTCATCTCTCCCAATGTGTCACCCTTTGCACTTAAGGATTATTGTCTTCACCACTTTGACATGTCCTCTCCTCAGTACCATCTACCTCAGTCTAAAAGCGTGACACAAATGAAAGCACAACATCAATGGTGCAATCCGCTATTTCCTCTGGCTCGCGCTGACCTTCCAATCTCGGCAACCAACTCAGTATATACTTGAAAACTTTGCATTTAACTCCATACCAGTCGACCATCCATTATGAGATCCAATCTCCTTCCCTGGCCAATCAACAGCCTCGGACTTCCATCTTTGGTCATGCATTGTTTGATAGTTTGCATCTACGTCTAACCAAGCCATCACTACTGTATAGTTTGCAATTGGACTAGTCCCTACCCTGCATACACTATTACCTCTCATTCGCATTACCTTTAACGTCACTCGCTCTTATCCCAATTTGTCATGCAATTGTACGCTCAGATTCTATTGTCTTGCACTTACGCTAAGACCTTGGATCTATACCACTGCTTCATTTCCTATTCCATTCCTGTCATTCATTGCCTCACCGCTTCACCTGTAGTTAGCTCATCACCAGGTTGTATCTAGTCACTTTGAATTACCTTATAAGGGCTATCCCCTTGCCTGATGATTGTCTCCTCAGTTAGTTAATTTCATACGTTCTCGCATTTTGCTGCAACCTAGTTATCACATCGGACTCAGGTTGAGTTTCCTTCTTTGGAACACCTTCTATTCATCTCGCCGTTTGTTGAGTGGCATAACCAAGTTGGCACTTTGCAACTGGGTCTCGCTATTTGCACTTGCCCTCGCACTTGGTATTCCTTTGCGCTCACAATCATCTAAGAATTGCCCTATAGTACGTGGGGTGGTTGTGTGACAGTAAATTAACTAACTCAACTCATCTATTGTAGCCTGCCAACCTATAGTAGAATTCTTCTTTTTTGATATCACGTACTTGCTCAACCGGGAACGCTTCCCTTGCCCCTTAAAATGATGAGATCCATTGGGTAGGGAGAACCAGCGCTCCTTGGGCCCAAAAACCCTTAGATCCAGTTCCTCCTTCCAAATCGCCATCTGTGGAACCTCTCAATGATCCTCGGGCTCCTCTACGGGATGCTCCAACGGACCCTCTTGCGGAATTTGCAGACTCCAACCATTCTTCCAATGAAACCTTGACTCGTGGTAGACCCAAGGTTTGCACTACTGCTCTCGAGCCCAATGCTCCAACCCTGCTTTTGACATTGATCCAGGCCCTCACTCATGGTGCCCAGCAATCTAGTCCAAGCACTCCTAGTTTTTGCACTCCAGGCATGAAACAACCTGATCACTTTACAGGAGAACACCCTCATAAGCTTAGATCCTACCTACAGTATTTTAAAATCATCTTTTCAAATGAATCCAACAATTTCCCTTCCAATAGACATAAAGTTATGTATGCTTTGTCCTTCTTAGGAGGTAGAGCCTTGCAGTGGTTTGAACCGTACCTCAAAATTTTATCCAACAACAGTCCCACTTGTATTCTCAACAACTGGGACAAGTTCGAGCAACAATTGTTGACCCTGTTTGGCTATCCCAATGAAGTTCAAAACGCCAAATACAAACTTAATAGTTTAGTTATGAAGGAGAATAGTAGAGCTTCCGTTTATATTTCTCATTTTTGAACCTTGCATTCTTGCATCCAGTGGAACAAGGCCGCTCTTCTATTCCATTTCCGAAAGGGTTTACCGGCACGCTTAATCAAACAGCTCGCAGTTGGAGGTCATAAGACAACCTCGCTTCAGCAGCTAATTGATCGAGTGATTGAGCTTGATAATGGCTATCATGACAAGAATTGCTCTTGGCAAAACAACCATGGACTATCCACCTTGGCTCCAAAGGTGGACAACTCCTCAAAGCAAAACACGACGAACTCAAAACCATCCAAACCGACCCCAACTTTGAACTCCAAATTGAAAGGGAAAGCTGTTGCCAAAACTCCAAAGTTCTTGGACAAGGAAACCTGGATGCTTCGAAGTGAGGAAAAACTGCAAAGGGAAAAGAACGGGCTGTGTATGTATTGTGGAGGTAAACATGATGTTGAAATCTGTGTGAAGCGGTTAGCGCGTGAATCGGTGTAAGACTCCAAAAGGTGCTAGGCCGTGGCAGTTCTGCGGAGGGGAAAGGTGCTGTTTAGGCTGCCCTCCTGAGTGTTACAAAAATATTTAAATGTAACCAAGATCAAGGTCCAGAACCTGGTAAATGAGGAATCAAGGAGTAGAGGATAAGGATGATAATAGTTTGGTAGCAATGGAACAGCACTACCTGAGACAAGATTATGCATGGAAAAAACTTGAACAAAAGAAGTTAAAGTCCCCTTAGAGTTCAAAGAACAAAAGCTGTTGTATGTAAACAACGCCCACAAGCTAATAACTCTGGTCGTCAGCAGAAGATTGGGGATGATCAACTCAAACCCAAGCAACCTCCAGGTTCTCAATGAACCTGCCCAACTCTCCACAATCAAGCGCTTGAAGGGTACCAGATAACTGAGGGTGGCTGTACAAGACAAAGCACAATGTTTAAGAAGCTCTAAAACAAACAGTAACTGATTTGAAGCAAGGATAACCTCAACACTTCTCAAGGGACTCAAGAGTAGGCTGGCAGAATGCAACTCCAAAGAAGCTAAGGGGAGGTATAACACTCCAGGTCTTAAGCTTAATAAGACCTCTTCAATCAATCGTGATTGGCTCCAGGAAGGTGATCAGGGATCAGGACCAGTATGGTCAGAGAAAGGGATCAAGGAGTGGTATGACACACTCAAAAATTCCAACAGACAGAATTTTTCTTCAACCAGCAAGGCTATTGGTTGGTGATAAGGATCAGGGATCAAGGGTTGAGTATGGAGGATCAAGGATCAAAGGTGTGCTGATTTCATTCTGGATTGTTCCATGTTCTGATGATTTTCCGATGATTATCAAAAAGGCAGGGGAGAGCCCCTCCTTATATGGGCAGGAGGCCCTGTTAGACTATATACAATGGATTCTACAAATAGAACGGAAAAGGGAAGGCAACCATGTGGTTGCTTGCGTCCGTCTGTGGATGGGCGCGCGTAACAATACCAGAGTCACCCAACCCTCTTCCAAAGGCGGAAGCGGGTGGGAGAGAGAAATGAACCAAACCGCCGTGGATGTCCGCAGGCGGTCGTTGGCACTCTTCCAAAGGCGGAAGCGGGTGGGAGAGTCCCAGGAAAGGTGACGGATGAAGTCCATGAGAGCGCGGATGGGCGGATAGGAGATTGTTTTGAGAAAGTTGAGTAAATCCTGACGGCCTTGAGATCCATGACTGATAGATCAAGTGCGATGGGAGGTTTGATGGATCCAAGGATTTGCCAAATGCTTGGGGGTGCAGTCGGGATGGATTCAGTAAATCATGGATGAGCGCCGCGCAACGGTAGCAATGAGGAGATGGGGACGCGCAATGACAAAGATGAAGACACGCAACAACAAAGATGAGGACGTGCTATGACAACGGCGGAGATAACAAGCAACGCGGATGAAAGGAGCGCGGCGCGGATTAATGGAAGCGCAGCGCGCGCGCGGGTAAAGGACGGTTCGGATGAGCCTGAGGATAAGTTGTTCAGCCGGACGGTATGTTTGCGCAACAGTTTATGGATTGAGGTCTTAAGGCGGCCAGGGTTTCCAGGATGGGGCACCACAGCGGCTAAGCAGTCAAAAAATTTGCTTGTAGTTTTTCTGATACTCGCAAGGAAAACTACACATTATCTAAATCACCGCAAGTAAATCTTTGCACTTGCGAGTCACTAGGTGCTCCAAGTTTGAGATTTATCCTATTCCATTCCAACAACACTCCTCATCAAGTATTACTCAATTCCGGCGCTAATGTTTCCTTCATCAGTGAATCTTTTGCCACTTCAAAAAATCTTATGCGTTCCAAGATAGATGAATTTCCCATCTATCTAGTAAGTAGTGCAACTGAAACATCTTATTGGGTTTGCCAAAAGGCAAAATGGACCTTTGCATTTTCCAATTTCCCCAGCTTCAAATGGGATTTATTTGTCTTGGCTATACCCGGAATGGATGATACCATTCTAGGCCATGATTTCCTAGTTTACTGGAATCCGGATGTGAATTGGCAAGAAGGAGTAATTAACCTTCAAACCTTGCACCCCCAGAACGCTAACCTTTCCGTCAATCAGGAATTAAACAGCCTACCTGACACCGTCATTGAGTTTGATGACACTTTTCCGCCAGGAGATTTGCAATATCCTGACCTTCATTCTCAAATTCCCTCTTCAGATTTAGGAGTTATTGCTTACCTATCCAGCTTACCTCTTTACTGTTCCTTTGAAGAGAAACAGACACCAAACAAAAGGTGTATTTTGAGCTCCCTAATCCTCTCGCACCATGCAAGCACCTCAAACCTGGTGCTCAAAGATGACAAGATTGAAGATTTAGAAATCATTCAAGAGTCTTTACCTTTGGTTTATCATGATTTCCCTGACGTCTTTTCAGCTGCAAAAGCAGATAAACTGCCTCCATCCCGTCCTTACAATCACAAGATCAAACTTACTGGCCCACCTCCGGCACCAGGACCAGTTTACTCTCTCTCAACGCAAGAATCAATTGCGCTTCAAGACTACATTGCGGAAAATGTAGCAAAAGGATTTCTTTGACAAAGCAATTTGAACACAGGTTCCCCTGTCCTATTCTTACCAAAAAAGGATGGCGGACTTTTCCTTTGTGTTGACTACAGGAAACTGAACCAGGTAACCCGGAAGAATGCCTATCCAGTACCGCCTATGTCACATCTTCTTACCCTCTTCCATGGAGCTACTTATTTCTCAAAGTTAGAACTTCGAGGTGCTTATAACCTAATTTGCATGAAGGAATTTCATGAGTATTTGACTGCAATGAGAACCCGGTTTGGCAGCTATGAGTATACCGTCATGCCTTTTGGCCTCTGCAACGCTCCTTCCACTTTTCAACATTTTGTCAACAACATTTTCTCCAATCTTGTAGGTAAATACCTTGTGCTATATCTCAATGATATACTAGTCTACTTGAGAAACCTTGAAGATCACATTGCACATGTGCAAGAGATGCTACAGTGACTTCGCAAGAATGACCTGTTTGCAAAAGCCTCTAAGTGCGAGTTCCATTCCTCTTCTCTTCATTTTTTAGGTGTCGTAGTCTTGCAGCAAGGACTATTGATGGACCCAGCCAAGAGCAAACACATATTGGACTGGCCCCCACCTTCTTCTGTTAAATCTCTTCAAGTTTTCCTTGGTTTCAGTAATTTCTATAGAAGTTTTATTGCGCGTTACGCCAACAAAACCGTGAATCTTACTAACCTTCTTCAAAAAGACACTCCTTTTATTTTTACCAAACAAGCTGCTTTGGAGTTCAAAGCTCTGAAGAAAGCGCTCACTACTGCTCCAATACTCACTCACTTCAACAAGCTAGGTTGCACTATTGTTGAAACAGACGCAAACAACTATGTGATTGCAGGAGTCATCTAGCAGTTTTCTCCTTCCACTTCTCTCTTTCACCCCGTAGCTTTCGAGTCTTGCAAGTTGCTCGCTGCAGAGCTTAACTATGAGATTCATGACAAGGAACTTCTTGCAATCGTATATTGCTTGAAGAAATGGCGTTCATACCTTTTGAGTCTTAGGGAATCCTTTGAGGTTTTAACTGATCATAATTCTTTGAATTATTTCATGAGTTCAAAAGTCCTCACACGTAGACAGGCGCGATGGGCCAAATGCCTCTCTGAGTTCCACTTTACGATCACGTACCGCCCTGGGAAACAAGCGGTAGTTCCCAATGCTTTATCACGTTGGGACGACGTTTACCCAGGGGGGGGGAGCACCTTTGCCAAAAACAACCCTGAAAACGTTAGGACACTCTTCTCAACCCAATCTGCCCAACTCAGTTTGATCATCGCTTGCTTACAAGATTTGGCTTCCAAACTCCGACAAGCTCAACGCGACGACCCCAAGTGCATCAAATTTGGCAAAAGTTCAAACTTATTAGATAGTAGTTACAGTATAGATGATAATGACTTTTTAGTTTATGATAATTGTATAGTAGTACCAGATAATTCTTGCATTAAGTTAGATATCTTTGAGTCACGGCATGATTCTCAACTTGCTGGTCATTATGGGCAGTATAAAACCTACCAATTGATTGCACAAAACTTCTACTGGCCTGGTATGACCAAAGAAGTAAAAGACTATGTTAGCGCGTGCTATGATTGCAATTGTAACAAGTCCTCAAAACATCGGAAGTATGGGCTGCTCCAGCCACTTCCAATTCTGCCTTGTCCTTGGCACTTGCTGTCTATGGATTTCATCTCTCAATTACCTTTTTCTAGTGGATATGATGCTATTCTAGTAATAGTAGATTTCTTCTTGAAGATGGCTTTATTTTTACGCAGTAATGTGACCGCCTCTTCAGAAGACTTGGCTAACTTGTTCATAGAATATGTATTTTTGAAACATGGCCTCCCTGATAATATAGTTAGTGATCGTGGATCTCTGTTTGTCTCAAGCTTCTGGACCTTGCTATGCCAACATTTGAAGATCACTTGCAATTTATCAACGCCTTACCACCCGGAAACGGATGGGCAAACCAAGCAAGTTAATCAGATCCTCAAACAATATCTTTGAATGTATGTTGCTTATCAACAAGACGACTGCTTGCAATGGCTCCCACTAGCCATATTTGCCTACAACAACTCCACTCATTCCTCCACCAAACAGTCGCCCTTCCAAACTCTTTATGGTAGAAACCCGACTTTCTCTTCCCTTCACATAGCACCTTCTCAACCTGCTACCAATTACCTTGAACAAATTCAATCCCTTCAATCGCAACTTCAAACCAACCTCAAAGAAGCAAACCAGCGCTATAAGGAGCAAGCAGACCAATCTCGCACTGCGGCTCCAACCTTTGCAGTAGGAGATCAAGTATGGCTTGATGCTTGCAACATTCGCAGTACTCGCCCAACTTTCAAACTCTCCGAGAGAAAGCTTGGTCCCTTTAAAGTAGAATCAGTCATCTCCCCTAATGCCTTTAAACTTACTTTACCTGCAAAATGGCAAGGTATCCACCCGGTCTTTCATGTGTCTCTCCTAGAGCCAGCTCAAGTCCTATACCCGGGAAAGACTCATCCCCCTCCTGAACCGGTCACTGTCCTCAATCATCAAGAGTGGGAAGTAAGCTGTATTCTGGATTCCAGGTTACGCAAAGGAAAACTTCAATACCTTGTTGAATGGTATGGCTTCCAGTCTGACGAAGATTGCACCTTGTGGGAACCAGCCCATCACCTTTTCAATTCACCCGATCTGATTCAAGAATTCCATGCGAGCTACCCTTGCAAACCTTGGCAATCATGATTCTTTCCCATCAAATCCCATTCCATTCCATTCCACATTCCATCCCATCCAATCCCATTCCATTCCATTCCACTCCACATTCCATCCCATCCAATTCCATTCCATTCCACTCCACATTCCATCCCATCCAATCCCATTCCATTCTACTCCACATTTCATCCCATCCAATCCCATTTCATTTCATTTTACATTTATCTTACTTAATCACATTCCATCCCATATTCCATCTCATTAAAACTTATCTTATTTCACCATCATTTCATCATTTAATTCCTCAATCTCACTGTTTTATTCTTTTCTCATTTTCCCCTTCATTTCCACTTATTATTAAAAATAATAATAATAATAATAATAATAATTCTATTTTTTAATATAAAAAAAAAATACATTAAACTACAAAGTTTCTTTTATTTCTTTTTCCGCATCCTCCCAATTCGCCGTCAATTCCGCAACCATGGACCAAAAGGTATCAAGGTCTTCATTGTTGATCAATGCGGACCTTCTTCAAAGTACCAGCACTTCCGTTACAATGTGCCTTTCAAAAATCTCCTTGCATCTTGCAACCCGAGCTTGCTTTGGCCAAGCATTCCATCCACCTTCCTCCAAGAGCTCTTCATACGCTCTCTTCCTTTGGCCACACAACGTGCCTTCTCCAATATCGTCCGTCAGGCGCCTTGCATCTGTTTTGAAGGGCAATAAAATTTGGACTGGATCCGCTTTGCCTCGGCCCTCCATTCCTTCCGTCCCAGCCAATTCCTCCCTTCAATCTCCTTCATTTCCTTCTTCTAATTCACCCGCTTCCTCTTTGTTCTCTCCACTTCCGTTTCCTCCATTTTCCTCTTCTCTTTCCACTGCGTTTTCTTTTCCCTCCCTTCCTTCCTTGGTGATAACTCCTACTGGTTCTGCACTGGATACCTCGCCTTGCACCTTGGCATTCATCTGGGTCCCCGGGTTTTCAGTTGGCGGTCCCCAGTAAGGTGGTGGTGGTGGTGGCGTGTTGGTAGTATATCTTTGAAAACAAGGCAACACTAGCAAACAAGCAAACAATTAGTTACTATTTCAAGTTCATTAGTTATTCCTGATTAGTTTAGTACTCACCAGGAACTCGCCTCCCCAAGTATTCAATCTCCGGCAATGGTGGTATTTTGTAATTGACCCTTGGCGCGGACCTAAGACTTTGCATCTCCCTCGATGATTCCAAAGGACCCTCAATGGTCAACTCAACATTTATAGGGAAGTTGCAAGCCACCTTGCAAAGTCAACATTGCTCGCACTTGCCTCAGAGACCTCGTACAGCAGTACTGGGAATACAACGCTTGTTGCGGCGAATACAGTTTTTGCAACAGCAGGATGACAATGACAACATTTTTACAAAATTTATAAAAATTTATTGGGTAATGAATTAAGTAATGTATAAGCCTATACAGTGATAATTAAACAACTTGAGATCAATGGAAAAATTTACCTGAACGCTTGCAGGAGCTCGCGTCTTTATACCCGGGCAACTGTCACGCTTCGCACTTAAGGATTATTGTCTTCACCACTTTGACATGTCCTCTCCTCAGTACCATCTACCTCAGTCTAAAAGCGTGACAAAAATAAAAGCACAACATCAATGGTGCAATCCTCTATTTCCTCTGGCTTGCGCTGACCTTCCAATCTTGGCAACCAACTCAGTATATACTTGCAAACTTTGCAGTTAACTCCATACCGGTTGACCATCCATTATGAGATCCAATCTCCTTCCCTGGCCAATCAACAGCCTTGGACTTCCATCTTTGGTCATGCATTGTTTGATAGTTTGCATCTACGTCTAACCAAGCCATCACTACTGTATAGTTTGCAATTGGACTAGTCCCTACCCTGCATACACTATTACCTCTCATTTGCATTACCTTCAACGTCACTCGCTCTTATCCCAATTCGTCATGCAATTGTATGCTCATATTCTATTGTCTTGCACTTACGCTAAGACCTTGGATCTATACCACTGCTTCATTTCCTATTCCATTCCTGTCATTCATTGCCTCACCGCTTCACCTGTAGTTAGCTCATCACCAGGTTGTATCTAGTCACTTTGAATTACCTTATAAGGGCTATCCCCTTGCCTGATGATTGTCTCCTCAGTTAGTTAATTTCATACGTTCTTGCATTTTGCTGCAACCTAGTTATCACATAGGACTCAGGTTGAGTTTCCTTCTTCGGAACACCTTCTATTCATTTTGCCGTTTGTTGAGTGGCATAACCAAGTTTGCACTTCGCAACTGGGTCTTGCTATTCGCACTTGCCCTCGCACTTGGTATTCCTTTGCGCTCACGATCATCTAAGAATTGCCTTATAGTACGTGGGGTGGTTGTGTGACACAATTCTTTTGAACTTAAATTAAAGGTATCCATCTGGCCTTTCATGTTTCCCTCCTAAAGCCAGCTCAAATCCTGGACCCAGTCAGGAATCATCCCCCTCCGGAACTGTTCAATGTCCAAGACCATCTAGAGTTTGAAGTAAGCCATATTCTGGATTCCAGGTTACCCAAAGGAAAACTTCAATACCTTTTCAAATTGAATGGCTTCCAGTCCAACAAAGATGGAACCTTGTGGTAACCATCCCATCACCTTTGCAACTCTCCCAATTTTTTTAAGAATTCCATGAAAAATACCCTTGAAAACCTTGCCAATCCTAATTCCATCCTTTACAATCCCATTATGCATTACCATTCTATTCCATATCATCTGTCCCATCACATTTTCCATTCCATCTTATCCTATTTCCCTTTCATTTTCTTAAAATTTGTTTCTTTTTTAAACCTTTGATTTTCTATGTTTATTTCAAGTAAAAATTCTATCTTTCAAAAAAAAATATGTATATATAATAATAAATAAAAAATAAAATTAAAATTAAAATTACATAAAAAATTACATAAAAAATTACAAAGGTTCCTTTATTCCTTTTTCTGCTTCCTCCCAATTTTTGTCAACTCTGTTACCATTGACCTAAAACCTCCCAAGTATTCATCATTTATTAATCCCAATATTTGCCCAACACCAGAACTTATGCAACCAGATGTTATTTGAAGATTTCCTTGCATTTTGCGGTTTGATCCCTCTTTAGCCAGGTATTCCATCCACCTTTCTCCCAGAGCTCCTCATAGGCTCTCTTCCTTCAGCCTTGAAACAAACCATCCTCAAAATTGCCATTCAACCACCTTGAATCAGTTTCAATTGGCACCACAACTTGCCCCTGGTCTTCCTTTCCTTGGGGTTCGAGTCTATTTCCTTCCACTCCATTTCCTCCCAGTCCATCTCCTTCCATTCCAACTCTTTCCTCCTTTCCTGTTCCATTACCTTCCTTTTTCCCCTTTCCTCCGTTTCCTTCATTTATTCCTCCTTGTTCCATTCTGTTCCCTCCTTCCAATTCCACCCATTCTTCCCTTGCCTCCTTGGTCATTGCTTCAACTTGCCCCTGGCCTTGCACCTTGCTTTGAACCTGGGGATTCATCTGGTTTGCTTGATACTTGCTTGATGGCCCAAACAATTGTGGTGGTGGCAGTGGTTTATTAGTTGTGTATCTCCTAAATCTTGGAAATACTATAAATAACAAAATTTAAATTATATTAGTTTCATTATTCATTGTAGTCACTCTCTAGCCTTACTTACCAGGGTTCTGGATTCCCAAGAACTCAATATCCAGCACTGGAAGTATATGATAGTTTAATTGTGGTGCATACCTGTGACCTTTTACTTCACTTGTGAATGATACTGGGGTAGTGACCACCAGCTTGCTTTTTAAATGATCTGTACAAGCAACTTTTCAAAGACAGCATTGTTTGCATTGGCCTTGGAGGCCTTGTGCAGCAGTACTAGGGACACATTGCTCACGTTTGCAAATGCAGTTTTTGCAACAATGAGAAAATGATGAAGGCATATTTAAATCACATATTTATTTTAAAGCAATAAAGTATAATGATATTAGGGGTATCCAGTAGTTAAAAAAATTTTGGAATTGATAGGAAAATCATCTGAAAACTCACAGGATTTCACATCTTTATACCCAGACAACTGTCATGCTTCAAGCTTAAGGGTTATTGTCTTCTCCACTTCAACATATCCTTCTCCTCAGTACCATCTAACTCAGTCCATAAGCGTGACACAAAAAAGCAAAAAATCAATAGTGCCTTCTGCTTACCTCCTCTGGCTTGTGTAAAGACCTTCCAATCTTGGCAACTGAATCAGTATATACTTGCAAATCTTGCAGTTAACTATACTCAGGTCAACCATGCATTTTTGCTTTGATCTTCTACGCTGGGTATCATCAACCCTCAGACTGCCATTCTTGGTCACGCACTCACACTAGCTTGCCTTCATGTCTAGAAAGCCACATCAACTGTATAGTTGCAAATGGACTAGTAACTGACCCTGCATAAGCTGTATCTTCACATTTGCATTGTCTCACATCTCATTCCTTCCTGTCTCATCCATTATGTCTTTGTACACTCATATTCTTTTGTCTGGAACCTACGCTATGACCTCAGAAACAAATTTACTTTTATTTTATTTCCCATTCCCTTCCTTCCATTCATTGACTCACTGCTCTCTAGGTGTAGATGACCATCCATTGGGTTGTATCTAGTCACCCTTGAACTACCTTATAAAGGCTGTGTTGCCTTGCCAAAGATAGTCTCCTTAGTTAGTTAATTTCATTTGTTCTTGCATCTTGCTAAAACCAGTCTTCAAATTGGGCTTGGCTTTCTTTTCATTCATTAAGTTTGCACTTTGCAGTTAGCCTTGCTACCTTGCATTTTCCCCTTGCAATCAGTCTCTTCCTTTGTTCTCAGGATCATCTAAGATTGCTGTATAGTACATGGGGTGGTTTTGTGACAGTTATTTCATCTCTGTTTTGGCTGGTTTGCTACAATGGCCCAGGAATACCACATTTTTCTGGATAATACTTCATCATTGTGAATTCATAAGGTTCCAAAGTACCAGGGAGCAAGATTTCAAATATAATCCCCTGAATTAGAGTTGTTAAAGAACCCCATTCTGTATAATCTTTGGCACCTATAAAACCTCTGTGTTATTTAAAAACAAAAGAAATTAAACCAAACCAATTCAACTTGCACCATGACCAATAATCAAAATCATTTTTGGATTATTGTAAATTATTCAAAGGAATATATATCTATCCTTTTTACTCAATCACTTATGTTAGCTAAAGGATTGCAAGGATCCTGGAATCTCAAAGCTGAAACTGAATTTGATCCAATCAGAGAGTCAATAAAAAAGATATTTTGCTCCAAAAGGTTTGGGGGTAGTTTGAAAAAAATTGGTGCAATACCAAAAATAAAAAATGAAAAATGGGAAGAGATGGCATAAATTTTAAAAATAAAAATAAATTCTTATTCATTTCAATTATTTGCTAATGCAAAACAAATTCCTGGAAATATATAGAAATCAAATCTTGTTCCAACATAAAAACACAAAAGTGATTTATTAATATTTTTAAATATATATTTATTAAAATATGTAAAAATTTGAAATAAAATGAAATAAAAGAAAAACTTATAATTTTTTATTCTTTTAGTGGAATCAACTCAGAAAACCTTCCAATTCTGTGACCTAATTGAGCAAGAACTCCTTGAGGATGTCTCAAACCCTGAAGCCTAGGAATTATCCAAAGATTTGATTGTAAATCACCAGGAAACTCTTGGGTTTCCCAATAAGGACAATTTCAACCCTAAAAATGCATTAGTTCCTTTAAAATTAAACTTAACTAAGACCAAAAATAAAAATAATGAACTAAAAAACACAAAAATATTTTTATTATTTTGACCAGTTTTTAAAAAGAAACTTTTGTATATTTTCAAATCTTCTCTGCAATGTTCTAAAACAGACTGAACACACAAGCAACTAGAGGAGCCACATCCTATGAATCTCTGCCCAGAGGAACCCTCACCTCCAAGTATGCCAGTAGCAACTACAAGGGAAGAACTGAAACCCACAACTCTAGCTCTGCATGCCCTGGAGAAAACCTCTGCAGTGGAAAATACCCCCCCATCAGAGATAATCCCTGAATTTCCGCACCTGAAAACCTCAACATTGGAGAGTAGTCCATTTCCCCATGCCTCATCCCAGGAGTTTTCTGCTTCAATTCTGCCTCCCCAGATGGAACTAGCCAAGGAGTAAAAGATAATTCAACTGGTCAAAGAGCACAGGAGTTATTTCAAACAGTTCAAGGCAGCTCAGTCCCAAGGGGAAGTACCAGGCATGATCAAGGCCATCTCCCAAACCAAAGCAACACAGATAGCTTTTCAAAAGATGATAACCAGAAAAGAAGTAGAAACTTCTGTGAAAATTGGAATAGTTGCAATAAATCAGCTCAATTAAAGGGCAAAGACTCCCAAAAGAGGAGATCCTCCTCCCATCAGAAATTAAAGGAAAAGGACCCCAAAGATTGTAACAAGAATATCTCTCTAGCCCAAAAGTGGAAGATATTTTACCATCACTAAATTTTCATGATTTTATTTCCTTTACCAATGATTTACGGCACAATTTCAGAATTTTTATCAGTAACCTTGATAAAAATTTATGAGCACTTAGACAAATTGAACTTAACTTTGTCCAAAGATGAAAAATTCACTACTCATGTGAGTTTTTTACACAACCCAAATGGGCTGTGTGGCCCACTACACGGCTACAATTGAGTTGTGTGGCCTCTACACAACTTGACTGTAGTCGTTTAGCCCCCACACAACGGTTCTGTGTTGTGTGGCAGCCCACACGACTACATTCAAGCCGTGTGGGGCTGTACATGAATTAAATGTGGTTGTGTAGCATTCCACACAACTACATGTGTTGTGGACCAAAATAAAAAAAATAAAAAAGTAAAATAAATTGAATAAAAATTCAAAAAAAAAAAAAACAGAAATCAACCAAAAAACCAAAATATGTTGTTAAATTCGCAACCCTGGGGTTGCAAATGGATATATATATATATATTTGCTTTTTTTTATCTTATTTTTTTATTTTAATCAAAAAATGAAGGATAAAAGATAAATAAAAAATAAAAAATAAATAAAAAATAAATAAAAAATAAATAAAAAATAAATAAAAAATAAATAAAAAACAAAAAAAATTAATCAATCCATTCAATTAAAAATATGAATATATAAAAAAATATAAAAAAATAAAATGAAATCAATAAATAAATAAAAAAATTAATTAAATAATTAAATTAAAAATATAAATATAAATATAAATATAAATATAAATATAAATATAAATATAAATATAAATATAAATATAAATATAAATATAAATATAAATATAAATATAAATATAAATATAAATATAAATATAAATATAAATATAAATATAAATATAAATATAAATATAAATATAAATATAAATATAAATATAAATATAAATATAAATATAAATATAAATATAAATATAAATATAAATATAAATATAAATATAAATATAAATATAAATATAAATATAAATATAAATATAAATATAAATATAAATATAAATATAAATATAAATATAAATATAAATATAAATATAAATATAAATATAAATATAAATATAAATATAAATATAAATATAAATATAAATATAAATATAAATATAAATATAAATATAAATATAAATATAAATATAAATTATTAAAATGAAATGAAATAAAATTAAATTAAATGAATAAATAAATAAATAAATATATCAAAAATAAATTAATTAGTTGAATTAAATTAAAAATATAAATACAAATAAATATAAATAAATAAAATTAAATAAATACTTAAGTTAAAATTGTTTTTTTTTGCCATTTGCTACCCAAAATGAGTCGCGTGGCGCGGTTTGCGACCCATAATGGGTCCCACACGGCCATTCACAACTCACCTGAGTTTCAAATTGCTGTTTGCGACTCAAATAGGTTGCAAATGGCTATTTGCGACCCATTTTGGGTTGGGAATTGTGCCATGCAACCCATCTTTGGTAGTGAAAGGGGGAGGCGAGGTTTCAAATTCAGCATTGGCCAAAAATCAATAATTAATTAATTAATTAATTAGAAAATGAATAGATAGATAGATAAAAAATAAATAAGAATTGTGTTTGGAACAACCTATTTGACGTTTTTATGGTCCCCCACGCGTTGATTGGGTTTTGAGGGGCCCTGAAAAACTCCCACCTGACTGGGATTTGTGAATTTATCATCAACCATCTTCAAAATATATCACTCTCAACCAGGAGAGGTAAATTCACATGAAATTGAGATGTTTTCAAGCCAAATGAAACAAAAAATAAATCAAGGTAAAATATACCAAGTCAAACATATGCAAGCCGCTTTCCCTAATATCATAGAAGAGCTCCTCCTCTCAGTCAATTTTATTAAGGAGGATCTCAGAAACTCAACTCATACTTCTGCTTCCCATTTGACTAAAAAAACAGATTTGATGAGTCATAAGTTTGACCTAGAAATTTGTATGATCAGAAATGATCTTAGAGACCTTAAAGTAAGTCTTACCAACCCCTGGGGCGGTAAAAAATAGGAAAAAAACCTCCAAGACTTAATACTACCCCTAGTGCACCACACAGATGGGGAATTTCTAGGAGTGAAACCTTTAGGCCTAGTTGTACACCTGAAGTAGAAGAATCATTGAAACTACTTAAAACCATAAATTAATGGCCAAAAATTTCTGTAGAAGGAGAATATAACCATATCACCTTCAATAAAATCCTTCACTAAACTTTGGAATCCTATGAAATCCCAGAAGCTATTGCTGTAGTAAGACTAGCAAGATTCTTTGAGGGAGTTGCCCTTGAGTTTTTTATCTGTAAGAGTGAAGAAGGAGGCTCCCTATACTGGAATTATTGGAAATCATTTTTCAAAGAAAAGTTTGGAACTAGAATCCGGAAGAGAAGGATGATGATGAACGTTGAATCCTCCCGCTGTGACCCTTCCAAAGACAAACCTCTTAAGTGGTGTTTAGAACAGTAGCAGAGTTTAGACTTCTTCTTTCCTGAAGAAGATAGAGAATATTTCAACAAAAAACACCACAAAATCTGTGAAGGTAAAATCAACCACATTTTGAGATGTATAATTTATATGGTTTCTGACCTTGCAACTCTCATCAGTTTTATTGAGGATGTAATAGACATGAGAGGGTTAGAGAAAAATCTAATTAGACCCATAGAACCTAATCCTAGGATCAGAGAAGATTGCAATGTTTCAACCAAAGATAATCAAGACCCTTTTGCTCCTGAAAATAAGAAACCTTCATAAGCTAAAGAAAAGGTATGCTTTAATTGAAACCAAAAAGTTCATCTCAGACCATATTTTCCCTCAAAAATAAGGAGGATTAATTTGGTAGAAGGAGAATAAAATGAGGAACCCAACCCCAACCATGATGACACTGAAGGGTAAGTATTAGACCTTGAACTCATTATAACTAACCCCATCAATTTTATAGAAAGGAAAATAGAATATTCTCTTGGTTAAAACCCTGTTAATGGAGACCCCAACTTACCCCAGAAATGGAGCCCTAGCATGAAAATCCAACATGTATCAGAAGCCAAGGCTCTTCTTCTGAAGCATTCTGTTGTTAAAATCTAAACCTCTTGTAAGACCCGCTATGATATAGGACTAATACAAGGATCTCCTGTTAAAATTCTATTACATATTGGAGATTTCTGTTCTTCTGTTGTGACTATATACTTGTAAAAAAAAGATCCAAACTGGAAATAAAATTTTCTCCCTGTCCCCCAATCCAATTTTAGCAGCTGAAATTTTTCCTTGAATGCTATAGGAGTATGAACCACAGATATCATATTACCTCAAAAAAAAGGATCTCTCAGACTGAAAGTAGAATTTTCAGTACTCCAGAATTTTTATGTTGTGAGAATTATTGGCCCACAAGCTTAGTCAAAGAGCATTAATTAAAGCAAAAGAAATGCTGAGACAATAATGTCTTATGATTGATCCTTCATATGAGGCAGAGGCAATGGCACACTTGTGAATGTGAATGAATGAGTGAATGAATGACTGGAAAAAAGCAGGGAGAAGAGCTCCTTAAATACAAAAGATGGTGCTCATGTGGAGCTCATTTAATGACAAGAAAAAGGCAAAAATTCCGCCCCAAATGGGCTCTAAAGGCTCTACAAGCCTTGCTCATTGGTTTGGGCTTACTCAGCCCACTTGGAATTAGTCCCTGAACCCTTATGACTAGTCTGTACTGGTCAAATTTGGTGTCTCCACCCTTACTGGGCTGAACCAGCCCTATCTGCTGTTCAGACCCTGGGTTTTACCTCTGTGACCTCATTGGTCCCTGTTTACCAACTTACATGGCTGGTTGCCTCCTGAAACCAGCCCCTGGGCCTCAGATTGGCCAGGGTGGACCCAGAAACAACCTGTGTCCGGTCAAACTTACAGGGGGGGTGTGACCAGCGGACATGCGTGTCCCCCCCCCTCTCTTCCTCAATCCCTGCAGGGAGCGGTCAAATCCTCCCCCAGGGAAACACAATTGGTTTGGCGGGCTGGGAGGTGGTCAAGCCCACCCAGCCCCAGGTCACCTCCCCCTTGGTAATGGGGGGGGGGGGGGGGGGGGGGGGGAGATGGCCCCTGAAACACTTGGTTGCTCCACACATGAGGTGAGGGGGTGATCAATTCCCCTCCCACCTTGCTGGTTGCCTTGTTGCGGCCGGCCTGTTTGGTCAATACATGGGGTGGGGGGTGATCCAATCCCCTCCCACCTTGCTGGTTGCCTTGTTGTGGCCGGCCTGGTTGGTTGAGGACCAGCCAGCCTCCTCTCCCCTTTACGGCCAAGCAAGGGGAGGGAGGGAGGCAGGGGCCGCCGGCCCCATGCCACCGCAACCAACTGAGCAATGAAAATGGGGCCACGGCCCCGCACACAAGCGGGTGGGGGACTCCAAAAGGAGCCCCCTGCCCCATAGAACAGCCCCACGCGGGTTGTTGGGCCCCAGAGAGAAAAAAGTGCCCCGCACAGGCAGCAACACGGGCGGCGGCCACAATTGGCCCCCAAGGCCCAAAGACCACAAAATGCATACTTTGGCGGGCCAGCCCGTCTGGCCAAGTATGTCAAAAATAAAGCTTGGGCCCAGTTATGCCCATATAAGCCTGTCTGGCTAAGGTGGCCCATCCACCCTGGCGGGCCTGTTAAGGCCTGTTTCCCAATAGACCTAGAAAACATGGTTTGGTGCACAAATTCCCAAAACCAATAACATCCACATAGGCCCATGTGGCTCACGTGACGTCCAATTTGCCGTAGAGGCCTGTTTGTGCATCCCATTTGGATAAGGTACTAATATACAAATTACCTGAGTGCATCAGTATTTTAACAAACCCCCTTAATCCAAAAGGGATGCCATACGCATACTAGACACAAAACCTTGATTTTTTTCCTATCTAACACCTTAGTTAAGATATCTGCAATCATTGCTCCAGTGGGCATGTACCGTAAAACTATCTCTCTGCAGTTCACTGCATCACGTATATAGTTATAATGAACATCAATATGTTTTTTTCTTGAATGGAACACTTGTTTTTCTGCCAATGCAATGGCACTCTTATTATCAGAATACAACAACGCAAACCCTTGTGGTTTATGAGTATCCTCTAAGACCTTTCTCAACCACTTTGCCTCTTGTGAGGCTGACAGTTACACTCTGTACTCTGCTTCTGTTGATGAAAGACTTGTTGCTGACACCTTCTTAGACATCCATGACACTAGATTCTTTCCTAAAAAGAATACACAACCACTTGTTGATTCCCTAGTGTTACCATCTGCCCAACTTGCATCAGAATAACCAACCAAATCAAACTTTTCTGACTTTAAAAAATGCAGTCCCAGACTGCTTGTTCCTTTAAGATACCTCATAAATATCTCAAAAGCAGACCAATGCCTCATGCTTGTTTTCTCTAAGTGTTGTGACAGGATGCCAATTTCATAAGCAATATCTGGCCTTGTACACTGCCCCAAATAATTTAGCAATCCAATAGCTGACCTATAATTGTTCCCGGATTGGACAAACTCCAGATGCTCTTCATCTGTAGAATCTTCTAACCAAATTTTAGACTGCATTGGAGTACCAAAATCCTTTTCATCCTCTAAGCCATACTGCTTAAGTAAAGCTAACACATAATGGTTTTGATCCAAGTTGATCCCATTATTGCTCTTACTAAATTTCATTCCCAGCACCTGTTGTGCCAGGCCAAGATCTTTTATCTTGAACTCCTTTTTGAGTGCCTCCATGACTCTCTCTTTACCATTCCCAATAATGATCATTTCATCAACCCATACAAAAAAAATTTCATCCTTTCTCACAAAGAGAAAAGGGTTGGCCTCACTTGTCCTGAAACCAATCTCTATCAGTTGCTTAATCATGGTGTTATACCATGACCTAGCTGCTTGCTTCAATCCATACAGGGATCTACACAGCTTTAGGGCATATTCCCCTTTATCATCTGAGAGGAAACTTCTTACACAGATTTTCTTCATAGTTTCTGGTTTGGTCCCTACCAGTCATTCCTTGAAACCGTCAGGAATTGAAATATAAACAGTCTCCTCTTCTCCAAGTTTTGCATTCAAGTATGCAGTCACAAAATCAGCCTGTCTGATTTCTTCACCCAATTCTACTTCCAAAGCAATGATGTACTTGAAGGTGGACATCCTTCCAGTTGTTGAAAAAGTTTCTTGATAATCAATACCCTCTTTCTGTTTGAAGCCTTGTGCAACACATCTATCTTTGAACCTCTTCAAAACTCCATTAGTATCAAACTTCTTATTCAACACTAACCTAGACCAAACAATGGTCTTTCCTTTTGCAACTAAATCCCGCGTAAACACTTCAAACACACTATTATTTTCCAGAGAATCAAATTCCTCAAAAATAGCTGTCTTCTAATTGGCTCTATCATCAGAATTCATAGCTTGGCCAAAGCTATTTGGGTTAACCCTATTACTCTTTTCTGAACTTAACTGTTGAATCTCATTAAGCATACATTGTTACCAAAACGTATCTTCTTCATATTCTCCAGAAGCATAATTGGAATTCCATTCCCCATACCTATCAACAGGTATCCTACTCCTTCCACTTTTTCTAACTGGAGGTGGAGGCTCATCAGGTTCTGATTCCACAGACTCCCCTGAAGTGGGTACTGAACCCTCCTGTGGCAGATCTTCCATCTCAACATCATCACTAATGATATTCTCTACAGAATCTGCTGGTGAAATAGGCTCTTATGCTATTTCCTGATGTGATTCCTTAAAAGCACTATCTTCACTCCTTTTGAGTGGAAAGGTAAATTCTTCAAATTTTAAATCCCTACTACGGATAACCTTTCTTGTCCCTGGTCAATAAATCCTGTATGACTTACTTATTAAATCATAGCCTACAAGTGCCCCTGTTCTGGCTCTAGGATCAAACTTTGAAACCATTTCATTATGGTGGACACTATAATACACTAAGCAACCAATTTTTCTTAGGTGTGATGTTTTAGAGTAAAATTTCCAAAACAGATAATACAGACTTTTCCCATTAACACTTACAATATTTTGCAACAGACACACTGTGCAAACCAACTCAGCCCATAAAAACTTTGGTAACCCAGATTGAGACATGATAGTTCTGACTTTTTCCAACAGAGTCCTATTCATCCTCTCAACTATTCCATTGTTTTGTGGAGTACTTGCAGTAGTAACTATATGAGTGACACCATAATCATTCAACAGTTTCTCAAACTCTTTACTCACAAACTCACCCCCTCCATCAGTAATAACCCTCTTGATCTCCCTCATCAGACCATTCTTTCTCCAGACTTTGAAGATTACTGAAACCTCCTCTGTGTTCTGATCCTTTGATCTTATTGGTTTCACCCAAACATAATTAGTTTCTGTATCAACCAAATTGATGAAGTACTTTCCCCCCCCCCAAGGGACACTGGTGAATATGGCCCTGCCAAATCAATAGAAAATTCCTCTCTAGGAACTTCTGTGCAATCTCTACTCTTTTAGAACACATTCCTGGTCTTGGCCCCTCAAGTAAAACTTTTACAGTTTCTGTCCTTTACCTTATAGCCACTTCTGTTGTGAGCAACAGTGCTCAGAGCTGAAAACTTGAACAAGTTTGCACAGAGAAACTTATTCTGAACTTGTTCACTCAGGATAGTTCTCTCATTCAAATCAATAACAAAATTATCTTCTTTAAGATAAAAAATCTGGAAACCTTTCTTCCAGAGAACTCCAAGAGACACAAGGTTATAAGGCAAATCCGGTACATAGAACAGTTTATCAAAAGATATTTTGAAACCCAAGTGATTTTCAAGAATAACTTTTCCAATTCCTTTAATCTGAATTGTTCTTCCTTTTTGGCCAATATTTAGAACACCATCAAAATCTCTAAGATTTGTAAAAAAAATTGGCTCAAAAAACATTTTTTCTGTACAACCATAATCAATCAAAACAAGAACATCCTCCTTCAATCATCCTACAAGGAAAGAAGAATTATCAGCCACTGATAAGTTCTTATCATCAAGATTAAGATTACATACTTCATAATCAATCAAGTCCATTTCTTGATCCTCATCAATTTTGGCCTTCTTGTTGAGGACTTGTTCCTCAACAGCTTGTTCCATTGAAACATCCACTGCCACCATAGCAACATTTTCCATGGCAAGGTTGAACTCTTTGTCTTCCTTTTCAACTTCCTTGGATTTCTTCCTCTTCTTGGCCTCCTTGCAATCCTTTGCATAGTGCCCCTTCTTCTGAAAATGATAACACAAGAACTTTGATAAATCCCTTTTGGCCTTTGCCTTCTTCCCGTATTTTCCTATCTTTCCCACCAGAGCAGTTCCTGTGCCCTCCCTCATTTTAAATTGAAGATCATCCTTTTCAATCCTTCTAAGCACATCCTCTTCTCCAGGAAGGGGATCCAATTGAGATATAATCCTAACCAAGGACTCATATTCTTTTGGTAGCTTTTGAAGAATTAAGAGTAACAAACACTCAGGATCCATGTTCAGCCCAGATGACTTGAACTTAGCAATACTTGATCTTGCCTCCCCCAAATATTTTTTGCAGTTGACAAATTTCAACTTGAACAACTTATTGAAAGCAATCCCCTTCTGATGACCAGAACCACCAGCATACTTGGCCTTGAGCATTTTCCATAAAACACTCCCCATCCTCTTATGTTCCTCTTTGAGAGTATCAGCAAACCATGCAATATGACTCTCATCCAGATGTCTAAGAATAAGATGATAGGACTTCTTCTCCACCTATGAACTCATCAAAGTGTCATCTGCGTCCATAATCTCCCCGCAATAAATTTTTTCCAACTCACGGTCCATTAAGGCAGACCAAGCACCATAGTTTTGACCATTCAACACAATCTTGGTGGAGCTGGACTCTGGGATATAGAAGATTTCCTTGGAAAACTTGAGGTCTTTGAGGTTGTCCAAAGTAAGGTATAAGGGTCTATTCTGCTTGGAAGTAATGATGATGATGGTACTGATAATTTGTGAGAATTATTGGCCCACAAGCTTATTCAAAGAGCAGTACTTAAAGCAAAAGAAATTCTAAGACAATAATGTCTTATGATTGATCCTTAATATGAGGCAGAGGCAATGGCACACTTTTGAATGTGGATGAATGAGTGAATGTATGAGTGGAAAACATCAAGGAGAACAGCTCCTTAAATAAAAAAAGATGGTGCTCATTTGGAACTCATGTAATGACAAGCAAAAGGCAAAAATTCCGACCCAAATGGGCTCTACAGGCTCTACAAGCCTTGCTAATTGGTTTGGGCTTACTCAGCCCACTTGGAATTAGTCCCTGAACCCTTATGACCAGTCTTTACCTGTTGAATTTGGTGTTTCCACCCTTACTGGGATGAACAAGCCCTAGTTGCTGTTCATACCCTGGCTGTTTGTGCCTTACAACCAGCCTGTTTTACTTCTGTGACCTCATTGGTCCCTGTTTACCAACTTACATGGCTGGTTGCCTCCTGAAACCAGCCCCTTGCCCTCAGATTGGCTAGGGTGGACCCAGAAACAACCTGGTTCCAGTCAAACTTACAGGGGGGGGGGGGGTGACCAGCGGACATGCGTGTCCCCCCCCCCCCCCTCTCTTCCTCAATCCCTGGAGGGAGCGGTCAAATCCCCCCCCCCCCCCCCCAGGGAGCCCTGGAGATTGATTCCCCCAGGGAAACACAATCAGTTTTGTGGGCTGGGCAGTGGTAAAGCCCACCCAGCCCCAGGTCACCTCCCCCTTGGTAATGGGGGGGGGGGGGGGGGGGGGAGATGGCCTCTGCAACCCGGGGTTGCTCCACACATGAGGTGGGGGGTGATCAATTCCCCTCCCACCTTTCTGGTTGCCTTGTTGTGGCCGGCCAGGTTGGTCAAATCATGGGGTGGGGGGGTGATCAAATCCCCTCCCACCTTGCTGGTCCTCTTGTTGTGGCCAGCCTGGCTGGTTGAGGACCAGCCAGCCTCCTCTCCCCTTTGCAGCAAAGCAAGGGGAGGGAGGCAGGCAGGGGCCTCCGGCCCCCTGCTGCTGCAACCAACTGAGCAATGGAACCGGGGCCGCGGCCCTGCACACAAGCGGGTGGGGGGACTCCAAACAGAGCCCCCTGCCCCATAAAACGGCCCTGCAACTGGCCCCAAGTGGGCTGCAACACGGGCAGCGGCAACAATGGGCCGCCAACTCCCAAATACCACAAAATGCATACTTTGGAGGGCCAGCCCATCTGGCCGATTATGTCCAAAATAAAGCTTGAGCCCAGTTATACCCATATAAGGCTGTCTGGCTAAGGTGGCCCATCCACCCTGGTGGGCCTGTTAAGGCCCGTGTCCTAATAGACCTTAAAAACATGTTTTGGTGCACAAATGCCCAAAACCAATGACATCCACATAGGCCCAGATGGCCCACATGATGTCCAATGGGCCGTTGAGGCCCATTTGTGCATCCCATTTGGATTACACACTGATATGCACATGACCTGAGTGCATCCATATTTTAACATATGTGAATACTTCATTCTTGGGAGCAACACCCTCTGTCTACATGAGATAGATGTGTTCCAGAGAAAAGGAAGGTACTTCATGGTAGGAGCTGGCTGGAACAGAAATTCCAAATATGCAAAAGAAATACCATTTAATCTGAATCAACTTATGAAAAGCACTTGGAAGCTTTTAGAAAAGAATATTTCTCACAAGCAGAACTTGAATACCAACTCAGTGAAGACCAGAAAATAGATATCCTTAATGTTTTGTTTTGAGAATCAGATTTCCTTCTGTACCAAACATCACCCCATTGGGAACATAAAAGGAAATGATATGATCCTCAAACTCACTATCAAGCCTCCTTAACCCCCTAACCTCTGGAGAAAGGATTACCAATCTAGCCCCAAGTCTAGAGCAGTCCTTGAAACCCATATTCATGAATTGATATACCCACAGGTATTAATTAAATTAGGGCACAATGAAAAATTTGATATCACCACACTGGTAATCATAGCCTGGCAAAATGAAAATTCAAGGATGGTTGGAGACTTTAGGATTCTCAAAAATTACACTCAATCAGACTATTATCTAATAGAAAAGATTGATCATTCTTTACACAACCTGTCCAAAGCTTATCAAATCACTACCATTTATATGCTGAATGAATTTCACCAGATACCAATCAGTCCTGATAGCAAAAAATTAATAAGAATTATATGCCACCTATGGATATATGAGTAAATAAGGATTCCCTTTTGAATCAAGAATGCTCCTTCTCACTTCCAAAGGATGATGTAAAATGTCCCAGGAACCTTCATCAGACAAGTATGAATGATGTTATACATTGATGATGTCATCATATACTCTTATGATTGGCAGACTCATATGGAAAAATTAAGACTAGTCCTAAAAAAATATCTGCAGTAGGACTAAAAGTATCCATGAAACAATGAAACTTTGGATCTTAAACACTGAAGGCTTTAGGGCATATAGTCTGTGGACTGACTCTCACAGCTGATCAGAGCAAGATAGCTGCAGTTATGAACAGGTCCATGCCCCAAAACAAGACTGAACGTCTTTTGTCAGTTTTTTCTGTCATTAAAGGCAATATCTAACTCAATTTCCCCTGCTTACTAAGAAAATGTATGAAATCTGCAACAAAAACACCCTCTTTGAAATCACTAATGAAATACTAAAGAACTATGAGGAACTCAAAACATCCATGAATACCTCCCCATTACTAATCCAACCTGATTATACTAAAAACTAAAAGCTATATAAAGATGCTAGTATGGATGGGCTAGGAGCTTCCTTACACCAAGAGTTAGTCAAAGTTTAAAAACCTGTGGGAAAATCTATACTCTTCATATCTAGACCAGTGAAATATACATAGAAAAGATATTGTGCCAGTCAGATAGAATCCCTAGCAATAGTATTGTCACTGGAGAAACTCCACTATTAAATTAAAGTTACCAAGTTATTCATAATAAAAGACTTTAATTTTTTTAGGACTGTTATTAATCTGAAGAATCCAAGAAGGCACATGCTTAGGTGGCAAATAGCCATAAAACAACACAGAGGAAAAATGATCATAGTCCACAAGGCTGGAGCCAAGCCCCAGAATTCTGAAAGCCTCAGTAGGAATGCTTTACCTAATGACCCTAGAAACCCTGCTCATGAACAAGAAGACCATGATATTTTTCCTATACTCAATATAAATATTTTTGATCTATATTTTCCTATCATGGGGATACACATTGGTGAACTTGAAAAGTCCTTATTTGACTCCATCAAAGAGACTTATAACCCATATATGGGAGCTCTAATTTCTATTATGGAAAGGATTTGACCTCCTCCTGAACTAGTAAATAGACTAACTGAAGCTCTACTTAAACCTCAAAAAGCAGGAAGTTTTACAATATGGGATGTTTTATTATACTATAGGTACCAACACTCCAGTGTCATAGTCCTGACCCAAGAAGAACACATCAAGCATGTGCTGGCTGCATGTCATTATAATTGTTCCTCTGGACATTTTTCCTCAGACAGAAATCTAGAAAAATTCAAGCAAACTTCCTTGTGGATAATCTTGAGATACTTAACCATGAAATATGTCTCTAGCTGTGAAAATTTCCAAAAATCCAACAGAGCCACTGGGAAGAGGTTTGGCCTACTACAAAAGACTTCTGAACCTAAGAACAGATGGTAAGTCATCAACATTGATTTTGTGACAGGAATACCACCTGGAGGAGCTTATTCTTACAACTATGTCTTGGTCATAGTGTAAAGGTAATCTGGAAAAGATAAATTCAAAACCAAGCACAAGGAATAAACAGATATGGATGTGGCCCTACTCTTTTGGAACAGGTTTATTGCTGATGTTAGAGTACCCAAGATAATTATAAGTGATGGAGACCCTAAGTTCTCTTCTGAATTCTGGAGAAACCTCCATGGTATCCTAGGAACCACCTTAGCCTTCTCTGCTACTTATCACCCCCAAGCTGATGGACTGGATGAGAGAATGACACAAACATTAGAAGAAATTCTCAGAAAATTTTGTTGCTTTGGGCTAGAATACAAAAATACAGATATATAATTCCATGACTGGTTAAGCCTCCTAGAAGCACTAGCCATTTGCTATGACAGTAGCAAACACTCCACAACAAAAGAAATTTAAAATTTTCTGGAAAGAGGATGGATTCCCAAACTACCTAAAGACAAAATGAAAAACTAACTATTCAATGTGCATTTTAACTCATTGAACTTTGAAAAGATGATAGATATGGCAAACAAGCATGCCACCAGATTTGTTTTAGATGCTTTTGAGTACAACCAACAAAGATGGGAGTAAAGCCACATAGAACCTGACTTCAAAAAAGGAGAAAAAATCTCAATATCTACTACCAACTTTAACAAACTGGCTGGAAAAAGAAAGCTTACACCTGCCTTTTTATGACCATTCCCTATCAGAAAAATCCATGGTATAAATGATGTAGAAGTCATACTGATTAATGAACTCCCCCAAAAACATTCAGTCTTCCAAGTAATTCTGATAAAGATTTTCTGTCCCAGGAATGGATAGAAGGTCCCTACACCTGAAATAATTATTAAAGCTGACCCTGAAAAAGAAAAAGGGAAAACAAGCAAGATAATTAAAAAAATTAAATAAAGAATCCAAGGCAAAGATTTCAGACTTTGACTAGTCAGATACAAATGGGAATCAGCTCACAAAGATGAATGGTTACAAGAAAATAACATTCCAGATGGACCTATAAAGCTCAGAAATTACAGAGCTAATTACAAAGCTGGTAAGAGAAACCAGATCCATTTTGTTTTTTCAGATATAGACATATCATTGAGTGGGGGAATGCCTGCTTTCTAGTATTTTCAGAGCAACCTGTCAAAAGTACCAAAAATAATAAAAAAAACAAAAAAGAATTTAAGAGTAGGAAAACCCAAAATTTCACTAAATGTTTGAGTTTCCCGCCACCTTTCACACCTAAATATTCAGCAAGAATTAATAAAATTTATAGGGGGTTTTCCAAGCTTCCCACATAGAGCTTCCTGCACCCAGTAGCAATCCTGCAATCCCACACTTCTGCACTCCTGCAGAATTCTGTATCTTCACTGCATGGAAAAAAGACCAGCCCCACATGCATAAGACAGATAAATCTGCATGAAAAATATAAATTTGGCATGCATAAGCACATATTCAGATCTTCAGATCAATCCTGCATGAAAAGAACCATCCCAGATCCATAGGCAGATCATCCCTGCATGCAGCTGGATGGATCAACATGTCCTGTATCCACAACAAAGGAAGAACTAAGCACCAAAAATAACTACTGAACCTAGTAGGATCATCCTTGAATATTGATCAAATTAACAAGTGTGCATAGTGGATAATTAAAATAATAGTGCAGAAAACCAAACTATAAATTATTCAAAGTGAATATGAAATAATGAAGTGTACCCCATAAATGACAGATCCCAATCTTTGAGGACTGTAGAAAATATCAAAGGATCAACAAATTAAATAATAAAAAATACTAAAATGATCTTCAGAAGCTAGAAAATCATTTTATTCTAAATTTAAAAGCCGTTATTAAAAATCTAAGTAGTACTATAAATGATCAAATTCAGGGCCACTATATCTTAAAATAAACATGAATGACTTATCCAGATCCATAAATATGCACTGATACTAAAGATCCAGGGTCTGAAAGGTTATAGAACCAATAGGAAGTGCTGAACCAGCCCTGGTATCCAAGCTAGCCTTTGCAAATAGGTCCTTCCCTCTCTATGTGCCTTGCAGAAGCTATTCCAAACCCCAAAAGGCATTTATACAACACTTTCCTTGGCCTGTTTTCCAAGAATAATTCATTATTTATCATACAGAAAACGTTGTGGTGAACAATCTGGAACACCTCAAGAAAAGGGAAATTTTTTAGAATTTTTTAAATATAATCATTCATCCAGCTATCATCAAAAGAAATGATTTCTATATGTACTCTTTCTCTTTCCCTTCTCCCAACTTCTCCTTGTCCTAGCGGTCTAGGTAGACCTCCCCTCATTTCTCCAAATCCCCAGATCATTTGTTCAGTTCCTCCTTGTTTTTCTTGCGGCCCAGATTTTTGGCCAAGCACGCGCTATCATCATCATCTGCATTGATCATCTTGATCCTCATAAACGTTTTTTCTATCAACATCCCTGCCAGATAAAAAAGCTGGCAATGAAAAATAGACAGCCATCAATCATCTGACCCCTCCTTTTTTTGGCCAGTTATTGGTGCCAACTGTGACCAAAAATCCCACCCTCTCACCACCATTGCTCAATTCCCCTCCTCAAGCCCCCTTCATTGCTAGCCGCCTTTGGAGCAGCTGTCCTTGCAAACCCTTCTTCTTGCAACTGATTTTGCCAACACCATTGATCACCCGACATTGCTTGCCAGATTGCAAGTGCTCCTCAATCAATTTTCCCATTGCCCAATTTCTGCAAACCCTTGTGGATGGTAATCCCCCACCCAATCTATTTGTTCCCACCAACTGCTGTTCTCTGTCAGGCTTGTACATCATCCTGCATCCCTCACGCAGGGCCACTGCCACCATTGCCAGCCAACTTGTGGACTGCCATCCCCATCCTCTCACTCCTCACAACTAACCTTGCCAACAGCAATCAATTGCCACAGCCACTTTCAACTCCTCCCCGCATCAATCATCGTGCGCATCATCCTGCGGTTGTCCTGGCATTTTTGCTTTTGTCTGTGCAGCTCCCTGCCGCTCATCTATGCCTGCTGGGTTGTCTTCCCCCTTCCATTTTTTTTGTTGTTCCTTTTAAGTTTGTATGTCATACCATTCATTTGCAAGTCTGAATTTTCTCATTTCATTTATCATCTAATAATAATAATAATGATAATAATAATAATAATAATAATAATAATAATAATAATAATGATAATAATAATAATAATGATAATAATAATAATAATAATAATAATAATAATAATAATAATAATAATAATAATAATAATAATAATAATAATAATAATAATAATAATCATAATCATAATAATCATAATCATAATCATAATAATAATAATAATAATAATAATAATAATAATAATAATAATAATAATAATAATAATAATAATAATAATAATAATAATAATAATAATAATAATAATAATAATAATAATAATAATAATAATAATAATAATAATAATAATAATAATAATAATAATAATAATAATAATAATAATAATAATAATAATAATAATAATAATAATAATAATAATAATAATAATAATAATAATAATAATAATAATAATAATAATAATAATAATAATAATAATAATAATAATAATAATAATAATAATAATAATAATAATAATAATAATAATAATAATAATAATAATAATAATAATAATAATAATAATAATAATAATAATAATAATAATAATAATAATAATAATAATAATAATAATAATAATAATAATAATAATAATAATAATAATAATAATAATAATAATAATAATAATAATAATAATAATAATAATAATAATAATAATAATAATAATAATAATAATAATAATAATAATAATAATAATAATAATAATAATAATAATAATAATAATAATAATAATAATAATAATAATAATAATAATAATAATAATAATAATAATAATAATAATAATAATAATAATAATAATAATAATAATAATAATAATAATAATAATAATAATAATAATAATAATAATAATAATAATAATAATAATAATAATAATAATAATAATAATAATAATAATAATAATAATAATAATAATAATAATAATAATAATAATAATAATAATAATAATAATAATAATAATAATAATAATAATAATAATAATAATAATAATAATAATAATAATAATAATAATAATAATAATAATAATAATAATGATAATAATAATAATAATAATAATAATAATAATAATAATAATAATAATAATAATAATAATAATAATAATAATAATAATAATAATAATAATAATAATAATAATAATAATAATAATAATAATAATAATAATAATAATAATAATAATAATAATAATAATAATAATAATAATAATAATAATAATAATAATAATAATAATAATAATAATAATAATAATAATAATAATAATAATAATAATAATAATAATAATAATAATAATAATAATAATAATAATAATAATAATAATAATAATAATAATAATAATAATAATAATAATAATAATAATAATAATAATAATAATAATAATAATAATAATAATAATAATAATGATAATAATAATAATAATAATAATAATAATAATAATAATAATAATAATAATAATAATAATAATAATAATAATAATAATAGGGCGTATCAAAGTTAGCAAACCCGCCATTAGAAACCTGCCATTTTTTTTGACAAAACCCGCCATTTTTAATGGCGGGTTTCTGAAATACACATACCCCCTAACTGGTGTATTTCAAAATGGTGTGTTTCATGAAAATGGCGGATTTCAATCATCAAACACGCCATTAAACCTGCCATTTATGCATCATCTTCCATCCACCATCCATCACATCAAAAACACCCATCCACATCAGCAAATCCATACCGGTCCCATATCCATCGCATCACACACATCTCTATTGTTTTTTACATACCTTCACATACCCATCTTCACACAAATCCCATCATCATCTCATCACCCCACATCACTCACCACCTTTCTCAACATGTCCAATCAAACATCCCGCCAGCAAGTTGAAAACCCAAAAAAGCTGACTGAACTTTTGCTACTGTTTGACTCCCATTCAGACTCTGATTCAGACTCCAATTTGGAATCAACTTGGTTAGCTTTGAATTCTCTGTTGGCAAAGCAATACATGGTTCCAAGAATACACACGCTCCATAACCCTATGTATGAAAGGCAAAAGCTTCATCTCATCCCTGACTTAAGCTTCCAGCAACTGTTCTGAGCTTTGTTGCCTTCTTTCATGAAACTTTTGGCAATGATTGAAGACCACCACATCTTCCAGAAAAATTCTTGCAATCCTCAACGCAATCCAGCCATCCAACTTGCCGTTGCTCTTTGTAGATTGGGGTCAAATGGAAATGGAGCAGCAATCCATTGATTGGAAAATCTATTCTCAGTCAGTTACGGAAGCATTGACTTATACACCAAAAGAGTCATGATTGCTATCCTATGTTTCCATTGCTTGGTCCTTTCATGGCCAACCAAAGAAGAACACAAGGAGATATCTCAAGTAACGGAGACAGAAGGCTTTCCTGGTTGCATTGGTTTTGTTGATGGAACTACCATCCCCTTGAGTCAAAAACCCAACCTAGATGGCAACCACCATTTTGATTGTAAAAAAGGCAATTGATTCATTTCTTTTCCAATTGCTATGATAAAAATTTGGATCACACACTGACCAAATATGTTCCATCTCTTTGTTTAGATACTCCGTGGCACTACAACTTGTTTGCGATAACAACAAGAAGTTCATCTCCCTCCATACTGGCCTTCCAGGTTCTTGTCATGATTCATATGTTTTCAATTGGATGCGGATTTCCCAACAACCAGAGATCTACTTTGACCAAGATCAATACCTTCTGGCCGATTTGGCTTATGCTAGTGGGAAATATGTAGTTCCAGCATACCAGAATGTTTTGTCCAATGATCACGGAAAAACCAATTTTAACTATCATCTTGCCCAATCACAAGTTTGAATTGAGCATGCCATGGGAATTCTGAAAGGAAGATGGGCCAGCTTACGGGAGATGCAAAACCAGCTCCAATGTTCCAAACATATGAGGTTCCTCATCAACTGGATTATCACTTGTGTAATCCTTCACAACCTTTTGGCCAACATCAAAGATGAATGGGACAAAATATTCCAAGATGATATTCCTGATCTGCCTCATGTCATCCCTGTCTGATCTGGTCCCTCATCTTCTTCTATGAGAGAGCGGATTATTCCTCTCACCCTTTCTCGCTTTGATGAGTAATTTTTGATTTTGAAATTTTTAAAAATTCCCTTTGCCGTATTTTTTTGGTTTTGGTTGTTCACCCAAGATTCATAGGCTGAGTTTTTTTTTTATTTTTTTTTTAGTGGACTTGAATCCAAAAACACCTCCACCTCAAACCCTGCCACTCACCAAATGCCACCCCCCTCCCCCTCACCACTCAACCCCTTCAACCTCACCCCACTCACTCACCAGTCAAACCCTGCCTCCTCCTCACCAAACCACCTCACTCATCACCACCACCTTACTCACCACCACCACCTCATCTCACCTCACTCACTGAATCCCATCCTCCTAATCCTGGTAAGCCCCCTCCAACCTCTTCCTCTTCCTTCCCCTCACCAGTTGCTGATCCTTTGATCATTCAACCTTTAGTCCCCCCCTGGATCCATTGGTCAATCCATCAAGGTGAGCCCCTCCCCTCCTCCAATTCCTCCTCTCATCAATCAAGCAATCAATCGCTTGATCAATTCGCAATCAATTGGCAATCAATTGGTCGATTGATTTGCAATCAATGGCTTGATTGATTCGCAATCAATTGAGGAATTGATTGCCAATCAATTGCCCGATCGATCGGCAATCAATTGCCCAATCGATTGGCAATTGATGGAGCAATTGATTTGCGATTGATTGGCCAATTGTTTGGGACGATTGATGCAGGGTTTTTGTAGGTTACAGGAACTGACTTCCCCATTGTTTTTTCTTTGTTTTTGTTTCTTTTTTTTTAAGTTTTTGAGCTTTGCCAGAACACATTCTCTCAATTCTTATGCCAACCAAGCTACGTCCTGGGACAGTCTGGTTTACCTAGTATGATGCCGGCTGCGGCTCCTCATCATTACCACTCCTCCCCAGCTAATTCTATTCTTTTGATATCTATCAATTCCTTCACTGGCTACCGAACTCAAAATGTTATACATCCATTCAAATTTCACCTTGATCCTCACCTTGTGTGCAGCAAGTGCCTGGGAGGGAGAAAGATGGAAGGAGATGGTATGAAAAACATAAAGAGAGGTGGCAAGCAGAGGAATTGTTGATTTTCATCTCTTTTTTAATTTTTTAATCCCACTTTTTTTATAATGAGAACGTTGCTGACATTTTTTTTTTATTTGTTTGACCGGTCTTTTCGTTTGTCCAACCCCTTTTTTGATGTCAATTCCTTCACTGCCTACCAAACTCAAAATGTTATACATCCATTCAAATTTCACCTTGATCCTCACCTTGGGTGCAGCAAGTGCCTGGGAGGGAGAAAGATGGAAGGAGATTGTATGAAAAACATAAAGAGAGGTGGCAAGCAGAGGAATCGTAGAAAAAGGAGGGCTCAAATGAGGGATTCGGAAATTTCTTTGGAAGTGAATGACGACTTGATCAAGGAAAAGTTTGCCTGGTCTAGACAAAAGCTATGCCCTTTGGATCTGTACCCTGCTATCATGGCTGAAAAGAAAAACAACCCTCAAAAACCCACCCAGGAAGAATTTAAGCAAGAAAAACAGACAATTGGGGCTTTCCACTTCTTCCACCATGGAAAAGTTATTGTTCTCAACCAATCTGATCACCATGCTCTTGTTGCCGTCATTGAATTTGTGCCTTTGGATTGACTATCTGAGCAAGATAAGAAAGATATCAACTTTGTGACAACATTCCTTCACAGTTCAAAAAAAATTTTCAACCCGGTTGGTCCCTCAAGATCTTGGGGTGGAAAATTGTGGGCGATTGGTTGGCAAAAATTGATGAACCCTTTGGAGTTATTCGGACCTTATGTGAAGAAATCATCCATTAGATCTTCTCCTCACGAGTACGCTGTCCTCAACTTGAAGGCCAACAACGTATCCCAAATTTTAGGACAAATGTTTTGTAATTTGGCCAAACTTGCCTTTGAATCAAACCGTGATACCATGAAGGACAGCAACATCCTCTCTTTCTCTTGGTTGGAATTTGGTTCCAAGCCTACACCTTTTGATTGCTCCCCACACCTCACTTTCACCTCGGATTCTTTTTACAATTCTCCTCATATTGAAAAAGGCGACATCTCTGGCTATTCCTTTTTACTTGTGGTCCCAACAAAAAAATTGAATGGTCGACTTATTGAAGATACGGATGAATATCAAGTTTTGGACGGTCAATTTGTTTTTCCTGACCTTGGGTTTGGAATTGATTTCAAGCAAAAAGGTATAGTCAAAATGGTTTGGGCTGCTAACAAATACAAGCACTGTACATTTCCAGCTGTGGACACAGCAACCCATACCAGAATGGCCATGTCACTCCAAATTAATAAAAAAACTCAGAGCACTTGTAGGGACATGAAAAACGGCCAAATTTACTCTAGAGAAAAAAATATCAATAAAAACAAAAAAAATTTGTATATTGGTGGGGTTAAGAATGCTCTCAAAAGTTGTTGTAGTAAAAAATAATTTGTTTTTCTTTCATCCATGCAAATATATTTACAAGCCCAGCATTTGAGTAATCTGCTGTATTTCTTCTACCGATCTACCACTGCCAATGCAAGCCAAAGCTACTGATACCTTATCCTTTTTTTTGTTTGCCCGTTGTTCCCTCTCCTTTTCCAGTTGCACTTGCTGCCAATCCTTCTCCTTTTCCTCTTTTTGAAACTCTACCTCAGCTTGTTTCAACCTCCACTCAGCATCCAATTTTTGTTGATTAGCCAAAGTCTGAGCTTGCTGCTTTGGACCATCCATGGCCAGTTGGCGATCCCACTTTTGCTTTTCAAACTGAAGTTTATCTGATTCAATTTGTTATTTCACTGTTTTTTGGAGGGGAATGGCAATGAGCATGATTTTGAAAGCAAGGATATTGAATCAATCAACTTACATGAATCTTGCTTCTCCATGATTTCTTCAAAGCCCAAAAAACTGGAAGTGTTTCTCCTCTTTTGATGACTTTTGGGGTTAACATTGATGGAATTGGAGGCCTTTTGCTTACCCTTGGCAGAGGAGGTTTGAGTCTGAAGGTCCTCACTAGTATTTGAAGGCGATGTGGGAGGCCCCATTGGCTTGAGTTTTCGGCCAATCAAAAACGGATGAGCCTGTTTTTTTACAATGTAAATCAGTCAGGAGCAACCAGACAGAATCAAAAACAATTTAGTTCCTTACTTGAGCAGATGTTGATGGCAACGGTGATCCAGGAATAACATCCTCCTCATTGGGCAAGTTCTCCAGTTCTTCTGCCCCAGGAAGAGAGCAATCAAAAGAAGGAAGTGAGGGGTCCAAGGTCGGGATTGACTGATCAATCAATACCAAAGTAGAAGTGATTGGAGCCAATTGTGTTTGAATATCCTCTTCGTCATCAGATGGGGGCCACTCCAAGGCCAAGGTTTCATCAAGGTCCCCGTTGGTAGGCTGAGCATCCCCAGCCAAGTCCTTGGCATCAATGGAATCGGATTGTTGGGCATCAAAAGCAGCTAGGGGGGTGATGTTGGCCTTCTTGACAAGGATTTCATCTATTTGAATATAAAAAGGACAAATGGAGTCCAACTTATCAACCACTGAGTTGATTCCTTTGGCTTTGTCCAAGTTGGTGATACCAAAGCCAGTGAAGATAGACATGGAGTGGGCCTTTTTGTACTTGGCTCAATAGTTTTTGAACTGCTCCCTCATCTGTTTGGATGACAGATCCAGCCTACCTTTGGTTTTGTTCTTGAGTTCATTGGCCATCAGGAGATAACCATTGACCTTAGAGGATTGAGGTTGGCCAACACGTGTTTTGTTGTTGGATCCAAAGCAGGCATTGTAGTTGGAGGGAATTTTCAGCCAGTTTACCAGGATGATGTGATCAGCTCTCTTGAGCTGACTTGAGCCCTTGGGAGCTGATGGGGGAGGATTGTTTGTTGTGGAGTTCCTTGGCAATGTTCTCTTGGGTGTGTTGGACTTGTGGGGGGAGGTTTGCTGAGGGGCCATTTGAAAGAGTTTGGGCTATGCAAGTGATGAGAGCAATAAAGTGATGAGAGTGGTGAAGTTTTGAGAGCAATAAAGTGAATGAGAGTGATCAAGTGATGAGAGAGGTTAAGTGATGAGAGTGATGAAGTTTTGAGAGCAATGAAGTGGATGAGAGTGATCAAGTGATGAGAGCAATAAAGTGATGAGAGTGGTCAATCAATTTTATGATGAGGGTGGGGGTAAAGAATTTTCAGATGCGGTTGGAGGTAGAAGAAGGTGGGAAGACAGGGGTGTATGACGCGGACAGGTTGTGGAAGCATTTAAATACTTTATTTGAAAAAACCCACTTATTTCAGGTTAACTTTGACACGTCTGATCTGAAATAAGTGGGTTTTTTTGATTTTTAATGGCGGATTTGGGTTGAAACCCGCCATTAAAAAATGGCGGGTTTGGTTAACTTTGATAACCCCTAATAATAATAATAATAATAATAATAATAATAATAATAATAATAATAATAATAATAATAATAATAATAATAATAATAATAATAATAATAATAATAATAATAATAATAATAATAATAATAATAATAATAATAATAATAATAATAATAATAATAATAATAATAATAATAATAATAATAATAATAATAATAATAATAATAATAATAATAATAATAATAATAATAATAATAATAATAATAATAATAATAATAATAATAATAATAATAATAATAATAATAATAATAATAATAATAATAATAATAATAATAATAATAATAATAATAATAATAATAATAATAATAATAATAATAATAATAATAATAATAATAATAATAATAATAATAATAATAATAATAATAATAATAATAATAATAATAATAATAATAATAATAATAATAATAATAATAATAATAATAATAATAATAATAATAATAATAATAATAATAATAATAATAATAATAATAATAATAATAATAATAATAATAATAATAATAATAATAATAATAATAATAATAATAATAATAATAATAATAATAATAATAATAATAATAATAATAATAATAATAATAATAATAATAATAATAATAATAATAATAATAATAATAATAATAATAATAATAATAATAATAATAATAATAATAATAATAATAATAATAATAATAATAATAATAATAATAATAATAATAATAATAATAATAATAATAATAATAATAATAATAATAATAATAATAATAATAATAATAATAATAATAATAATAATAATAATAATAATAATAATAATAATAATAATAATAATAATAATAATAATAATAATAATAATAATAATAATAATAATAATAATAATAATAATAATAATAATAATAATAATAATAATAATAATAATAATAATAATAATAATAATAATAATAATAATAATAATAATAATAATAATAATAATAATAATAATAATAATAATAATAATAATAATAATAATAATAATAATAATAATAATAATAATAATAATAATAATAATAATAATAATAATAATAATAATAATAATAATAATAATAATAATAATAATAATAATAATAATAATAATAATAATAATAATAATAATAATAATAATAATAATAATAATAATAATAATAATAATAATAATAATAATAATAATAATAATAATAATAATAATAATAATAATAATAATAATAATAATAATAATAATAATAATAATAATAATAATAATAATAATAATAATAATAATAATAATAATAATAATAATAATAATAATAATAATAATAATAATAATAATAATAATAATAATAATAATAATAATAATAATAATAATAATAATAATAATAATAATAATAATAATAATAATAATAATAATAATAATAATAATAATAATAATAATAATAATAATAATAATAATAATAATAATAATAATAATAATAATAATAATAATAATAATAATAATAATAATAATAATAATAATAATAATAATAATAATAATAATAATAATAATAAATAATAATAATAATAATAATAATAATAATAATAATAATAATAATAATAATAATAATAATAATAATAATAATAATAATAATAATAATAATAATAATAATAATAATAATAATAATAATAATAATAATAATAATAATAATAATAATAATAATAATAATAATAATAATAATAATAATAATAATAATAATAATAATAATAATAATAATAATAATAATAATAATAATAATAATAATAATAATAATAATAATAATAATAATAATAATAATAATAATAATAATAATAATAATAATAATAATAATAATAATAATAATAATAATAATAATAATAATAATAATAATAATAATAATAATAATAATAATAATAATAATAATATATATATATATATATATATATATATATATATATATATATATATATATTTGGCTTCCATTTGTATTTATCTCTTGTAAGTAGTCTAGGGGCCTCTTGCCCATAAAAGAAGGGGCTCTCCCCTGCATTTTTCCCATCAACCTATCATCATCAGCACTTTAATCAATCAATAAATCTTTTGGGCCTTTCCCCTTTATCTAAGCATTTTATCCTGGGTATATCTATGATTTCTCCCTGATCTTTGAGCCTCCATACTCAAATCTTGATCCGTCCCTCTGTGGGATTGTTTTTTATCACCAACAAATAGCCTTGCTGGTTGAAGAAGAATCCATATGATTGAATTATTGAGTGTGTTACACCACTCTTTGATCCCTTTTTCAACCATACTTTTCTTAATCATTCTTTGATTATCATTCCAGAACCAGTCACATTTGACTGAGAGGTTTCTTCAAGCTTGAAACCTGGAGCTTCAAACCTCCCTTTATTTCCTTGAAGTTTAATTTTGCCATGCTGCTCTTGAGTCCCTTGAGAAGTGTTGGTTTATTCATGTTCAAAATTTTTACAGCGTTGCTTCTAGAGCTTCATGAAACAAATTGCTTTGTTTTTTACAGTCACCCACAGTTATCTGGTACCCTTTAAGCGCTTGATTGCGGAGATTTGGGAAGTTTCATTGAGAACCTGGAGGTTGGTTGTTATTGATTTCATCTTTGCTAATCTTCTCCTGGCAACCAGAGTTATTAGCTTGTGGGATTTGTTACTTAAAACTTCCTTGTTCTATTGAAATCTGAACAAAAATTTAACTTGTTTGTTCAAGTCTTTTCCCACACCATCTTTCTTCAGATAGTGTTGTTCCATTGCTACCAATTACCATCAAACTTATCCCTCCCCATTGATTCATCATTCATGAGGTTCTGGACCTTGATTCTTGTTACATTTCAATATTTTTGTAACACTCAGGAGGGCAGCATAAACAGCACCTTTCCCCTCCACAGAACTGCCAGCAGCTCAGCACCTTTTGGGGTCTTACACCGGGCCATCTGTGATCAAGTGATTACAAAGAGAATCTCCAAGGATCACCCCAATTCTGTGGAAAGGGTATTAAAGAAAATTTCAGATCTTAAAATTCTTGATCTATCTATGGCTGAACTACTGTCAATCTCTCCATCTGTTGCTGGAGGAATGAAGAAATGGGTCTCTTGTTGACGTGTGGAGGTTGGTCCTGAAAAATTAAAGGTCTCATATGGTAATTTGATGGAGGACTCTGGTGGAACAGGTCCCTCCTCAGATTCCAACCTTTATTCCTGTCCTCTTGGTTTTCTTCCTTGTTATCTTGTTGATTCAGTTAAAACTGTTTCTTTCCTTGTTGATTGTGGATCTAAGCTAAACTTAATTTTGGATGCTATTGCCTGAAAACTCAAACTCAGTCCTAGGGTCAGCTTCAATTCTGCGGTTTATGCAATAGGGAATCAATCTTGTGAATTGGTTTGTATTGCTGAAGATGTCCCAGTTGGGACTGGTCAAAATATTGTTGGAACTTGTCACTTTTGGATAACTCATTTGGAGATTCCTATTATCTTGTGTCAACCCTTCTTATTGGATTTTGGTGCTACCCTGATGTTTTCTGATCAAGTTGGAAAGAGAATTCTTCTCCCTGATGCTTATGGTACAAAAATTGAAGTTCCTCTCTGTTCTTTGGATTCTGGTTGTTGGGAAAAAGATTTTACTCATAAATTGGTCTTTAAGGGGAAGCAGAAGGATAATTCTAATTCCTCTCATTTTTTATGGGAATAGTTGATCCTACTGATAGTTGTAGTTATTCTCAGCCTCATAATTCATCTCAAGGTTAAACTCTCATCCCTGAGGCTTATTTCTCTTTTTTCACATCAGTTTCTTCTGATCTGGAAAGTATTAAAAATTGAAAACATGTCAAAATAGAAAATTCCAAAAATAATTCTTCTCTGTTGGGATCTGTTATTTCTTCTTCTCCTTGTACTCTTAAGCCTGATCAATCTTCTCTCATTTCTGGTTTTAATCTCTGCAAAGATTATAAAATAGCTCCTGATCTCAATTCTATTCTTGGTGGCTTTGGTATGGAGGAATATGGGCTTCAGTGGAGGAAATTTGGGGTACAAGTAAGTCCTCCCAATAGTGCACCACTAGGGCAATATTCTACTGTAATTTTTGAAACCCTACCTTGTGCCACACATGTGAGAAATGTATTATCTACTCATTCTCCCTTTATGGAAAATGCACCCTTCAAGGATGTTGCAGAACATAGGACCTGGAAAATGTTGGAACTTGGTCTCAGTTTTTTTAGTCAAGTCTCACTGATCAAATCTTGGAGGAAACAAGAACTTCTCTTTTTTGCTAATGAGTATAAGCCAGTTTCAAATAAGGTCCAACAAATCAACCATCCTATGCATCTCAACCTCAATCCTCCTCTCATGCGCCCTCCCCTATCTTTTGATCCTTACTATGGTCTATCTCAATCTCTTACTGGTCCCTTTGTGCCCAATGGTTGGGTCACTGAAGAACTTCTGAAGGTGGTCAACTTTGGTCCAGATGAATGGCTTTTTCCTGATGAGTTAAATTTGATCAAAAATGTCTTATCTCTAAGGGAAAAATCTATTTCTTTCTGTGAAGAAGAGAGGAGTCTCTTGAAAGAATCATATGGTCCTCCCTATATCATCCCTTTTGTTGAACATGATACTTGGAAAAAGGAAAAGAGCCTGATCCCTGCTGCTAAAGTTGAAAAATTTATCAAGCTGTTCCGCAAACAAAATTGTACTGGCCTATATGAGAAGTCAACTTCCAGTTATTCCAGCCCTGTCTTCTGTGTCCTCAAAAGTAATGGTAAACTTAGAATATTTCATGATCTTCAACCTCTTATCAAAGTTACTATTAAAGACTCTGGTATTCCTCCTGCTACTGAATAATTTGTTGAATCTTTCTCTGGGAGAGATTGCTATGGTCTAGGGGACATTGTGGGTGGTTATGAAAAACAATTCTTACATCCTATCTCTTTCCCTCTCACTACTTTTGATACTCCTCTTGTTTGATTCCAACTTACTCAATCACCTCAAGGTGCCACCAATTTGGTTGCAGTCTATCAGGCTCATATGATGTGGATCCTCCAGGATTAAATTGCTTATCATGCTGGTATCTTTATTAACAATGACTTAATTAAAGGTCCTGTTTCTGTCAATGATAATGAGCTCTTATCTTGGAATCCAGGAATTTGTAAATTCATCTGGTAATATTCTAATACTTTAGAAAGTATTCTATCCTACTCTGAAAAATTTTTTTCATGTGGCCTGCAAGGAAGGAATAAGTATGGCACCAGCCAAAGTCAACTAGATCACCTCTTGGCCCACTCCAATCAATCCTACTGAAGTTAGAGGATTTCTAGGTGTTGTGAATTATGTTTTGATCTTTATCCCATCTTTATCCAAAATCTGTGCACCCTTGCATTGTCTAGCCCGGAAAGATACTGCATTGATTTGGACCCAAGATTGTGAAAATTTGTTTCAGCTGCTCAAAATGATTGTTGGTAAAGACATAGTTTTGAAAAATATCTCTTATGGATTGAAATTATCAATGCTCCAAGCATACCAAATGCTCCTATGACTTGTTGGGTGGCCTTTATTCAGCTTTTCTCTTTTGATATTGCTTAAAGTCCTGGAAAATATTTCACCATGCCTGATAGTTTATCTTGACTTCCACTAGGAGATGATGAATCTGATGTTGGAATTGATTTTGAGGAAGAACCTTTAATCAATCCTGTCTTCTCCTTCTCCTCTCAAGATTATTCTGGCTTTCAAAAAGGTTTCTGGCTTCCATTAGAGCAGTAAATTTTAACCCTTAAAAAACCTCCTGATCTCTCTGCTAAAGAATTTCAATCTCTTAAAAGGAATTCCTCTAATTTCTTTGTACAATGCTCTAGGCTTTTGAAAAGAGGAAATCCTTGTGCTCTTATTGTTTTTAATATCCCTTCCAAACAAGATTAAATCCTTGAAAGTCTCAATGAAGGTTTTGGTCATTTTGGGGAAACTGAAACTTATCAACAATTATCCAAAATTTTCTGGTGGCCATCCCTGAAGAAATCTGTCTCTCAATGGTGCAAGAGTTGTGAAGTTTGTCAAAAATGTGATCTTAGGTACCCAGCTTAAATGTTTTATCCTACTGGGGATTCCACTGTCTTTGGAAGGATTGCTATGGATTTAGTTCATATTAAGGCAGGTGGTGCTAAGTACCTCATTGTGGCTAGAGATGATTTTTTTGGATGGTTTGAAGCAAAACTTCTTAAGAATCTTAGCTCTGAATCAGTGGCAGCCTTTCTCTATGAGACTTGGAAGATTTTTTATGGCTTGTTCCAATCTTACTCTACTGATGGTGGCTCTGAATTTGGTGGCAAACTTGCTGAAATGATCTGGTCTCTTCCTGAACAACATAGAGTTACTACTCCTTATTATCCTGAAGGCCAAGGCATGGTGGAACAAGGCCATGCTCCTTTGAAGACTGAAATTTTTAAACTGGCTGGTGAAAGTGGCAAGAATTGTTGCAAATTTCTTTCTCTTTTTCTCTTCTCTGATCAAATCTCAACCAAATTTACCACTGTCCAATTACTCCATGAAATCATCTTTGGTCAAAGAGCAGTTCTTTGTTGGATCTGGAAATGGAATCTTTCTTGGGTATCTCTTGGGAAGAGGTTTCTTCAACCACTGATCTATTAGTTGCCAGATCTTAGCAACTGTAGAACAGTGAAGATTTTTGTGATGATGGAATCAAGAGAAAAATTGGTTCAGTATTGGGAAGAAAAGCACTGAAATTTAATCAGGGATCCTTTAAATCCTGGAGATCTAGTTTTAGCTTATAATCAATCCTTGGAGACCCAGTGGGGAAAGCTTTTCTCCAATTGCTGGAATGGTCCTTATTTGGTGGTTTGCCAAGTTAGAGGTTTATCTTATGTTTTGAAAGAGCTGGATGGCACTCAGTTGGCCAGAAGGTTCTCTGCTGATCAGTTCAAGAAGTTTCATTTTCATGAAGGTAACTTATCTCAGAAGTAAGTCCTCCCAATTTTGCACCACAAGGGTCATTTGCTGTGTTTTTGTTGAAACACTCTACTGTATGCCAAATACGTGAGCACCTGGGACACCTTCTTTGTTTTATCTCTACTACTTCTAGGGAACTTTGGATGGATAAAGATATAATTTTTCAACTCTTTGATCACTCTCAAGATTGAGAAATGGCCATTCTTCTGTTTCAATTTTTTTTGTCCTTTTCTTGGTATCTTCATTATCCAGATGCAGACTAGGGACAGTCTTTCAGTTGGGAGAAATTTGGTGACCAATCCGGGACACCTCAGGAAAAAGGGAAAATTTTTAGAGTTTTTTACATATAATAATTCATCCAGGTACCATCAAAAAACAAAAAAGATATTGCTATGGGTACTCTTTCTCTTTCCCTTCTCCCAACTTCTCATTTTGCTAGCGGTATAAGTAGACCTCCCCCGGTTTCTCCAAATCCCCAGATCCTCTTTTTAGTTCCTTCTTTTATCCCTTGCAGCCCGGATTTTTGGCCAAGCACACGCATCTATCATCATCCCCATTGATCACTTTCATCCTCATCAAGTTTTGGTCTATCAACATCCCCCCAAAAAAGAATTTTGGCTATGAAAAACATACAGCCATCAATCATCTGACCCCTCTTTTTTTTGGCCCATGGTTAGTACAAAATGTCACCAACAATCCCACCCTCCAACCACCATTTCACAATTCAACTCCTCAATCCTCCTTCATCCCTAGCAGCTTTCAGAGCAGCTGTCCTTGCAAACCTTGCTTCTTTCAACTGATGTTGCTGACATCATTGATCATCTGCCGTCGCTTGCCAGCTTGCAAGCGCCCCTCAATCAATTTTCCCATTTCCCAATCACTGCAAACCATTGCGGAGGGTCATCTGCCACCCCATCTATCTGTTCCCACCAACCGCCGCTCTTGGTAGGGCTTGGAAATCATCCCACATCCGTCAGGCAAGGCCACCACCACTGTGGCCAGCCAACTTTCAGACTACCATGCCCATCCTCTTTATCCTCCCGTCTTGCTCCTCACAACTAATGTTGCGGCCACTTTCAACTCCTTCCCCCATCAATCATCTTGCGCATCATCCCAAAGTTGTCCAGGCAGTTTTGCTGTTGTCTGCGCAGCTCCCTGCCACTCATCTCCACCCACTGGGTCATCTTCCCCCTTCCATTTTTTTGGTTTATTTTTTTGTTTCCTTTTAATTTTTTATGTCATACAATTCATTTTCAAGTCTGAATTTTCTCATTGCATTTATAATCAAAAATATCTGTATTTATAGATATATATATTTGGCTTTCATTTGTAGTTATCTCTTGTAAGTAGTATACAGGGCCTCTTTACCATAAAAGGAGGGGCTCTCCCCTGCCTTTTGCCCATCAGCACTATAATCAATCAATCAATCCATGGGCCCTTTCCCTTTTATCTTAAGATTTTATCCTGGGTATATCAATGATTTCCCCCTGATCATTGAGCCTCCAGACTCAAATCTTGATCCATTCCTCTGTGGGATTGTTTTTTATCACCAAAAAATAGCCTTGCTGGTTGAAGAAGAATCCATTTGATTGAATTATTGAGTGTGTTACACCACTCTTTGATCCCTTTTTCAACCATACTGGTCTTGATCATTCTTTGATTATCGTTCCAGAACCAGTCACATTTGACTGAGAGGTTTATTGAAGCTTGAAACCTGGAGTTTCAAACCTCCCTTTATTTCCTTGGATTTTAGTTTTGCCATGCTGCTCTTGAGTTCCTGGGGAAGTGTTGGGTTATTCCTGCTCAAAGTTGTTACAGCGTTCCTTCTAGAGCTTCATAAAACAAATTGATTTGTTTTGTACAGCCACTCACAGTTATCTGGTACCCTTCAAGCGCTTGATTGCGGAAATTTGTGCAGTTTCATTAAGGTGTATCAAAGTTATCAAACCCGCCATTAGAAACCTGCCATTTTTTTTGACGAAACCCGGCATTTTTAATGGCGGGTTTCTGAAATACACATACCCCCTAACTGGTGTATTTCAAAATGGCGTGTTTCATGAAAATGGCGGATTTCAATCATAAAACACGCCATTAAACCTGTCATCTATGCATCATCATCCATCCACCATCCATCACATCAAAAACACCCATCCACATCAGCAAATCCATACCGGTCCCATCTCCATCGCATCACACACATCTCTATTGTTTTTCACATACCTTCACATACCCATCTTCACACAAATCCCATCATCATCTCATCACCCCACATCACTCACCACCTTTCTCAACATGTCCAATCAAACATCCCGCCAGCAAGTTGAAAACGCAAAAAAGCTGACTGAACTTTTGCTACTGTTTGACTCCCATTCAGACTCTGATTCAGACTCCGATTTGGAATCAACTTGGTTAGCTTTGAATTCTCTGTTGGCAAAGCAATACATGGTTCCAAGAATACACACTCTCCATAACCCTATGTATGAAAGGCAAAAGCTTCATCTCATCCCTGACTTAAGCTTCCAGCAACTGTTCCAAACTTTGTTGCCTTCTTTCATGAAACTTTTGGCAATAATTGAAGACCACCACATCTTCCAGAACAATTCTTGCAATCCTCAACGCGATCCAGCCATCCAACTTGCCGTTGCTCTTTGTAGATTGGGGTCAAAAGGAAATGGAGCAGCAATCCATCAATTGGAAAATCTATTCTCAGTCAGTTACGGAAGCATTGACTTATACACCAAAAGAGTCATGATTGCTATCCTATGTTTCCATTGCTTGGTCCTTTCATGGCCAACCAAAGAAGAACGCAAGGAGATATCTCAAGTAATGGAGACAGAAGGCTTTCCTGGTTGCATTGGTTTTGTTGATGGAACCACCATCCCCTTGAGTCAAAACCCAACCTAGATGGCAACCACTATTTTGATCGTAAAAAAGGCAATTGATTCATTTCTTTTCCAATTGCTATGATAAACCTTTGGATCACACACTGACCAAATATGTTCCATCTCTTTGTTTAGATACTCCGTGGCACTAAAACTTGTTTGCAATACCAACAAGAAGTTCATCTCCCTCCATGCTGGCCTTCCAGGTTCTTTTCATGATTCATATGTTTTCAATTGGATGCGGATTGCCCAACAACCAGAGATCTACTTTGACCAAGATCAATACCTTCTGGCCAATTTGGCTTATGCTAGTGGGAAATATGTAGTTCCAGCATACCGGAATGTTTCATCCAATGATCAAGGAAAAACCAATTTTAACTATCATCTTGCCCAATCACAAGTTTGGATTGAGCATGCCATAGGAATTCTGAAAGGAAGATGGGCCAGCTTATGGGAGATGCAAAACCAGCTCCAATGTTCCAAACATATGAGGTTCCTCATCAACTGGATTATCACTTGTGTAATCCTTCACAACCTTTTGGCCAACATCAAAGATGAATGGGACAAAATATTCCAAGATGATATTCCTGATCCGCCTCAAGTCATCCCTGTCTCATCTGGTCCCTCATCTTCTTCTATGAGAGAGCAGATTCTTCCTCTCACCCTTGCTTGCTTTGATGAGTAATTTTTTATTTTGAAATTGGTAAAAATTCCCTTCACCGTATTTTTTTGGTTTTGGTTGTTCACCCAAGATTCATAGGCTGAGTTTTTTTTTATTTTTTTTTTAGTGGACTTGAATCCAAAAACACCTCCACCTCAAACCCTGCCACTCACCAAATGCCACCCCCCTCCCCCTCACCACTCAACCCCTTCAACCTCACCCCACTCACTCACCGGTCAAACCCTGCCTCCTCCTCACCAAACCACCTCACTCATCACCACCACCTTCAAAACCTCAGCAAAACACCACCACCTTCACTCTTTACCAACCTCAACAACATCCACATCACCAACAACATACCTACCTCCCACCCAAACTTCATCAACCATCAATGGTGAGTCCCCTCCCCTCATTGAATCACCTTTCTCTTTTTTCACCTGGCTGATCTCCTACCATAACCCTCCCTTTGAAACCCCCCAGGTCCAGCCAGCCCAGTCCCCCTCCCCCTCCTCATCCTCTGGTCCATCCTCTGCCCTTGGTGAGTCCCCCCTCCTCTTCATCTTCTTCCTGCCATTGATCGCAAATCAATCGCTCGATTGATTCGCAATCAATTGGCCAATCATTTGGGCCAATTGATGCAGAGTTTTTGGAGGGTACAGGGAACTGACTTTCCCTTTGTTTTTTCTTTGTTTTTGTTTCTTTTTTTTTTAGGTTTTCTAGCTCTTCCAGAACAAATTCTCTCAAGTCTTACGCCAACCGAGCTACGTCCTGGGAAAGTCTGGTTTGCCTAGTATGATTCCAGCCGCGGCTCCTCATCATTACCACTCCTCCCCAGCTAATTCTATGCTTTTGATATTGATTCCTTCACTGCCTACCAAACTCAAAATGTTATACATCCATTCAAATTTCACCTTGATCCTCACCTTGGGTGCAGCAAGTGCCTGGGAGGGAGAAAGATGGAAGGAGATGGTATGAAAAACATAAAGAGAGGTGGCAAGCAGAGGAATTGTTGATTTTCATCTCTTTTTTATTTTTTTAATCCCACCATTTGTTGCCAATAATGAGAACATTGCTGACATTTTTTTTTTGATTTGTTTGACCGGTCTTTTTGTTTGTCCAACCCCTTTTTTGATATTGATTCCTTCACTGCCTACCAAACACAAAATGTTATACATCCATTCAAATTTCACCTTGATCCTCACCTTGGGTGCAGCAAGTGCCTGGGAGGGAGAAAGATGGAAGGAGATGGTATGAAAAACATAAAGAGAGGTGGCAAGCATAGGAATTGTAGAAAAAGGAGGGCTCAAATGAGGGATTTGGAAATTTCTTTGGAAGTGACTGACGACTGGATCAAGGAAAAGTTTGCCTGGTCTAGACAAAAGCTATGCCCTTTGGATCTGTACCCTGCTATCCCGGCTGAAAAGAAAAAGAACCCTTGAAAACCCACCCGGGAAGAATTTAAGCAAGCAAAACAGACAATTGGGGCTTTCCACTTCTTCCACCATGGAAAAGTTATTGTTCTCAACCAATCTGATCACCATGCTCTGGTTGCCGTCATTGAATTTCTGCCTTTGGATTGACTATCTGAGCAAGATAAGAAAGATATCAACTTTGTGACAACATTCCTTCACTGATTGAAAAAATTTGTCAACCCGGTTGGTCCCTCAAGATCTTGGGGTGGAAAAATGTGGGCGATTGGTTGGCAAAAATCGATGAACCCTTTGGAGTTATTTGGACGTTATGTGAAGAAATCATCCATTAGATCTTCTCCTCAAAAGTACGCTGTCCTCAACCTGAAGGCCAACAAATTATCCCGAATTTTAGGACAAATGTTTTGTAATTTGGCCAAACTTGCCTTTGAATAAAACTGTGATACCATGAAGGACAGCAACATCCCCTCTTTCTCTTCGTTGGAATTGGGTTCCAAGCCTACACCTTTTGATTGCTCCCCACACCTCACTTTCACCTTGGATTCTTTTTACAATTCTCCTCATATTGACAAAGGCGACATCTCTGGCTATTCCTTTTTACTTGTGGTCCCAACCAAAAAATTGAATGGTTGAATTATTGAAGATACGCATGAATATCAAGTTTTGGATGGTCAATTTGTTTTTCCTGACCTTGGCTTTGGAATTGATTTCAAGCAAAAAGGTATAGTCAAAATGGTTTGGGCGGCTAACAAGTACAAGCACTGTACCTTTCCAGCTGTGGACACAGCAACCCATACCAGAATGGCCATGTCACTCCAAATTAATAAAAAAACTCAGAGCACTTGTAGGGACATGAAAAACGGCCAAATTTACTCTAGAGAAAAAAATATCAATAAAAACAAAAAAAATTTGTATATTGGTGGGGTTAAGAATGCTCTCAAAAGTTGTTGTAGTAAAAAATAATTTGTTTTTCTTTCATCCATGCAAATATATTTACAAGCCCAGCATTTGAGTAATCTGCTGTATTTCTTCTACCGATCTACCACTGCCAATGCAAGCCAAAGCTACTGATACCTTATCCTTTTTTTTGTTTGCCCATTGTTCCCTCTCCTTTTCCAGTTGCACTTGCTGCCAATCCTTCTCCTTTTCCTCTTTTTGAAACTCTAGCTCAGCTTGTTTCAACCTCCACTCAGCATCCAATTTTTGTTGATTAGCCAAAGTCTGGGCTTGCTGCTTTTGACCATCCATGGCCAGTTGACAATCCCACTTTTGCTTTTCAAACTGAAGTTTATCTGATTCAATTTGTGATTTCACTGTTTTTTGGAGGGGCATGGCAATGAGCATGATTTTGAAAGCAAGGATATTGAATCAATCAACTTACATGAATCTTGCTTCTCCATGATTTCTTCAAGCCCAAAAAACTGGAAGTTTTCTCCTCTTTGGATGACTTTTGGGGTTGACATTGATGGAATTGGAGGCCTTTCTCTTACCCTTGGCAGAGGAGGTTTGAGTCTGAAAGTCCTCACTAGTATTTGAAGGCAATGTGGGAGGCCCCATTGGCTTGAGTTTTTTGGCCAATCAAAAATGGATGAGCCTGTTTTTTTACAATGTAAATCAGTCAGGAGCAACCAGACAGAATTGAAAACAATTTAGTTCCTTACTTGAGCAGATGTTGATGGCAGCGTTGATCCAGGAATAACATCCTCCTCATTGGGCAAGTTCTCCAGTTTTTCTGCCCCAGGAAGAGAGCAATCAAAAGAAGGAAGTGAGGGGTCCAAGGTTGGGATTGACTGATCAATCAATACCAAAGTAGAAGTGATTGGAGCCAATTGTGTTTGAATATCCTCCTCGTCATCAGATGGGGGCCACTCCAAGGCCAAGGTTTCATCAAGGTCCCCGTTGGTAGGCTGAGCATCCCCAGCCAAGTCCTTGGCATCAACGGAATCAGATTGTTGGGCATCAAAAGAAGCTAGGGGGGTGATGTTGGCCTTCTTTCCGAAGATTTCATCCATTTGAATATAAAAAGGACAAATGGAGTCCAACTTATCAACCACCGAGTTGATTCCTTTGGCTTTGTCCAAGTTGGTGATACCAAAGCCAGTGGAGATAGACATGTAGTGGGCCTTTTTGTACTTGGCTCAATAGTTTTTGAACCGCTCCCTCATCTGTTTGGATGACAGATCCAGCCTACCTTTTGTTTTGTTCTTGAGTTCATTGGCCATCAGGAGATAACCATTGACCTTAGAGGATTGAGGTTGGCCAACACGTGTTTTGTTGTCAGATCCAAAGCAGGCATTGTAGTTGGAGGGAATTTTCAGCCAGTTTACCAGGATGATTTGATCAGCTCTCTTGAGCTGACTTGAGCCCTTGGAAGCTGATGGGGGAGGATTGTTTGTTGTGGAGTTCCTTGGCGATGTTCTCTTGGGTGTGTTGGACTTGCGGGGGGAGGTTTGCTGACGGGCCATTTGAAAGAGTAAGGGCTACGCAAGTGATGAGAGCGATAAAGTGATGAGAGTGGTGAAGTTTTGAGAGTGATAAAGTGGATGAGAGTGATAAAGTGATGATAGCGGTTAAGTCATGAGAGTGATGGATTTTTGAGAGCAATGAAGTGGATGAGAGTGATCAAGTGATGAGAGCAATAAAGTGATGAGAGTGGTCAATCAATTTTATGATGAGGGTGGGGGTAAATAATTTTCCAATGAGGTCAGAGGTAGAAGAAGGTGGGAAGACAGGGGTGTATGACGCGGACAGGTGGTGGAATCATTTAAATACTTTATTGGAAAAAACCCACTTATTTCAGGTTAACTTTGACACGTCTGATCTGAAATAAGTGGGGTTTTTTGATTTTTAATGGCAGGTTTGAAATGGCGGATTTGGGTTGAAACCCGCCATTAAAAAATGGTGGGTTTGGTTAACTTTGATACCCCCTATTGAGAACCTGGAGGTTGGTTGGTATTGAGTTTATCTTTCCTAATATTCTACTGGCAACCAGATTTATTAGCTTGTGGGCTTTGTTACTTAAAACTGCCTTGTTCTATTGAAATCTGAAAAACAATTTAAATTTTTTGTTCAAGTCTTTTCCCACACCATCTTTCCTCAGATAGTGTTGTTCCATTGCTACCAATTACCATCAAACTTATCCCTCCCCATTGATTACTCATTCATGAGGTTCTGGACCTTGATTGTAAGCTCTCTGATACCAGGAACCTTGCAGTCCTTTAGTTACAGAGAGTGATAAAAATACTGGAATAATAATAATAATAATAATTGCAAAAATAAACTCTTATAGGCTCAAATAAATAATATAATAAGAGAATTTGCAAGGTTTAATTGGTTTGGTAATAAAAGGTTTTCAATATGTGTATAAAAGAGGGGCCACAGTATTATACTACTGGGGGTCTTTACAGACAAAGCAACCTTTCTTCAAGGGGCCTCCTTAGGCAGTTTAAGAACCTTGGAATGAATATGGGTGCCTTATAAAGGGCTTATTAAACTAATGGCCGGGCATAACAGCACAATGGTCTAGACAGGAAGGGAAACACTCACTCTGAGAACTTTACCACAAAAATCCTGCAATAATAGGAAGGGTTTCAGAGCAGATGGGGTGGATTGCCTTACTAAACTTCAAGGGTTGATTGGTTTTAATAGATAAATAATAATACTACAGACTTGGTCATAAATCACTTGCTTAGATTATTCATAAGAACTTGACTAACAATTACATGGTTTCTGATTGATAATAATAATTCCTGGTAAACTGATGATGGAATAATGGATCCAAAGAGGTCTGTATAAATACCTTTTTTGGGGTGATTTTGAGCTTCTCATGGCGCGTAGAGAGAGTTCTGCTCATTGGCTGAGGCTGGCAAGCCAGTAAGGGAAAGATTAGCACTTCCATTTGGTGCTGTTAATCAGCTGACCTTAGATCTTCTGGATTTCTGTACTATTTTATCCACAGGATCCGTTAATCTATTATGGCATGAATTTGATCATTCTGCACTCATCCTTCATTTGTACTATTAGTATTGCTTTAAAGTGAACAGATTTGGAAGTTTACTGATTTTTCATCATTTGCTGACCACGTATATAGTTTTTAATAATTTTTATGAACACTCCTTGTAGTGTTTTGTGGTCTTCAAAGATCAGAGTCAATGATTTACAGCTTAATCCTTGATCTTTAATTTATTATTAAAAAATGTTCTAAACTTAGTTTCTATTAATTTTAATTAAGTTTTGATATTTTTAGATTATTACTAATGCATTTGTCAACTTTTTACATAGGCCAGGCAACCCTAATCAGGTTGTAGCTCTTTTGAGTGGTACCTGGTTGTCAGGTTAGTCACGATGGATCCAGACGCGGGGATCAGTCATTTCAGATGCGCGCGGGGTGGGATCCACTGCGTGCATGACAGAATTAGATGTGCGCGGGTCTCTAGTACGCCGGAAACTGCTACTATGAGTATGTAGGGGTATGTAATGATGTGGGGCTGCGTGTGGGAATTGTGACATAACACCTTTCCGCACGTAACTCCTAAAATATACACAACACCTCAATTCTGAGTGAATTTTAGGTGTAAACCCTATACGTGAAAACACTTGTGAAATGTTAAAATGGTAAAAAGGTGCCATACTGGTGTTTTAATTTTTACTACTTTTCTTTTTAATTATTTTAAAAATGTAAGGACTTGGATTTCAAGGGTGGGATCAGTGAGTGACCCTACCTAATTTTGGGTGCGAAATCCATTTCTTCAATAATATCGATGGATTTCTCATTACTTCTTTTGTTAATTTAGATATTCTTATTTTTTATAGTTTAGTTTTTCTATGACAGGTTGCTCTGTACATAGTAGCAAGCTGACATTGATTCCAGTTACATTTAAATATTTTTGTACCACTCAGGAGGGCAGCCTAAACAAAACCTTTCCCCTTCACAGAACTTCCTGCAGCTCAGCACCGTTTGGAGTCTTACACTGCGCCATCTGCGATCAAGTGATTACAAAGATCTAAGCAAGTGACTTATGGCCTAATTCTGAATTATGAATTTTTTAATTCATCAACAATATTACTGTTTTCATTGAAGATAAATCATCAAGCACCCCAACTTTGATGTGAAACCCTTCAACTGTGAACCATTGCAGGTGCCCAGAAATTGAATTCTCAAATTATTAGTTTTTTTCAATCCGGCTCTGGATGGTGTGCTACTATAGCCTGGCCACACCACCATTCTAGTGGCTAATACTTCCTTAATGTTAACTCAGGTCCCCATTGCTCCAGGGAACAAGATTCAAAGCTGATATCCTGAAGAAGAGGTGTTAATGACCCCCAGTTTGTTTGAACTGTGGCTCCTCTTTCAATTATTGTTAATCATATTGAAAACCTCTCAATCAAACCATATAATCCTTGCACAATCAATAATCATATATATCCTTTTGGAGATTAGTTTTGTTTCTTTTTTGAGAATATTATTATTCCTTACATGCATCACTTCTAGTAGCTAAAGTATTGCAAGTTTCCTGGTATCTATCAGCTGAAAAGATTTTTAACAAGGCATTACCCTCAAAAGTTCACACATTGCAGAAAATTCTGGTCCAAAATTAATTTCTAAAGAAATAAAATTGTGGATCAACCAAAAATTTCCTTATCCAAAAAATCAAATTATAAAGCACAAAATTAACTTGGGGATTTGCAGATGATAAATTAGATTTGTTCCAAGAAGACTGGTGCATGATGTGGATAACTTGGTCATCTTGTCTGGAATTGTGCACCACACTAAAATTCCTGCAATCATCTGTTCCAATGCTTCCCCCAAATTTATTGAAAAACTTATGTTCTACTGGTAAATATGAACTTTCCTCCAATTTGGTTCTCAAGATGATTCTACAGGTTAATTTGATTGATACTTTGTTTGGAAATTCAATCATTTTTCCTTCTGAAAAATCAAACTATGACTCTGTTAAATAATTCATTCACATGATTCCTCCACTCCCAAGTTGAAATTTGAGAAAGAAGGCGTGAAATTTGATCATTTTTTAATTTTTTCCTAAAATACCTGGCAAAAATTTCTTGTAAAATTCATATATTATTTTTGGAAGAAGGTTGCTTGAAAATTTATGACATCTGCCTTGGCTAATAAATGTAAATTCCCCTCTCCCCCCAGTTCTTTTGTGTGAAAAAGAGGAAAAGTTTGTGATGGAACTCTGGTTATGACTGGCCAATCTACCAGGCCTATTGGCAAAGGGACGCAGGATATACCAATATTCCATGTTAAATCTGGTTTTAGTAATTCTCCCCACTCATCCTTTCCACAAATCACCACTATCCCTCAAACTTTCACCATCCTACACCCATTTACAGTCTTTTAATCAAATTAATTTTCTGGCCCACCAACCATCTGCTGAATTCTCCCTCTAATTCAGTTTTTATCTCTTCATCTTTCCTCCTGGTTGAAGGCTCTGAAAATAATTTCAAAACCACCTCATCACTCCACTCAAAAGAGTTCATGGAACCTACTGTTGGCTTCTTAAATAAATCAAAATCAGTCTCATTTAATCCCTCTGACTCCCAACTTCCCAATCCCAAGTTTCACAGATAATGCATTTGGACCCTTACTCTTTGAATCTTCTATATTTCCATCCAAGTGATTTCATCATACCTCTTTTCATTCTCCCATTTCCCAGTCCCATTTGCCCTAAATCCTTAAACCCTCCCCAAGCCATTAATGCTTGCATTCTCCCAAAAGAAATGGATTTCAGAGTTGTAATTCATTTCTTTTTTGAAGACCTTGATATATTATGTATTAGTGGATTGTAGCCAAAATTAAATGGACCCAAATTTTTCTAAGTTTTGTGGAAGAATGGTTTTTAAATTTTTAAAATAGGTATTGAGGGATCCATTGGGAGGTATTTCCAAGGATAGGATACCAAGTAAGATTGAAAACTTGACAGATAATTTCCAAGCCATTATTTTCCCTTTTAAATGGGATCCTCCTTTCTTTTCTTCTTCAGACCTTATCTCCTTATTTTTAGTTTTATTTATTTATTTTTCAATTTTTATTGGATTATTTTGCAGAGCTTCCTTTGAATTTTTCAAAATTTTATCTCAAGTTTAGACAAGTACTGAATTCCGTTTTATATTCAGCTCAATTAGTATTCTGATCATCAAGGACTACTTTATCTTTTTTTGTGAAGGCTTCAGATGATCAAGATGGGTGATTCTTTCATTGAGATCTGCTTCCCTTCCTTCATTTTAATTATGGAATAATAAAAATTATAGATTATTTTTTGATCAGATTTCACACTCATAATTTAAGCTGGCCACTGTTTCAGATCCGGCTGAAAATAATACCATAAATCAATAAATATAATAAAACCTCCCAAAAGGATTAAAATTTTATCAAATATTGTTAAAGAAACAAATTCATTAGCTATATTTAGGTAGGGTTTTTAACCAACCCTGGAGGGAATTTAAATTCAGTTAACAAGGATTGGATGATCTGATTTCTTGATTTGACTAGAAAATTTGGAAGCTGATGGGGTATGAGGGTTGTAAATTTTTGAAATTTTGTATTTTTTTGAGTTTCTTGGGGATTTTTTCTTGGTATCTTTTCCTGGGAAGTTTCAATGATTTTCCTCTTTTAAATATTAAAAGAGATGAAGTAATGAGGGTAATAAATTGATCAATTCAATTAATCAACCATATAAACAATGTGATAAATTTGATGAAGTGATAATGGAAATCAATTGATGAATGTGAGGACGTGGTGAGTAGAAGGTGAATCAGAGATTTCAAAATTAATATTGATGGTTATTGTAAAAGAGGCTGCAAGTGCAAAGTTTAAGTGTTAGATGAAGAGAAGTTTATACATCCAATGAGGTTGGAAGTAGGAAGTAGAAAGCTAAAGATAAAGAGAAAATTTTTGTTATATGAAATAAGGTTGGAGATCAAAAGAAGTGCTAACAAAGGGGTTTATAATTTGGTCTTTTGTTTGTTTTATTTTTCAATTACATTTATATAATTAATTCAAAAAATCCCATGTCTTTTATGGTAACTCTGATACATCTCATGTGGAATGAGTGGTTTTTTTTTTAATGGGAAGTTTGAAATTGAGGTATTTATCTGAAACCCACCATTAAAGAAATTGAAGGGTTTCTAACTATGATACATCCCAATTTCATTTTGAACTTTGATTTGAAAAATTTTAAAAATTGAAGGGAGCAGGGTAAAAGTGGTAACATCTCATATTTTTATATTTTGAATTGTATTGGCTTTGAGTGTCAAAGGCAGGCTTGAAATTACTAATATTTCAAATTTCTTGAAAAATATTAACACAATTCCCCAATTATCCTCCAGTTTTCCCAAAATCTTGAGTTTTTTATCTATAGTTAAAAACTCCCTACTAAGTTCAAGGACAAATTTTATTCAATTTTTTTTGGGAATCTATAGATACCTTTCCTGTTAGTTTTACTGTTAACAAAAAAGCCAGAAAATTTTGAATAAATCTTCTCTTCTGATTATTTTCTTCAAAATTCCATTTAAATGTTTTCTAATTTCATTAGGCTGTATCAGAGCTAGCAAACCTGCCATTAGGAACACACCAGTTTTTTTTTTTACCAAACCCGCAATTTTTAATGGCCGTTTTCTGAAATACACATACCCCTTAACTGGTGTGTTGAATGGAATTGGTGGGTTTCAAACATGTAATCTTCCATTTATTCAAAATCAATCATCCACCATCAATTGCATGCAAAACACCCATCCACACCTCCACCTCAGAAAATCAATACCAATCCCATCTCCATTGCATGACACACATCCCATCATCAACCAAAACTTACAAACTGACCACTTGACCCCACCAAACCACCATTCCAACACTTCCTCATCCTCACCAACCACCTCCACCTCAAATTCCCCCCCTTTCCTCCTTCTCCTCCTTCTGTTTGCCATTGGTCAATCACTCAAACCCGCAAGTGCCTCAGACCCTCCATCTCCTCCTCCCCTCAATCAATCAACTGACCAATGCCTCCTCCTCCATTGATCATTAGAACCCCTCCTCCTCTGTTTGGTCCTTCCTCCTCCTCCTACACCTTCCCCTCTCTCACTCCCAATTTATTCATGATCAATTGCTTGATTGATTTGTGATCAATTGCTTGATAAATTTTCAATCAATTGCTTGATTGATTTGCAATAAATTTCTTGATTGATTTGCAATCAATTGATTGATTGATTTGCAATCAATTGCTTGATTGATTTACAATCAATTTATTGATTGATTTGCAATCAATTTATTGATTGATTTGCAATCAATTTATTGATTGATTTGCAATCAATTTATTGATTGATTTGCAATCAATTTATTGATTGATTTTCAATCAATTTATTGATTGATTTGCAATCAATTTATTGATTGATTTGCAATCAATTTATTGATTGATTTGCAATCAATTTATTGATTGATTTGCAATCAATTTATTGACTGATTTGCAATCAATTTATTGATTGATTTGCAATCAATTTATTGATTGATTTGCAATCAATTTATTGATTGATTTGCAATCAATTTATTGATTGATTTGCAATCAATTTATTGATTGATTTGCAATCAATTTATTGATTGATTTGCAATCAATTTATTGATTGATTTGCAATCAATTTATTGATTGATTTGCAATCAATTTATTGATTGATTTGCAATCAATTTATTGATTGATTTGCAATCAATTTATTGATTGATTTGCAATCAATTTATTGATTGATTTGCAATCAATTTATTGATTGATTTGCAATCAATTTATTGATTGATTTGCAATCAATTTATTGATTGATTTGCAATCAATTTATTGATTGATTTGCAATCAATTTATTGATTGATTTGCAATCAATTTATTGATTGATTTGCAATCAATTTATTGATTGATTTGCAATGAATTTATTGATTGATTTGCAATGAATTTATTGATTGATTTGCAATCAATTTATTGATTGATTTGCAATCAATTTATTGATTGATTATCAATCAATTTATTGATTGATTATCAATCAATTTATTGATTGATTATCAATCAATTTATTGATTGATTTGCAATCAATTCATTGATTGATTTGCAATCAATTTCTTGATTGATTTGCAATCAATTTCTTGATTGATTTGCAATCAATTTATTGATTGATTTTCAATCAATTTCTTGATTGATTTGCAATCAATTGCTTGATTGATTTTCAATCAATTGCTTGATTTATTTGGAATCAATTGCTTGATTGATTTGCAATTTATTTCTTGATTGATTCAAAATCAATTTCTTGATCAATTTGGAATCAATTGCTTGATTGATTTGCAATTTATTGCTTGAGCAATTTTTTATTGATTGCTTGAGCAATTTGCAATTGATTTCTTGATTCATTTTCAATTAAGTTCCTGATTGATTGCTTGATCAATTTGTAATTGATTGCTTAATAAATTTGCAATTGATTGCTTGATTAATGTTAAAGCAATTGCTTGATTTATTTGCAATCAATTTCTTGATTTATTTGCAATCAATTGCTTGATTGATTTGTAATCAATTGCTTGATTGATTTGCAATCAATTGCTTGATTTATTTGCAATCAATTTCTTTATTGATTTGAAATCAATTGCTTGATTGATTTGCAGTCAATTGCTTGATTGATTTGCAATCAATTGCTTGATTGATTTGCAATAAATTTCTTGATTTATTTGCAATAAATTGCTTGATTGATTTGCAATCAATTTCTTGATTGATTTGCAATCAATTTCTTGATTGATTTGCAATCAATTGCTTGATTGATTTGCAATCAATTGCTTTATTTATTTACAATCAATTGCTTGATTGATTTGCAATCAATTGCTTGATTGATAGAGAAATCCATTTGCATTTGATTGAGAAATTGATTGCTAATTGATTTCTCAATCAATTGGTTCATTTGAGGAAAAGACTTAGTGAGTGGACAGGCATATTGGCCCATCCGGGAATGGCTCACTTAGCTTAGTGGTTAAAGCATCACTCATCAATTTTGAGGTCAAGGTTTGAAATCCCAGAGTGTGCAACTAAATTTTGGCTTATAAAACTGCCACTGCCCTCAAAATGTTATACAACTAATTTAATCTCTTCTTGAGTCTTACCCCAATCAAAGTATATGTTTGGGAGGTAAAAAGATGGGAGATTTTTTGAAAAAGATACAGAGATGTGGAAAGAATAGGGCTTGAAACCTCTCAAAATTTTACACAATTAATTGAATCCCTTCTTGATCCTCACCCCAATTGTAGTGTTTGTATGGGAGGGAACAAGATGGGAGATGATTTGACAAACATAAAGAGACAGGGAAAGAATAGGGCTTTTCAGCATTGGCTAAAGGGTAAATTTCTGGATTTATAGTTCTTGAATTGATTCCTCATCTTTTTGGATGAAAGAGCTGGCCAACATTTGTTTCATTCTTTAGTTCATTGGCCATCATGAGATAACCATTAAAAATAGAGGATGGAGTTTGTCAAACTTGTGTTTCATTTCCAGATCCAAAGCAAGTGTCATAGTTGGGGGGAATTTGGAGCCATTTTACCAGGATGATGTGATCATCTCTCTTGAGCTGAATTGAGCTTTTGGAAACTGATGGGGGAGGATGGTTTGTTGTAGATTTCCTGGGGGATATTTGCTTTGGTGCATTTTATTTTTGTGTGGACTTGTGGGGGGATTTTTTCTGAGGGGCCATTTGCAAAAAGTAAGAGGGATGAAGGGATGAAGCAATGAGAGCAATAAAGCCATGAGAGTTGGGATTTCATGAAAGCATTCAAGTTATGAGAGTAATGAAGTGATGAGAGTGTTGAATTGATGAGAGTGATCAAGTGACAAGAGCAATAAAGTGATGAGAGTGATTAAGTGAAAAGGGTATGAGAGATGAAGCAATGAGGATAGCAATGAAGTGAGGAGAGTGATGAAGTGATCAGAGCTTTGAAGTGATGAGAATGGTGAATTGACAAGAGAAATAGAGTGGTGAGAGTGATGAAGTGACAAGTGGATGAGAGATTAATCAATGAGGACAGCAATAAATAGATGAGAGTGATGAAGTGATGAGAGCAATCAAGTGATGAGAGAAATCAAGTGATCAGAGTGATGAAGTGATGAGGGGATTAGAGATGAAACAATGAGGATAGAAATGAAGTGATGAGAGAAATGAATAAAATTGTTTTGATGAGGTTGGAGGTAGAATTTTTCCAACAAGGTCAGAGGTTGAAAGCAGGGGTGATGAAGTTGAATGATGTGTGGTTGAGGCAGTGAAAGCCTTTAAATAATTTATTTGAAAAAATCATTTATTTTCAGGTAACTCTGACACCTCTTATGTGAAATAAGTGGGTTTTTTTGATGTTTAATGGCGGTTTTTAAATGGAAGATTTGTGTTGAAACCCGCCATTGAAAAATGGTGGGTTTGCTCAACTCTGATACGCCCTATTTTACGCAATCTGAATTTTCATTTTTTCCCCCTCCCTTTCAGCTTGTTATATATAAATTGAAAACCAATCATCTTGGAAGAAGTGGTTCAACCAACCTATGTAAAATTCTCTGACCAAACCAAGCAAGAATTTTCACTTACCTAGGTCTTGATCCAATCAATCTGGATAATAGTATAAATTTTCTGCAGTTTTATGAAGCCTTTGGATGGAGAATTTTATGAATTTGAAATGACTGAATTACTTTTTTTTTTCAAAAAAAAAATGATGAATGATGATCCAGTTTAAGGGGTGTAATAAAGATGAAAGTTTTTGTCTGATTTTTCTTTTCACATTTGATGTTTTTGGTAGTTTAGATTTGATCAAATTAAAAGGCTGAGGTGAATTGGTTTATCCCCCTCACCCCAATCCCCTTTGTTTTTTCTCTCTTCTCTTTCTTTTTCTGTGTTTTTTTCAAAAGTAACATGTTTTAATTCTAATCACCCAGATGACAAGGATATTGGAAATATACAATGAATTCTATGTGGAACATCATTTGTTAGACACCAATGGATATAAATTCAAAGCTTCCAAATTAAAATATTTTTCAAATTCCCTGATTCATATGTACTCAAGATGCCCTTTTGGAGCTTCAATATTCATTGCCACTGATCCCATCCAGCATGGAAATGGTTTTAAACAAGCTAAAAAAATATTCAAGCAGTAAAAAAACTTAATTCTTACAACAAGAAACCCTTCCTGAACTCCCTTTAGTTTTTATTTAATTCTCTCAAAGCATTTTTCTGGGCACAAAAATTTCAATAAAGGGACCTACTGGTTTGACCATTAGAGCAAGGAATCAGCAAGATAAATAATTCAATAAAATTTGAAAGTTCTTTTGAGACCTCAAAAAATATCTTCAATCCTGTTTATCAAGAAAAAAATAACAGCTTAAATTGAAAGAAAAGATTAGATCCATTACTACAGTCTGTAAATAAGTAAATGTGTATTCATTTTATATTGAATTCAATTTTCTTTTGGTATGTTGCAAGCTTTTGAAATTTTTATAAAAAATTGAAGTAGCCAATCTAAATTAATATTGGACATTTATGTTGCTTTTTTCACTTTTTTTTTTGTTTGTTAAAGTACCACTTGCCCTTTTTCTGGGAAAGGGGACAGAAAAACCAGGAAGAGGTACCAAGAAGGTGGGCAAGAAGTCAAAAATTTGGGGCTAAGGGGATGTTGAATCTGGGAAGCTTTTCCAAGAAATACGGGGAGGGGTAGCATTAGTTTGGGCAAGTTGAGAATGTTTGTGGAAAAGGTGAAAGCTTTCTCAGGAAAATTAATATATTTTTTACAAATAACTCATTTCTTCAGGGTAACTCTGACCCCCCCCCCCCTCCTCTGCCTGGTGAAATGACCAATTACATTTTAAAATTTTAATGACTGGTTTGAAGAGGTGATTTTAACTTAAAAACATGAGATTTTTAATTTTTTTATTTCCAACTTTGGTAGGCTCTCATTGTTTGCAACAAGATAAACCAATCAAAATTTGATATTTTTGAATCAAGATCATTGTGTAATGATCACATTCACTCTACCATCTAAACCTCCCCTGTTCACTATAGAATGAAACCCTTAACCAGTTAGTAGCTATATTATATAAAATTTAAAACCATGATTGCAATGTGAATATATATATAATCAGCACTACCTCACAATTTAACCCTGCAACTCCAGTTGCAGAATTAGTGGATAAAATCACTTACTGAGATCCCATATGTAGTGGTATGAAAATGTGTGAGAGTTGAGATCTAAGAATGTCTGTTGGGGAGTAACACTTCTGTCAAAAATATTTCATGTGTACTGTGTACATACATACGGGGAAGTACGCATGACGCCTAGGATGGCCTGCCGGCGGGCTAAACCTTGCGTCCGCCTTTACATTGGAAACTCAACCGGCAGCAAGTGCCGCCTCGAGTCCTTGCGATGGTGCCCGCTGCGGCCCGCGCGATATCCGCTCCGATCGGTGCGTGGGCCCAGGGGCCGTCGGGTCGATTGGGCGGCTTGAAATTCTTGGGCTGGTTCTACCGATCAGCTTCCGAGCCCACCCTTCCACCACCAAATACGTTCTCAATCGAGTTCTTCAACATCAATCATTCGAGATGGTTAGAGAAGTTCAGGCATCGATCGTCGAAAGGGAATTCTTCATCGAGGCCATCAAGGAAGGAACACGGCTTGATCAACGTGGAGTGTTCGAACAACGTCCCTTGTCGTTATCGGTCTCTGAAGATGGCAACTCGGTCGATTGCTCACTCGGTAATACCAGGTCGGTCAAACTTGTCTTCACTAGGTTATCTTGCGTCCTTAAAAGGATTGGAAACAATCACTAGTAATTTCGCCTGTTCTAATGAATTGACGGATATGAACTTCTCGCTGAAATCACTCTCAAATCATATGAAAGGGTAGCTGCGTACGTCTCCGCTACGGTCACCAAACCTTGGCCGGACAGACCATTTGAAGGACTATTCCAAGTATTCTCTGAAATCAATCCATTGGCCAATTTTGTTTATGATAGTGGAAGGTGCGCTTAGAGTCGCTTCACAAAGAACATTCGCCCGTTGTGACATGTGGGATTTGAGATGCATGACCTGAAGTTGAAATTAATGGATTGATCTATTGATCTTCGACCGCCCCCCCCCCAAAAAAAGCTAGGTCGTCAGAGGATGAAATTCAAATTTCACGCATGTTGGACAAAAGTTTAAGTCGCAGTGGTGTAATCGATCGAGAAGCTCTCTGTATTTTAGCTGGACAATTGGTGCGTGCACCAATGCTTCCAAGAAACTATAACTCGTTGGCTAGTATCGTCTGATTCCTAGATGAACTCTTTACTCCTTAATCATCAAAAGGTTTGGTCGATTCGATTGGATCTTCACTTTTTGAACGATGAAGGAAATATGTTAGATTGTGCTTCCATCGCAGCCATCGCCGCTTTACAAAATTTTCATCGGCCTGATGTGTCTCTCGTTGGAGAAGAGATAACTATCGTTAGTTTGAACCCTTGATCTTTATTTGGTATATTCTGGTCATAGCCCGCTTAGACCCAAGCAAGATTTCTGACCCACACCTCATTCTGTTTGGCTATTTTTTTTTTTTTGAAAAAAAAAACAGCATTCGCTGCAAGAGCGAGTACCGATACCCCTGACGCTGCATCACACTCCCATCTGTTTAACGTTTGCGTTTTTTGAATTGGAGTCCAAGCCATTTGTGGTTTTAGATCCAAATTATTTGGAGGAACAACTCTCTACCGGTTTGATGACCTTGGCGTTGAATCCACAAAAGGAAATCTGTGTCGTTAATAAATCGGGCGGTGTCCCCCTATCGATCGATGAAATCATGAAGGTCGTGAAAATCGGTACTCAAAAAGTTAAGGAAGTCGATAAATACGTTAAGAATCTTCTCGCTAAGAACAGCGCCAGTATAGATTTAGCCGCTGTCCAAGATAGATTAATTGAGGATAAAGGAATATAAACACAATCATCGGCTTTTCATAGTCATCACGCCCATCTCGCCCATACTCTTCTTGGAAATCTCGTTCACGGTGAGATGAGTCTTTCGAGCAGATGTTGACGATTTTCTTGAGACAGCCTAGCCAAACACTTAGAGAGCTCTGGAAAGCTCTACGTGATTCCCATGTACAGGCGCATTTTATAGAGACACCTCGATCTAGAATGATGAAATGCCACGGATTTCTCTCAAAAAGTCTTGGGCCTGCTATGCCACCTTGGGAGTATCTCCAGATTTTTAAATGAATTGAGGGTTGCACTTGCTGGGAGGTTGAGCGAGTGTATTCAGCCCAGGAGACTTCTGGCTGGTAAGTTGAGTGATGTGCCTAATCCACGTTCTCCCTATGTTGTGATACCACAAGAGTGTGACCAAGTAACCACTGGATGAACTTCAAACTTGATAGGCTGCATTAATGTAGTTCATCTAATGCAACATTGAAGCTTAGGATGAGCAAGCACATAGGCACCAATGCTTCTGGATTGATGCAAGTTCTCAGATGTTGGAGACAAGATCAATCCTACATAGTGTCAGCCTCCTGGATGCCAAGATCCTTGCTATCCTTTAGCTACCAGAGGTGATATTGTAAATAATAAATATATTATTTAATAATTGCAGCAAAAATCCATAGAATACTTGGATTAAGCTTATTGCAAGGTTAAATGGTTTGGTTATTGTTTATTGTTTCAAATCAAAATTGATTATTAAATATTTATAGAGGGGCCACAATTATATTGGGGATCTTTAACACCTTTCTTCAGGGATTTCAGTATGAAAACACGTAGTCCTGGTTACTTTGGGTTCTTTAGTTTAAAGATTATTATACCCAAAGATAATATGTATATAAAATACACAATGGAGTGGTAGGGCCTTGTAGCCAAGCTACCACGACAGAGAAAGGATAATAAGACTCACTGGTATATTATTAAATCCTTTGGGTATCTGTTTGGGACGTTTACTGATGGGTTAAACCTGTATACTGGGGTTATAAGGTTGTTCAGCAGTTTTAATTGATAAAAAGAGGTTTGAAGACGGATATTACTGATCAGACATTGCCATAAATCACTTAACTATCTCTTATAAGTATTTGATTACCTTTTCACGGCGTCTGGATATGAATATTACTGGGTCTCTGCCCAACAACATCCTCAAAAGAGCTCTGTATTTATAGTTTTTTGGAGTCCCAATATGGTCCTTCTGAGGGTTGTAGGTGCTCAAAGGGACGGACACTAAGGCTAGCAGGGTAACCAGGGGTAGCCTGTCATGTGCCCTTGGTGCTATAGCCCGGGTAGCATCTAATTCCTTAGGGTATGGGAATTATTCTACCTTATAATGGACATTAGGACGTGTGAATAACACTAATCTGTCCTATTTATGTATTATTTAATTAATTATCCTTAGTATATGTTCCCTGTAATATAATAATTATATTATTAGACATCTCTGCGGACATTTTGATGTCAGGTAATTTCTCATTATGTATCATATAACTGGAGTAAAAGGTCATAATATTGTTTTTACTCTTTATCTACGAGTTCCAGTTGATTTGTTAAGATAATTACTTAAAAATATAAGTCATGAGAATTCATGTAATATTATTACATCATTATCTTCCTTAGTATGTCACAAAAATGTTGATGTATAGTAATTCTCATAAAAGTATATTAAAGTATTTTAATATATTTTTTTGAAGCTGTCATTGTCTTATTTTTGACATTCTTGATTCTTTGCATTATATTAAATAAAAAATACGTGTAAAGATTATTTAGGTACTTTTATATAATATTATGTATATTTAGACAGTCTACTATCCACAGGAACCTTTATTACATATGTAACAAGTTCCCGTGTATGTTGTAGCCTGTTTACGCGGTACCCAGGCCGCCTGTCACTATGTCAGCCCATAGTCCCGTGGCTGCGTACTTGTCAGAGGCCCAGGGCTGCGTACACAAACTTGACGGGTTGACACGGCTGTATCTCAGCTGCGCGCGGGTGCTGTGGCTGCCGCGGCTGCGTGCGGGAATTGTGACAAAACACATTTCCGCCCGTAACTCCTAAAATATACACAACACCTCAATTCTGACTGAATTTTAGGTGTGAAACCTATATGTGACAATGTGTGTGAAATATTTAAGTGGCCAAAAAGCTCAATACTGGAGCCGTAGTATTTTGGTTCTTTTTTCCTTAATTATTTAAAAATATAAGGAGTTGGATTTCAAGGGTGGGGTCAGTGAGTGACCCTACCTAATTTTGGATGGAGAATCCATTTCTGTAATAATATTTATGGTTTTCCTACTCCTTCTTAGGTTAGTTGTATTATTATTATTTTTATGTTATTTTAGTTACTTTTGCAGCTTGCTCTGCAATAGTAGCAAGCTGACACATAGTTTGTTTTTTAGGAGCCAAAGTTGGATATGTTACTTTTATTCAACAATGCCTCAGAGCCATTGATTTCAACAAGCTCAAGTACTATTTCAGATCAGATGTTCTGCATGCATTAACCTCAAATTGACAAGATAAAAATCAAACAGAACAGAAAACCCTTTGATCTCTTTTCCTCTCTCATTTTCTTTCTTTCTTTCTTTTCTTTTCTTTTCTTTTCTTTTCTTTTCTTTTCTTTTCTTTTCTTTTCTTTTCTTTTCTTTTCTTTTCTTTTCTTTTCTTTTCTTTTCTTTTCTTTTCTTTTCTTTTCTTTTCTTTTCTTTTCTTTTCTTTTCTTTTCTTTTCTTTTCTTTTCTTTTCTTTTCTTTTCTTTTCTTTTCTTTTCTTTTCTTTTCTTTTCTTTTCTTTTCTTTTCTTTTCTTTTCTTCTCTTTTCTTTTCTTTTCTTTTCTTTTCTTTTCTTTTCTTTTCTTTTCTTTTCTTTTCTTTTCTTTTCTTTTCTTTCTTCTTTTCTTTTCTTTTCTTTTCTTTTCTTTTCTTTTCTTTTCTTTTCTTTTCTTTTCTTTTCTTTTCTTTTCTTTTCTTTTCTTTTCTTTTCTTTTCTTTTCTTTTCTTTTCTTTTCTTTTCTTTTCTTTTCTTTTCTTTTCTTTTCTTTTCTTTTCTTTTCTTTTCTTTTCTTTTCTTTTCTTTTCTTTTCTTTTCTTTTCTTTTCTTTTCTTTTCTTTTCTTTTCTTTCTTTTCTTTTCTTTTCTTTTCTTTTCTTTTCTTTTCTTTTCTTTTCTTTTCTTTTCTTTTCTTTTCTTTTCTTTTCTTTTCTTTTCTTTTCTTTTCTTTTCTTTTCTTTTCTTTTCTTTTCTTTTCTTTTCTTTTCTTTTCTTTTCTTTTCTTTTCTTTTCTTTTCTTTTCTTTTCTTTTCTTTTCTTTTCTTTTCTTTTCTTTTCTTTTCTTTTCTTTTCTTTTCTTTTCTTTTCTGTTATTTTCTCTTTTTTTTTGCTAACAGGTTCTCCTCAACACCTTTTGGTTTCCTTTTCATGACTGACTGGTCTAAACTATCACTTTTTTGTTTTTTTATATCATTTTTTTCTTCTTCTCAGGAATTTGGTTGAAGTTTGGAAACAAATCAAGAGGCATTTTATTATGTGGGTACAATCATAGTCCCTTCCTATGGGCAACTGATCCTATTTTGATTATACCTTTGAAAGAAACTACTCAAACTTGCAGGGGGAAAAAAATAATCAAGGACACCAAAGTCCAAGCTATTGAAATAGGTTCAATCATTGATCCAACTTAGAGTTTCATAGGTAAAGGTACTAGTTTTGATCCACTAATTTTTCTATGAAGATCTCAAACAATAAATTTAAATCATCAATCACTGAAAATTCAGTTGACCTTCTTCCAGGCAGATATTTTTCCACTTGTAGTGATTTTTTCACTCAAATTAATTTGTGTGGATCCAACTCATTCAATTTTATCCATAGTTTTTTGGCCATTCAGATGCCTCTATGAATACCTATTAAACCAAAACCCTTAGCCATTATGACTCATCCACACACTTTATGTAGTTAAAAAAAAAGCCCCCTGCCCCCTTTTGTTTTTTCTAGATAGATAATCCCTAATCTAAGCAAGTACAAATAATAAAAAGAGATCATCTCAGGGATTTAAAAAATGATCTTCTTATTGAGCTTGTAATCCCTTTTGATTGAAATATAATTTCTAAAACAAATAAATTTTATTAACAATTTGAAGAGAAGATAATTTAGATCATGATAGAAAAAATAATTTTCTTAATATGTTGAGTAGTAATAAAGTTATCAAAGGTTGAATCCCTGTGTAATATGGCACAGGAGTTTTGCAAGGACATGGATTCATCCCAGTAACTTGAGCAGAGGAATATGCTGATAGATCTGAAGAAAAAAAGAAGAAGAATAAGATATATTACATGTATTTCTTAAAAGAAAAATGCATAAAGAAACAATGGAGAGAAATATTTATGTATCTAAAAGATGGAATGTAGCAAATGAAAGATAAGTAAATTCAAGATAGCTTTGAATCCAGAAAGGTATGGCACTAATTTCTGTAGAAAATTTCCCACTAGACTCAGATAAATGGAGCTTTCCTAGAAAAAGAAAGCTCCATACCAAAATAAGAAAACAAAGAAATAAATTGTGCATTTTTTCCCTCTCCTTAGCTTGTATATTGTAATATTGGTGAGGGAGATTTTTTCCATAAAAGACTGCCTTTACCCAATTTTATCTCCCTTCCATCCATTTTCATTTCAACTCATTGATTCAAAATCATCATAAATAAAATTTAAAATAATTATAAATTTACCTACCAACTACATTGCTATTGCTAATACTTCTGACTCTATCATAAAACCAATCAACACTTGATGGGAGATCATTAAGTTAAATGATGGGGAGGGACCTGAATGGATTTTAAATATTTATAATTTATTCAATCAAAGGAAAATATTTAATTTTTGTTTGAGATGAGCCACTGGAATATCCCAAAATGTTGTTTATACGGTAGCTTTTTTAATCATGAAATATTTTGATCAATTAATTACATCATTCTTGCATATATATATATATTAGGTACAAAACACATTTAAGTGAATTTCCAAGTTTTAATTTACATGTTCCAAGTGGGTCTTGGATGGGTTCAAAACCCACTTGATATAGTAGTTCAAGGTTGTTTCAACCTTGCACCCAACCAATTTTTTTGGGCCCCAGGTAAAATCTGGTCAAAACCTCAAATAACCCCTTAATCTTCATCTTAATTTGATTTTTTTTTCTTCAAAAGAGAAAAAATTGAGCATTTTCCTCCGTGTATTTTTTTAATTACTCAAATCTTCAAGATTTTTTAGTCATTCCCTTCACATATATATATATATTTGAACCCCCTTTTCCATACTTCTGTAGATGGAAAAGGATTTTGATATTTTTGAACCAATATTGGCTCAAAGTAGAGGCAAGCAATTCCAGAGAAAGAGAAATTTCCTATTAAATTCAATATTTTGAATTTATGGAAATTTTGGATTGAGAAGCTTCCTAGAATTTGGTGATATCATCCACCCAACCTTATTTGAAAATTCCAATTAACCAAAAGGAATACTTCTCAACATTTAATTCATCAAATTATCAGGTTCCAAAGGATTATTAGATAAGATCTTAATAAAATAAAAATTCAAAGAAAAGAAACTTTCAAAAATTTCAGATCAAGTCAATCACCAATATGAAAAATTTCATCAATCAGAAATCAACCTCAGCTCTCAAATAATCAGAAAATTTCCCAAATGATTGGGCATGGAACAAAATTGAAAAAAAAAAATAAAAATCATTAATAATCTCAAGGCTCTTGATATCAACAAAAATCAGTTTTCCAACATTGCTGTATCATAGAATCAATCCAAATATTGTTGAGGAATATTTTTTTCCAATTGCGGTGCAATAGCGTTAGATCATAATCTATTTTATGTTGATTAATTGGGAATTCAACTGAACATTCAAGCAGACCTTGATGAGACTGTGAAAATGAAGATGTGTCTGGTGGGAGTCAAACCCACAACCTCAGATAGACTGAGACACATACTAGATTGCTGCCTTTACCAACTAGGCTACAGATGCTTGTGGCTGCAAGGCTTGTTTGGTATTACTGGTCTAGGTTCAACTGCACAGCCTCCATACTGTGGTGATACATCATGTTAGCAGGTTCAACCTCAACAGACCTAATAGCTACTCCCCTTCAGTTTTGAATTTCATTCTTTTCCTTTTTATTTTCATTAATTATAGGGCATTATTTTCTTCACGGGTGCTACCCTTCAACTCACAGGTGTACTATGTCCCTGCAACATCCAGTATACATGGACAAATCCTTGTTTACACAGGCGTTTCAAGAACTTTGTTTTTTGAAATTAAAACACAGAATTCCTGTAGATAGGTGTCTCAAACCCTTATGGCTAATCTTTTGTAATTTTGGCACCAGTTAAACCCCTTCAAAATTCCAGTCAAAAAATTAACAAAATCCAAAAAAAAACTCATTTTGGAGCTATTCCTTTGGCTTTTGGCGTAAGTTTTTTATAGAACTTTGAACTCTCACAATATTTATCAATCAGCTGAAGAGATTTAAAATATTTTTCTGAGATTTTTTGGATGTGTCCTTGGCCTCCAATAATTGGATCCAATGTAAAAAAAATTCCAAATAGCATATCCTTTTCAAGATTTTTTTTTCACTTCTTGAATCAATTTTTCTCTCAATTTTTTTGGAAAAAGCATAAGATTAGCATCCAAACATTGAATGAAAAATTTTTCTGAGCTTTTATTACAGGTTTTACCCCACAAATTATTCAGAATAATGAAAATAATTGAAAATAAAATGTGTGGTCCACATTTTTGGCTCTAATTTTTGTTCTTTTTTCATAAATACAAATACAAAATTTTATTACAAATATTATAGCAATAGTTTTTTTTGAAATTATTCAACTATTATGGGTTTCATTTTTCTTCTGGATTTCCCTCCAGATTTATCACATTGATATGTATAGGTATGTTTCTTCAAATTTGATACTCTAGTAGAAATGGCATATCCATGGGACTTTTCCCATGATTGGATAGCATCAACTGACTCCTCCTGTTAATTATATGATGGTTCAGGAAGAAGGGCCAGAGGGATGGTATCATTAGATTGAGTAGGTGAGGAAAGGGCCAGAGGATTAAAAACACTAGTTTGATTAGATGAGGTGATGGAAGATGGGACAGGTGAGACAGTTCTGAAAAGTGGGTGGATGTTTTGTTGAAACATTTTGAAAAGGGATGTTTTGTTTAGAAAGGAATTTGAGATTTGAGTTGATGATTCAGAAATATTTTGATTACAAATGGAGTGAGAAGATTTTTTGTTTCAGGAGGTTTAATTTGGTAGTGGTAGGTTTGGAGTTTGTTGTGTTGTGTTGTGTTGTGTTGTGTTGTGTTGTGTTGTGTTGTGTTGTGTTGTGTTTTGTTGTGTTGTGTTGTGTTGTGTTGTGTTGTGTTGTGTTGTGTGTTGTGTTGTGTTGTGTTGTGTTGTGTTGTGTTGTGTTGTGTTGTGTTGTGTTGTGTTGTGTTGTGTTGTGTTGTGTTGTGTTGTGTTGTGTTGTGTTGTGTTGTGTTGTGTTGTGTTGTGTTGTGTTGTGTTGTGTTGTGTTGTGTTGTGTTGTGTTGTGTTGTGTTGTGTTGTGTTGTGTTGTGTTGTGTTGTGTTGTGTTGTGTTGTGTTGTGTTGTGTTGTGTTGTGTTGTGTTGTGTTGTGTTGTGTTGTGTTGTGTTGTGTTGTGTTGTGTTGTGTTGTGTTGTGTTGTGTTGTGTTGTGTTGTGTTGTGTTGTGTTGTGTTGTGTTGTGTTGTGTTGTGTTGTGTTGTGTTGTGTTGTGTTGTGTTGTGTTGTGTTGTGTTGTGTTGTGTTGTGTGGAGTGGAGTGGTATGGTGTGGTGTGGTGTGGTAAGGGGGAGAGTGGAGTGGTATGGTGTGGTGTGGTGATGGGGGGTGGGGGGTGGGTGGGTGGAGGAGGTTTCTTTTATGGATGATGGGAGAATGAGAGTGCTCCAAAATGGCCTGGAGAAATTTCAAAATCATATGAAATAGGAATGGTTAGGGTTTTATGCATGAAGGGCTCAAAAAAGCGGACCCCAGCCCAGAGGGGGGTTTGTTGCTCTCCTTTTTGGATTTGGTTTTAAGGGAACAAATAGTGCTTCAAAAATTAGGAAACAAATATATTTTAGAACCTTGAGAGGCCTGTTTCAAAATTTGAAGGTGAAATACTTCAAATTCTTGTACATAAACACAACAAAGAATGCAGAAATAAGGAAATACCACCCATTTTATTTTCAATTATTTTCATTTTTATGAATATTTGGTGGGGTAAAACCTATAATTAAAGCTTGGCCAAATTTTTCATTCAGTTTTTGTTTGTTAATCTTAAGTTTTGCCAAAAAAAACCAAGAGAAAAATTGATTCAAGAAGTGAAAAAAAAATCTTGAAAAGGATATGCTATTTTTAATTGTTTTGACGTTGGATCCAATTTTTGGAGGCCAAAAGTACATCCAAAAAATCTCAGAAAAATATTTTAAAGCTCTTCAGCTGATTTATGAATATTTTGAGATTTCAAATTGCCAAAAAAAACTTTAGCCAAAAGCCAAAGTAGTAGCTCCAAAAATGTGTTTTTTTTTAGATTTTGTTAATTTTTTGACTGGATTTTTGAAGGGGTTTAACTGGTCCCAAATTATAAAAGATTAGCCATAATTGTTTAAGACATCTATATGCAGGCATTCTTTCTTAGAATTTCAAAAAAAAAAATTCTTGAAACACCCATGTAAACAAGGATTTGTCTGTGTTTACTGCATCTTTCCAGGATGTAAAACACCCGTGAGTTTAAGGGTAATGATGCCCTAATTATATTTATTTAATTTTTATTTTTTTTTGGGGGGGGTTACCAGGTATGCCATTTGTCTTGAGCCTAGTGAACAAGTTCTAGTGAATTAAATTTGTTGTTTTTTCTTAGAAGAGAGTTATTTTTATCAACTAACTGATTTATTTTGATAGAACCAAGGAATAGGGGGGTAGTTATTGATGACTTCTGGATCATCACTTGAATCAAAAATTTCTTGGGATTCAATAATAATCATTATTAATTACTCAATTAAATGGTGAGTAGTTTTTTGTTGAATTTTAAGTGAATCAAAGACATTCAAAAATTAATAAAAATAAGATTAATTCAAGCCTATTATCATGCTTTCCTCAATTACATCAGATACTCCTTACATAAAATAAAGTACTAATTCTGATGAAAGGAGACAAATAATCATAATCATAATACTTTTTCTGATAACATACACACACCTTGCATAATTGAGAGGGGAAAAGGAATGATCTCAAAACAGCTCAAAGGAAAGAGGACAACACTAAGATAAATCTTTGAATTAGAATTTTGTCTTTCAATTAAAAATCTGAAGCTTTGAGGAAAAATTATTTTAACATTTCTTGTCCAAATAAATCCTTTGCCTACCTCTTCTGCTATTTATCCTTTATTTTTGGTATATTAGTGCTTCAAGAGAGAGTAAACCAGACCAGCAAGAGGAGATGGGCCTGCAGGTTTGATCCAAGTATTTTACAAATGATTCAGAGGAAGTGAATTTGCTTTGAATTCTGAAGAGACATCATAATATTAATGATAAATGAGTATTAAAGACTCTAATAATGTCTAAATATTCTATTTTGTCATAATATCTTAGGATTCAATTCAAATTATTTGAATGATGGAAAGAGATTGATCACCTGAAGAGAAAAACTTTCATATGTTCTGGTTTATCTTCAAAGGCACTGGAGAGGGTTTTTTTGGATAAATAAGAAAAAAATTCTAGATAATGTGAAGATAAAAATTCAGAGAAAGGTTAGGGATATTGTGAATCTCCTGGTGGAAAATTCTCATTCAAATCAACAAAAGTGTGGGTTAAGCTTTTGAATTCTAGTTTGACAGAAGGAAAAATAGGCTGGTCATGTGAGGTTCAAATTTTATTTACCCCTCCTTTAAAATTCACATCAGGATTCCAATGCACAATGAATTAATTGAATAGGATGCTATTTTCCATGCTGGTCATGTCCAAGAAAAATAAAAGCTGGGAAAAGAGGGAACCTGAAATATCAATTTTGCCTTGTGGTTAAACCAATGAGAGGACATGAACACCCTGCTTGCTAAATAGATGGAGAAATATTCTATCTCAAAATGTAGAAGATTTTCAAAAAGTTTAAATTCTAGAATTATAAAAGAGACATTAGCACTAAAACCTATAAGAAAACTATATGTAGTATTTTTGGAATTAAATTATGAAAATGTTGAACCTGGAGTGGGACTTTTCTCACAGGTTCAAATATTGAATTGCAGAATTTTATATCATTTACTAGTTTTCTTTGCAAGTGTAAATAGAGGCAAAAGCTATTTTTTTGACTTAGACACTTTGAAATCCAAATTTCTATAAAAAATATTTAAAACATGATTCCCTTCACAGTAAACACATAAAACTTGCTTCTTCCTCATATATTATTTTTCTCTCTTGAGGAAAACAGTGTCTTTGTCATGCAAAATTATACTTTTGTTAAATTCTTTTGCCTTTTGATTGAAGGCCATTTTCAAATTCAAATTGTGATTTTTTTGCTTCAAAATCTTTGATTCCTCCTTAAAATGTTCATTTTATTTCAAATTCAATGGTGCATCATTTAATTGTGAGAAATTCCTATCATGGTATCCATTATAAAGCTTGATTAATCAATCAATATATTTTTGAAATTTCAATACTTTTCCACCAGCAACAGCCTGTTGTTGGTCAAGAAAGCTGGAAACCCTTTTTGAAGTGGAATAATAAAGCTAAATTATTTGACTGGATGAAATAACAGAAGATTCAAGATTTTGAAATGTATATTGGAGGAAAATTGTTATCCTTCATAACCAGTTTTCTTAATATAAATTTGGTGGCTTTTGATTCATTAGGGTTTCCAAAAAAGGTAAAGATCTGTTGCTCAAAATTAATCTAGTTCTTAAGGATACAAAAGGGAAACGGATCTTTGATTTTTTGAGATATGGCTCAAACCACTGCAAGGCTCTACCACTCAAAATTGAAGATGCACACATGAGCCTATTGAAATTGGCCCTGAATTTATCAGTTCCATTGGAAAATATGAATTTGCAAGTTTGAAAATAGGATCAGAGTTGATGAGAATTTTCTGCTGTGAAGTGATCTGGCTATTTCATAGCAGGAGTTTAAAATTCAGAGCCTATGTTACTTGAACTCAAATAAATATGATTTAGGGATTCCATTAATTTGGCCAGAAGCATTTTTTACTCTACAGGATTTGCATGTGTACTTCTACAAGCCTGAAATCTACCTCTAGTAGGGGAATTAAAAGAGGAGTGAGATTAGTTTTTTTCTCTAGTGAATCCATATAGGAGTTTCCTGGTGAAGGCCTACAAGCTCTTTGATATTTTAGAAATCCTAAAAAATTTTAATTTGAAGATAGAATATGATTCAAGGGTTACCAGTCCCATGAATGGCTTTTCCTACCTAGCCTATCAATATTGCGTGTCAGAGTTAGCAAACCCCCCATTAGAAACCCACCATTTTTTTTGACAAAACCCGCCATTTTTAATGGCGGGTTTCTAAATTAACTGGTGTATTTCAAAATGGCAGGTTTAAAACATCAAACCCACCATTTTCATCAATCCACCATTCATTGCATGCAAAACACCTATCCACACCTTAACCTCAGCAAATACATACCAATCCCATTTCCATCACATCACACATCTAATCTCCATTGCTTCAAATGTTCATTGCTTCACATCTCCATTGCTTCACATCTCCATTGGTTCACATCTCTTGCTTCACATCTCCATCTTCACACAAATCCCATCATCATCTCATCACCCCACATCACATTGCCATCTTTCTCAACATGTCCAATCAAACTTCCCGGCAGCAAGTTGAAAATTCAAAAAAGATGACTGAAATTTTGTTACTATTTGACTCCCATTCAGACTCTGATTCAGACTCTGATTTTGAATCAATTTTGTTGGCTTTGAATGCTATATTACAAAAGCAATACTTGGTTCCAAGAAGACAAAATATCCACAACCCTATGTATGAAAGGTAAAAGCTTCACCTCCTCCCCAACTTAACCTTCCAGCAACTGTTCCAAACTCTATTTCCTTCATTCATGAAACTTTTGGAGATGATTGAAGACCACCACATCTTCCAGAACAATTCTTGGAATCCTCAACGCAATCCAGCTATCCAACTTGCTGTTGCTCTTTGTAGATTGGGATCAAATGGAAATGGAGCAGCAATTCATCAATTAGAAAATCTATTCTCAGTTGGTTATGGAACCATTGACTCATACACAAAACGAGTCATGATTGCTATCCTATATTTACGTCACTCAGTCCTTTCTTGGCCAACCATAGAAGAATGTCATTAGATATCTCAATTAATGGAGACTGAAGGCTTTCCCGCTTGCATTGGTTTTGTTGACAGAACCACCATCCCCTTGAGTCAAAAACCCAAGCTAGATGGCAACCACTATGTTGATTGGAAAAAGAGGCAATTGATTCATTCTTTTCCAATGAATTTGATAAAACTTTGGATCACACGCTGACCACATATTTTGCATCTCTTTTTTTAGATACTCTGTGGCCCTAAAAATTGTTTGCAATAACAACAAGAAGTTAGTTCATATCCCTCCATGCTGGCCTTCTGGATTCTTGTCATGATTAATATGTTTTCAATTGGATGCGGATTGCCCAACAACCAGAGAACTAATTTGACCAAGATCAATACCTTCTGGCCAATTTGGCTTATGCTAGTGGGAAATATGTAGTTCAAGCATACCAGAATGTTTCAAATGTTTTGTCCAATGATCAAGGAAAACCCAATTTCAACTATCATCTTGCCCAATCACAAGTTTGGATTGAGCATGCCATAGGAATCCTGAAAAGAAGATGGGCCAGATTATGGGAGATGCAAAACCAGCTTCAAAGTTCAAATGACATGAAGATCCTCATCAACTGGATTATCACTTGTGTAACCCTTCACAAACTTCTTGCCAACATCAAGGATGAATGGGAAAAAATGTTTGAAGGAGATATTCCTGATCCTCCTCAAGTCATCCCTGTCTCATCTTTTACCTCATCTTTGTCCATGAGAGAGCGGATTCTACCCCTCAAACTTTCTCACTTTGATGTGTAGCATTTGGGTTTTGAATAGTTGAAATATCTTTTGTGGCTTTAGTTGTTCAACCAAGCATCCAAGGCTGACTTGGAATTTTTTTTTTTTTTTTTTTTGGTGGACTTAGAAAAAAACAGAACCAAAACTTCCAAAACACCCACCTAACCCCACCAAACCACCAGTCCACTCTCCTCCTCACCCACCACCGGTCCACCTCCACCTCACCCTCCACCTCCACCTCACCCTCCACCTCCACCTCACCCTCCACCTCCACCTCACCCACCACCTCTACCTCACCCACCACCTCCACCTCACCCACCATCACCACCTCACCTCCCCTCCTGCTTTGGTTGGCAACCCTGGTAAGCCCCCTCCCCCCTCTTCCTCTTCCTTCCCCTCACCGGTTGCTGATCCTTTGATCAATCAACCTTTAGGTCCCCCTGACCGCCTTGCTCAATCCCTCAGGTGATCCCCTTCCCTCCTCCCTCACCCTTGCTCCCAACTAACACCCCCCCCCTCTCATCCCCCCCCCCTTGGCTTGCCAAAACCCCCCTTGGCTCCTTTGGCCCCCCCCCCCTTGCTCTCTTGGCAGCCAGCCCCCCCCCCTTGCTTGCTTGGCAGCAGTCCCCCCCCCCTTGCTTGCTTGGCCAACCAGCTGCCACCCCCCCTTTCTCACTTGGCAGCCGGCCCCCCTTCTTGCTTGCTTGGTCAACCACCCAACAATGAGCCACCCCCTTGCTCAAGGTGAGCCCCTTCCCTCCTCCCTCCCCCTCACTCCCAACTAACACCCCCCCTCTCATCACCCCCCCTTGCCTCCTTTGGCCAACCAACAATGTGCCTCCCCCCCCCTTGCTTGCTTGGCAGCCCACCCCCCCCCTTGCTTGCTCAGCCAACCGCCTGACAACTGTCCACCCCCCCCTTGCTTTCTTGGCCAACTGCCCAACAACGGGCCACCCCCCCCCCCTGCTTGCTTGGCCAACTGCCCAAAAACGGGCCGCCCCCCCCCCCCTTGCTCGCTTGGCCAACCGCACTCCCCCCCTCCCCTCCTTCAGCCGGTCAACCAAACCCCCCCCCCCCTTGCCTCCAACAATGGGCAACCCCCCTTGCTTGCTTGGCAGCTGGCCCCCCTCCCTTGCTTGCTTGCTTGGCCAACCAACGCCCCCCCTCCCCTCCTTTGGCCAACCACCAACCCGCCCCGCCTCCCTCCATTGGCCAACCAACAATGCCCCCCCTCCTCCTTTGGCAGAACGCCCCCCCCCCTCCATGGGCCAACCCAACCACCCCCCCCCCCCCCATTGGCTGACCAACCTGCCTCCCCCCCCTCTCCTTAGCCAGGTGACCAAAGGTGAGCCCCGTGACCCCCTTCTCCTTCTCCTCCTTCCGCTTATTGATTGATCAATGACTCTGACTGACCTTTTTTTGGGGGGGGCTATTATCATTGACGGACCAGTATTTATTTTTCTACTTTTGTTCATCTTCCACAATGATTGAAAAATGACTGATGATATTTTTTTTTTTTTTTTTTTTTTGGATTCCCTGCGATGCAACACCCATTTTGAACCCCGTTTCTTTCCATGCCTGCCCTTTTTCTGCATGACCCATGCTTCTCCCACCATGCTCCCAATGTTATTCAACAAATCAAATCCCTTCTTGATCCTCACCCCAGACAAAGCAGTTTCATTGGAGGGAAAAAGATGGAAGAAGATGCGTTGAAAAACATGAAGAGAGGTTGAAAGCAGAGGGATGACCCTTGCTTCTCCTGCCATTCTCCAAATGTTATACAACCAATCAAATCCTGTCTTGATTCTCACCCCAAGCAAAGCAGTTGCATGGGAGGGAAAAATATGGAAGAATATGTGTTGAAAAAAATCAAGAGAGGTTGAAAGCAGAGGGCTCTTTGGCAAAAGAGGGCCCAAATGAGAGAATTCATAATTGCTTTGGAAGTGGCTGAAGAAGGGTTTTTAAAAAAAACTTTGGTCTAGACAAAAACTGCAACCTTTGGATTTGTACCCTGCTCTTGCTGCCAAAAAGAAAAAGAACAAACAAAAGCCCACCCCTGAAAAGCTTGAACAGGCCAAACAGAAGATTGAAAAGTTCCATTTCTTCACTGGTGGAAAAGTTGCCATTCTTGACCAAACCAATCATCAAGACTCTCTTGTGGCCGTAATCAAATTTCTCCCTTTGAATAAACTCTCTGAGGAAGAGAAGAAGGACATGAACTTTGTGAAAACTTTCCTTCACCAATCAAAAAAATTTGTCAACACTTTTGGCCCCTCAAAATCTTGGGGTGGGAAAATGTGGGCTATTGGATTGAGAAAATTGATGCACCCTTCTGAGCTGTTTGGCCAATATTTGAATAAAAAATCTATTCAAACTTCCCCTCAAGAGTATGCTTTACTCAACCTTAGGTTGGACAAAGTCTCTCAAATCCTAGGCCAAATGTTTTGAAACTTAGCCAAACTTGCATTCAATTCCAACTGGGAAATAATGATGGACCACCACATCCCATCCTTCTCTTCTTTGGAGTTTGGATCCCGCCTCACCGCTTTTGACTGTTCACCACATATCACTTTCACCTCCAATGGCTTCTACAACTGTCCCCATATTGACAAAGGCAGCCTCTCAGACTATTTGTTTTTACTGGTGGTTCCAACAAAAAAATCCAATGGAAAAATGATTGACAACAAGGATGAATATCAAGTATCTGATGGGAAATTTGTTTTTCCTGACTTAGGTTTTGGTATTGATTTCAAAGAAAAAGGTATTTTAAAAATGGTTTGGGCTGCAAATAAGTAAAAACACTGTACTTTTCCTGCTGTGGACACTGCCACTCATACAAGGATGGCTATGTCCATGCAAATCAACAAAACCACCAGGAACACCTGCAAGGACTTAAAAAGTGGGGCAATATACTCTAGAAAAAAAATGTAAATAAAAATAAAAAATATTTGTTTATTTGTGGATTTTCAAATAGTCTCAAACATTTTAGTAATCAAAAATAAATTTTTATTTTTTTTTATTTTCAAAATTTTTAAAGTAAATATATTTACAAGCCAAGAAAAATCTTTTTTTATTTTTAAAATTTTTAAAGTAAATATATTTACAAGCCCAGCAATTGAGTTATTTCCTTGATTTCATCCACATTTGTACTGCTACCGATACATGCCATGGCTATGGATAACCTATCTTTTTTTTCTGTGGCTAGCCTTTCCCTCTCCTTTTGGAGTCAGAATTCCTCTTGATCCTTCTCCTTTTCCTCTTTTTGAAACTCCAGCTCAGCCTGTTTAATTTGCCACTCAGCATCCAAATTTTTTTGATGAGCCAAACTCGCAGCTTTTTGCTTTTGACAATCCATAGCCAGTTTACAATCCCACTTCTCCTTTTTGAACTGAAGTTTTTCAGATTCAATTTGCAATTTCACTGTTTTTCAGAGGGGAATAGGAATGAGCTGGATTTTGAAAGCAAGGAGAATCCAAATTGCTTACTTGAATCTTGCTTCTCCATGATATCCTCAAAGTCACAAAAGCTTGAAGTATTTCTCCTCTTTTGAAAGCTGTTTGGATTGATGTTGATGGAATTTGAGGCCTTTTGCTTTCCCTTTGCGGAGGAGGTTTGTGTGGGAATGGTGTTGCTCTCATTTGAAGGGGATGTGGGAGGCCCCATTGGCTTGAGTTTTTGGCCAATCAGGAACGGATGAGCCTTTTTTTTTACAATCTAAATCAGTCCGGATTAACCAGACAGAAGATAAAAGAACTTGGGTGCTTACTTGAGCAGATGTTGATGGTAGTGGCGATACAGGAATAACATCCTCCTCATTGGCCAAGTTCTCCAGTTCATCCACCCTAGGAAGAGAGCAATCAAAAGAAGGAAGTGAGGGGTACAAGGTCCTGTTTGACTCATCAATCAATGCTGAAGTAGATGGGTTTGGAGCTGACTTTGTTGGAATATCCTCCTTGGCATTGGATGGGGGCCACTCCAAGGCAAAGGTCTCATCAGGGTCCTTTTTGCTAGGCTGAGCATCCACAGTCAAGTCCTCGGCATCAAATGAATCAGATTTTTGGGAATCAAAAGCAGCAAGAGGGGTGATGTTGGCCTTCTTTCCAAAGATTTCATCCGTTTGAATATAAAAAGGAAAAATGAAGTCCAACTTATCAACCACCAAGCTGATTCCTTTGGCTTTGTTGGAGTTGGTGATACCAAAGCCAGTCAAGATTGACATAGAGTGGGCCTTTTTGTACTTGGCTTGGTAATTCTTTGATTTCTCCCTCATCTGTTTGGATGACAGATCCAGCCTACCTTTTGTTTTATGCTTGATTTCATTGACCATCAGGAGATAACCATTGACCCTGGAGGATGGAGGTTGGCCAACACATGTTTCATTGTTGGATCCAAAGCAAGCATTGTAGTTGGAGGGAATTTTGAGACAGCTTACCAGGATGATGTGATCAGCTCTCTTGAGCTGACTTGAGCCTTTGGAAGTTGATGGGGGAGGATTGTTGGATGTTGAGTTCCTGGGGGATGTTTGCTTTTTTCCATTGTTTTGTTTAGTGGACTTGCAGGGGGAGGATTGTGAAGGGGCCATTTAAAAAGAGTAAGAGGGATGAAGGGATGAAGCAATGAAGTGATGAAGGGATGTTATGAAAGCAGGGATGAGGGATGAAGCAATAAAGTGATGAAGGGATGTGATGAAAGCGGGGATGAGGGATGAAGCAATAAAGTGATGAAGGGATGTGATGAAAGCGGGGATGAGGGATGAAGCAATAAAGTGATGAAGCAATGAAGTGATAAAGGGATGTTATAAAAGCAGGGATTAAGCAATGAAGCAATGAGAGGATGGATGTGATGAGAGTGATGAAGTGATTAGGGGATGAGAGTGATGAAGTGATGAGAGCAATGAAAATCAAATTTTTTGGATGAGGTTGGAGGTAGAATTCTTCCAATAAGGCTGGAGATTGAAACCAGGGGTGATGATGTGGAATGACACAGTTGAACTGGTGAAAGCCTTTATATACTTTATTTGGAAAAAACCATTTATTTCCAGGTAACTCTGACATGTCTGATCTGAAAAAAGTGGGTTTTTTTATTTTTAATGGCGGGTTTGAAATGGCAGATTTGGGTTTAAACCCCCCATTAAAAATGGTGGTTTTGCTTAACTCTGATACGCCCCAATAGTTTTTTTAAGAGGGCCAAGTGAAGTGTGCCCAGTCAAGAAAGTAGATGAAATTGATAATCAATAAAAAGCTTAGCAGGCTGAAATGCTGCAAGGTTTTTATTTCAAGTTAGAGTTTATTTAATCTCACATTCCCACCCCAAAAACTTGAGAAGTATGAAGAGATTAGGGGGATGTTTCACCAATGGAAGAGATCAATGATCCAATAAATATAAAATTTGGAATTTCCAAACTTTGAAATTTGAATCTGAAGCTTCAAATCAAGGCACTAAGGTTGTGAAGAAATATTTGAATGATGAAAACTGGCACAAGCTCCATGTAACACTTGTGTTGAAGATAATGCAAGAAATTACAAAGTTAACTAACTGGAAAAAAATCTACAGGTAAAATCTCTGTGCCTTTGAATTGATTTACAGCCTAGAATATGGTTAAGATACAACTGAATGAATCTTTACTCTAGTTCACATAGTGAGTAGAATGAGGGATGTGCAAGAAATGGTGGATGAAAATGAAATTTTGACAATCAGTTATAGGCTAAGTAAAAGATGGAGTGTAAGGATGTAAAATGGTTATAATCAATATGCAACAAAGTTGCTGTTGATGCTAACTTGAAATGATGAAAATTGAGATTAATGGTAATAAGATAACAAATTTAAGTCCAAATTGTGAATACAAGTTATAGGATGAAATCATTGTTGTGATTGATCAATACAGAAAGGTAATTGGTAATGAACAAGAAAAAGCAAGTTTCAAATGAATTTTCCAATGGTGAAAAGAAATTTTTTAATGAATTAGTGAAACCAGGTTCAAAGTTCATGGTTAATGATGGATGGAAATTTGAAGGATTCCAAAATGAATTGCAGTATTAATGACATTCTTCAAATCTCAAATGTGAAATTTGAGATTTATTTCAAGTGATTACTTATTATTCAAAATGAATGGTCTTATCTTTTAAAACCAAAAATTATTAAGTGGAATGTAATAAGTTGTTAGGATGCTGTGGTGGTTATTTATAGAAATGGAGGGAAGTAGGCTCATCACTGGAAATTTGACTTGGAGAGGCTCAAGTGTGGTTGGAACTCCGCAGCACAATAGGCTCAGGAGGAGCGCGTTGGCAGACTTTCTAATCCAGAGTACAAAAGTCAGGGGCTCAGCATTGGTGAGGGGCTTGCTTTCCACAGCACAATGACAAGAATGGGCCCAAGGTTTTTGCCTTTTGCATACAACAAACATGGTCAAACAAAACTTCCCCTCCGCAACTATGGATTTAGAAGTGCGGAAGCAATCAATTGAAGCTGAGTAGTAGAGAATAGGCTGATGATGGATTATGCACTGAGGTTGCGGGAGTATGGAGCAATAAACACTGAAGCTGAGGAGGCGGCATGCAGATTGTTGGGGATCCGTAGTAATTCTGCATGTGGGATTGGGAGTGATTGGCTAAGGAAGATCATTGGGGATCTGTTGTTAGTTATGCATTGGCACAACTCAACTGTTAGGGAAGATTGGCAACATGATCACCAAACCTATTGAAAGTCATTTGATTGGGTAAAGGATTGGACTATTGGTAAGGAGGATGAGTGTGGAATGCACAGAGGCAGTTAGAGGAGGGGTCTTCCTTTTTTAGTTTACATTCCTTTCAGAGTTGTTCATTTTTGAAGTTGTATATATATAAGAAGTAAATTTACCTAACCATAAGAGGGGAGGAGGATCAATCAATTGATTGGAAAAAGAAAAGGAATTTATTGAAGAATCAGAATATTATCAGAGATTATCAGAGTATATTACCTTAGATGGTGTACAATAAAGGAGTTTTCTAATTCTTTTCTGCTTCAAAAATTGTGATTACCAGCTTGAGTGCTTGCAGTCTTAATTAGGAAATAGTTCAAGTGCAGAGCTTGTTGAGGAGTCCGTGTTGTTTCTTTACTTTTACTCCATTGCAAGTTAGCTTTAGTGGTTACCATTGATGGCGGAATAGTTTTGGGGGGAACAGAATAGGGATTGGGAGTGATTCCTAAACTGCTGCGGGCTGTAGTAACTTTCCTTGCGGAAGAGGATTATATTTAGAATTGCGAAGGTACAGGAGGGTAACTCAAGGGCTTTGGACTTTCTGGAACTTGGATTGAGGTTGTTGCGGAGAATCTCACAGAACACAAAATCTCTTTCAACAAATTGAGGGTCTGGCCAGGAAAGTCCTTTTCTCTGTTTAAACCTGGTACCATCCATGGAGTTATATTTTTTTCTTTTTTTTCTTACCCTCAATATTTCAATGATGATTGGAGATTACAAGGCCGTAATGGGAAACTCCCATCCAACCCATTGACAGGCAGCAGCAGGCAGTGCACCACCGTATCCAAGTGCTCAGCATCAGGCCACAAGTCCAATGGGGCCGCCTCTGAGGGCAACTATGGGTGGACAAAAAAATATGCAGCGCTGGAGTTGCCAGAGGAGCAGGGGGGTAGAAGAGCAAAGATTAGGCCAAGGGGTTAACCTGCGGTTAATTTTTGTCCAGAGGATGTCCACAGGTTCCTGGAACAGTTTGAGAACACAGCCAACAGTGAAGGCGCAAACAAAATAGACCGGGTTTGGCAGATAGTCAATTTCATTCCGGACAAGGAAGATCTGAGGGATGTGGAGGATATGGAGGTTTATAGTGAACAGGATTGGGAGAAGTTGCAGAGTTAAATAGTGGAGAAATGGGGGTCACAAGAGCAGAGGTTCCGAGAATTTGATCTCCAGTTTCTCGCAATAGAAACAGGCAGGGAAGGAGGTGTTTCCTCAAGGACATTGTTTGGTGTTTACTGTTCCTCATTTGATTGCATTTTAAAGTACCCAGTCCACAACAAGATTTTAGCGGAGCATACTGCTCCAGTAAAGAGGACCTTCATGCAGGGGCTTAGCTTGGAGTTGTGCAGAAGTGTCTGTAGAAAGCTATATGTTGCAGGATTCATCTTCAGGTTGCAGGACAGAGGGTTAACCCTACTCCTGGACATGAAGGACATCTGCGTGGCGGTCATGGGCAAGTTGGAACTGGAAGAACTTATGGAGGAAGACCCTAAGTGCCTGGTAAAGGGGGATGTGCAGGTGAAGAGGTTAAAGGTGCCGGTAACTCCAAAAGAAACTGCGGAAATGATGGAAATATTTAACAAGATGTGTCTTTTTGAAGAACTGAGAAAATTGATTGCAACCAAAGGACCGGTAGATGAAGAAGCACGGGAATGTGCTGCAGCATTAATTACATGAGTGAATGTTGAGATGAGACAAATCAGGAAGTAGAAGCAGGAGAGAGCAAATGAATGAAAGAATGAGAAAGGACCTCACTGCTAGACAGGACTGGAGATGAGTGACAACTCGTTGTTTGTTGAGGCGCGAGGATAGTTAGTGATGGGTCAAGGGCAATGAGTGGGATTGGAGGGAGAGAATGGAAGTGATGAGTTGAGTTGAGGGCAAGAGGTTTAGCGGGAGTTGATAGATCAAGGATGACGGATGATGAGTTGTTGGGGAGAGCAAGATGAATAGGAGTTTGATGGAGAGTTGATAGGTTGAAGACAATGGGATGATGAGACGGATCAAGGATGAGGATGATGATGATGGAAGAAATGAGGGGAATTGTAATTGAGGAAGTTGGAATAGGATTTCAGGTAAGAGAGCCGGAAGGAGAGGGAGCGTTGAATGGAGATTCTAGATTTGAAGTTGAAGCGTCCTCAGCGGTTGTGTGAGCGGGAGATCATGTGAGGAGATCAGTCATCTCCCAACACTTTTCTGGCAGAGAGCTATGGCAAAGCCAGCCAGAACAGCTCCAGAACCACCAAAAGCCACAACAAGGCATGCGCCAACTCAGGCACCATTGAGGAAGCCACCAAGGAACAAAGGAAAGCCTTGTGTCTTCAGATGCTACCACTGTTGGGAAGATGGCCATCTTAAAAGGTTGTGTAAAGACCTGAGTGCAGACTTGCGGAGTAAAATAGTTAAGATGGATGGAAGGGAGTTTTTTTACCCTTCAGGAGAAGCTATAACGGACTTTCTGGATCAACCTTCACCAAGAGATCTGGCTCAAGTGGTGGCGGTGGAAAATAAGGAGGCAACAACCTTGGCAGGGTAAACATTTTCTCTAAATTGGAAACCCCTGGAAGTTTTGGCGGAGGTTAGGGCTGTCCTCTCCAATGAGAGGAAAATTGACATTGATAGTCCTACTCCTGAAAAAACTCCAGAAAAGGCAGTGGTATTCAAAATGGGGGATCCCGCAGGAGGGCTGGAGAAGTAGCAAGGAGGATTTGCGGAATGGATCACCCAGTTTCCCTAACTTTGAAAGAGTTGGCCGCAATCTCACCAGTAATGGCGGAGGAGATGGTTGTGTTCTTTAAGCAGTTTACGGGGACCAAGGAGTACAAACCAAAACCCAGGGAAGGAGAAAAGGTTGGCTCTCTCAACATGGGGGCAGATGTTCTGGGAGCAAGCAGTGCTATGATGTGCCCTTTGGGCTACATAGAAATGCAGATTGGAGGCAAGAGGTGTTGGGCAATGGTCAATAGGGGCTCAATGGTAAATGTCCTCCCATTGAAGTTTGCAACTGATGCAGGGTTGGTCCGAAACCAGCCAAATATTGGGTTTGCAGACTTTGGGAGGTTTCAAATGCATGGTCAAAGGGGTAGTAGAGAAAGAGATGAAGGAGGTGGCTAAGGTATTGGCTCCGCTGTTGTATTTGGTAGTAAGCAGGTTGGAGGTCATACTTGGTAAGCCATTCCTTTTTGCCTTCAAAGCTTCTCTTGGCTTCTGTCCGGATACTAGGGAGGAAATCCTTACTTTTGCGGAGGCCTCAGGGAAAAAATTCAAAACAACCACCTGTTGGACCAAGAGCAGCAGATGGGAACATTGTGAGGGCTTTCCGTTTGCAGAAGGCGGCCATGACAATCTGGAGGAGGATTTTTAAATTTTGGCCGTGTGGCCTGTGCGGGGAAGGCTCCCTCCTTGCACAGACAGTTGACAGATGAGGGGAAAGGAGGAACCCCCGTGGTGTGGTGCAGCGTAACTTGGGCGGTATGGAGGAAAGCAGGAATTGGTGTAATGATAATGGAAGCGGGGGTAGGATAAAAAGTGAGTCCTTCCTTGTATTTTCCTCCAATGGGTGCCAGAACAAGCAGCTAACCTTGTGCCACAATTGTGATCAGCCCGGATTTTGTTGCAGGTTGGCAATTACAAGTGGAGGAAAAAACTGAGGGAAATAAGTTGATCAAAGTGTGGACTTTTGGTGGCAAATACAAGGCGGTTTCTAGGAAGGTGCAGCCACAGAAAAAGCTGATGCTGCAGGACCTCAACAAACCAATGAGGCCTATCTGTTGGTCATGGGACCCATATGAGTTGCAGTTGAAAACCACAATTCTAGAGGAGGATTTGATGGGCTTAACAGAAGAGAAGATGTCAGAACTCAACTTTGGGCCAGAGGGGTGGTTGTGAGAGGAGGAAGTACAATTGCTGAAGGCAGTGATTTTCATGCGGAGGAAGGCACTGTCTTTTTGTCTGGAGGAGATGGGGTTGCTCAGGCAAGAAATCGCGGACCGCTACCAGATACCTATGGTGCCTAATGACACTTGTCAAGTTAAGCCCATTCCTATTCTGGCAGCGGTAAGGGATCAGTTTACAGAGTTGGTGCAGGAGCAATTGAAGACGGGTCTTTATGAGCCTTCTTGTTCTAGCTATTCAAGTCAATTTTTGGCAGTACTGAAACAGGATGGGAAGAGTCTGCCGATTGTCCACAACCTGAAAAGTTTGAACTCAGTCACAATCAGAGACGCTGGATTGCCTCTGCAGGTGGAGGATTTTGTGGAGAATATGACCGGAAGAGTCTTCTACGGGCTTGTAGAGGTCATGGGGGGGTACAACCAGCCGGAGCTACATCCAGAGTCCCAACCAATGATGCCATTTGAGAAGCGGTTGGGGAAACTTCAGTTAATGAGGCCTCCACAGGGGCCAACTAATTTGGTAGCAGTTTACCAGGCCCAGATGAAATGTATTTTGCAGGATGATGTTCCAGAAACAGTGCGTATATTCATAAATGACAAGGGTATCAAGGGGCTGCGGAGCAACTACAGCAGAGAAACCATTGCGGAGAATTTGGGGATCAGGCAGTTTTTTTGGGAATACGTGTGTACTTTGGAGAGGATCCCGTTCCAGATTGAGGAAGCAGGATTGACCATTTTAAGTAAAACCTTTGCAGTATGCGTTCCAGCCTTAGAGGTCCTTGGTCATGAGTTTTCTGCAAAAGGAAGGAAAATCACTAAAAACAAAGTTAAAAAGGTTCTAGAGTGGCCTAATCCACAGAAATCTACTCATGTTTCCCAGTTTCTAGGTTTATGTGGATGGGTGAGGATCTTCATTGAACATTTTTCAGAGATAGCAAGCCTGTTTCAGAGGCTGATTTGGAAAGGAGCTGAGTGTTTTTGGATGGAAGAATGCAATCACGCGTTCTGGGAGTTGAAGGAGATTGTGGGGTGGTGGATACTGTTGGAGGACCTGGATTAGGGAAAAGGGGGAATCCAGCTGGTGGTGGACTCAAGCAAGTTTGGTGCGGGTGGTGTGCTGACCCAAGAAGATGAAGGGAAAGAAAGGCCAGTAATCTATGAGTTGGTAACCTTTTTGGAGGTCAAATCTTGGTACTTGCAGCCCAAGTTGGAGTTGTGCGGGGTGACAAGGATTGTGTGGAGATTAAAGCATGTGCTGTGGGGGTGACATTTGAAATCCTGGTGGATGTGGAAGCACTAGCTAGGATGATTAATTCCCTGAGCTTGCCTAATGCTCCTATGAAATGGTGGATTGCATACTTACAGTTGTTCAATTTCATGGTCAGGCACATTCCAGGGAAGGAGTTTACAATGCCAGATGCCTTTTCTTGGTATCTGGAGATCTGGTGCGCAACAAAGGAGGATTTGGATGTGTAGAAGAGGCTTCTGATGGTGGAAAAAATGGCTGAAGAAGTTGGAAAACTTCCCCTGAAACATTTTGGTAGGTTTCAGGCATTGGAGGAGTATCTTCAGACGCTTCATTTCCCAGAGGATTTGTGGGCAACAGAGGTTAGATGGGTTTGGAGGAATGTTTTGCTTTTCTTTTTCCAAGACAGGCAGTTATGGAAGCAGGCACTTTCAATACCCCTGGTTGTGGTCACAAGGCAGAAGGATCAGGAGGATTTGTTACAGAGCCTCCACAACAACTTAGGGCATTGTGGGCAGGTGGAAACACCAAGGAGAGTTAAGACCAGATTCTGGTGGCCAGGACTACGGCAAATAGTGCAGGATTGGGTGTGGAGATGCAAGGCTTGTCAGCAGCGGAGTACCAGATTACCTTGGGAGGAGGGTATTCCAATGGGTGAGGATTCCCTTTTTGGGAGGATCTTGCTGGACCTGGTCCATATCAAGGCGGGGAAGTTACCATATCTACTTGTGGCTTGGGAGGACTTGTTGGGATGGTTTGAGGCGCGTCCATTGGTTAAGCTTTTGGCAGAGTGATTTGGGTGGTTTTTAGAAGGGGATTGATTTGCTTTTTTTGGGTGTCTTTGGCTCATCATGGTGGACTGCAGGGCGGAGTTTTGGGGTGATCTTTGGAAGCTGGTCAAATCTTGGGGTGCAAAGTTTGGACAAGTTACAGAATATCATCCGGAGGGAATGGGGGAAATAGAGAGAGGGAATCAGGCAATCAAGGATGCAATGTTCAAGGTCTGCAGAAACAGTGGAAAGAAGTGGCAGGAAACTTTACCAATTCTGTTGTTTGCGGATTGGATATTGGTCAAGCGGGGTAGGGGATATTTGCCTTAAAAACTCTTGTATGAGCGGCAGCCGGTGCTTCCAGTGGATATCAAAACCCTGACTCACCTTGCAATCAACTGGTGGAAGGTTAAGACCATGTAAGACCTAGTTGTGGCACAGGCGGAGCAACTCTTGCGCAGGAAGGAAATGGTGGCAAAGGGGGCAAAGAGGCTGTGGGAAAGTTGAGCTAAGTTGGTCTGGTACTGGGACAAGCATTGTTCCAATTGCTTGCGGGACCCTTTTCCAAAGAGCAATCTTGTTCTGCTTTACAATTGGAGCTTGGAAATGCAGTGGGGTAAGCTTTTTTTGGATTGCTGGAACAGCCCTTATTGAATAGTAAGTCAGTTTATGGGTGGAAGTTATCAGTTGGAGGAGTTGGATGGAACTCTGCTTAAGCAGAAGGAGGTGGCGGCTCACGTGTGGGGCACTACAGATTTTGATGAAACTGTGGGTTTGGGGGATGAAGATCAGGAAATGGCCAATGTGGAGGAGTCGGCTGCAGAGGAGAGGGATTCTTTGGAGGATGAATCCTTGGAGGAATGAATGTTGGGTTCAATGTTCAATTTTTGGGGGGATAGGAGGGCGGGGAAGCTCACATCACTGGAGCAGCGTTGAAGGTCTAGTCTCTAGAGGCCTTTTTCTGGGGTGGTCCAGGTCCCTTAGGTGATGTATTATTTGTGGAGTTTTTTTTAGGAGTTCCTTTCCTTTTGTGTGTGGGTTTGTCTCTCTTTGTAGGATGGTGCAGGGAATCAAGAGCATTCCTTTCTGGGGTGGTCCAGGAATCATATTTATTTCAAAGATTATATACAAGAATCAAGGAGCATGGCAAAAAATTTAAATTTTTAGTTTGAGACCTTTTTTTTGTGTGTCCTATTTATATAATTTAGCTTGTTAAAAGAAAAATAGAGAGAGAGTTGGGGAAAATCTAAGTAAGGAAGATGGCGCGGCAGAGCCTGCAACAGAGCTCACCACTGGTGCAATGATGCTCACAGAGGAGCTTGCAACGCTCTGCAGCTGGGATTCCAACCAAATGTCAGAGGATGACCAGTATCCGCTCATCTGAATCACAGAGGTACTGGTCAATTTTGGCTTGCTCAATTCCTCAACCACATTTTTTGTTGTTGCTTTGGATTGCCACATGGTATGTAGAGACCAGGCAGAATTGGGTCAATCTAGATGGGCGGGAGTTGGAGGATTGGAAGGAGAGTTGAGGAGACAGAGTCCAGATTGGAGTAGAACAGCGCGGAGATCTTTGGAAAGGCAATGGAGGCAGCAGCAACTCAACAATGGGGGCGGGAGCTGTTAGGAGATTTTTTTTGAGCTAGTATAAAAAAAAAGATAAAAAAAACTTACGTGGTACCCGCAGCAAATCAGATCTGATCACAATGAATGAGTGCAGGGAGGCAATCACTGCAAGAGGAGTCATGGTTGAGGGAGACACAGTTGGGTTAATTGGCGCTGGAAGGGTGGGTGATGGAAGTTCGAAGAGAGGAACGTTGGGTGCAGCCAGAGGGGGTATTGGAGGTGTAGCCACTCAGACAAAGGTGGGAGCTGTGTTGGTCCTGCAAGGTACTTGGCCAATTCCAATGTTCAAATTATGATGGCAGCCCCAGGCTTGGGTGGCATCTCCCCACACGTCGGCAGTAGCCAAGTCTGCACATCAAGGAGGGGGAGAGAGCAGGTCTGTGGCCTCTGCAATGGGCAAAAAGGAGGCAGAGAAATTCAGCTGCATAGTCCAGTTCTTGGTCTTGATTGGCTCATCATCATCCACCACAAAGTTGGCTATAGGTCTGCAGCAAAAATGTTTGCAGTGGGGGACAAGTCTGCCAGGATCCAGGAGTCAGGGAAACAAACAAAAACCTGTGGTGGCCTAGACGGCAGGCATTGCAGGCTGGACAACCAGCGGGAAAACCAGCAGTACAGTTGCACGTTCTCTGCATTCTCCTGCAGTACTTGCACAATTCCATGGTGAAGGTTTTTTTCAGGCGGGTCTTGGTTGTAGTTTTATGAGTAGGAGGGTGGGGTATCCAAAGGTTTGTCTAACTTTGTGGAGCATGGGAATCCTGGGGACAGAATTCAAGTTGTGTGGGGATGTGGTGTTTATTTATAGACATGGAGGCAAGTAGGCTCAGCACTGGAAATTTGACTTGGAGCGGTTCAACAATGGTTGGAACTCTGCAGCACAATAGGCTCAGGGGGAGCGCGTTGGCAGAATTTCTAATTCAGAGTATAAAATTCAGGGGCTCAGCATTGGTGTGGAATGCACTTTCCACAGAACAATGACAAGAATGGGCCAGAGTTTTTGCCTTTTGCATACAACAAATGTGGTCAAACATAACTTCCCCTGCGCAACTATGGATTTACAAGTGCTTAAGCAATCAATTGAGGCTAAGTAGTAGAGACTAGGCTTATTATGAATTATGGACTGAGGTTGCAGGAGTATGGGGAGATCAACACTGAGGCTGAGGAGGCGGAATGTGGATTTTTGGGGATCCGTAGTAATGCTGCATGCGGGATTGGGAGTGATCCACTAAGGAATATTGATGGGGATCTGTTGTTATTTATGCATTGGCACAACTCAAATGTTAGGGAAGATCAGCAAAATGATCACCAAACCTACTGCAAGTTATTGGATTGGGTAAAGGATTGGAATATTGGTAAGGAGGATAAGTGCAAGGATCAGTGCGGAATGCATGGAGGTGGTTAGAGGAGGGGTCTTTCTTTTGTAGTTTACATTCTTTTTGGATTAGTCCATTTTTGGAGTTGTATATATATAAGGAGGACATTTCTCTTACCGGAAGAGGGGAGGGGGATTGATCAATCAATTGGAAAAAGAAAAGGAATTTATCAAAGAATCAGAATATTATCAGAGATTATTCAAGTATATTACCTTAGATGGCTTACAATAAAGGAGTTTTCTAATTCTTTTCTGCTTCAAAAAGTTTGATTACCAGCTTGAGTGCTTGTAGTCTTAATTAGGAAATAGTTCAAGTGCAGAGCTTGTTGAGGATTTCACGTTTTTTATTTAATATTACTTCATTGCAAGTTAGCTTTAGTGGTTACCATTGAGGGCGGGATAGGTTTTCAGTTAACAGAATAGGGTTTTGGAGTGACTCTTAAACTGCTGCGGCCCATAGTAACTTTCCTTGCAGAATCAGATTATATTTAGAATTTTGGAGGTACAGGAGGGTAACTCCAGGGCTTTGGACTTTCCAGAACTTGGGGTGAGGTTGTCATGGAGAATTTTACAGAACACAAAATCTCTTTCCACAACGCTTTTGAGTGTAATTCTTTTGTTTTGAAAATAGGATCTGAGTTGATAAAGGTATTCAAAAGTGCTTTAAAAAAAATAGTATTGAGTTTTAAGTGTGATGATTTAATGGGGGAGGTGGGAGGGATGAAAGATTAGGGATAGAACAACATATTTTTCTGCTTTCATCTGTGAAATTGACTTCATTTATTTTCTATACATAACTTGAATTATCAAATGATTATCAAACCTCAATGAGATCAGATTTCAAAATTTTTGAATCAAAACTTGATTTAAACTTATTCATTGAATCAGAATGAACCTTTACATTATTTTTAACTGGCTTTTTTTTCAAAATTAAAAAAAAAATCAAAAGCAAAAAAGATGGATCAAAATAAATTATTCAAAAGCAAGGCTCATAATATATATAAATCTATTAAAAATATACAAAAGAAAAAAAAGTATAAGGATATGTATAACTTGGTTTGCAGAACACTTTCCTGTTTTTTTAATGCACATTTCCGGCTGGAAAAATGGATTTACAAACCAGCTCAGTACTTAAAAATAAAATTTGGGGTGGTGTGGGTATGATAAGATTCATAAGATATCCCATTTCATCATTCCTACATCAGGCTTCCTGTCTGGTTCATTTTTAAAAAGAAACTCAAGATGAAAAGAATTTTATTTTACTCAATCAAAAAAGCCATCAAAAATATATGATTCAATAGCTGTGGTTCTTTGAATTTAAGTACTTGAATATCTTTGATTTAAATATCTTAATGTTTCAATCCTATTTTCCAAGTAAAACAACTCTTCTTTTCTTTTCTTTTATTTTTTTCTCTTTTCTTTTTCTTTTTTTTTGGAGAAGGGGGAGGGGCAAAGTAAAATCACAAGATAGTCAGATTTGAAAAACCACATCAACCAATCAGTGTTTATGTGAAGACATTTTTGATTAGCCAATTCATCAATCAGAACAAGATTCTGGTTGAGGTGAACCTCAAGATATTCTTGGGTTATCAGATCATCAAAAATTCAAAAATATTCTGAGAGGCCATGAAATAAAATTTGAATCAAATATTTGATTGGATGAAATCTTGATTTTACCATAAATTCACTCCAAATGATCTTGATATCTGCATTGAGGTTTTGATCCCATAATCTTCTGGAGGATCCTCAAGAGCCTTGAATTTATCAAATTGATGAAGATCATGATTTCTTTTATTCCCAAAGAAGTGGAACAAGTCATCCTCATTAAAAACTCAATCCAACCTTGTTCCCAATCCTTCCATTAATGTAGCAAGGAACTTTATAAAGTTTTCATTTTTCAATTTGAATACTTATCTGGTTAGTTGAACTGAATTTCCTTTTTTTTTCTTTTTTTTCTCTTGCTTAGTAGGCCAAGTTGTATAACTGGAAATCAATTCCAGGGTGGGAGCATAATCCACCTGGTCAGAGCCCTGGATGATGTATTTTGATTTATAAAATACCAGAGTGCTTTTAGGAAGAGGGGAGTTTAGTATTTCCCTTACAGCTTTCAAAAATAAAAATCCCCCTCCTCCACCGCCTCCATGAACTTTAAAACATTCCCACCAAAATTACCAACCATCATGGAAAAATTTCAAAATCATTAATCCATCCATCCAACCAGGCCAAAGATTTTGATCAATTCCCCAAAAAAATTAAGCAATCCAGGAAATAAAACAAAATACAATCAATCCTCCGCTCCAATTGATCCCCAATACTCTCAAGCACATCAAGATCCATTAAAATTAAAACAGGAAATAAAACAAAATACAATCAATCCTCCGCTCCAATTGATCCCCAATACTCTCAAGCACATCAAGATCCATTAAAATTAAAATCAAAATTCAACAATTCATTTCCACCTTACCACATCCAATCTCTCCTACTACTATCATCAAAGAGAAGATAATGATGCAGAGGTGAATCTCAAAGAGCCTCTTTTATTATTTTTTTTTCAAAACACATGAATGCTATTATAAGCCAATGACTGAGAAAGTTATTCTTGAAAATCCCAGTAGTAATACTCCAGCTTAAATCAAAAATTTGATTCTCTCCTCTCTCTCTCTCTCTCTCTCTCTCTCTCTCTCTCTCTCTCTCTCTCTCTCTCTCTCTCTCTCTCTCTCTCTCTCTCTCTCTCTCTCTCTCTCTCTCTCTCTCTCTCTCTCTCTCTCTCTCTCTCTCTCCTCTCTCTCTCTCTCTCTCTCTCTCTCTCTCTCTCTCTCTCTCTCTCTCTCTCTCTCTCCCTCCTCCCTATCCCCTTAAAAGAAGAATTGGGTGTATCAGAATTAAAAAAACCAGTCATTAGGAAGCCCCCATTTTTCTTGAAAAATAAATGCAATTTTTGATTGAAGGTTTCTTGAATACACATATCTACTCACTGGTTTATTTAGAGATGGGAGATCTCCAAAATCAAATCTATCATTTATGAATTCTCATCCATCAACCTGAAAAAAAGCAAACTCACACTTCAAAATCATAATATGTTGCACTTTTTTCAATCATCATCTCAATTTCTCAATCCAAACTTTGACAAAATCAAATAATTCAACCACTCATCCTCTCATTAAACATTCCATCCATCCCCTAACCCTTGCCCCCATCCTTGCCTTTGATCTATTGTCATCATCCCAAGAAAATCTCATATCAAAAATTGGTTTTTTAACATCTTCCAATAATCCATTGAAATATTCAATTGGCTACACTCTGGAGGACTGAGAATTTACCTCTCAAAACTCAGGAACACATCATAGCTTCCATGTTTCCTTAAAAAACAATTGGAACAAGAGAACTTTCATCTAGATGGCTGTGAATGACCGGGCCCAATTGATTGAATTTTAATTCTGAATTTTATTTTTTCTTAGTTCCAAGAACTAACCCACTGAACCGCTCACTATCCTCACTCCTCCAACTTAATAGGAGTTCCATATCATTCCATCTAAACCATCAATTGATCAGTCACAATCAATTTCATTCACTCACCATAAACATCCATTCATCCAAATCCATCTCATATTTTTCAATCTTGATCATTCCTCTCAAATCTACAATAGACTGGAGGACCAAATTAACAATTTGATTGATGGCTCATCAAAATCTACCATTCTGTTCCTCCAATGATCTCACTGCTACCCAAGCTATCATCACCACCATCAACCAGGACAAGTTCTCAACCAAGTCTCTGAACATCTCATCCAATCATCCCAAGCTCTTTTAACTCACATTTGATTTGATACTCTTTTCCAAAGGGCCAATCACCATCATCTTGATCCCAATAATTTTTCTTATTGTATCCTTCAAGATTTAGAAATTCTAAAATACAGAGAAGAGGAGTAATTCAAGAATTGAGAAAGAAAGAATATTAGACAGGAAAAATGGAGATCAAGACTTTCAACTTTAAAAACCTGTACTTGCTATCATCAATCATGATTAACTACTTGATTCCAAAGTTGATGACATTGGTGAACTTTTTGATGAGACTGAGAGTAAGTGTCCCAGTAGAACATTGTTAAAAGCAGTGGTTCTATTATTTTCTCTTAGCTTCAAATTCCAAGGTCTCAGCTTCAAATCCTGAAAAGTTCATTCCTTGAGTTCTACCAGAAAAAATGGAAACCTTTGAGGGGCAAACATGAGATCAAACATTCTCTTGTTTTTTTTTTTTTTTTTTTTTTTTTGATCAATGCGTAGCTCTTCCTAATAATGAATTCTTTCTCATCAAGATTTTTATCATGACCACTTTGAATCTCCTGATCATCATAGTAGTTATCCTTGAGCTCTTCCACCAAGATATAGATACAAGAGAGGTAAAAGTCCCCCTCAATATTGATCAATAATCCTATGAAACATTTGATTATCTATATAGTGATCCTTACCAGATTATTACCCTAGAGCCTATCTACATATTCCCCCACCATCCTCATCCTTAACCTTTTACCACCCACTCACCATCCCAGTAAGAATGGCCTTTTAAATCCAGGTCATGAACTTGTTGATCACTCATCACTCCCTATTGTAAAATAGCCTCCCTCCTTCCTGCCCCCCCCCCACCCCTCCATCCACAATTATTAATCCTACAATCCCAACTTTTTTCTTGAAGCCTAACCCATAATTAACCTTTAATCTTCCTGGGTTGTGTGATAATCCATCACCATCCCCCAATCTCTCCCTAAACCTTGTGTGCCTTCCTATCTTTTTCTCTTTCTTTTTTTGAAAGCTCTCTTGCATTGGTTGGCTCAGATTTTCTGGTCCCTTGCTCAACAACATATACAACTTGATCCTTTTAAGATCTCTCAAGGAGAATAAACAGAAAATATCTGAAGACTCTAGGGATCCTTCTCTTCTCTCTTTCTCTTATTTTTTTTCCAAGAACCCACATACACTCACACAGTCAGCTTGCTACTATTGCAAAGCAAGCTGCAAAAGTAACAAAATAACATAAATAAATACATAAAATATTAAAGGAGAAATAATATTAAAAATATTATTTCAAATTATGATTCTACATAAAATTTAAGGTAGGGTCACTCACTGACACCTACCTCAAATTCCCACTGCTTACATTTTGAAATGATTTATGAAAATTTTTAAAGAGGCACAGCCTTGGGATTTTTGGCCATTTTAATATTTCACATGAAACCCCAAATATAGGTCTCACAGTGAATTTTTTTTTCAGAATCCATGAATTCTTTGATTTAGAGAAGTTATGAGCGGAAATGTGATGTGTCAAAATTCCTGCACGCAGCCGCATAAACCAATACATCCGCAGGTGGCTGAGCAGAAGCACTGCCACCCTGTCTGCTTACCCTGACAAGCCAGGTATGCAGCCCCAGGCATCTGACAGGTATGCAGCTGCGGGACTATGGGCTGACAAGCTGACAGACAACATGAGAAGCTAGGGTACTGCGTAAGAGTACTACTACTAATACGGGGACATACCACATATTTACTGAATTTCCCCCTGGATAGTATATAGGCTAAAACTACATAAAATTATATAAAAACACTTAAAATAAACCTTTGACATATTTTTATAAAATATAATAAGAGAACACCAAAAATGTCAAAAATAAGATAACTTAAGCTTGAGAAATATTTTAAAATACTTTAAAAATACAGTTATGAGAAATTCAAAATATCATTATTTTCTTGGCACACTGAGTAAACTGAATATGTAAAAAGATTTAAATATATTTCTATGGCATGTATTTTTAATTAATTATTTTAATTAAATTAACAAAACTTCAAAAATAATGAGCAAATCATTATTATTATTTAGCTCCCATCTGTTACTACTTGATGAGAACTTGTCTTACATCAGATTATCTGTAGGAATATCTACTTAAAAGAAATATCAACATTTTGGTAATATTCACTAAGGATCATTAACTAAATAAGGGTCATGTGGATAAATAAGATATTATCCACATGTCAATACATCAATTAAAAAGTAGAATAATTCCCAAACCCTGTGGAATTAGATTTTAACCATGTTACACCACCAAGAGCACATGACAGGATACCACTGTTTACCTTGATGGCCTTAGAGCCTGTCCCTTTGAGCCCCTATAGCCCCCAGAAGGACAGAATTGGGATCCAAAAAGATATAAATAGAGAGCCCTTTGGAAGTTATTGTTACCCCAGACCCAGTTATATTTACATCCAGACCACATACCAAGGTAATCAAATACTTATAAGAGATAATTAGATGATTTATGGCTTTAGTCTGATCAATATTATCCATCCCAAAAACCCTTTTTATCAATTTAAACTGCTGAACAACCTTTTAACCCCAGTATACAGGTTTAACCCATCAGTACACATCCCAAACAGGTACCCAAAGGATCCAATAACATACCAGTGAGTTTTATTATCCTTTTTCTGTTGTGGCAGCTTGGTTACAAAGCCCTGCCACTCCACCTTATATTTTATATACATATTATCTTTTGGCAATATATCCTTTAAGAATATAAATTAAATTTTCCAAAGTAACCAGGCCTATGTGTTTTCATACTGAATTCCCTGAAGAGAGGTGTTAAAGATCCCCAATATAATTTTGGCCCCCCTATTAAAATATTTAAAAATCAATTTATTTATATTGATTTATAAGAATAAACCATATCCAAACCAACTAACCTTGCAATAAGCTTTATCCAAATATTTTACAGATTTTTGCTGCATTTATTGAATAATATATTTATTATTTATTCCATCACTTCTGGTAGCTAAAGAATAGCAAGGATCTTGGCATCCAGGAGGCTGACACACACCATACACCCAGATCTGGTTTATAAAGTCCATCTGGGCACCTTTTCTCATCATTTTTATTTTTATTTTTTTATTTTTATTTTTATTTTTTTTTTAAAGCACACATGATACCCAAAAAATCCAGCTTGGCATCTAGCCAAGCAATCATGGCACCATATCAAGTTCTAGTTGCCACACTTCCAAATAAGCCTGACCCCCTTTCAAGTTTGTTTGGGTTCCAATATCAAAGCTGGTGGTGCTATTCCCATAGGCACATATCATTTGGGAGGTATGGTTTTGATGGCATCCACTTGGGAACTGAACTTACACCCTTCCATCAATGTGAGTTTTCTAAAGTTACTCTCCATTCCAGGAAACTTGCAATCGTTTCATCATCCCTTTAATCCACAAGCTTCTCCTTCCTGGATCTATTTTTGATCTAAGAACCAATAACGGTCAGGCAAAAAAAAAAAAAAAAACCTTTGATGTGTCCATCACCCTTTGATCTCTTCAAAAAACCTGGCTTTCATGGACCAACCAGTTCCTTTTGGGCTTCATGTTCCTGCTTTCTTTTTGGTGACAGGAATCAATGGAACCTGAAGACTTGAGGAAATGCTTCAGCTGTGGGACGATTGCACCACCCTGTTCACCTGGTCAAACCACAGGCCTCACTCAAATTGATCTGTTTGGTCATCATCAGCCAAAGGACTAAATGCTCACAACCAACATTTTTTTTTTTTTTGCTATATATTTGAATCCAGACCTGATTGGGTACCAAGAGTTACATGTTTGACAGTAATAATGATGCATGTTCAAGATAGACAATTACCCTCAGTTCCCCCAACATCCAAAACCTGATGATCTTTTTTTTTTTTTTTTTTTGATCTATCTAGAGGCATGTTTGAAGCTTCTTTGCTGATTCTATCTAGAGGCATGGTTGAAGCAGGAATGAGTTATGAGCCTGTCTGAGCCAAGAAGGCTACCCCAAACATTTTAACACATTTTGTGCCATGGTGCCTCCAGTCCCCCCTCTCTCAAGTGAATCCATCACAAGTCATCCTGGGGGGTCCAATCAGCTTTGATATCTGGGTCAAGACAGACTTTTGTCAGCCACCAAGGTTGGCTGAACCCCCTGCACACCCTACCCAATCAGGAACCCTGGGTGCCCAACCAAGTCCCACCTGGCACATACCATGTCAAACTTGGCCTGGTGCCCAGATGGGCTTTATACACCATACCATATTTGTATCATCATCAAGCCTCAAAATAAAAATTAAAAAAAAAATACAAATAATGAAGATATATATATATATATATATATATATATATTATTATACAATATATGCACACTGATCTGCATCCCTCCATCTCCCTGTCTCTGCCCCTCTAACTCTCTCACTCTCTCACTCTCTCACAAGATTCATCCTGATACATCCCATGCCTACCTGCCTCTCTGATCAATCACCACCCCTACCCTACTTCTTCACACCCAGACTCACCCTCACCCTCCTCCTCATCATCATCAAAAAAAAAAAAAAAAAAAAAAATCCATCTCAACTGAGACTAAGACTGGGTTTGAGATACAGAGAACCTCCAACTCCCCCCCCACACACACACACAAAAAAAAAAAAAAAAAAGAAAAATCAACATGATCATCCAAGATCCCATCGTCATCGTCATCGCCGTCCTCACGATGATGATCGTACCCCTTTCGTGGGTGTGTACGTACGTACGTAGGACGTGGACGTGAGACGGGCCGAGGTAAGGACGAGAGTAGGGACGAGGTAATTTACACTCGGACCTAAGGGGTCTCTCGTATGCACCGGTAGGTAGGTGACGACGTCGACGAACGAAGATAGTTAAGGACAACAACAATAGGTTTGCTTTTCTTTTCTTTTCTTTTTTTTTTTTCCTTTTTTTTTTTTTTTTTTTTTTTTTAAAAAAAAAGAAAAAAAAAAAGAAAAATTGGATGGGATGGATCAAAGTTAGTAGTAACACAAGCTGGATCGGAGGTGGAGATCGGAAAGAAAAAAAAACAACCAAGTCAACAAAGGACGAGAGAGAAGATATACATGTTGAAAGAACTAGTTGAAAACCGAAGCTGACTACCACCACCACCACCACCTCCTCCTCCTCCTCCTGCTGCTGCTGCATCAAAAAAAAAATAAAACCCACCCCTGTCTTTTTTTGTTTTTTTGTCTCGTTTTTTGTTTTGTTTTTGTTTGTGAGTGCGTGAGTGCGTGAGTGCGAGTGTGTGTATGTGTATCATTCTTAAACGATAAGGGAGGGGGGAGGATCTAGGAGTGAAGTTCGATGATCGATCGGATCGGATCGGATCTTTTCGTCGGAACATAAAGAACACTAGTATAGAGATCTTCGATCGAAACGATTCAGGATGGGCACGCAGAAGGATCGGTAGAAGAAGAAGGAGGAGGAGGAGAAGGATTAAGAGTAATAATGACAATCAAATACAAGGGGGAGAAGAAGAAGAGCAGGGGAAAAAAAAATAAAAAAATGAAAAATAAAGGGGAAATGTCAAAAGGTGATATATATAAAACTTTAGTGTGAATTAACAGGAGCAAGTTCTTGGTTATTGGGAGACTAGACTGGGATCAGTAGTGATCGAACGGTGACGAGAAGGATCTCAAGACTCGTAGGATGATGATGAGACGACAGGTTCGCCGGACCCGGAAGGATTCTCAGCCATGAGACTTGGGTGACTCGATGGGATGATCGGGTTCGGAGGTCTGTTAGTCTGCCGAGCGACGAATCCTAAGCGTTTCATGACGTTCAGGACGTCCTTCTTGTTCACCGGTTTAGCTAAGAGTGCCGAGAATAGGGTACCTTGTTCCGATAAGTAACTTTCGAAAGACGTCACCGCCACGATCGGTGTGGAAGCATTGGGGTTTTGAGTCGATTTGATCATTCGAGCTGCATCTTGTCCTTCGACTTGAGATCGAATCAATAGATTTCACGATGGATAGAAATCAGGATTTCCCGCAGTCCCTCACGATCGTTTGATAAAGTGGCTCAAGATGTTTTGGGATGGGGGGGGTTGACTCACTGATGGGCATCATCAGATCCATGAAGATCACATCAAACGCCACGTCTCCCATCGCAATACTAATGGCATCTTCCCCATTGGGCACAACGACACACTTACATCCGAACCTAATCAAGATAGTTTCGAGAACCTAAACAGGAAAAAAAAACCCCCCGGAGGATGATCATCCACGTCAAATTTCGAGATCCATGATATGGGGGGGGGGGCGGCAAATGAGATGTTTGAGGAAATCATCATCACAACTACTCACCTTCGAGCTGATCGGATTATCCTCAGCTATCAAACAGTAAACGGCACGTTCTTGTAAGGGCGGTAAGGCTTTAGGTGGTGATGATAAGGTGACAGACGCTTGTGGTTGTAAGAGCGGTTTAAACGGTCTATCGGGAGAACTGACGGTCGAACCAGGATATCGATTCTCGACCAGCCTATGTGGGACGGGTGGATCGGATCCGGTGGAGCCTAAGGCACCTGTGAGGAGCGAGCCTGCACGACTCCTAAATTCGGACTTCTCACTAGATGGATGAGGTAGAGGAGGAAGTGGAGGGGTAACCTGTACGCCAGAGAAGGAGGCTCTTCTCATCCTTGATGGCATACTATTTCGACGAGATGCATCATCTGTAGTACCTGGTGCGACGACTCGGTATTGCTCGGAAGGTCGTCGGGTATGTGGAGAAGGTTGAGGTACCAATGGTCTCGAGGAGGAGGGAGCAGAAGAATGGGACGATTCAGTAGGAGAGGCAAGTCCCATGACCTGAGATTTAATTTTCCGAGCGGGAGATCCCAAAAAAAAAAGTCAATCGATCAGCTGAGCGGGTCCAAACGGAAGGGAAGGGATGAGAGAGAGCATCTCAACTGACCTTACCACTCAAGGACATGTGCCGAGGGTACTTAATCCTTTCACCATTCTGTCCAACCTTAAGTCTTCGAATCACCTCTTCATTAGCACGCTCGAGTACCGGCAAGTTTTTAAAGTTAAACGTTCCAAAATCATCCGATGGTCTAGCACTACGAGCCGACGAGCTATTCTGACCGATCGAATCCTTAGTTTCCAGGGTTGAGGATAGTAGGGTGGAGAGGTTTCGAGATTCGAAACCTGATGGACTGGTGGCACCGGTGGTGGTTAACGGTTGAGGTGGAACTTCCTCATCATCGTGAAACACTTGGGTAGCTCCACGAGGATCGAAGTAATCCGTCGATTCGGGATCGGTAACTGATGGGACGAATGATGCCTCACTCTTAAACAAGTTAACCCAATCTATCCCAGCTAAGAACGGATGGGCCTTGACTTCTGCGGCCCCTTGAGCTCCTAAGCGTTTCTTTGGATCCGTACACATCAGTCGATTCATGAAATCGATCGCCTCGGGGGAAATATCATCATCCGATTCAGGCCATTCAAGCCTACGCGAGAGAATGTTATCGAAAACCTTATCGGGGGTGGCATCGTGAAACGGTGGAATACCGTAAAGAAACCTAATTTTCCCACCAGCGAGTCCGAACCGTCAACTTTCTGCCCGTGGAGAGAGAGAGAGAGAGAGAGAGAGAGAGAGAGAGAGAGAGAGAGAGAGAGAGAGAGAGAGAGAGAGAGAGAGAGAGAGAGAGATTCATCAAACACACTTACTCGTAACAAATTACCCCCAAGGCCCACTTAATGGGAGAACGTGATGAGTAAAGACGATCAGCTAATCGATCGAATCTTTGCAGGAGGTTTTTAAACTCATGTGAGTACGAGGAGTGAGAGAACAACCTACCCAATCGACCATCTCGTCCATTCCAATACCCAAGATACTTTCGGGAGCCAGATAATCGGGAGTGCCGACGAAATGCTTATGACCAGCGTCAGAGGCTTTGTAACCGGTTTGATGAAGGCTAGGTCCTCCACTGAGACTACTACTACCGTTACTGGTCGGTAAGATCGACAGGGATGAATTGAGTGGAACCGATTTTTGAAATCGACGGGATGGGTGAGCATGTTGAATCTGATCGGATTCCTTAGAGGATGATTCACTGTTCGGAGTGCCTAAACTTTCGATCTCATGCACCGTCGAGGAATGAAACTGATTCGAATTCGAATGAGATTGATGACTCTTAGGAGCCGGACGGGATACAAAGTAGGATGAATTGGTAATCATAGGAGATAGATCGGGTGTTGAAGGAGCCGAGCTTCTAGCTTGAATGGAACCTGAGCTGGATGATGGAACGATACCGCCACTCAAACCAGTTAACCTTCTTCTATCCGAGGTCGGTTCTCTAGAGCTACTCGATAAACTCATCGGTCCTCTAGGTTCGGCTGCTTGCCTACCCAACAATCCAATCTTTGATAAACCAAAGTCGGTTAGTTTGAGGTGTCCTCGATGATCGATCAAGAGATTATCAGGTTTGAGATCTCTACAAGGATTCATATAAAGAAGCAAGTAACGTCAGTCCCTCGAAAGGGGTGCAAGTACTGAAAAAATCCAGCCAGGAAAAAAAAAGGGGGGGGACCATTGAAAACTCACCGATGAACGACACCGGTAGAATGCAAATACTCCAATCCCATCACGACCTCGGCGACATAATTCCTAGTCCATTCTTCGGGTAGATTACCTAACGCTTTGACCAACGCAGCACAATCACCACCGTTGAGATACTCCATGACCAAGTAAAGATGATCTCGAGATGAAAAGGTGTAGAATAGCTTGACGACAAAATCCGAATCGGCTTGATTCATGAGTATCTTACGTTCCGATTTGACGTTCATGATTTGATTCTTGGCAATCATGTCTTGTTTCTTTAGGATCTTGATCGCGTAATAATCACCCGTCGTCTTCTTCTTAGCCAACCAAACCTGTCCAAACGCACCTTTACTGATGGGCTTGAGCATATCAAAGTCTTTGATCGAAGCAGCCGATTTAGATTTTCCAGGAACGGCGGATGGAATTCGAGGGGATAGAGGGGTGGCTGCCAATGAACCATTCCGTCGAGCTTGTGAGGAACGTCTACTATGACTCTGCTGTAGGGCCGGGAGACGAGGAGAACGAGGTGGGGTACCCACGCCCGGATAGGGCTGAGAGGAGGACGAAATTCCTAATCCCTTCGATTCGATCGCTTTGGTATCAATCGGAACCAGTCTGGAGGCAGCACTTGCCTTGATTGGAGGTAAGACGGGTGGGGGTGAAGAGGAGCTTCGACGAGGTCTATCTCTAACTTCGAGAGGATGACGATCCCACTTCTGTGGGGCTGATCGCGGTCGATCGATGTCTTGACCGACGATCGATCGAAGAGCTGGGGACCCATCGTTGACCAATCGCTGCTTGGGTAACGACATGAACGCTTGCTGCGCCTTGGCCTCCCACTCCATTCTAATCCTTTCAGCGTACAAGATGGTATTCCTCATCCGATTAACTGCACTGCACTTTTCATTAGCCGCTCGCTCCACATCTGCGGCCAGATTAGCCAGCGCTGGTTCGTCGTAGGACGGTAGTTCCCACTTTCCTACACTCATCAGTTTATTCTCAGAGTTAGGTGATAGCAACCTTAGATTCTCAATCGATGGTTCGACCGACTCTTCGTTCGAGGAAGGGGTCGAGATATCGAGTGCTGTATTGAGATGTTCCCCAATCTCATCCAGAATCGATTTCACACTTGAACGCAACGAGCCTTGTTGAGGTGATGAGGAGATCGAAGCTCGGCTAGGGTTAAGAGGACTAAGCGCCGATGCAGGTAAGCTATTGAATGCTTGTTGGAGCGGTAGGTTACCGTAGGAGAGATCGTGGAGAGACCCATTGCGATCTAATGCGGTCCTCAGTTCTCGAACGGTATCTCTTAGATCCGACAATCGTTCGTTACATTCGCTCACTTGCATCTCCAATCGATGAGTTTCTGCACACGTCTCGTTGTGTCTCTCGAAATAATAGGCAGGTACGTAATGCTCGCATATTCGACATAACAGTGGCTCAGTCGAGAGCGGGGCAGGTGCGGGGAAAGGGGTGATCGGGTCACTGTGAGATCTAGTATGATGAGATCCCGCCTTGTTTCCAGCCGCGGTGGCCGATGGTATGCTCTCGATCGAGCGAGAATTCAACCTGATGACCCACATGGAGTGCAAACCTTCTCCGGTGATTCGATCGACCATCAACATCCCCTTGGCCGTCATCGGAAGGAAATGATCCTTGGTTTTGATCGAATGATTGGATCCTTCATCTTGATCACTGGTTGCCAAACAAATCTTGATAGTAAATTGAAGTTCCACAGTATTCCCTACGTCCTCGATCAAACGTCGGTTAGCTTCGTTGAAGATCTCATAGTTACCATCTATCAACTCTCCCAACGGGGTTCCAATGACAGATTGGGGATCCAAGCTGTGTTTTGGGAAAAAAAAACCAAGCAATCGGAATATTCGATCGATGAAGGATATCAAATCAAATCAAAATCTAGCTTGGAATCCTTTGGAGGATCAGCTTGAAAGACTTACCCAGTCACTTTAGTCCAACCCGGACTTAGATACAGGATGACCGAATTTTCTAACGAAACTTCGGCCAGGATGGTTTCTGTACGCGCCAATTCGATAGACTTGGTAAACTCTTCATCCAAATCTTCCGGTGCTTTAGGTGCCGGTTTAATCATTCCAGCAGATCGGGGATGTTTATATTCGGAGAGGGATGATACTGATCCAGTTTTGTTCCGATCATGATCTTCAACAATCGATCCCGCGAGATGGTTGAATCGATTATTCAAACTGTTCTCCACTGGGTTGGTGGACGTTAATCGTTGATCCGATACCGAAACCGCCGAGTCGGTAACCGGAGGGGGCAGGGCGAAAGCATCGACGAATTTGCCGGTCAGGCCATGATCGCTATTAACCTGTGGTGTACCGATTCGGTATTGGTCTCCATCGACTGAGGCGTACGGAGTTCCAATGACATCGATCGAAGAGCTAGGTCTGACAGAAATCTGAGAGGTGTCGACAGTGGTGGGTTGTGGTTCCATTCGAGTAGCAAAGAAGCAGATCTCCTCTCCATTATCCTCATCCTCGGTGTCAAAATTCCAAAACCCTTTCTCGGCATCCCACCATTCAAGGACTCGACTAAGGCCTGCTACCGCCAACAAGATTCGAACTAAGAAAGAAGAAGGTACACATCATCATTGAGTGAACCATCAAAGATTCCGATCGATTTTTATTTTATTTTTTCTGTCGATCGCTCGCCGATGGTTTTTTTTATGTGGATCGCCTCAAATCATCGCCTACGTACCATACCATCCACGATGGGGCCAATCGTCGTGCTCGTCCCAACTTTTACCGATCTGTTGAACTCGATGGATCACTGCGACACAAGCGTGTGATTTAGAGGCTAAGGTACCAACGGGAGTATCGAGTATCTCGGTGGCGATCGAACTAATGTCTTGCAAGGCTGCGACGAAGGGCGAGTTATAGAACTTTTCATCACTAGCCGTGCCACTGGTGATAATAGAGGATGTGGCCAAATTTAATGCGAACGAATCTGCTCGAGGAGGACTGCGCCTGTGAGAGTTAGATGACATCTGACCAGTAGGTCTAGGTAGTGGCGATCGAGATCGAGATGTGGACCTTGAACTGGTGTCGACAGATTCCGAGGGTTGAGTTGAGATACTAACACTTCTAGAGCCACCTCGAATGGGTGATTCAAGTCCTCGAATCTTGTGACTCGTCCCACCGGATCCCAGACCGCCTCGACGATGAGTAACCGATGTCCGGCGAGTCCCTCGACCGGTTGCAAGTACGCTCGAAGAAACAGAGCCCGATGATTGGGCACCTCGACCTTGCCGAGAGCCTCGCCTACTAAGAGTAGCGGATGGTGGTAGAGACATGATATCCGATGATGAAAAGTCGTTAGGATAGACGGAAACAGACCGTTGATGATGTAGAGGACTTGAGGCAGGTGAACCTGAAAAATCCGTCGGTATCGAAAGAGTTCTACTAAGGCTATGGCGTGGGGAGCCAGAGGGTGTAGTGACCCGAAAGGATCGATCGATCGGTAGGCTCTTCAAGTCGGCACTGGGCTCCGGATGAAAAGTCTCCCTGGTGAGAGCTTGGGACGAATCAAGATGATTATCGTTAGGGCCATGCCATGAGCTAGAAGGCGCACACTGGATCGCATCCGACACCACGGCTAACTCATGCTGAATGCGATCGTGTTCACGCAAGGCTTGGGCTTCCTTCTCGACGTAGGTCGTAATTTCAAAGACGATCGCCTTTAAAGAATTATCGCAGAGTGTTTTGGCTGTCGAGAGTCGGTTCTTGATATGTTGACGAATGGTGTGCATCGAAAACGAAGGGTGGCACTTGGACTCGGTAGCGATCACGCCACCAGTATTAGAACAATTCACCAATCTACCCCCCGATGGATGACTACCCTGATCAGCGGGGGGGCCAGTTGAGGGGTTCGTTTCGGATCTTCCGAGAATCTGAGGCATCGGTGGCTCACCGGAAGAACCCACTCCCGAGGAAGGGTTGCCCTCGGTCGAACTGATGGTAGTTGTCGGTTGACCTGATGAATGAAGACGGGAACTGAACCGATTCTCGATTAGATCGCTGCTCAAAGAAGGACTGTTGGTAGTGAATGGATTACCGAGAACCAAACCCGGTGTACGGTCCCACATGTGATTACCGGTGGGACTTAGGACGGGTGTGGGTTCAGGTTGAGTGATATCTACGAGAAACTTGCTACTGGTAGAATGAGCTGGGGTACTAGGCGATCTTAGATGGGCCGAAGAGGTACCCTGAAGTGGAGCAGGTTGGGAAACCTGAGCCTTACTGGTAGACTTGGTCGAATCATCAGCCTGAACACAGGCGGCAGATTGAAGGGACTGTGAGGAGGATGGTCTGGACCGTTGTTGATTGAACTGACTGAATACACTGGAAATTTCGGAGGCAGATAACCGATTCAATTTGAGAGTTAGTTGTGGGTTCCGACGACGTTGATCATTTGAGAATCGATGGCTACCCTCCTGACTCGCTGGAGAACCAACGAGAGATCCTTCGATCGATCTGGGATGATCGAGAGGTTTGGATATCGGAGCCAGAGCACCGGTTGGAACGGTCGACCTTAGAAAGTGATCGGTAGGACGAATAGGTAGTGGGCTGGTGGAAGTTGGCAATGGTGATGCACCAGTGGGTCCACCCGTGACGATCTTCGACTCCAAATCGGTCAGGGAAGAAATACCACCAGGTTCGTTATTGGCTTGGGTCGTCGGACCTCGAGGTAGGTGTGTGATGATCGGACTGACACCGAGTAAGCTTTCGGAGCGAGGCTTGAGTGCTGTAACATTCGTTCTATAACTTGAACCGACATCGCTACTAGCCGAGTTTCTCCGATCATCGACACTTGGCGTGAAGCTCGTTCGTACAGCATTCCACCAGTCATCAATCTTCTTACCCAGCGTAAAGTTCTTCTTGCTCTTGCCTCCCAGTTTGGGAACGTTGACCGAGTTGGATCTAACAGCGTGGGGTGGCAGGTGACTGGAATGGGCCTGTGAGGTCGTCGCTAGTTGACTCGAGAAGCGTGGACGAGAGATACTTCTACGTGACTCACGCGAAGAGCCCGCATGAGACTTTAAACCTTTGGTGATCAAAAGTGATAAGTTACTTTTCTTAGATTGCTGATCGAAGAGATTGCTATCTTGAAGCGAAGGTGAGGATGAGGGGATCTGAAAACCTGAGTCAGATGTCGATTGCTCATGATGAGAGTCAGTCGAGACTTGTGATCGGGAAGGTATGTTTTCATGAGATGCTGTAAGATCGGAGTGTAACGTTAGACAAACAAGTTGAGACTTAGACTCCAGGTGTTGTTTTCAAATCCCTCACCTAGACTGCCTTTCTGAGAAGTAGACTTCAAACCAGGTTGCAAGTCATCCGCTAGACTCAACTGACTATCGATCGGAGGAGATGGGTGAGGAGGCTCGATTTCAAGTGTGGAGGTGGGAACATGCTCATCGATCGGTTCATCCTCGGGCCCGGGCCTGATCCCCTTCTCGGCTAGATCCTCTTCCCTCTCTCTAGACTCTTCTCTAAGTTTGGCTTCTTTCATCCGACGATAATCATCCAACCAATCAACCCACTCAATCTCTCTCAAGATCGTCGGTCCGCAGCCTGAACTGTTACCGAACTCAAGATCGTTGCTACTGGAGGGTACGGTGATATTCGAGGCTGATTTTCGCATCAGATCGGGTGGATGAAAACTTTCGGTCTCGCTTTGATCCAGCTCGAGTACTTGTTGTTCAGGTTCTCTGCCTGCCCCGATCGTTCGCACGGATGAAGGCCGTCTCTGTCCCAAAATCAGTTCATGATCCGATGTCGAATCGTCCAGATCCATATCTCCTGGATCGACGTTGAGTGACGAGAGTCCTAGATTACGCCGTTCGTCCTCCTCATCGATCCTACTCCCGCTCAACTCCGTTTCGGCATGGAGCTTGTTCGATGGAACGACGGAAAACGATGGGATTCGCTTGCGCTCGGGAATAATACTATAACTCGGTCGAAGAAACCGTTCGGACAACCCACAGTGGTCAGACTTATTCTTGGATAGCGCTCGGCCGGTAATCGTATGACTTTCGGGTAAGATGGCCGAGAGTAGTCGGGATTTGTAACGATTTGCTTCAACGATGCCTAAGGAGGAACCCATGGTTGGGAAGCTTGGTTCGGGTCCGAATGAAGCTTCGGATCGACTGGGTAGAGCATGAACACTTGTAGATTGCGAGGCTTGCGCGTCAGGAGTCGGATCGGATTGCCGGAGAATATCCTCGTGATGAGCCTGTTGCTGCTGCTTCCATTTCTGAATCTTCGCGGATCGAGATTGGATGATGATCTTGGCAAAATCTTCGGTCGAGGGACCACTTCCGGGAACGATTGACGTACGATGATTCCTTAGAGCGGTCCGACGACGCGAAGATACGGAGTTGGACAAATGCCGAGATAGGGGTTGATGATTGCCAAAGATTTCGGAAGCACTGGCAGATCGTTGATTGGATGCTAGCTTGGGGAGATGTGGGGGAGGAGGCAGGTCAGGCTGATGGATATGGAAGGACGAAGAAGATGAGGAGGAAGCTGATTCAATTCCTGTTCCGAAACATCCTGAAGATGGATTGGTACGACTTCCCCTACTCGTCTCGACGACCGATCGAGGGACCATACCAGGGTTACTGGTGGATGCGTCGATGAATGAGAAGGGTGACATGCTCAGCTCGTCGCTCTTTCCACTGCTACCGACGGTCACCATCGCTCGAGCAGTTGCCATAGCCCCGATTCCAAGGCTGGTAGATCCGGTAGGGACGAAAGATGTGTCTTCGGCAAGCGTACCAGACGGGTGCGTCGATCGATCGTACTGATGATCTCGACCGGAAACGTTGGTTTGGATCGGCCCGCGTTGAATAACGGCGTAGGGACTGGAGTAATTGGAGGAATACGAAAGTGATGAAAATTGAGATCCTGATGGAATCCTACCATCGTGGTTACTACTACTACTACTGCTACTACTACTCCCCTCGCCGTATCGTCCAATTGGTACAAATGTGATGGGCGACGCAAGGCTGGCTGATGAGGCGTCCGGGTTCCCAGTCGGTCCACTACCGCCGAGGGCAAGACTATCCATGGGAATACTTCCACCAGTCCACCTAGAGGATCCTTCGAAATCACCTGTAGAGCTATCGATAAACTGAGACGGTACTATGAAATGAGCAGGATAGAGAGAGCTGAAACTACTAGGGGTGGAGTCGACTGGACTGCCAGAAATGCCAGGTTGACCGATGGTCGTACCGCCGGAGATTGGGCGAGGGAACGAGGAGACGTTAGGAGGAGAGTTTGGATACGAAGGAGGAGAAGCCACCACACCCCACGTAGCTGGAGAGTGTGTCTGACAATCTTCGGATCCATGGGATAAAGAGGATGTCGAGGCAAGGCCATGAGAGGTGACGCTGGCATGATCACTACAACTCTTGAGTTGAGGAGCCGAACTTATGCCGCTGGATGAGGAATGAGAATATGCTTGATTACAAGGACGGAGTTCATGTGCGACTCGGACGGATGTAGGAACTCTCTTGAGTCTGATGGCTTCGATGGGAGGGAATGGAGGGGCAGATGAAGAATTGTTGGCTAAAGCGGCAGAGAGCGCAGACTTGTTGTACTGATGATTCGACTTGTTGGAGGAACTATGATGACTAGGGGTAAATATCAACGAGTTTCGGCGATGGGCAGTGGCATGACTAGATCCGGGTGGGGATGTGAGAGACATTTGCCGCAGGTGTTGACTAGGGAGTTGATGGACGACGTTGGTGGATGATGGATGACTGGGCGTATGAGATGGTACGCTTTTGGTGGATGCTGGACTGGAGTTTCTAGAGCTTGAAGGATGAATGCCAGCTCCGGTGATGAGGGAGGGTGAGGATTGCTTCGAATGTGATATGGGGGATGGTAACTTGAGCGATGGGGTCCGAAGGACTTGAGTTGGATCGCTCGTACGACGTGGAGTATGACCGGATAGTTTGTGGACGGTCGGAACAGAGGTGACGGGCCGACAGGGATCTCCTAAAGAGTTGTCGTGAGATGAGGATGAGGTGCTAGCAGAGCTGGTGGAGATCGATAACGAACTCATGGAAGGGGACGATGAATGGGAGAAGAATTGGTATTGGTTTAGGGAGGCCACCGGGTTCAAGGTCGATTTACGCCTTGGGGTAGGAGAACCGAATAAGACGGATTGGTTGGTGGGACTGATCAAGGGACTCGGCAGGTCAGTCGTAGAACGGGAACCTGAGGACAGTCCTAAGGCGGATGAGGCCGTTAGGGCCGTCTGAGGCCCAAGGAAATCGTCGGTGAAACTCGATTGAGGTGTCAACCTTTGGATCGACTCGTGCGAAGGTTTGCCCCCAGGTTGGGATTGTGACAGATGATGTTCTGCGGGCGAAGGACCCGGGTCTGCTTTTGAAGAAAAGAAAGAAGAGATCAAGATAAGTCAGATGAGGGGCAAGTTGGAAAACGAGGGGTTGAATTCGACTTACCGAGCTGAGTCACATGCCTGAGCGGACTACCGATGCGCACGACGTCCTTCCTACTGATGGCAGGAACAGGGCCAGACTTGTTCATACTCGTCTTCCGAACGATGGGCTGCGACGATGTGGATGGCGATAATCGATGCCTTCTGGAGGAATGATCTAAATCACTCTCGTCAAGATTCCAACTCCAGGTCGAGTTACCGGATCTACTCGGGTGACTGCTGGAGTCAAGCTTATGATCAAGCGACGATGTGGTGGGTGAGTTGAGATCTTTCCTCTGACTCTGAAGGGAGGTCGAAGAACTGCTATCGACCGGGCTGGTGTCCTCGATGTTAGTGCCAATGTAGTTGCGAGCTTCATCCATCGAAGCTGATGGTTGTCGAGACGTAGGGGGTGAGATGATCGATGGACCGTCGACGTTCGAGTTGGAATAGTCAGAGTTAACCGGTGAGGTCTGGGCTAAGGGTGAAGAGAAAATCGGAACGGTGTTGGGTTTGAGAAAGGAGGGCGAGTTGGATGAGTAAGTGACCGAAATATTCGGTGCCAAGGTTGCTGATTCGACCGGATCGCCTAAAGGTTCTCATTATCGGTCGTTGGAGCAAATGATAGGACGACGGCAATCAGTATCGAAGCTAGAGTAGAAAAAAGAGGGATGACGAAAGGGAGAGTACCAGATGGAGATCTTGAAGTCATCAAACGAGTATTAGGAATCGAACGTGAGGGAGAACTAGGGATCAAGTTAGGAACCGAGGTAAGGTCGAGGGGTAATTCTAGAGGAGCATCGTTGGTAGGGCGAGGGTGGATTGAATTCGAAGGTCCGGTGGATGGAGAAGGTAGGCTCGAGTGATTGGTGGGATGATTGGGGAGGTAGAGAGTCAAACTCAAGGGATCTGGGGCGATTTGAGATGGGTGATCTCGATCGACGACCGAGTGCAATGGATCGAGAGGCCGACTGGTTGATGAAGAAGGTTTGAGGTCGTTAGATACCTGGGCCGGAATCGACGAGACGATCGAGGTGGATACGGCACGAGGCTGGGGCCGAAGTTTGTCGCTTGGTGGGTTGGGATCCATGACGAAGGGGACGGCTAGGATTAAGAGAATCGAAGGGGGGCGGGGATGATTGTTGATTGAGTGGAGTTGAATAAGGGTTTGATCGTGAGTGGAATGGTAGCTAGCGTAGAGGATACTAGTTTGAGTTAAGGACGTAAACGGGGATGGCCGTGACAAAGGAGGGGTGGGGAGGAGGGGCTCTGATGGGTTGGACTGGATAAATTGAGCGACTAGAGCTCGATTCGCAAGGCCAAAGCTTCTAGGAGGAAGATTCAAGTCGGAATTAAGCGTTGAGAAGAGAGAGGGAGAGATGATTAAGAGAACTCGGAAGGAGTGGAGCCGATGGGAGGAATTGGGAGGATGAGGGAAGGAAGAAGAAGGCTGAGCGACCAAGTGGAGGTTGAGGGTCGAGCAGGTAAATCGAGTAGTGATCAGCAACGAGTGAGATGATCTACGAGTGAATCGAGAGATCTGGCGAGCGATTGGTAGGTCTGATCATCCTGGGGTAGAGGGAGGATCGAGTTTCTCTCTCTCTCTCTCTCTCTCTCTCTCTTTTTTTTTTTTTTTTTTTTTTTTTTTTCTTTGTTTTCTTGATATCGTACCGGCCTATGAGCGCTGCCAGTCTGAGCTTGATCATAAATCCAAGGAGATCCGGGAGGAATCGAGAGGGGGTGGATAGCTCTCTAGATGAGCCAGATCATGAAGCCAGGAGGGAAGCAAGATTGACTCCCTCTGAACCAGGCTTGAGCTACGAGGAGTACTCCGGGACGGCCGGCTTGGAATGAGACCGCAGTCGAGCTGGTCGGAGTGCGATGGGATGAGGGTCGACATCAGAGTTGAACCATGGGCGAAGGGGAGTTGAGGATCGGTTGTAGATTGGTACTTGAGCGAGGTCGAGGTCGAGTGGTGGTGGTGGTGGTGGTGAAGGGGGTGGTTGAGACGATCGGCAGTGTTGGGCCGGGATGGATAGGATGGAGAGTGGTTAGGGATGATTTGAACTAGGAATCGGTAGGGAGGAGGAGGAAGGCGTGGAAGGGGATCGGATGCTCGGATGGTCGTCAGTGATTCTGGTCGATCAGCGTGAGTGGTGAGGGAGGGAGGGTAAGTTGGAGATCGATGAGTGGATGGATGGAAGAGTACGATGGGGTTCATCGAGCGATGAGTGGGTTGTCGTCGCCATCGAGGGAGTGGGCCGATCGATTTCAGGAAGCGTTCGTCAGTCGTTCGTTGGTGGGTGAATGTCCGACGAAGGGGAAGTTGAAGCAAGTCATCCAAGGGGTCATGGGTAGGGGAGTGAGGCTGGAGAGGGAAAGGAGGAGAGAGGGAGAAGAGGTCAATTGGAGAGGCAGTCGAGGGGCAGACGCAGCCATCGACGACGACCAAGCTGCCAAGTCGAGGCGCTGCCTGCGCTCGCCGGCTCATCATCAGCTAAGCTGGCTTCACTCTTTTCTCCACGCCCACTCCACGCCCACTCCACACCCACTCCACGCCCACTCCACCCCCACTCCACCCCCACTCCACGCCCACTCCACGCCCACTCCACCCCCACTCCACCCCCACTCCACGCCCACTCCACGCCCACTCCACGCCCACTCCACGCCCACTCCACACCCACTCCACGCCCACTCCACGCCAACTCCACGCCCACTCCGCACCCACTCCACCTCCACTCCACACCCACTCCACACCCACTCCACACCCACTCCACACCCACTCCACACCCACTCCACACCCACTCCACCCCCACTCCACGCCCACTCCGCACCCACTCCACCTCCACTCCACGCCCACTCCACGCCCACTCCACGCCCACTCCAAGCCAACTCCACGCCCACTCCGCACCCACTCCACCTCCACTCCACGCCCACTCCACGCTGTGGTGTCAATTTATAGACACGGATTGGGAACTGTGTTGTGGCTGCGTGCTCAGCATTGGGGGCAAGCAGGCTCAGCATTAGGGTATGCGGAGTGCTCAGCAGCAGCAGCTGTTTGGCTCCGCACCTGGTGGATGGGTTGGGCTCAGCATTGAATGCGGCGTGGGCGGCGATCCGCCCCGGGGATCGGATTCAGAAGGTAGTGCGCTCAACTAGGTTTGCAGGCCCACCGGTTTGGATATGTAGGGGCGGAGCAATCCGCGGGCTATGTAGGAACGGATGAAGCGCGCGGATCATGCCAAATATTACCAAACACCCACGACGGGCGCGGACAAACAGATACGGACAGGCGCGGGGGGCTCCAATTAGGGCGCGGTGCAAGGACCGCATCATGAGAAGGACAAACCGGATGGACGGAACGGCGTACGGATGACAGGGGGAGTTTGGTACGGAGGAGGTGGAGAGAGGAGGCTAGGGTTTCTGTTTTGGGATTGTTTTCTGTTTCTTTGTCATACTGTCATTTGCGCGTGTACTTAGGTTAGGGTTGAGGGGGAGGACTTATCCTCACCCCCAACTCCGGGTTAGAGGAGGGGCATGGATGGATGCATGGATGCAGAGGAGGAAGAATCACATCACATCATTGGATTGGATCACTCATCTCACCAGGAGATTAAAGGAACTCATACCGCATACACATCCAGGTGGAAAGTTCTTAGGATTGAAGGATTAGCAATTTCTCTCTCTCTTTCTACTTTTCTTTATCTCTTTATCTCCTTATTCCTATTTCTCATTTAAAGTGCGACTTTGGACATCCTCATCTCCTTCCAAACGCAGGGAACCGTTAACTTCCAAACCTTGGGACAATTATAGGGGGATATGCCAATCGCCAATGACCATTTGCCCTGCAGTATGAGCACCCCCTTGGCAAAAAGGTACCGGGAGGCCGAAACCCTTCCACCATGTGAGGTGGAGGCCCTTGCGGCTGCTGCTGGCCCATACGGCTCATGCAGATCTTCAGGTCCTTCATCAGTTCCGTCAATTTGCTTACCGGAGGGGCTGGCACGGGTTGAGGAACCGGAACATGCGTGGAAGTAGGTGGAACTGGGGCGGGAAATTGCGCCGGAGCCGGAACCTGGGGGGCGGATTTCTTTGGTCCTGCTGGGAAGGACTTAGCGGTGTCCTCGATAAGCTCCTCTAAGTTGAGCTCACTCTCCACAGCCCGGCAAATGACAGCCAACTCCGGAAGGAGCGCAATGCTCCTGTCCAATGACCGCTTTACCAAGTTGTGATTGTAAAGATGCCGCTGCACCCTTGCCCGGAGTTGAGCGCCTAAACCGCCCAGAAACGCCTGTTTCATTGCCCCCGTCTGTCCCGCCACCACCTTGTTCTTTGACAAGTACCAATAGATCCAATCAAATTTCAAGGTGTACTCCGCCAGCTCCACCCGCGTTCTGACCCCTCCACAAGCGCTTGCCTCCGAGGCCACGCGGTCAAAATTGCTTTCCCGGAACCAAGGTTTGCGCCTACCCCACCGCATTAGGATCTTCGCCTTCAGTTTTGGCCAATCTTCATTCTTGTAGCCTTCCATTTCCTCCACATCCCGGAGCTTCTCTTTGTCCATAACAAACAGGACAGTAAGCTGGGCCTTATCAGCGTCCAACGCACCTTCCGCATCTGCAATACCTTTGTATCTTGAGATAAATTGCTCCACATCTGCAGTGTTGAATTGGATGTGAGGGTAGTTGCGCGGCCTGATGCAAACCGGACGAGTGGGTTCATGGTCACTGGAGACTGATGGGGGAATGGCGTAGCTTGTCCTGGGTTGAGCGGAGGAAGGGGGAGGGGGAGGGATGGAAGACAAGAGTGGGGTTGGAGTAGCGGACCCGGAGACGGAAGGAGAAGGAGAAGAAGAAGGAGCAACTGTAGGGAGGTATGAATAGGACATTGCGCCCAGTTACCTTTGAAAGACAAGAAACGGAAGGTTACTTCCCGGCCAGACCCCCAGATGTGGAAAGAATAAAGGTTATTCCCCTATAATCGTCCCAAGTTTTGGAAGTTAACGGTTCCCTGCGTTTGAAAGGAGATGAGGATGTCCAAAGTTGCACTCAAATGAGAAATAGAAATAAGAGATAAAGAGATAAAGAAAAGTAGAGAGAGAGAGAGAGAAATTGCCAATCCTTCAATCCTAAGAACTTTCCACCTGGATGTGTATCCGGTATGAGTTCCTTAAATCTCCTGATGAGATGAGTGATCCAAACCAATGATGTGATGTGATGTGATTCTTCCTCCTCTGCATCCATGCATCCTCCCCTCCCCTCTAACCCGGAGTTGGGAGTGAGGATGAGTCCTCCCCCTCAACCCCAACCTAAGTACACGCGCAAATGACAGTATGACAAAGAAACAGAAAACAATCCCAAAACAGAAACCCTAGCCTCCTCTCCCCACCTCCTCCGTACCAAACTCCCCCCGTTGTCCGTACGCCGTTCCGTTCATCCGGTTTGTCCTTCTCATGACGCGGTCCTCGCACCGCACCCTACTGGGAGCCCCCCACGCCTGTCCGTATCCGTTTGTCCGCGCCCATCGTGGGTGTTTGTTAGTATCCGGCATGATCCGCGCACTTGCGCGTGCGCTTCATCCGTTCCTTCATAGCCCGCGGATTGCTCCGCCCCTACGTATCCAAACTGGCCCGCCCGCAAACCTAGTCAAGCGCACTACCTTCTGAATCCAATCTCCGGGGCGGATCGCCGCCCATGCCGCATTCAATGCTGAGCCCGACCCGTCCACCAGGTGCGGAGCCAAACAGCGGCTGCTGCTGATCCAGCAGCTGCCGCTGCTGAGCACTCTGCATACCCTAATGCTGAGCCCGCTCTCCCCCAATGCTGAGCACGCAGCCGCGACGCAGTTCCCAATCCGTGTCTATAAATTGACACCACAGCGTGCAAGGAGCTTACAAAGGATCTCAGCGCGGGATTGGTTTGAATGGCGGGGATGGGGTACATGTTTCCGACGGGCGAACAGATTCCAATGGAGCCAAGCCAGCCAACCGCAATGCAGCAGGTGCACACACGGGGTCAGGAGGCGGGAACAACGGCGCAAGCGTCACTGGGCATTGTTACCGGTCCCGGATCGTGGCAACCACCTCGGGTGGAAGCCGAGGTAAGGGTAGTGGCAACGGAGGAAAAGGTGGCGGTCTCCGATAAAATGGAGGTGGTCGCAAAGGAGCGACCCCTGTTGGCCGTTCCAAAACCGGCCGCGCGCATGCCCGGAACCAAGGCGCCGGCAGCAAACCCTGTAGGGAAGAAGAAAGCGGCGGACATCGTGCAAAGGGTAATGGGTAACAAGACTCCGGTTCCGCTGACCTTGCGGGAACTGGCGGCCGTGTCTCCGGTGGTGGTAGACAAGATGGTTCAGGCGTTGCGGGATTGCGGTCAGGGCTGTGTACCTCAGACGGTGCAGCGGATTCATGTGGCGCGGAAGGAGGAGGGGCGCGGGGAGTGCAAGTTGAAATTGGTTTTGACTCCGCTTGCTTACGTTCCAATGGTCATAGCGGGAAGGAAGGTGTGGGCTATGGTGGACAGCGGTTCAATGGTGAACCTGCTGCCATTGCGGATGGTGGATGATTTGGGGTTGGTTCAGCGGAAATGCGGGATGGGTCTCCGCGCGCTTAACGGAGGGGAGTGTTGTGTGGATGGGGTAGTCAAGGAGGAGGAGGTCAAGGTCGCAAGGGTCCGTAGGCCCCTTTCTTTTCTTTTGGTTGATTGTGGGGATGTGATTTTGGGAAGGCCGTTCATGTTTGGGTTTCAAGCACAAATGGTTTTCAATCCGGAGGCGGGAATGGAGGCGTTGACAGTGGAGGATTTGTCCGGCAGAAGGTTCAAGACGACTATCTGTGATCACGGGCAAGGGAAGCGGAGGAGAGTGTTGGAGTATGAGGAGGAACCAGACGCGGAGTTGGGCTGCGACGGGCGACCTTTGGAGGATTTTTTCTAGTCAACCAAGGAGACCGCGCGGAACAATCTCTGGTTTCGCGCGGGCGGTTGACTAATGAGGAGCAGGGAGGGGGAGGAAGGAAAGTGCAAGGCGCGCATGTCGCAGAAGTAAGTCCCTTTTCTCAGTATGCATTGCCCGAGGGTACTACGCTTTGAAAACCCTATCATCGTGCCACACTTGTGAGTGAAGGCAAAAGCCGCGGTTCCGTTCTGTGCAGGACTTACAGCAAAGGATGCTTGCAGATGATGCGGTGCAACGCGGGAAAGTACAAGCCGGTGTCACGGAAGGTCCGACCAAGGAATGAGCCAATGCCCCAGGAACTGAACGGACCACTTTGACTAATTGCTTGGTCGCGGGACCCTTGGGTCACGCCGATTCAGGCTTTGGGGTGGGTTACTAGTTTGGCACAGATCACGGAGGAGTGGATTGCAGCTTTCAATTTTGGCACTACGGGATGGTTGAGTACGGAGGAGCGTGAGTTGCTTATTTTGGTTCTGGCTCTTTGGGAAAGAGCGCTCGCGTTCGTACCGGACGAGCAGGGGCTCCTGAAAAAAAATATTGGCAACCCCTATGTCATCCCCACAGTTGTTCACAAGCCGTGGCAGATCAAGCCGATTCCAATACCGCGGGCGGTCCAGGAGCAGTTTCTGGAGTTGGTGCGGGAGGGGGTGAAGACTGGCCTTTACAAACAGTCAACGTCTAGTTACTCCAGCCCAATCTTTGCGGTGGTTAAGCAGGACAGAAAGTCGTTGAGGATTGTTCATGATATACAGCGGCTCAACTCCTTTACAATCCGGGATGCAGGACGGCCCCCTCGCGTTGACGAGTTCCTTGAGTCAATGGCGGGGCGCGCTTGTTACGGTTTAGTGGATGTGATGGGGGGATATGACCAGTGCGAGTTGGATCCTTGCTTGGGGCCTCTAACGGCATTTGAGACTGGGTTGGGAAGAATGCAGCTGACTCAGCTCCCGCAAGGTGCAACCAATTCCGTGGCGGTGTACCAGGCGCAAATGGCTTGGATCCTGAAGGATGATCTTTGGGAGGGAGTCCAAATCTTCATCAACGACGCGGGCATCAAAGGTCCAAAATCCAATTACGGAGGAGCGGAGCTGGTTGAAGTTCCCGGCGTCCAACGTTTCGTGTGGGAATATGCGCAGACATTGGAACACATCCTGTTTTGCATTGAGGAGGCAGGACTGATGGTGTTGGGGAAGAATTTGGCGGTTTGTGTCCCGGCGCTCAAAGTCCTTGGCCATGTTGTTGCTTCCAATGGCCGGCGCATTGCAGAGAAAAAGCGGAACAAGGTCCTTGAATGGCCAACCCTGCGGACAGTGTTGCATATCCTTCAGTTCTTGGGATTATGTAGCTATGTCCGTATTTTCATCAAGAGGTTTGCGGAGGTGGCGAGCCTGCTCCAATCACTAACGCAGAAAGGCACAGAGTGGAAGTGGGGGGAAGAATGCAATTGCGCGTTCTGGAAGCTCAAGGAGATTGTGGGAAGTGACATTGTGCTCCGCAATCTCGATTACAACGCGGGAGTAATTAGGCTAGCGGTTGATTCCAGAGAATTTGGCGCGGGGTGGTTCTCACTCAAGAGGATGACGGCAAGGATAGGCCGGTACTTTACAAGTCGGTCACCTTCACTCCAACAGAAAGCCGGTACTCCCAGCCAAAGTTGGAGTTGTGCGGGGTCACCAAGATCGTGCAGCGGCTCCAGTATCTTTTGTGGGGGGTCCACTTTGAGCTTTTGGTGGACGCAGAGGCGCGGGCGCGGGCAATCAATTCCCCAGCGCTGCCCAACGCTCCCATGACCAGGTGGGTGGCGTTTCTTCAACTTTTCTCCTTTGCTGTTGTTCATGTTCTGGGGAAAGCGTTCACTATGCCCAACGCGTTGACACGGTATCCAAGGGACGACCCGTTTGAGGACACGGAACTGCTCAATGTGGAGACCCCGGTTGTCAAGGTAGGGGTTGTGGAGGCAGGCATTCAGCTGCCGCTCCGGCAGACCGGGCAGTACGCAATCCTTTGTGACTACTTGCGGGACCTTTGTTTTCCCAATGGAGCTACGGAGAAGGACATGCAATGGGCAAAGCGGCGGGTAGGGAATTTCTCATACAGGAGGGGCAGCTTTGGCGGCGGAAGACTCCGGTTCCTCTTGTGGTTACCACTTCAAGGGCGGATCAGGAAGCTATCCTCCGGAGCCTTCACAACGATCTTGGTCATCGAGGGGAGGTTGAGACGCGGAGGCGGGTCAAAGAGCGGTTCTGGTGGCCGGGGGTAGTGCGTGCGGTGCGGGAATGGCTGGCGTCCTGCAAAGCCTGTCAATGGCGGAGCGCAAGACTGCCCAAGGAAGTTGGAAACCCCACAGGGGAAGACGCCCTCTTTGGTTGAGTCTTGCTTGATGTCCTCCACATCAAGGCCAGTAAGTTTGCCTATCTGCTCGTTGCGCGGGACAACCTTTCCAGTTGGGCGGAAGCACGTCCATTGGTCAAGCTCTCGGCAAACAAAGTTGCTCTATTTCTGGAGGAAGATTGGTTTGGGCGGTACGGGTTGCTCCGTCTGGTCACAGTGGACGGAGGGGCTGAGTTTCACGGCCGTTTGGTTGAGTTGGTGAAGAGTTGCGGAGCCAAGTTTGGCTGAGTGACGGAGTACTATCCCAAGGGGGCCGGCACAATCAAATGCGGGCATCAGCCAATAAAGGCAGCCCTGGTCAAGATGTGCGGGGAGGAGGGTAAGCGGTGGCAGGAGACCCTTCCAATGGTGCTGTTTGCGGATTGGATTTTGGTGAAGCGGTCAACAGGCTACTCGCCGTATGAGTTACTTTTTGGGCAGCGCCCCGTGCTTCCGGTGGACATTGAGTTGGAGAAGTTCCTGGGGGTTGACTGGTGGAAGGTGAAGACTTCCGCCAAATTGCTTGAGGCTTGCACCAAACAGCTCCTTTGACGGGACGGAATGCTTGCAAAGGCCGCGGACCGGCTGAAGAAGACTCTGACGGCGTCGGTGCGCTGCTTGCATCGCCTCCGGGATCCCTTGCGGAAGGGGGATATGGTGCTCCTGTACAACCAAAGTCTAGAGTCTCAGTGGGGGAAGTTGTTTGCTAACCGGTGGAACGGCCCGTTCCGCGTGTTGTCCAAGTTCAAGGGCTGCAGCTATCAGTTGGAGGAATTAGACGGTACTCCGCTGAAAAGGAAGGCGGCGGCTTTGCATGTCAAGCACTTCTTTTTGCAAGGATCTACCTCGTTTGACAAAAAGGTGGAAGGATCTGACGAGGGGAGTGTGGAGCACGGAGATAATGTAGGAACGCAATCCGGGGATTCGTCTTTGGGTGGGGAAGCGAAGACTGTGCCGTTGCGGCGGAGTAGGCGGTTGCGACCAGCTGGGGACAGTGGCCAAGTTGGGGGGGGAGGTAGAGGGGGCAGGGGATAAGTTTTGATTTGGTGAGGGGGTGCTCTAGCCGGTTCACAGCCAGAACGACTAGACACCCCAGAATGTTTGTTTCTTTATGTTTCTTTCTTATCTGGATTGAGGGGTCTTTGCTGGCTTGGGGTTTTTGCAGGAAACGCGGGCGCGGCACGAAGCTGGGTCCGTAAACGCAAGGACAAGCCCCGCAGAACCAGGACGCGTGGGCAATCCTGCGGATGGGGAAAGCGGGACAAAGAGCGATTTGCGGGCGGTCTACGGGAGTTGCGCAAAAAAAAAAAAGTGTTCTTTTCTATTTTTCTTCTCTGTTGGTTTCTTTTTCTCTTTTTCTTACTCTCAGGATATCTCAAGGATGGGTGGCTGGTATGGGAATAAGCTTGATTTGGTGAGGGGGTGCTCTAGCCGGTTCACAGCCGGGACAACTAGACACCCCAGAATGTCCGTTTTCTTACTCTCTCTCTCTCTTCCCTTACGGTGGCGCGCGCTGGTGTTTTGGTTGTTGTGTTTGTTACAGGAAGGGTACGGGGAACTGTGTGGCAGTTTGTCTGGGGTGGTCCAGGTGCCTCTTTTGGAATGGCTGGTCACTTACGGTTGCTCACGAAGCAAGCGCGCAGGCACGGACTCATCTCAGACTCACTCTCTCAAAGCGCGGCCGCGCACTTTTTCTCAGAAGGTGACGGAGACATGTATTTTCTTAATGGAAAAGGGAAGCGCCGTACAAGCAACAAGAAGAGAAGAAGTAGAGGAAAGGAAGAAGGGTAAAAGGGGGGGTGATGCGCCTAAGCCATCTTCATCATTTCCTCCATTTCCGCCCTTGAAGCTGCCAGTAAAGCCCGGAAAGACGCCAGGAGTTCGCGCCCGGGTTCCAAGGATTGTGCGCCGGGGATTGCAAGGAAATTCCGGAGCATTGTGGTCGACCTTTCCGCGAAAGCTTCAAAGCCGGCCGCCATGAGCGCCATTATGATTGGAATCTCCAGGATCTTGGGAGGGCTGGCTGGAGATGGGGCCCCCGGGGAACCAAAAGGGGGGCTCGGTCCAGCTGGAGGCAATGACGGGACAACAACAGGTGACGGAGGTGGAGGGACTTTGGGGGTTGTAGGCCCCTCATCCAAGGCCGCTGGTGGCGCGGGCGGTGTCGGCGGTCGCGGAGGAGGAGAAGGGGGTGCTGGCACGGCCGCGGGTCTTCCAAAGAGTCTTGGGTCCAGTACCATTTGGTTCACGCCAACAGCGGCGGCCCAAGCGCGGGTCGCCGTGCGCCATTCCTCCAAAGTTTTGTATTTTCCCCGTTGCGGAGGTCCGGCCCGGCGGAGAGGTGATGCCGAGTTGCGGCTCACGTGCGAGGTGGTGGGTGACGGAGCTTGGGGGCGGCGGGATGGAGGTGAACCGGGTGGTGTCCACAAGCCTTCCAAGATTGACTTGTCCTCCAAAACCACAAACGGGTCCGGACGAGCCCTCTTGCGCGGCCTGGGGCAAGAGCCAGATTGGGGGGGAGCTCAAGGGATGCTGTTGCTAAGCAAGCAGCGACAATGGCCGCAACGGCAAGCTACACAGGCGTGTCAACCGGGGATGATTGAACACACGTGCCCGTTCCGGGCGCAGAACTTGCATGGGAGCATGATGGCAATGGATAGGAGGGAAGACGGGGAAGGTGGTAGTGGGAGTGGTGGGGGTTGAGTGGAAGTAGCGGAGGTGGTGGTATGGTGAAGCAATGGGAAACTTCTGGGGACAGAACTCAAGTTGGGGGGGGATGTGGTGTCAATTTATAGACACGGATTGGGAACTGCGTTGCGGCTGCGCGCTCAGCATTGGGGGCGAGCGGGCTCAGCATTAGGGTATGCGGAGTGCTCAGCAGTGGCAGCTGCTGGATCAGCAGCAGCCTCTGCTTGGCTCCGCACCTGGTGGACGGGTTGGGCTCAGCATTGAATGCGGCGTGGGCGGCGATCCGCCCTGGAGATTGGATTCAGAAGGTAGTGCGCTCAACTAGGTTTGCGGGCGCGCCGGTTTGGATACGTAGGGGCAGAGCAATCCGCGGGCTATGAAGGAACGGATGAAGCGCGCGCGCAAGCGCGGGGATCATGCCAAATATTACCAAACACCCACAACGGGCGCAGACAAACGGATACGGACAGGCGCGGGGGGCTCCGAGTAGGGTGCGGTGCGAGGACCGCATCATGAGAAGGACAAACCGGATGGATGGAACGGCATACGGACAACAGGGGGAGTTTGGTACGGAGGAGGTGGGGAGAGGAGGCTAGGGTTTCTGTTTCGGGATTGTTTTCTGTTTCTTTGTCATACTGTCATTTGCGCGTGTACTTAGGTTAGGGTTGAGGGGGAGGACTTATCCTCACCCCCAACTCCGGGTTAGAGGAGGGGCATGGATGGATGCATGGATTCAGAGGAGGAAGAATCACATCACATCATTGGATTGGATCACTCATCTCACCAGGAGATTAAAGGAACTCATACCGGATACACATCCAGGTGGAAAGTTCTTAGGATTGAAGGATTAGCAATTTCTCTCTCTCTTTCTACTTTTCTTTATCTCTTTATCTCCTTATTCCTATTTCTCATTTAAAGTGCAACTTTGGACATCCTCATCTCCTTCCAAACGCAGGGAACCGTTAACTTCCAAACCTTGGGACAATTATAGGGGGATATCCTCTATTATTTCCACAACGCCCACTCCACGCCCACTCCACGCCCACTCCATGCCCACTCCACCCCCACTCCACCCCCACTCCACCCCCACTCCACGCCCACTCCACGCCCACTCCACGCCCACTCCACCCCCACTCCACGCCCACTCCACGCCCACTCCACGTCCACTCTACGCCCACTCCACGCCCACTCCACCCCCACTCCACCCCCACTCCACCCCCACTCCACCCCCACTCTACGCCCACTCCACGCCCACTCCATGCCCACTCCATTCCCACTCCACCCCCACTCTCACCTTCTGCTTCCATCTGTTAGACTCCCAGCTAGGATGAAAGACCGTAAGTTGGTGCATTGCATAGAGTGATAAGATTATATACATTTAAGAACAATTGGTGTTAGTTTTTGAAGGAAAAAGATCAGAAAACGAGATAGTTGAAATTCTGTAATGGAGGCTCACCTAGGATGACAGACCGTAAGTTGGTGAGGAAGGAAGCCTACCGTCTGTCATCTGGGATTGAGGTTTTGTGTGTACAATCTTGTTAGGTTAATCTGATGCATATGCTTCTTGGTATTCATGTATGCAATATTAGAGTAGATAATCTTCTGTGATGACTATGTTGGTAGATGATCTACGTGACACCTCCTAACACCCACCCCCACACAAAAACTCTGACACCAGAAAGAAGACGCAAACAACCCAACACACAGTTAGGGTCAAGCCCGCCAAGTAGAGAAAGAAAGAAATGTGGGAAAATGGGGAAAGAAAAAAGGAAACAGGCGCAAGAAAAATGAGAAAAAAAAATCAAATGAAAAAAAGAAACAAAAAAAGACAGGCAAAAAGGGGAAAAAATGTGACGTATGTGAGGCAGTATTGCGTGCTCTCACCCTGGCATCTTTAAGCTGAGGTCCTGAGTGCTTTTTGTGAATAGTTTCCTGCCCAGTGCCTTTGTCATGGAGTCCGCAAGTTGTGCTGAGGTGGGTACCCAGTTGATTGTGATGCGTCACGCATTCAGCTGCTTGTTGACGTAGAAGCACTCGCGGTTGGAGTGTTGGGTTTGCTTGTTTGCCGTGTTGTCCCTCGCAATCCTCACCGCCGCATTGTTGTCACAGAATACTTGGGGTGTTGTCTCTGACCCAGTCATATTGGCGTAGAGTTCTTTGACCCAGACCGCCTGCCGCGTAGCCCACCGCAACGCCATAAACTCTGCGTGGCATGTGGAGGTTGCCACATTTAGCTGCCTTTTACTGGCCCACAGGATGGGGCTCCCGTGTAGCATTACTTCCATCCCCTGAGTCAAACGCCCAAGCTCGCCCCCCCAGGTTTCATCTACCCACACGTCTAAGTGGCCGTCCAAAGAGTCCGGGTTCAGGTCAATTCGTGCGCAACCCATGGCCATGATGAATCCCAGCAGGTGTTGTACTGCCTGCCAGTTTCTTGTGGTTGGTGCCTTGGAGTAATGAGACAAGTATCCCACCGCAAACGCAAGATCCGGTTGTGTTGCAACTGCCAAGTAGTTTACTGACCCTAGGATCGCCAGGTAGCCCTTTGAGTTGATAACGGCCTTGCCCGGTTCTGATATTGTTAGGTTGATGCCATTTTCCAGTGGGGTGTTCTTTGGCCTTGTGGTGGCCTGAGTGAAGTTGCTAATGATCTTGCTTGTCAAGTATGGTTGTGAGAGAGTGAACCCGCCTGGCGTCCGCTCCACCTTGATGCCCACAATGGATTCCAGGCTGTCTTGCCACTTGACTTCCAGATGCGCCCCCAGCAGTTGCCTAAATTCGGTAAGAATAGCCTGGCAAGATGTGGAGACCACTCCATGTGACAAAAAGAGTTGGTAACCAAGACCAGGCTGCATTGTTTCATTTCAAAGAGCAGCTTGAAGTTAATGAGAGATATCACATGGAAGAAAATGAGAAGGAAATACACCAACAGGCAGATGACAGGCTATATTAATTTCTATCTAATTCTACTTGCAGTGATGTTTGTATAGATAGCAATTAGAGAGCCTGTTGATCCTAGGATGAGTCCAGCTGAGGTTGATTTGATAGTCCACAAGTATTCAAAAAATGCGCCTTGAAAGCTCTAAGAAGGGTAGATCAGATTGATTCAACGGATGTATGAGTTGAACAGGTCTTCCTTACTTCGGACAATCTGGCTTCTGGTTCAATTTGTGATTTGAGTTATTGATGGGTCTTCCTGTCTGATTGAATCTTACGTTTGTTGATTTGTATTTGAGTTGGATTGTTGTTGTTGGTTTGGATTGAGGTTGGATTGTAACAATCTTGAAAGGACTTGAGGGTTGAGGGACCACGCGGCAGAAGGATGAAGGACAGGGGTGCGTAGTATAGGTATCCGCAGTACCAGTATCCCCGCGCAATTTGTGAGGAGAGTGAGGAAGTGAAGTAATGGAAATAGAATGAACAAAATAATAAAATAAATGAGAAACCAGTATGTGTGAGAGACAGATGATTGGAATCAGAACAACAACACGCACCTGGTGAAAGCAGGGTCACAGGAGTAGGAAAGGAGGGATAAGAGTATCTGATTCAAACAAGAGATAGAGGATGCGGTGAGACAGGATTTCAACACACCCCCACAACTCATACATCAGTGGATCAAATAGTTGAAGGCATTTACCAATTGGTTGTTCAAAGTTTTTTTGGCGTCCTTTGTGAGAGCATCCGCAGTCATAGATAGTGACAAGATGAGCTTGACTTCTATTAGTCCGAGTTTGAGATCATCTCTTAGGCTCTTTGTCTTGAGGTCTATTTGTTTGGCCTTGGAGTTGGACCCAAACTTTTTGATTTTGTTGTCAAGGCCCTTATTGTCAATCAGATGAATAGGACTTCTAAACGGCTTGCGGTAGATGTCTTTGATAAGTTTCTGTAACCACCGGGCTTCTAGATGGCAGCTGGATAATGCAATGCATTCCGATTTTGTCGACAAGTGAGATATGCATTGTTGCCTTTTACTAGTCCAGTACAAGGGACTTCCTTTGAATGAGCATAAAAACCCCGTTTGTGAAACTCTAGTCTCTGGATCATCTGCCCAGGTGGCATTGCTAAAGCAAACTAATTGGTCAGAAATGGACCTGGGACCCAGAGTGAGGGTCAGGTTTTTTGTATTAGATAGATATCTCCAGACGTGTAGAACTTTGTTCCAATGGCTAAGTCCTGGCTGGTTGCAATGCTTGGCCAAGCTTGAGACAGCAAAACTGATATCCGGTCAAGCCAGACCAGCTATGAAGTTTAAGCGGCCTATTGGGGATCAATAGTTGATGTTCATGGATTCAAATTTCTCTTGATCTTCTTTATCAGCCATGATCAGGTGGAGTCCTGGTGTGAGCGGAGTAAACATAGGTCAACAGATTGTCATATTCAGTTCAGCCAAACCCTTCTCAATGTGTAAGGGAAGAGATAGATGTATAAGTCCGTCTTTCCTGTTGATTTTCATTCCTAAGAGGGTGTTAGGAGTATGTGCCATGGAGTCTTTGAATCTTGCAAGGAATTTCTCCTCGAACACCTTTACATTACCTGCCACCAATAGATCATCAATGTGGAAGTAGATGACTGACACTTGATTGTTGCCTAAGTATAAGCAAGGATTGCACTTGGATTGACAAAAGCCTTGAGCTTTGATCCATTTGCTGAGCATTCAATACCAATTTCTAGGAGCTTTCTTGAGTCCATAAAGAGATTTCTTTAATTGTAAGAACTTGCTTTTTCTTTTTCACCCAAGCGGTGTGTGAATATATACTTCTTCATCAAGTTTGGAATGCAGGAATGCTCCTTTCACATCCAGTTGAATGTAATCAAGATTCTTCTCAGCTATGTAAGTGAGAGCCGCCCTTAATGAGGCCGCTTTTCCTGTGGGAGCGTAAGTTTCAAAGTAATCAATTCCATACTTTTGGTTGAATCCTTGGACACACAGGCAAGTTTTGAGGATAACAGATTTGTCATGAGTGTTATGCTTGATTTTGAATACTGGAACGGTGTTCAGTGGGTTTGTTATGGTTTTGTCATCTTCCACCTCCTCCCACACTTCCAGATTTTCTATGTTGTTGAATTCTTTCTCAGCTAATTCCTTCCAACCAGGGAGCTTCAAGGCCCCTTCTAGCAAGTTGGTTACCTTTTCTGAAAGGAATCCATACCTTTGGGGCTTAGATATGGTCTCTCAATTTCTAATGTTGGGCCTCAGATTGTTTTCAACTGCTGAGGCGCTTTCTGAGGATGCTTCCAAGACATTGTCAAGCTCTTCCTTGATGGTGACAGCAATTTTGTCTTTGGTTGTAGGGCTTTGGGCTGTCTCCTGAGAGTTGAAAATGGGAGGAAGCGGTTCAACTGGAGTGTTTTGATCCTCTTTGATGAGTGTCGTATTTGGTTTCTGATGATTGAAGATTACATGTTTGGTATCAATGATCTTTCCTGAGTGGGACAATACCTTGTACAAAAGAAGAGAGGGATTAAATCCTACTAGGACTCCAGGTGCGCCTTTTTCATTGAGCTTTGAATGGATTTGGGTGTTGTTGAGTTGATAAGTCAGATAGGTTCCTAAGGGTTTGACGTAGTCTCTAGGGAGAGTTTGGCCGTGCATTTACTCCCAAGGTGACAAATCACATTTTTCTTTTGGAATCTGATTAAGCATTAGGCTGCATCCTCTTATTACCTTGTGCCAGCACAATTTTGGCAGATTGGATTCGGAAATTGTGGCTCTTGCTGATTCAATGATTGTCCTGTTGGCTCGCTTGACTCAACCATTGTGTTGCAAATGGTATGGCTTGTTAATCACTTGGTTAATATGGTGTGATTGATAGTACAATTGCAATTTGTTGTTGACAAATTCACCACCTCCGTCGGAGCACACTTCCTTGGGATATTGATTGGACTTTCTGTTTTGATTTTCAATGATGAATATGAGAGTCTCAGCCGTTTTGCTCTTGTTTTTTAGGGGAAAGCATGAGATGTAACCAGAGTGTGAATCAATAAGGTTGAGAATATATATAAAGCCACCTTTTGACACAGGATTGATAGGACCTATTAAGTTGAGATGGATCTTTTCAAAGCATTTGTTAGCTTTTTGCTGTTGATGATCAAACGGTTTGCGAGAGATCTTAGCCTTGTCGCAGCTGATACATTCAAAATTGTTCTTTTGAATGGTTGGTATCAAGGAGTTGAGATATTTTTCAATTCTTCCAATGCTAGCGTGTCCCAACAAACGATGAATAGAAAGGAGTTTGTCATTGGAGTAGTGAGCGTGTTGGGAGTGGGTCTGCATATCTATTATAAATAGGTTATTCAGAATGTGGCCTGACAAGACAATCTCCTCGTCCAGTAGTAATTGGAAGGTATAGGGGAAGGCCTTTTGTTCTACCTGCAGATTGGCACCACGTGACATGAGTGCACCTAGAGAGATAAGATTTACTGTAGATTCTGGTACCCATGCAACGTTCAAGAGAGTTAGATTTGCGTCTTTGGTGATCAGAACAGCTTCTCTGGCACCTTCTATCTTTATGGCTGCATCCTTCTTTTCAGTTTGTATTTGTTTGTTTCCAATGCACTTGTTTAGAGAAAGAAATTTGTTCCTGTTGATAATCATGTGCATTGAACAGCCGGAATCTAGGATATACCTGTCTGAGGAGATTTGATCCAAGGAGCTGAGACCACAGAAAAACGAATAAAAGTGTGCCTCCTGCCAATCCTTCTGCTTCCCCTTTTTACCGCGGTTGTGAAGATTTGGTGGTTTGAGTTCAGGAAATTCAAACCAGCACAAACTTTCTGGATGGGAGGTGACAGCTGGATTGTGCTTCCCGTTTTCACATCTGGGTCCTCTGTATAGAGCTACGTTGACTGGTTTGGCTTGATTCCCTTGAGCTATTGCTTCATTTTTGTGTTGGACTAGATGATTGAGAACTAGGTCAATTTTCATTTCCCCTGACGAGTGCATAATTTGCAATTTCATTTGCAACATCAAGGTGGGGAATTTGAAGAGTACTAGATACGCCACAATATCCAAGGGAAGATCAATGCCAACCTTGGTCATTTTCTTTAGGTATATCTTGATGGAGGTGACAAAGGCCTCGATATCAGAATCCATGGTTAAATGTAGGAACCCGTTGAAAACCCTATCTCTGTTGGCTGATTGAGAGGATGCAAAGTGAGCTTGTGTAGCCATCCAGATGAGTTTGGCGTTATCTTTGTTCAGGTCGTCTATGATATTGTTGTAGGTGCTCGCGTCTAGCTTTGCTAAGATGTACGCCACAAATTCTTGATTAATTTCCTCGTCCAATTGATTGAGTAAGTCAGGATTGTTCATTACATCAAAAATCCCTTGCAGTTTGAAGAGCTTTTTGAAATTCTTCTGCCACATGCTGTAATTGTCAGCGGTGAGTAGTGGTGTCAATTTGATTAGTGACTTGATTGCAAGTGATTTGTAATTTGTAGAATCCCCCCCTGGTCCTGGTGTCAAAGAGTTTCCCAATTGTTCCATGGTGACGGCGCAGGCTTTTAACCGTGTGAAGAAAAGAGTTGGTAACCAAGACCAGGCTGCATTGTTTCATTTCAAAGAGCAGCTTGAAGTTAATGAGAGATATCACATGGAAGAAAATGAGAAGGAAATACACCAACAGGCAGATGACAGGCTATATTAATTTCTATCTAATCCTACTTGCAGTGATGTTTGTATAGATAGCAATTAGAGAGCCTGTTGATCCTAGGATGAGTCCAGCTGAGGTTGATTTGATAGTCCACAAGTATTCAAACAATGCGCCTTGAAAGCTCTAAGAAGGGTAGATCAGATTGATTCAACGGATGTATGAGTTGAACAGGTCTTCCTTACTTCGGACAATCTGGCTGCTGGTTCAATTTGTGATTTGAGTTATTGATGGGTCTTCCTGTCTGATTGAATCTTACGTTTGTTGATTTGTATTTGAGTTGGATTGTTGTTGTTGGTTTGGATTGAGGTTGGATTGTAACAATCTTGAAAGGACTTGAGGGTCAAGGGACCACGCGGCAGAAGGATGAAGGACAGGGGTGCGTAGTATAGGTATCCGCAGTACCAGTATCCCCGCGCAATTTGTGAGGAGAGTGAGGAAGTGAAGTAATGGAAATAGAATGAACAAAATAATAAAATAAATGAGAAACCAGTATGTGTGAGAGACAGATGATTGGAATCAGAACAACAACACGCACCTGGTGAAAGCAGGGTCACAGGAGTAGGAAAGGAGGGATAAGAGTATCTGATTCAAACAAGAGATAGAGGATGCGGTGAGACAGGATTTCAACACTCCGTTGTTGACGTGGATCCACACAAGGCAGGATTCTTTCCCTTTACGCAGGTGATAGAAGGAATTGTCGTAGAAGCTTACGCTGAAGCTGGCGGTTTGCAGGACCTTGGAGAAGTGTTTCCACCAGCATTGTCCGCCCTGCTTGGTCCCATAGAGCCCCTTGTCCAGCTTCAACACCTTCCCAACGTGTTCCGGGGGTATGCGCATGCCCTCCGGGACCTTCACCCAGATGTCTTCAGATATGGGGCCGTGCAAATAGGCCGCAGTCACGTCAAACAAGGTGACATTCCAGAAGTTCCTTGCCGATAGCACCAGCAGCATGCATAGCGATGTGAAGGTGGCCGTTGGCGCAAATGTGTCAAAATAGTCCTCCCCCCAAATTTGAGTGAAAACACGTACAATGTACCGTGTTTTCCGATCCTTTATTTTGCCGTCTTGGCCCCGTTTAACCGCCAGCAGCCATCGCGCGTCCGTGAGTGTCTTCCCTTCAGGTAAGTGCTCAAAATGCCATACCCCAAAACGTTCTAGTTGATCCAACTCTTTTCCAAATGCCGGCTCCCACAGGTGCCAGTCTTTCCTCTTTCTTGCTGCGGCGTATGTTTGCGGGACAATGAAGTCCTTATATTTGTGTGTCGCCTTTGTAAGCTTGGCAATGTTTTCTTCTTGTGTACGTAATATCTCCTGGGCCCCCACATCCCCAAGGGGGAAATGCAACGCCATCACCTTGGCGTCCAAGGGGTCCCTTGTTAGCATGTCCAGTGCGTTGTGTTGCGGGGTTGGGCCATGGGCTTGCCCATTCAGAATGGCGTTTAGCAATTCGGAAGTCGTTAGTTTGTCAATTGGCGGCTTCTCGGGCGCGATCTTCTCCCCACAGGAGTAGGGAAATACCGCCACAGATGATTCCAAAAACGCGTTCATTGTTGGGTTCCAAAAGAGCCAGCCCTTGCCGCCATCCACATAACCAACTACTCTGCACCTCCAAGCCCACTCATTGACCTTTGACCGGCGCGCGTGTTGAGGTTTGTTGACAAACGCAACTTCCCCAAAGGAGCGGGTCATGTCCAATGTCAGCTGTTTGTTAAACATGAGCTCGTATGGGGACCGCTCCTCCGTCAGTGTGTTTGGGATCATATTATGTGTTTGATAGCCCCACAAATACGCAAATCCTCAGAATTTGTTGGGCAGGCCCAAGGCCACAAGAGCCGTCCTTGCTATATTGCCAATGGTGCGGTGCAGTCTTTCGGCGGCACCATTTTGCTCTGGTTCGTAGGGAATGCTGTGCTGATGATTGATCCCCCGGTCCTTCAACCAGTTCAGGAACTCCTTAGAGGTAAACTCCCCACCACCGTCGTTGATTGCTCCATTTGCTTGATGTAACGTTTGAAGGTTGTGCACACTTTGCTCTTCTTTTTCAGGAGGAACCCTTCTGAGTAAGTTGACGCCAAGTCTTGGAAAGCCACTATGTATTTTACCCCATCAAAACCTTTGGTAAACGGCCCGAGTACATCCGACACAATTGTGTCCATTGGTTGAATGCCGTCCCCGGTGGGTAGTCGATTCCGAGAGCGGGTGCTCTTACTCATTAGGCAGTCCTCACATACAAAGGACTTGTTGGTCAGCCGCTCGGGCAAGCCAGCGTACCTCCCACTTTTACACATCCCCTCAATTTGTTTCACACTAATATGTCCCAGGCGCCGGTGCCACAACAGTGCATCCAACCCGGGGCAAGTCGAGCTTGCTAATATCTCCAGTGATTTGGTATAATTGCGATCCAAAGGCTTAGTCATGGCTGGTACAAGTACGGTGGGGGGGTAACCCCAACACAATTTAAAGGGAATCTGCCACCTCCTCCCCACTGGCAGACTACGCAGGCTGAAACCATTATCAAAATGCAATCCCACAGCTCCATCCTCCTCTACCGCTAACCTACCACCACCGAGCCTAAGACTCTCCGCCGATAGGAGGGTGCACGTTACCTTTGGGCTGTAGAAAACGTTGTTGATTACAATGGAACCACCATCATTCTTGAGCTTCAACTTCCCAATTTTTGTGACCTTGGCGTTGCTTGACTTAGTCGCTATGGTCAGGGGTATTGGCACGGGTAGGTTCAGTATGTCAAACAGTAGGGCAAGGTTGTTGGTAAAGGAATGAGTAGCACACAAGTCCAAGCCCATCATCCCGGTCTGCTTTGAGAGCCACTCCACATCGGAAGCCAAAGCCTTGTCTCGTTGCAGCTTGACGGTCTGGATTGTGACCTCCGGGGTGTGCTGGTCGGGCCGGTTGGTTCCTCCAATGCGGCCAAGTGAACGGCGGTCTGGTGGTTTGCCTGCGGGCCTAGCGTGTTGCCCGGCCTAGGGTATCGCGGGGGGCCCTGCTGGGCCGGCGGGGTGCCACATTGCTCCCCAGAGTGACGCATGTGGCACTTGGTGCAGAAGTGGGCTCACAACGTTCCATCCGGGGGTTGGCTTTTTGCCGCTCAATCCTCGGACCGGCGCATCTGACGATAGTGAATGAGTTCAATCTTTGCCAACCGGAGCAGTTCGCCGTTAGGAACATTTGCCGAGTTGGCTTGCAGGTCCAATTGACGGCAGATGTTGACAAACGGATACCCATTGACGTTGGGCAGGGACAGGTGGAAGAGGAGCCCAGTGAAGGTCTCCTTGTTCAGTCTGAAGCCTGATCGGAAAAGTGCCTTGGCCGTGTTCTCGATCTGCCGGAAATGCGCATCCATTTCCGCGTTATTGTCTTGCAAGTTGAACTTCATGCCAAGCATTTCCTTGACCTTGCTTAGTACGGAGGTGCAACTGTTCAGGGTGAAGTTTTGAGATATAGCGTGAAACGCGGCCCTCCCGGTTCCAGCTTCCGCGGCCGACATCTTCAGGCCATCATCAATGGTGGAGAGAATAGCCTGCATCACAACGATGTCCTCCATGGGTGTAAGATGGATGGACTCGTTCGTGAGGCACTTGACCTTACCAAACATCAGGGCCAGCCCGTGTTTGAGCATTGTCGCCCAGGTGTGAAAATTCTCACCGCTCCGGAGGAGCTTAGGTAAAAACTGAATGAATTGTGATAGTGCCCCTGGGTTGACGTTGAGAGCCATACTGGGTGGCGGACCCGGGGCCAGGAAGTATGTGGAAGTGGTTGTTGGTGGGGCCTTGGTGACGGGCACCTTCAGCGTGGGGGTAGGGTTGGTCTGGATGGTGGGCAATATGCCATCAAAAATACGTTTGATCTGGTCACGCCCAGACACGCGCTCTGAGCTTGGGGCTACCAAAGCTGAGCGTTGGCCCTTACTGGGTCCTTTCGAACTGATCGGGTCCATCAAAGGACAAGAGGTGTCGAAGCAGAAAAAAATTATTGTTCAAGCGGGATTAAGGCTCATAACCTGTTAGACTCCCAGCTAGGATGACAGACCGTAAGTCGGTGCATTGCATAGAGTGATAAGATTATGTACGTTTAAGAAAAATTGGTGTTAGTCTTTGAAGGAAAAAGATCAGAAAACGAGATAGTTGAAATTCTGTAATGGAGGCTCACCTAGGATGACAGACCGTAAGTCGGTGAGGAAGGAAGCCTACCGTCTGTCATCCGGGATTGAGGTTTTGTGTGTACAATCTTGTTAGGTTAATCTGATGCATATGCTTCTTGGTATTCATATATGCAATATTAGAGTAGATAATCTTCTGTGATGACTATGTTGGTAGATGATCTACGTGACACCTTCTAACACCATCAACATCCCATCCCATCCCACTCCGACTCCGACTTTGACTCGGGGCTAGAATCTTGCCTTGACCATCCATCGATCCATACAATACTCTCCTCCAACTCCATCATGATCAGCCTACTCAACTCACACCCCTCCAATCGATCTTCAAACCCCGGGAGAAGAGCGGGTCAAAGATCAAGAGAGATCTGGTGTATCAATCACCCAACCCATCAGGTTTCCCACTCCCTCCTTGGAATCAGGAATTAAAAATAAATAAAAATAAAAAATAAACCCTAGGGATCAATTTTGCATGTGCCACCACCCAGTGTACGTATGTATGTATGACTGGTCTAAGGATTTCAAACAATTGTACCTCTTGTTTCATCTTACAGATTCATTGGTTTCAAATCACTCTCATCACCTTCAACCCAATCAACCTATGGAGTCACCCTTGACAGGTCCAGACCAGCCTCAGGATGGCTAGTTCAGACCAACCAACCAAAAGCTTGGTGAGAGTTTAAACCGGATCCAGACTCCAGGGTTTGCAATCCAAGTCATGGGATGTCGTTGCTGTTGGCCAAGCTGTGGGTATGCAACTCTCCCAGCCGCAGCACGGCATATCAATTAACCCAACGCGGACATGCAAGGGATAAGGATGAGTAATGAAAGATTGATGCTAAACAGCTTATGAGCCTTTGAAAAGCAATCTTGCAACCCTGAAAAGATACTCCGTAGACTTGAAAATAGAATCTTGCCATCCTGAAAAGGATACACAACATACACTGTAGAAATACGACCTTACCCAGAGACTAGTAGAAATACACTTATCCACTATGACAACATAACACCCTGAACATCTCAATTCCAAACTCTACCTTTTTTTTTTCCAAACTTCCCCTGTTCCCCACACCCCCTCTATCACCTCCTCATCACGCACTGCTAGCTGAGGTACCCACATAGTTCCAAATGGCAAGGGTCCTGGCCAAACCCTTGTACACCAAACAGTCACACAAGATTGGGAGGTTCCAGAAGGGCACAACATGGATCCCAACTCAGTTGTGAAGGGGCATCCTCCCCCCCCTTTCCAGCATCCTTTCCTTCTCCCCATTCCCATCTACATCTCCATTCCTTTCCCCCTGCCCCCTCCTTCCCCCTTGCTCCTATCACCAACACCGCTCTTCATGTCCTTCCCTGCAAACCCCATGGTCTCTGTCACCAGATCCCTAATTGTGAAGCCCCACCTCACTGGCACAACAATTGCAACACCAACAATGCCAAACTGGACTTAAAACAACACAGGTACACCAACAACATCATTGTGTCCACAGTCCAGCACTTTTTCAAGGACCAGAAACTGAAGGTTGACGGCAGCAACTTTGCCAAATGGTATGAAGTCATAAAGGAGTATTTTTGGCAGGCCATCAACCTACCCAACTACCTCAGTCTGCACCAGTTGCCCAACGCCATGAGTGAGAAGATAGCCTGCTCAATCCTTCTGCACAGTCTCAACACATCACTACAATGGTCACTCCAACAAATCAACTCATGCCAAGAGATATGGCAGAACCTGCAGAATTTCTTCCATACAATCAGCTGCGCAAGCCAGATGAAGGTCTTCTGGAAACTAATCAACTTCCAAGTCAACCAATTGACCCCATCTGCATCCCTCTACAAACTGCTGACCCTGATCAAAGAAATCCATGTCCTCAACACGCAGCCAGACTTAGATGAGCTGGCTGGTTTTTTCCTCCAGGCAATGTGGAAAGAGATGGTGGGTTTGGTAAATTCTCCACAACAATCTTGCTCCAAGTTCCAGAAAGCTCACTAGCCCTTGAGTCACAATCCTGTGCCTCTGCAATTCTGCTTCTGCACCCAAGCTGGAAGCCACTAAAGCTAACTTGTGATGAAATGATAGTAAATGAACAAGTAAGACTCCCCAACAAGCTCTGCACTTGAACTATTTCCATAAATATGACCTCCAAGAACTCTCACTAGTTCCTACACTCCAAAGTAACAGAAGAAAATAATCTAACTATAATTGGCCATAAAAAATATACTCCAATACTCCAATATTTGGTAATAATGTCCAATGATGGTCCACTCCCCTCCTCCTCTAAAACAAAAGAAAAGCTTCCTTATATATACAACAAAATAATGCAAGCCGTAAATGAAAGACCCCTCCTGTCTGGGTGCATTCTGCACTGACCCACCTTATCTACTTCCAAAAAAAGAATGTGAACTACTAATGAAAGACCCCTTTTCCCACCACCTCCGTGCATTTGTGCTGATCCTCCTTACCAATAGTCCAATCCTTACCCAATCCAATGATTTGCAGTAGATTTGATGATCCTGTTGCCAATTCCCCCTAACAGTTGAGTTGCATTGATGCATAACTAATGACAGATCCTCATCAATCTTCCCTAGCGGATCACTCCCGGTCCGGCATGTGGCATATCTACGGATCCCCAACGGTCCAAATGCCACCTCCTCAACTTTAGAGTTCATCAAACCACAGCGCTCTGAAATCTCAGTGCATATCCCATAATCTGCCTAATCCGTACTACTTAGCTTGGATCACTTGCTTCTGCATTAGTAAACCCACAACGGTGGAGGGAGAGTTATATTTGACCACTCAATGTCCGCAAAAGGCAAAAACTCTGGCCCATTCTTGTCCTTGTGCCCCCAAAAAAGCACGCCCCGCACCAATGCCAAGCCCTCAGCTAATGTACTCTGGAATAGACAGTCCGCCAACCCGCTTCTCTGAGCCTATTGTGCTGCAGACTTCCAATCACAGCTGAGCCGCTCCAAGTCAAAAGCCCAGTGGTGAGCCTACTTGCCTCTGTTGTGGTGACCAATCAGGGACACCTCATGAATTATGGAAATTTTTTAAATTTTATTTTTTTTTACATTCCCTTATCCATCAATACAACTTCAAAAAAAAAAGATTTCTCTGGAATTATTTCCTATTTCAGTTTCCAAGTCTCAAATTTCCCTTCTCCAAGTTGTCTAGGAAGATCTCTCAGTGCCTAGACCCCTGTGCCCAGTGTTCAAGTCCTCCTTGCTTCACTCCTTGTCCTTCAGTTCCCTGTTTTTCTTTTTTTTGCCAAACATGCACATTGGACAGCCATTGACCCCCCTCATCATCATCATCATCATCATCATCATGAGCTGACTGGCCTCACGCCTACTGCCTCTGTCATTAATCCTAATCCCAATCCTAAACCAACCATGACAACAACAATGACAACAACAACAACAACAAAAATTGATGATCACCATGGTCAATTGAGTGAAATGATGGACTTGAAGGGTGATTTGTTTGGATCCCCATCCAGTTATCCACTGCTACTACACCATCATCCACTCAGCACGCCTTCCTCATCAGTTCCATCATCCACCCAACCAGACTCTGGCCATCATCAGCAGCAACAACAGATCATCCCATTGGCTCAACCGCAGCCTCAATTCCATTGGGACTCTTCCTTGATCCTGATTGATCCCACAACAAGCTCAAACCCGCTGATGATCAGGACCAAGGATCTCACCTCACTTGATCATAATCCCCAGCTGATCACTTGCTCCCCCCCATTCACTCTCTACCACCTTTGCACCACCGCCTTGATTCACCTCCAGCTCACCAGTCTCCCGTGCAGCTTTTCCATTGCCCGCCCGGGTCTCAACTGTTTCCCAGGCCTGTCAGCATGTCTGCAGGCCCCTGACTAGCTACTCTCCTGTCCGTGCCCATCATTGGCATGGGCTGGGTTTTTGATTCAGTTCTTCTTTTTTTTTTTGAGTGTTTGTTGTTTCTTTTTTTTCCCTTTTTGTTTTCTCATTACAATCCAAAAAAAAAAAACTTTTTTTTCCGCTCTATTTGTAAATCTCTCTTGTAAATAGTATACAGAACTTTTTTCTATAAAAGGAGGGGTTCTCCCCTGCCTTTTTCCAATCATCCATGGGATTGTGTGTGTATGTCCCCCCCGTAATCATAGTAATTTCATCCTAATCCTCATCCTGGGTATATCCATGATTTCTGCTTGATCTTTTGAGCCTCCATACTCAAATTTTTGATCCTTCCATCTGTGACCCTGATCCTTATCACCAACCATAGCCTTTCTGGTTGAAGAGAATTCTTTCTGTTGGAATTATTGAGTGTTTTATACCACTCCTTGATCCCTTTTTCCAACCATACTGGTCTTGATCCTTCCTGATCATCTTTCTGGAGCCAATCACAATTGATTGAAGAGGTCTTATTAAGCTTAAAACCTGGAGTTTTATACCTCCCTTTATCCTTTAAAGTTGAATTCTGCCACACTACTCTTGAGTGCCTTGAGAAGTTTTGGGTTATTCTTGTTTTAATCTGTTATTGCTTTGCTTCTAGAGCTTCACAAACAAATTGCTTTTGTTTTGTTCAGTCACCACAGTTATCTATTACCCTTCAAGTGCTTGATTACAGAGAGTTGGTAAGGTTCATTGAGAACCTTGAGGTTGGTTGGGATTGAGTTGATCTTTCCTAATCTTCTGCTGACAACCAGAGTTATTAGCTTGTGGGCGTTGTTACTTGCAACTGACTTGTTCCATTGAACTCTGAACAGAAATTTGACTTATTTTGTTCAAATCTTTCCCTCCACCATCTTGCCTCAGATAGTGTTGATTCCTTTGCTACCAACTATTCTCAAACTCATCCCTTATATTGATTCCTTATTTACAAGTTCCTGGACCTCAATTATGATTACATTTAAATATTATTGTAACTCTTAGGAGGGCAGCCTAAACAGCACCTTTCCCCTCCAGAGAACTGCCTGCGGCTTAGCACTGTTTGGAGTCTTACACAGTGTATATGAATAACCACCACAGTGGCAATGGACCAATTGGATGACTTACACACCAAATTTGAGAGGAGGGTTGAGATTAAAATGGTCCAGTCAATGCCCCAGTCAGACAACCGGGTCCTACGAGCACCCACCATCCCAACCTTTGACCACCTGATCCAACAGTTTGATGCGTTAAAGACTCTCTTACAACATCAAGGGGGCCCAAGACTACCAGAAGCTGATAAAGGTATACCCATGGGGGACATCAACCCAAGGATCCACATGGCTGTGACAGCTGAAGGACACTACATAGTGGCCAAATCTCAGTATTACTCCAACAATGAAGCCATCAAATCAAACCTCTTCAGACCCAACATGGGCAGGAGGGATTACTACCCATGACCCAATCTGTCATATCATGGAATTTGTTCATTCTATCCTATTGTAGTTCCCCCCAGTCACACCTCAATCTATCCATCCATAACCCCCCCACCCAAGGCAATTCAACAGAACATGGCCAACCAACAAATAGGGGCCCCCAAAGAAAAGGACAGGGACAATGCCAAGCAAAACCCCAACTACTACCGCCCAATCAACAAGCACAACAACTGGGGGGGGCAGGGAAAACATGGTAGAGATCAAAGTTGAGGGGCCCATGTTTGATGAGGAACTCTGATTTGAACACCTCAACATTGGGGCTGGTGACACAGACTCACCCATTTTGGACACAGGTGTGTCTCACCATCTCACCAGGAATATATTTCTGTTGTGGAACTTCAAACTTCTTAGGCAAAAGCTACCACTGAACGTGGCAATGGAGGGTGAAAATTGTCAGCTCTCTGATACCAGGAACCTTGCAGTCCTTTAGCTACAGAGAGTGATAAAAGAACTTGGAGCAATAATATTCCAAAGAATAAACACTTTAAAGCTCCAATAATGGTATGGTAAGAGCAAGTGCAAGGTTTATTTGGTTTGGTTATAAATATTTTAAATATAATATAAAAAGAGGGGCCACAGTATTATACTACTGGGGATCTTTACAGACTAGCAACCTCTCTTCAAGGGGCCTCCTTAGGCAGTTTAAGAACCTTGGAATAAATATGGGTGCCTTAGAAAGGACTTATTCCACTAATGGCCGGGCTTAACAGCACAAGTGGCCTAGACAGGAAGGGAAACACTCACTCTGAGTACTTGACCACGAAAATCCTGGAATAATTGGAAGGGTTTCAGAGCAGATGGGGTTGATTGCTTGACTAAACTTCAATGGTTGATTGGTTAATAAAGGTAAATAATACTACTACAGACTAAGTCATAAATCACTTGCTTATCTTCATATAAGCACTTGATTAACAATGACACCGTGTCTGATTGATAATAAATAATTCCTGATAACTGATAACTGATTGGAAACAGAAGGGCAAAAAGAGCCTGTTTAAATATTCTTTTTTTGGGTGCTTGAGGGCCTCTAGAAGGGGTACTAGCCATGGGCTGAGGCTAGGGGGGCAATCAGGGCAAGATTGGAACGTCCTCAAGGTGCTGTTAGCCTGCTGGCCTTAGATCTGTCAAGGAACAGCTCCTTTTTAGCTGCAGGATCTGTTAACCAATAGATTAGTCATTTTGCTGATCCTGCACTGATCCTCAATTTGTACAGTAAGTACTGGTCCAAAGTGAGCAGACGTGGATGTTTTTTGATTCTCCATCCTCTGCTGATCCTGTATGTAATTTTTAATAATTTTTACGACCACTCCTTATGTAGTTTCGTGGTCTTTGAAGTTTCTGATCAACTCATGTCGGGGTGAGTCTGGATCTTTATTTAATTAATAAAAAAATACTAAAAATTAGTTAATAACTAATTTTAATTGATTTTTAAGGTTTTTGAACTATAATCTTTGCTTGTGTGGTAGCTTTACATATTTAGTGTAGATCCTACTATATTGTAGCTCCTCTGAGCGGTACCTGGATGTCAAACTGATCACTGCAGGAGGCGCGGGGATCAGTCCATTCAAATGCGCGCGGGGACTGATCCGCTGCTCAGATGCGCGCGGGGGACTGTACCGCTGCGCGCGTGACTAGGTCACGGGATTACCTGCGCGGGAATTCAGTTGCGCGGGAGTCCGGCGCTGTAGGGACGCGGGGCTGCATGCGGGAGTTGGCGTATGCGGGAGTCCAACGCTGTAGGGACGCGGGGCTGCGTGCGGGAATTTGCGTACGCAGGAGACCAGCGCTGTAGGGACGCGGGGCTGCGTGCGGGAATTTGCGTACGCGGGAGACCAGCGCTGTAGGGACGCGGGGCTGCGTGCGGGAATTTGCGTACGCGGGAGGCAAGCGCTGTAGGGACGCGGGGCTGCGTGCGGGAATTGTGACAAAACACAATTTCCCGTGTAACTCCTAAACTACACACAACACCTGGATTTCGACTGAAATTTAGGTGTGAAACCTTTACATGACATATCATGTGAAATATTAAAATGGCTAAAAGGTGCCATACTGGTGCCGTGGTCATTTACCATTTTCTATTGAATTAATTAAAAATATATAAGGAGTAAGAATTCAAGGGTGGGGTCAGTGAGTGACCCTACCTTATTTTGGGTGGGGAATCCATTTCTGCAATAATATTTATGGATTTCCTACTCCTTTATTTTATAATAATTTTATTTATTAATTTATCTTTGTTCCTTTTAATTTTGTTAATATTATTATTGTTGTTGCTTTGTCAGGTTGCTCTGTGCTAAGTAGCAGGCTGACAAAAATTGTTTTGCAACAGGGGTGGGGAAAATATATTTCCAGGGGGTTGACGGGAACAAGCTTCACCTGAAGGGCATCTTGTACTGTGAGCAGGCCAGGTCTACCCTGATATCTCTGGACGCTATACAGAAAGCTGACCTAAACTTTACGTATGACAACACAGGAGACTGTTTTTGACTACACCACACAAATGGCTCTCTATTCTTATCTTTCCCACTGATCTTGTCACTGAAAAGATGGTGTATGCCTTCCCCAGTACCACCGTTTTTGTCTAACTGCCACATTGACCTCTCACTGTCTGGTGCTTGTCACCTGACTTCTCCTGATGCTATAGCAATGAACACCGTTTCTCCTCCTATAACTACCCTAGATGATCCCTTTGTAATCTTCTGCCACAATGACCTACATATCGCCTGGCAGCAGGACCAAATAATTGACAAGGAAAAGGTGCTGCTGTTCTGGCACCGCCGCCTTGGGCACACTATCCTACAAAAAATCAGGAAGATGCTAAAGCTTGGCTTGGTGAAAGGGCTGCCAGATACTCTACCAAAGGGAGAGGTGAAATGTGCAGTTTGGAACCTTGCAAAGAGCACACACTGCATTTTACTAGACAGAACCATGCACAATCTGAGCCTGCTGAGCCTACTCTATGTAGATCTGATGGGCACATTCCAGGTGCCCACCTTTGACAATGGAAGTTTTGTCCTGACGGTCAGAGATGCTTTCAGTGGGTAAAATGAGTCCCACATCCTAGCCCAGAAATCACAGTCAACCAAAGTAATCATTGACATGATCACCTGGTTGGAAAAACAGACACCCCACTTTATGAAAATATTGAGGAGCAATAATGGGGGTGAATTCACTAACAAGAAGCTGACTGTGTTCCTCACCAGTAAAGGTATTCAAGCGGAGAAGTCTCTCCCTTTCCACCACCACCAGAATGGACTGGTGGAAAGTTTTAATAGGACCCTAGCCAACATGGGCCAGGCATTACTGATTGACAGCTGCCTATTTAAACTTTTCTGGGGATTTGCTTTTCTCTGGGCATCCTACCTTCTCAATAGCATCCCAAATGAATGCTTGGGCAAGGGGACCCCATAAAGTTTAGTATCTGGAGTCATACCCCAATTGGACCCAATTTGTTGCTTTGGTGCAATGGCGTTCATACACATCCCCAAAAAAAAGCACACTAATTTAGACAATTGGGCTATTAAGGGCCAAGTAGTGACAATTCTGACCTAAGGAAAAGGGTGGCTCTTCTACCTCCTAGAAACAGATACCTATGTTTAATCCACAACAGCAACCTTTGTGGAAGATGGCCCCCAATCACAACCCTTCCCAAGCAAAACACCACCAAAATTGGGTGGAACAATGGTAATCAAACACATCACTAACCATGCAAAATTATGAGACTTCTCAGCTGATAAACTCTTTGAATCTCAAGAGAAAGCCATGGACCAAATGGTCCAGCCCCCAATGCCCAACCTGTCCATCCCAAAAACCTTGCGGCAGGCCAGGCTGTGCCCCAATTGGCCACAGTGTCAGGCGGCTATGGGGCTGGAAATGGACAAACTGCGGCAGAAAGGTGTCTGGTCTGGATGCAGGCTCCCAAGAGGCAAGAAGGCACTTAAAGGCAGGTGGGTCTTTGCGCTCAAGATTTGCCCTGGAGGCAATCACATATACAAAGCATGGTACTTAGCTAAGGGGTTCACCCAGACGCATGGAGTCAATTTCACCAAGACTTTTGCACCAACAGCTACCTTTGTATCCTTAAGTCTACTTCTAACAATTGTGGCAAAGAACCACTGTCCCGTTTTTTCCTTTGACTTTGTTGCAGCATACCTGAACTCAGCAATCAACAACAAAGTCTATGTCAAGGCTCCTGAAGGGGTTGATCACGTCAAAGCAGAAGTAATGTTGCTTCACAAGGCACTCTATGGCACAAGACAGGCAGCAGGGTGCTGGTGGCTCCACCTGAAAGGTGCTTTGGAAAGACTGAACTATAAGGCTATTCAATACAACACAAGCCTATACATCCTGGAAGAGCCAGGGACAAGGGCTTGCATATGGATCCATGTCAACAATGGTTTAGTGACCAGGGCAAACTTCAAAGTACTACATCAACTGGATACAGCCCTGAAAGACACAATGGAAATCAAGCGGACACAGGGCCTGGACTCAGTGGTGGGGATACAGGTGGAGCAAGTCAAACAGGGCTTCAACCTCTGGCAAGAGGCACTCATTGACTCAATACTGGCAAAACACTGGGATGGTGTCACCCACAAGGGGTGGTGCCCACCAAAGCTGGATTTTAACTCCAATGATCAAGGGGAGGCAGATACATCAGGTAATCAACTACAGATTCTGGGAGCTCTAATTTACGTAGCTGTAGGAACATGGCTGGACCTGGCCTATGCCATGAACTTCCTAGTGCGCTTTTAGGATGGCACCACAGAAAATCATTGGAAAGGTGTCAGCTTGCTACTATTGCAGAGCAAGCTGCAAAAGTAACAGAAATAACATAAAAATAATAATAATAAAATTAACCTAAGAAGGAGTAGGAAAACCATAAATATTATTGCAAAAATGGATTTTACACCCAAAATTAGGTAGGGTCACTCAATGACCCCACCCTTGAAATCCAACTGCTTATGTTTTTAAATAATTAAGGAAAAAAAGAACAAAATACCACAGCACCACTATTGAACTTTTTGGCCAGTTAAAAATTTCACATTTATTGTCACGTATAGTTTTCAAACCTAAAATTCAGTCAGAATTGAGGTGTTGTGTATATTTTAGGAGTTACAGACCAAAGCGTGTTCTGTCACAATTCCCGCACGCAGCGGCAGCAGCCAATAAACCCACGCGCGGCTGAGCTACAGCACTGTCACCCTTTCAAAGCCATGTACGCAGCCCCTGGCCTCTGACAAGTATGCAGCCGCGGGACTATGGGTTGACAAAGTGACAGGCGGCCTGAGAAACCTAGGTACTGCGTAAACATGCTACAACCTACACAGGAACATTCTACATATGTAATAAATGTTCCCATGGATAGTAGATAGTCAAAAAATACATAAAATTATTTAAAAATACCTAAATAACCTTTATACCTATTTTTTATTAGATATAATTCAAAGTAACAAAAATGTTGAAAATAAGATAATGACTACTTCTAAAAATATATTAAAATACTTTAACATGCTATTATGAGAATTTCTAGACATCAATTTTTTTGACATAATAAAAAAACTAATGATGTAAAATATTACATGAATTCCCATGACTTATATTTTTAAGTAATTATTTTAGTAAATCAACTGAAATTTGAAAATAAGGAGTAAAATCAATATCATGACTTTACTCCAATTATTTAATACATAATGAGAACTCACCTGACATCAGAATATCCGTAGGAATGTCTACGAAAATAATTATTAACTTACTGGGAAAATTTACTAAGGATAATTAATTAAATAATAAATAAAAAAGACAGATTAGTGTTATTCACATGTCCAAACATCAATTATAAAGTAGAATAATTCCCATACCCTGTGGAATTAGATGCTACCCATGTTACAGCACCAAGAAAACGTGACAGGCTACCACTGGTTACCCTGCTAGCCTCAACTTCCGTCCCTTTGAGCCCCTGTACCCCTCAGAAGGACAATATTGGGACTCCAAAAGCTATAAATAAAGAGCTCTTTTGAGGATATTGATACCCAGAGATCCAGTTATATTTACATCCAGACACCGTGCCAAGGTAATCAAATACTTATAAAAGATAAGCAAGTGATTTATGGCTTTAGTCTGATTAATAATATCCGTCCCCAACCCTTTTTATCAATTTAAACTGCTGAACAACCTTATAACCCCAGTATACAGGTTTAACCCAACAGTGCATGTCCCAAACAGGTACCCAAAGGATTCAATAATATACCAGTGAGTCTTATTATCCTTTCTCTGTCGTGGAAGCTTGGTTACAAAGCCCTGCCACTCCACCGTGTATTTTATACACATATTATCTTTGGGAAAAATATCCTTTAAGAACATAAATTAAAGGTTCCAAAGTAACCAGGCCTACGTGTTTTCATACTGAATTCCCTGAAGAGAGGTGTTAAAGATCCCCAATATAATTGTGGCCCCTCTATAAAAATATTTTATAATCAATTTATTCATATTGATTTATAACAATAAACCATAACCAAACCAATTAACCTTGCAATAAGCTTTATCCAAATATTTTATGGATTTTTTCTGCATTTATTGAATAATATATTTATTATTTATTCTATCACCTCTTGTAGCTAAAGGATAGCAAGGATCTTGGCATCCAGGAGGCTGACAAAGGGCCTCATCCATCTGGTAAGCCATCTTGCATTCACCAAACACTACCGCCTGAAACTATTTCTACATGCAAAGCTGCCTCCCCTGACCTGTTACTCCAATGCGTTCTGGGGAGGGGGGAGGAGTTTTCCAAGTCCACGCTTGTCACCCTACTGGTGTGTCATGGGCACCAGTACTGTGGAACTCAAGGTGCCTTAAGGCAGTCGCAGCCTCCACCTGCCAAGCCAATTATATGGTGCTGGGAATTGCAACACAACACCTGCTGTGGGTATGTGAATTAATGACTGACCTGACCAGGGACAACGTGGTGGGAGAACTGGTGTAGAGACTCCTGTGGCATTATATAAATAAAAGTAGCAAATAGCTTGCTGGAATTCCTTGAAGGGGAATTTAGTATTACTTCTACTCCTTTGGAGTATTAGTATATACTAAGAGTGGTTTTGAATTGCCTGCCCTTCTAGTACTATAGTAAGTCTGCACAATAATTTATTTAAATTAATGGCTGGTTTCTTTGAGACTTAATATAGGTCTCAGATCAGACCTAGATTAGTTATTGATTGTTATTGGTAGGGTTTGTTGAAGAATGGACCAGATGTATTGGATTATGGGTTATTTACTGATCAGATATATTTGATCTTAACCACTATCCCACTATTAAAGGGTTCAAGGGTTTATCAAAGGGGTGGTTCAGGAGAGGACCCAAGGATGGGTTTACCCACAGGGGACTGGGTAGAGGAAAAGGTTGGTGGTTGCTTTTGTTTGTGCTCTCTTTCTTTATAAGGGCTATTTATTAATTGAAGTGTGGTTCTTCTTTAATTTGGTGCTGAATATTTAGGTCACAGAAGAACCCTTATTCAAGCACCTGTTGGGTGGTTTAACTGGTTAAAGATGGGTAATAACTTTGTTTCTGATTTATTGTTTTCCTTTTATAACTGATTCACTACTAATATTTTATCTGGGTAGGTACCACAGATAGATGGGTTGATGGGGTGAGTAGGGATGGGTGATAACTAGGCCAGATGGCATGAGATGGGATGTGCCAGATGGCATGAGATGGGATAGCTCAGGTGGCATGAGGATACAACTTGGATAGGGCAGAGAGGCCCTCCTTAAATAGAAAATCTGGTCCTCAGGGGATGCTCAGGGCTGCCCCTGAGGGTGCCCTGGGGCTTCCCCTGTTACAGTGGGATACAGGTACATGAGACATTTTAGCTGGTCAGAAAAAGACATTGCATGAAACTGAGGGAATTCTGCTGGTTGGACAAAAGACACTGCATGAAACTGAGGCAATTCTGCTGGTTGGAAAAAGCGGGTACAGGGGTTTCATGCATGCACAGCCCTGCATAAATTGCTGTGAAGTGCAGATACAATGTATTCCTGTGCAGTACTAATGGTTGGTCTGGTGCTACTTGATACTTCCTACATGTGTTGCTGTGCATCCTTTGGTGGTTTGTTTGGTGCTACTTGCTTCTAACTTCATGTATTTCTTGTGCATTACTGGTGGTCTGTTTGTTGCTGCATGTTCTTGGCTGCCTGCATATATTTCTGGGTAGCCCTGTGGTACTTGTACTGGTGGGTTGTTTGGTATCACATGCTTCTGCCTACATAGATTTCTGTGAGGTGCTGAGTTTGTTTGGTACTGCATGGTTCTGGTTGAGACTGGATTCACTTCCTCCTGCCTATACTGTCCTGTATACTCCTGCATAGTCTTGTGTATGTGTATTTGCTCGCTTGTTTGGATCTGGTTGAGACTGGTTCCACTTCCTCCTTCCTATACTGTCCTGTATAATTCTGCATAGTCTTGTGTATGTGTATTTGCTTGTTTGTTGGGATCTGGTTGAGACTGGTTTCACTTCCTCCTGCCTATACTGTCCTGTATACTCCTGCATAGTCTTGTGTATGTGTATTTGCTTGTTTTTTTGGATCTGGTTGAGACTGGTTTCACTTCCTCATGCCTATAATGTCCTGTATACTTCTGCATAGTCTTGTGCATGTGTATTTGAATGCATCCTGGGTGAGGTGACAGGAGCTGAACTAGTTGCACTGCCTCCTGTATCTGTATTGCTGTATTCTGGCTAAGGTGACAGGGTTGGTGTATGGTTCTGGTGTTGAGGGTAGGCTGTTACTAGTATGTACTTGAGGGTTTGAAAGGTATGTCTTTATGCCTTCCACAGAGCTGTGACACCTGGTTTGGTATGATTTTGCCACAGTTGAAGGGTTCTTGGGCTATATCTTCTAATCCATGAGAGATAGAGGGGTACTTTGGCTGAGTGACTATAGGTTATTTGTGATGTAGAATCCATTTCTGAGGTTGCTTTGAGGGTTGGAGCTGTTTTTACACTAAAAAAGTGAGTCTGATGGCTATAGGACAGGTTTGGTCTACCACACCGGTATGCAACAACAAGTCTGCTATCCATGTCAGAACCAATGAGTCCTCCAATTTCCGTACAAGACACATGAGCCGTGAGTTTTTCTTGACCAATCAAGCAATCTACAAGGGAAAAACTTGCTTCCATCTGGTGGGTCCCAAGGGAACTCCAGCTTTCTGACGTGCTCTCCAAGCCACTAGGGCCCCAGAGAACCCAATTGCTTTTGGAAGGGCTGATGATCCTCATACCAAGAGTGACACTACATTTTCCACCAGAAACAGACTGACAGCCCCAGATGATTTCAACCCTTGGCGGGAAAATTGATGGACAATTTGTTTCCCTTTTTCTTTATTCTTCCCCCTAACTCTGCCTGTTTTTTTCACTGTTCCTTTTTTGCAATCACCCTCCTTTTTGTTCCCCTTGTTTCTTTTCTAACTGTTCCAAGCATCACCTATATTGCTAGTGCACAACCCTGTACTCTCACCTTCCCTTCTTCCTACCAATTCAAGACACCTTTGTACTCTGGCTGGTTGAGGGAGGGGGTGTTGGCCAAGCTGTGGGTATGGGACTCTCCCAGCGGCAGCACGGAATATAAATAAACCAACACAGACATGCAAGGGATAAGGATGAGTAATGAAATATTGATGCTCAACAGTTTCCTTGTACCCATGAAGTCTCTCAGGATTGATCTCAGAATCCTTGAAAATGTATCAAAGTACCATCCAACTCAAATTTGATCATGGTTTGGTTTGGCTTGGATGGGGATCACAGAGCAGCTACTATCAATGGTTCAGAAGACCATCCTATCAATCAGTGATTGCTCCACCATCTCATACCCAAACCATCATCAATAGATATCTTCTAGAGTTGCTTTTGATTCTCAGACGGCCTGTTGACCAACTTGTCAAGGAACATGAGATCTCAGATCATGGAGACTGGAATCAAGGAGTCTTTCTCAATGGTACCCTCACTATGCCCTAGCTGGTTTGAAAAACAAAACAAAAACCTAAACTTGATGACAACCACTACTTTTAATTTTAAGAGGATTCATTAATTTATCATTGGCCTGAACAAAATGCCCACTCTGTTCATACAACAACTAAATGGGGGTTCTTTTGTTTCCCCTTCACTCCATGGTGGACTTCCAAAGTTACTTATTATGATTCATATATCTCTTCAATCAAATCTAAATCAATCAGTACACCCTCAGGAATACTTGAAGATGAGGATCAAGACCTCCTAGCCAACTCTTCTGTTGATCATCATGCCAGCAATAAATACATGGTTACTGAATACCTCAGGCTTTCTCCTACCCATCAAGTTAAGTCAGATTCCAATCATCATCTAACCCAACCAATCCAGATTCCAAATCAAACATGCTTATCAGGTTCCTGAAAGTAAGCTAGAAAAAATTAGAGAGAGATTCAGAAATAGCTCCAAACAGAAAAAAAATAAAATTCAAAAGAATTGAAGGTTTCCATCAACCATATCATCAATTATCTTACGCTTGATAAATCCTTGGCCAAAGTTCAAAAAAGATGAGATGGGATGAACTAATTTTAAAGATGCATGATCCTCCTCATCCTACCTCCATACATTCTGATCTCATCCCTCATTCCTTTCCTATTCAGGTTCTCTTACTCTCCACTCTCTCTAGCTTGTTCTTTGATACATTGAGACTTGTATAAATAAAATAAAAGAGAAAAAACCACCTCTGGTTATTTTTATTTTTTAGAGGGGGTTAAGCTTGACCTCATCACTTCCTGTTCCAGGACATCATTCAAACATCTCCAATCCATCTCATGCACCCCCAACCAACATCAAGCCACCCCACCACCTCAACCACACAAGTCAACCCTCCGTTTCACCCATCCACCTCAGCTGCACTACCCCTCAGATAAGTGCCTCCCTCCTCATCCAATCCATCATTTCTGTCACCACTAATCCTGAAACCCTCCTCTCAACCACCAGGGATCAATCTTCCATGCTCATCTTCCTTTTAGACCAGTCTCCCTCACCAAGTGAGCCATCTTATCCCATTCTCTCCATCAGACCCATCTTCATTCTCACCACCCACTAATGATCATCCTCCCCCATCCTCACCACCACCCACCCAGTCCTCCTCCTCACCATCACCACCACCACCAACTCAATTCAAAAATCAAGTTCAATTTTTTTTTTCAAGTTGTAAACTAATCCACCACTTCCCTCTTCCTTAACAATATGCCACCCTCCTCACCACCTGCCAAAATGAAAATGATTTTTTTTTGATTCATCCTTTGAGTCAATTTCTAAAATTTAACCATCAGCATTGAGCTCAACCAGCACCTTCTCCTCCTCCACCCATGACCATCCTCCTGACCATCTCCACCACCATCCACTTGATCTGGCTCTCAATCTGAGAACGCTCACACCCTATTCCCATCATCAAATCATCCTAAACCATCCTACTTGATTCTTCTGGATCAACCTCAATTGAAAGCAGAGATTGATTCCTGAATCCACACCCTCTTTTCAAAAAAAAAAAGGTGCCATTCTAGCCCCCCCTGTCCCCCTTTTTGGCTAAAATGATACCCAAAGGCACCCTTGGCACAATTAGAGTAATTTTTTTCTTCTTTTGGATGTTGTGAAACTAGGAAGTAATGCTCTCCAACCCCATGGCTCAGTGGCATGTGATCCTTTGCCACAGGGTGGGAGAGTGGTAGGCCCCCCCCCACCCTCAACACACAAGAGGAGGGGGCTGGCCCTTCTGGAAGCCCACCCAGTCTGCAGCAGCAGCCCAGGTAGTCAAAACTGCACACTGATTTTTTCTCATATGTTTTTTTGTTTTTTTATATATTTTTTTTCATATCTTTTCATATTTTTCTAATTTTTTTCTTTTTTTGAATTTTTTTCTTTGTTGAAGTTAGATCAGTTCCTTTTTTTTTGCTAAAATCCAAAGGAACTGTGGCTCTTACCAGTGCTCAAAGCTCCCCCCCTCCCTATGTTTATTATTATTATTATTATTTTTGTAATTTGTTTTTTATTTTTGAGTTTTTTTGGGTATTTTTCTCTGTTTTTTTAAATAGTTTCTTAGTTTTATTTTTTTCATCATTTAGAAACATTTGTTTTTCATTGTTGAAAGTTTTAAATTTTTTTCTTTTTTTAAAATTCTTAGAAACATTCAACATACATTTTGATAAGGATATTCATGTTTGAACAGGTTTCTCAACTAATTTCATGTCTTTCCCAAGTATTTCCTCTTCAAAAGGTTAGCAGGGGACTCTGAAATGATTTTTTATGTCATTGACATACAGATATTCATTTCTATTCTCTCACCCCAGCCCTTTTACCCATCCAAATACTCAAAAATTAGTGTATCAAAAAATGGAAAAAACTAAAAAATCCAATTCTCATTATGGTAAAATAAAGAGAAGAAGATCTCTATCTCAAGAAAGGATAACTAAAAGATTTTACAATCAATCATGTTTTATGATTAATCCCTTTCAAATATTTTTTTCCTTTTTGTTGTCCTGTAAATTCAAACCCGCTATTTTATTGCTTTTGTAGATGAATGCCATTTAATAGCCTTGAAGATGAGTAAAGAGGGTTTTTCTTCCAATTAAACCTGTTGATGAAACTTCAAAATGAAATAGTTCCAGGAGATTTTTCAAGAGCTGGGTAATAGGATATCCAAAGTCCTTGGATCTTTTAGCTTCCAGATGCAAAAAAACTTGCAATCCTTTAGCTAAAAGAAATGATCAAAGTAAAGAATAATAATATTCTAGAAAATTAACAAAGACCAATCTCAAAAATGATATAAATGATTGGTAATATTGCAAGTTTTAAATGGTTTGATTAAATGGCTCTCTGAATACTTGATAATAAAGAGGAAAGAAAATTCATACAGAATGGGGGTCTTTAACACCTACTCCTCAGGAGATTAACTTTGAAGCTAGTACCCTGGAAAAGTGGGTTCCTTATGAATTACCAACAAGGGGTAACACCCAATAATAAGGTAGTATTTCCAGGCTATGGCAGAACACACGCCAAATCAGAGAGGAAATAACTTACTACTTTGAGAAATCACTTGCTGGGTACCTGCAGTGGTTCACAGTTGAAGGGCTTTGGATAAAATTTGGGGTGCTTGTTGATTTATTCTTCAATGCAAACAATAATAATGGTGGCTATGGATTATGAATATTATAATTCAGAATGAGGCCATAAATCACTTGCTTATCTCTTTATAAGCACTTGATTGCAGATGGCACGGTTTCTGGATGATAACTGATGAATTCTTTGTGGGAAGTAGCCATAAAAGGGTGCTGTATAAATACCTTTTGGGGGTTAAGAGATCCTTCTCAGGGAAAATAAAGAGGGTAGAGCTCATTTTATGAGGCTAGAAATCAAGCCAGAGTTGTATTTTTACCTCCTCTTGGTTCTTTAGCTCAGCTGATCCTGCATCTGTAGGATTAGTGTGTAAGTTTTGGATCAGGATCTGTTATTGTGTTTATTTGTAAATTTTTTGATCCTACTCAAAGTTTAATTTTGTACTATATATATTTGACTAAAATGATTAGTATTGGTTTTTTAATGATTTTCTAGCACCTGCCAATCATTTTAGGATTTTTTATGATTTTATTATGGTCTGTAAAGCCTGTCTGAGAAGTGACCAGATTTATTTAGAAATTTGCTAAAGCATTCCTGGTACCTAGCAAATCCATTTTGGCGCCTAGAAAAGCTTTCTTGGCGCCTTTCCAAGGTTTACTTGCTGCCAGGAACAATTTTTCTGGCGCCTTTCTAAGCTTATCTTGGCTCCAATCAAAGCTGGGCACTTTGACCTTCCAAATACAAGAAAAAAAAATCTTTTTAAAAGAAAAAAATGGTTGAAAGTTGCAGGGAGGGAGGCTGGTCATTTTGGGACAACCAGCTTTGATTGGCATCAAGGGGAGCTTGGTTGGGTGCCAATTTTTTAGCCCTGCAAGCACAAAAAAATCAAGCCCTCTGGGTGCCTATCCAAGTCCCTATGGGCACACACAAACTTGAACTTGGACAGGTGCCCAGATGTGCTTTATAGACAATAAAAGATCACTTAATGTGTTTTTTGGTCTTCAAAAATCCGGATTTGTCAATTTTTGGTTCTTTTAATTATTTGATTTTCAATTTTAAACACTTTCTAGTGGTATTTTTCACATTTTTATGTGCCTTATTTTAGTTGTGGGTCACCCACTATGCCTATGTCATGTGATTACACATGCATGGTTGATCTTTCTATTTTTAGTGGTTGGGCTCAGCACCTATCCACATTTTTATTTTTGCAGATCTGAGGTATGCATATCATAACTGCTAGGTGAAGGAATTTGATGTGGAATTTTCATGCGGGTCCTGGACTAATTTATGCATGAAGGGCTGCTTTGGAGCATGCAGGCTTAGTTTGAGGATCCTGGGGCTGCATGCGGGAGTTTTGTCAAAAGCTGTTTTTAGCTGGAACTCCTAAACTAAACACAACTTGTAAATTGTGACTGATTTGTAGGTGTGAAACCTACATGTGAAGACAAAAGAAACAGCTCAAATTGACCAAAAACACAATGGTGGCGCCTTGATTTTTTGACCATTTTCAATATTTATTTTCAGGTGTTGAGGAGTGAAAATTCAATTGTGGGGTTAGTGAGTGACCCTACTTAATTTTGGGTGGGGAATCCAAATTTGAAATAATATTTTGGTTTTTGACTCCTTTTCTATTTTTTTATTATTTTTTGTATTTTTATTTTTATTTCTTGTTGAAACCTTAACAGATTGCTCTGTGCATAGTGGCAAGCTGACAGGATCTGTGGGAAAAATTATATTCCCAATTGAATTGTGGTGTTATTGAATTGGATTGATAGGCTTTGATTTTTTAATTTTTTTTATTGATGAAATTTCTTTAAAAATATTTTAACATATTTGAATTCTGTTTGTGAAATAGATATATGTAGTTTTCTATATCCTTTTTTATGCTGGGAAAAATATATTTAAATTCCACCACAATTATTTAATGTTATTCAAAGAATTAGGGTGTATCAAATTTAGAAAAACCACCATTAGAAACCCCCATTAAAAATGGCCTTTTTCTGAAATACACATACCCCCTAACTGGTGTATTTCAAAATGTCTGGTTTCATGAAAATGGTGGGTTTGGAAAATCAAATCCACCATCCATTGCATGCAAAAAACCCATCCACACCTCCGCCTCAGCAAATCCATACCAATCCCATCTCCATTGCATCAGGCACATCTCATCTCCATCTCATCACACAAATCCCATTGCATGCAAAACACCCATCCACACCTCCACCGCAGCAAATCCATACCAATACCATCTCCATTGCATCACAAAAATCCCATCATCATCTCATCACCCCAAATCAAATCATAATCTTTCTAAAAATGTCCAATCAACCTTCCCAGAAGCAAGTTCAAAACACAAAAAAGCTGATTGGAATTTTTTTTATCATTTCACTCTGATTCAGACTCCTTGGTTGGCTTTGAATTCTCTATTGGAAAAGCAATACATGGTTCCACAAAGACACTTTCTCCACAACCCTATGTATGAAAGGCAAAAGCTTCATCTACTCCCCAACTTAAGCCTCCAGCAACTGTTCCAAAATTTATTGCCTTCATTCATGAAACTTTTGGAGATTATTGAAGACCACCACATCTTCCAGAACAATTCTAAAAATTCTCAATGTGATCCAGATATCCAAATGGCTGTTTCTCTTTGTAGATTGGGATCAAATGAAAATGGAGCAGCAATTCATCAATTAGAAAATCTATTCTCAGTTTCTTATGGAACCATTGACTTATACACCAAAAGAGTCATGATTGCTATCCTATCTTTCTGTCACCCAGTCCTTTTTTGGCAAACCAAAGAAGAATGCAAGGAGATATCTCAAGCAATGGATAAATAAGGCTTTCCTGGTTGCATTGGTTTTGTTGATGGAACCACTATCCCCTTGAGTCAAAAACCCAAGCTAGATGGCAACCACTATTTTGATTGGAAAAAAAGGGAATCAATTCATTTCTTTTCCAAAGACTTTGATAAAACCTTTGATATCACACTGAAAAAATATTTTTCATCTGTTTTTATAGATACTCTGTTTCACTAAAACTTGTTTGTGATAACAACAAGAAGTTTATATCCCTCCATGATGGCCTTCCAGGTTCTTGTCACAATTCATATGTTTTCAATTTGATGAAGATTGCCTAACAAACAGAGAGCTACTTTGACTAAGATCAATACCTTCTGGAAAATTCAGCTTATGCTAGTGGGAAATATGTTGTTCCAGCATACTGCAATGTTTCATGCAATGATCAAGCCAAAAACTGATTTCAACTATAATCTTTCCCAATCAAAATTTTGCTTTGAGCATGCCATAGTAACCCTGAAAGGAAGATGGGCCAGATTATGGGAGATGTGAAACCAGCTTCAAAATTCCAAAGACATGAAGAGCCTCATCAGCTGAATTATTAGTTGTGTAATCATTCAAAACCTTCTTGCCAACATGAAAGATGAATGGGAAGAAATATTTGAAGAAGATATTCCCAATCCTCCTTAAGTCATCCCAGTCTCATCTTGTACCAAATCTGCTGCATTGATAGAGTGGATTCTACCCTTCACACTGGCTCACTTTTATGATTAGCATTTGGTTTTTAAATAGGTGAAATATCATATCACAGAATCTTTTTGGGTGTTCAAATCCTAGGCTGAGTCATTTTTTTTTTTGGTGGAATTAGACAAAAAGAAGAACAAAACTTCCAAACAACCCACCTCACCCCACCAAACCACTGTTCCAATCCTCCCTCCTCCTCACCAAACCATCTCACCCACCACCACCACCTCACAATCCACCACCACCTCCAATTTCACCCAGTCATCCTCCTCCTTATCCAGGTACCCTTGTTCTCTGATCAGCTCCCCTGGTAAGATCCCCCCCCCTCCTCCTCATTTGATTGGTTCTGAACTCCCCTCCCCTCCTCCTCCTTTTAGAACCATTTTCCTTGCTTGTTCCTTCCTCATTCCTTGCTTGGCACCTCTGGTAAGCACCCCCCCCTCCTCCTCCTTTTCAATCAATTGGAAGCAAAGATTTGTTTACTTTCAGTTCCATCAATCAATCAAACGGCAAGCAAGCATTTGTTCTCTTGCAGTTTGATTGATTGATTGAACGGCAAACAAACAATTTTTTGCTTGTGGTTTTTTCAATCAAAAAAATTGCAAAAAATGATAATTTGTTTGCAGTTTGTTTGATTGATCAAACCAGAAGCAAACAATTGATTGAAAAATTGTTTGCGGTATGATCAATCAACCAATTGTTTGCAGTTTGATTGATTGACCAATTGTTTGTGGTTTGATTGATCAATAAAACTGCAAATAATTGATCAATCAATAAACCAAAACTCAAACAATTGGTCAATTTATTGAACTGTGAGCAATTTTTTGGCAAAAAATTGATTCCCCTTTCCCCTTCTTCACCTCCTCCTCCTCCTCCTCCCTGTTGATGAATAAGGGGAATGATGTTTTTTTTTGTAGGAGAAATCACCTGAAGTTTTTTTTTATTTTCTATGTTTTTTGATCATCTTTGTTGATTATACCTGACTAATGAATGTTTGTCTTTTTTTATTCCATGCAATGCAACTATTTATTCCACCCCTTGCTCTGTCTTCAACTGCCATGTTTCCTGCTGTCCAATTCTTCAGCCACTAAACTCAAAATTTTATAAAATCAGTTGAATCTTTTCTTGATCCTTACTCGAATTGGATTATTTTGATGGGATGGAACAAGATGGGAGGAAATTATTTGATAAGCATGCAGAGAGGTGGCAAGAATAGGGCTTGTCAGTGAAAGAGGGCTCAAAACTGAGATTCCAAAATTACTTTGGAGATAGAAGAGGTTGGGATCAATGAGCAGGTTTTGTGGTCAGAGATAAAACTACAACCTTTGAATCTTTATCCTGCAATCACTGCCAAAAAAACCCTTGTTGAAAACCCTCCCCTAAAGAGTTTGAACATGCCAAACTGAAGATTAAACACTTCAATTTCTTATCCTCTGGAAAATTTTTTGTTCATGAGCAATTTGATTGTGAGGCTCTGGTGGCCATAATCAAATTTTTCCCTTTGAATAAACTCTCTGAGGAAGATAAAAAGGACATAAACCAAGTCACCACTTTCCTTCACCAATTGAAAAAAATTGTCAACACTGTTGGTCCCTGAAGATCTTGGGGTGGGATGATGTGGGCTATTGGATGGAAAAAATAAATGCACCCTTTGGAACTCTTTGGAAAATATTTTAAAAAAGATGTTGTTTAACATTCCCCTCAAGAGTTTTTTTTAAACTTAGGGCTGACAAGGTCTTGCAAATTTTAGGGCAAATTTTCAGAAAATTAGCCAGACTGGCCTTTGAATCAAACCATCAAACAATGAAACACAACCACATCCCCTTTTTCTCTTCTTTGGGATTTGGATCTGGTCTCACTACTTTCAAATGTTCAGCATATATTACTTCCACATCCAATGGCTTCTACAAATCTCCCTATATTGAAAAAGGCAATGTCTCCTCTTATTTCTTTTTACTCATGGTTCCAACCAAAAAAACAAATGGAAAACTTATCAACAAAGAGGAAAAATATCAAGTATCCAAAAGCCAATTTGTGTTTCCCAACTTGGGTTTTGGTATTGATTTAAAACAAAAAGGAATTGTTAAAATGGATTGGGCGGCAAACAAGTACAAGCACTATACTTTTCCTGTTGTGGAGAGTGCCACTCATACAAAAATGGCAATGTGGATACAAATCAAAAAAGACTCTCAAAACACTTTCAGGAACTTAAAAAGTGGGCAAATATATTCTAGAAAAAAAATAAAAATAAAAATAAAAAATATTTGTTTATTGGTGGGGGTTAAAAATAGTCTCAAACAATGTTTTAATCAAAGATAATTTGTTTTTTTTTTTCAAAAATATTTTTTAATTACAAGCCAAGCAATTGAGTGATTTCCTTTATTTCATCCACACTTCTACTTCTAACAATACATGCCATGGCTACCAATAACCTATCTTTATTTTCCGTGGATAGCCATTCCCTCTCCTTCTTGAGTTGCTCTTCCTGTCAATCCTTCTCCTTTTCCTCTTTTTGAAACTCCAGATCAGCCTGTTTCAGTTTTCACTGAGCATACAAATTTTGTTGATGAGTCAAACTATCATCTTTCTGCCTTTGATAATCCATAGCCAGTTGACAATCCCACTTATCATTTTCAAATTGAATTTTTTTGGATTTGATTTGTGATTTCACTGTTTTTGGAGGAGGGGAATACAAATGAGCTTGATTTTGAAAGCAAGGAGAATAAATCAATGCACTTAATTAAATCTTGCTTCTCCACAATATCCTCAAAGCCAGAAAGACTTGAAGTGTTTCTCCTCTTTTGACAGCTATTGGGGTGAATGTTGATCAAATTGGAGGCCTTTTGCTTTCCCTTTTCCAAGGAGCTTTGTGTGGGAATGTTTTTGCTCTAATTTGAGGGGGATGTGGGAGGCCTCATTGGCTTGAGTGTTTGGCCATTCAGGAATTGATGAGGCTGTTTCTTACCATATAAATAAGTCAGGATTAACCAGACAGAAGAGAAAAGAACTGGGACCTTTACTTGTGAAGATGTTGATGGCAATGGAAATACAGGAATAAGATACTCCTCATCAGCCAAGTTGTCCAGTTCTTCCACCCCAGGAAGAGAGCAATTGAAAAAATGGAGTGAGGGCTCCAAGGAAGTGTTTGAATAATTTATCAATGCTGATGTAGACATGATTGCAGCTGGTTTGGTTGGAATATCCTCCTCCACATCAGATTGGGGCTACTCATAGGTTTTGTTGGGATCATCATTGCTAGGATGAGCATCCACAGCCATGTCCTCAGCATCAACTGAATCTGATTTTGGGGAATCAAATGCGGCTAAAGGGGTGATATTGGCCTTCTTTCCAAAGATTTCATCCATTTGAATATAAGAAGGACAAATGGAGTCAAGCTTATCAACCACCAAGTTGACTCCCTTGGCTTTATCAGATTTGGTGATACCAAAGCCAGTGGAGATTGACATTGAGTGGGATTTTTTGTACTTGTCTCAATAGTTCTTGAATTGCTCCTGCATCTGCAACTTGTGTTTCATTGTTGGATCCAAAGCAAGCATCATAGTTGGAGGGAATTTTGAGCCAGTTTACCAGGATGATGTGATCAGCTCTCTTGAGATGACTTGAGCCTTTGGGAGCTGATGGGGGAGGATTGTTGGATTTTGAGTTCCTGGGGGATGTTTTCCTTTGTCCATTTGATTGTTTAGAGGACCTGAGGGGTTATTTTTGCTGAGGGGCCATTTAAAGAGAGTAAGAGGGATGAAGCAATGAAGCAATGAAGCAATGAAGGAATGAAGGGATGTGATGAAAGTGGGGATGAAGCAATGAAGCAATGTGATTTAGGATGTGATGAAAGCAGGGATGAAGCTATGAGAGGATGGATGTGATGCAAGCAATAAAGTGATAAGAGCATTAAACGGGTGAGAGTGATGAAGTGATGAGGGAATGAGAGTGATGAAGCAAAGAGCATATGAAGAGATGAGAGTGATGAAGCAATGAGAGTGATGAAGTGATGAAGGAAAGATGATAGGAAGAGATGAGAGTGATGAAGTGATTAGAGCAATAAATCAAATTTTTCCAATGAGGTTGGAGGTAGAGTTTTTTTGTATGAGTTTGGAGGTTAAAACCAGGGGTGACAATGTGGAATTACATGTGGTTGAGTTTGTGAAAGGCTTTAAATACTTAATTTGAAAAAACCCATTTATTTTCCTGTAACTCTGATAAGTCTGATGTGAAATAAGTGGGTTTTTAATTTTCTAATGGTGGGTTTGAAATGGTGGATTTGGGTTGAAACCCACCATTGAAAAATGGTGGGTTTGGTTAACTTTGATACAAACTATTATGTTTTTGATATTATTTTATAATCATTCCTGTAATTGATGCCACTCTTGTTAAAAAATTTGGAAATGTTTCAATTAATTGTAGAAAACAGGTATAAGTGAAATTTTTTTATGTTTTTTATGTTTTTTATGTTTTTTACAAAGGTAATTATCTTCAACCAGAAATGCTTTTTTTTGTAAAAAAATGAATTTTTATCATTTTTCTTATTTTTCTGACATTGGATGAAGTTTTTTTTTTTCAAATCAAAGTTCAAATTTAGATCATTTGAAAATATTTTTTATTGCTTTTTTTAAATATCAAATCAACTCCATTGGTGTCCATATTTGCATTCTCCAAAAATTTCTACCCCAGAAAAACCTCACTGGGGATCTGAAGGCCTTAAATTTCCCTCCCAAGGCCCCAGGTAACTTTTCAAGGCCTTGGGAGGACCAGAAAACCCTCAGAAGGTGTTTTCTCTCAAACTGGGCACTCCTTCAAACCTTATAAAATCATCTCAAACATTAGGGCGTATCAGAGTTAGCAAACCCGCCATTAGAAACCCGCTATTTTTATGACAAAACCCGCAATTTTTAATGGCGGGTTTCTGAAATACACATCCCCCCTAACTGGTGTATTTCAAAATGGAAGGTGTCATGAAAAAGGAAGATTTCAAACATCAAACCCGTCATTAAACCGGCCATTTATGCATCATCATCCATCCACCATCCATCACATCCAAAACACCTGTTGGCACCGCCACCTCAGAAAATCCATACCAATCCCATCTCCATCACATCACACACATCTCATCTCCATTGCTTCACATCTCCATGGGTTCAAATCTTTATCACTTCACAAAAATCCCGTCATCATCCCATCACCATCTTTCTCATCTCAATATGTCCAATCAAACTTCCCAGCAGCAAGTTGAAAACGCAAAAAAGCTGACTGAACTTTTTTTACTATTTGACTCCCATTCAGACTCTGATTCAGACTCCAGTTTGGAATCAACTTGGTTGGCTTTGAATTCTCTATTAGAAAAGCAATACATGGTTCCAAGAAGACAAAATCTCCACAATCCTATGTATGAAAGGCAAAAGCTTCATCTGCTCCCCAACTTAAGCTTCCAGCAACTGTTCCAAACTCTATTGCCTTCATTCATAAAACTTTTGGAGATGATTCAAGACAACCACATCTTCCAGAAAAATTCTTGGAATCCTCAATGAAATCCAGCTATCCAACTGGCTGTTGCTCTTTGTAGATTGGGATCCAATGGAAATGGAGAATGAATTCATCAATTAGAAAATCTATTCTCAGTTGGTTATGGAACAATTGACTTATACATCAAAAGAGTCATGATTGCTATCCTATCTTTCTTCTGCTCAGGCCTTTCTTGGCCAACCAAAGAACAACGCAAGGAGATATCGCAAGTAATGGAGAAATAAGACTTTCCATGTTGCCTTGGTTTTTGTGGCGGAACCACCATCCCCTTGAGTCAAAAACCCAAGCTAGATGGCAACCACTATTTTGATTGGTAAAAAGAGGCAATTGATTCATTCTTTTCCAATGAAATTGATAAAAATTTGGATCACACACTGAAAAAATATTTTTCATTTCTTTTTTTAGATACTCCGTGGCCCTACAACTTGTTTGTGATAACAACAAGAAGTTCATATCCCTCCACACTGGCCTTCTGGGTTCTTTTCATGATTCATATGTTTTCAATTGGATGCGGATTGCCCAACAACCAGAGAACTACTTTGACCAAGATCAATACCTTCTGGCTGATTTGGCTTATGCTAGTTGGAAATATGTGGTTCCAGCATACTGGAATGTTTTTTTGAATGATCAAGGAAAAACCAATTTCAACTATCATCTTGCCCAATCACAAGTTTGGATTGAGCATGTGATAGGAGTCTTGAAAGGAATATGGGCCAGCTTGAGGGAAATGAAAAACCAGCTTCAAAACCCTAAAGACATGAAGTTTCTCATGAACTGTATTATCACTTTTGCAGTCATTCACAATCTTTTGGCCAACACCAAAGATGAATGGGACAAAACATTTGAAGATGATATTCCGGATCCCCCTCAAGTCATCCCTGACTCATCTCTTTGCTCATCTTCTTATATGAGAGAAAGGATTGTACCTCTCACCCTTTCTTGATTTGATGATTAATTTTTGATTTTGAAATAGTTAAAAAATTGCATCACTGTATTTTTTTTGTTTTGGTTGTTCAACCAAGAATCATAGGCTGACTCACTCAGTTTTTTTTCTCTCTTTTTGTGGACTTAGAAAAAACAGACCCAACACCTCACCCCACCAAACCATGGGTCCACTCTCCTCCTCACCCACCACCTCCACCTCACCCATCACCACCACCTCACCCATCACCACCACCTCACCCACCACCTCCACCTCACCCCCCATCACCACCTCACCTCACCTCACTCACTGCCTACCCTCCTCCTTTGGTTGGCAACCCTGGTAAGCCCCCTCCCCCCTTTTCCTCTTCCTGCCCCTCACTGGTTTCTGATCCTTTGATCAATCAACCATTAGGTCCCCCCTGACCACCTGGCTAAATCCCTCAGGTGAGCCCCTTCCCTCCTCCCTCCCCCTCACCCCCTCTCCCCTGCTCCCAACTAACGCCCCCCCCTCTTGCCCCCCCCTCTTGGCTTGCTGACGCCAATGGCCACCAAATTGCTTGCCAACGCAGATGGCCATGCAAAATTCCCCTCTTGCTCCCCCCCCTTGGCTTGCCAATGCCAAAAGCAATGCAAAGTGCCCCTCTCACCCCCCCCTTGTCTTGCCAACACCAACGGCCACCAACTTGCTTGCCAACGCCAATGGCCACACAAACCCCCCCTCTTGCCAAAACCAATTGCCACCAACTTGCTTTCCCAGGCCAACAGCCATGCAAATGTCCCTGCCCTTGGCTTTCCAACACCAATGGCCACCAAATTGCTTGCCAACGCAAACAGCCATGCAAACAACCCCTTTTGCCCCCCCTTGGCTTGCCAATGCCAACAGCTGCGCAAACTGCCCCTCTTGCCCCCCCCTTGGCTTGCCAATTCCAACGGCCACCAAATCACTTGCTGTCGCCAACAGCCACGCAAACCGCCCCTCTTGCCCCCCCCCCTTGGCTTGCTGATTCCAACGGCCACCAACTTGCTTGCCCATGCCAATGGCCACGCAAACCACCCCCCCCCCCCCTTGGCTTGCCAATGCCAACGGCCACCAAATTTCTTTCCAATGCCAACAGCCACACAAACCTCCCCTCTTGCCCCCCCTTGGCTTTCCAATGCCAACAGTTGCGCAAACTGCCCCTCTTGCCCCCCTTGGCTTTCCAATGCCAATGGCCACCAAATCACTTTCCAATGCCAACGGCCATGCAAACAGCTCCTCTTGCCCCCCCCCTTGGCTTGCCAACGCCAAGGGCCATGCAAAACACCCCTCTTGCCCCCCCTTGGCTTGCCAATGCCAATAGCCACCAACTTTCTTGCCCATGCAAACCACCCCCCCCTTGGCTTGCTGATGCCGACGGCCACCAAATTGCTTGCCAACGCCAAAGGCCATGCAAACTGCCCCTCTTGCCCCCCCCCCTTGGCTTGCCAACGCCAACGGCCACACAAGCCGCCCCTCTTGCCCCCCCTTGGCTTGCCAACACTGATGGCCACCTACTTGCTTGCCCATTCCAATGGCCATGCAACCTGCCCCCCCTGGCTTTCTGAAACTGACAGCCCCCCCATTGCTTGCCAATGCCAATGGCCTGCCCCTTGCTTGCAGACACCAACCACCCCCTTCCTTTCTTGCCGCCGGCCCCTTCCCAACCCCCTGCCACCCAGCCACCTGAGCCACCCCCCCTCCTCCTGCCCAGCCAACAGAGCCCCACCTCCTCCCCAGCCAATCAAGCCCAGCCTGACCCACCAACCCTGCCCCATTTTTTTCACACCCTGGTATTTTTTTTTTAAATTATTTTTTTCATCACATGACTGACAGGTTTTTTTTTTTTGTAACCCCTCTTTGAGCCCTTTTGCTTACATTATCTTGCTTCTCCCACTGCACTCACAATTTTGTACTCCAAATTGAATCCCTTCTTGATCCTCACCCCAAGCAGAGAATTTTCCTGGGAGGGAACAAAATGGAAGGAGATGAAGTGACAAACATAAAGAGAGGTGGTAAGCAGAGGGCTTTGAAGCAAAAGAGGGATCAAATGAGGGCATCAGAAATCTCTTTTGAACTTGCAGGGGGAGGCATCAATGAAAATGTTGTATGGTCTGGACAGAAACTACAACCTTTGGATCTGTATCCTGCCATCACTGCCAAAAAGAAAAATAACAATTGAAAACCCTCACCCACTGAGTTTGAACATGCCAAGCAGACAATCAAGAAATTCCATTTCTTCACCCATGGAAAAGTAATTGTTCTCAATAATTATGATCACAAGGGTCTTGTTGCAATAATTGAATTTGTCCCATTGGATAAACTTTCCCACCAAGAAAAGAAGGACATCAAATTTGTGACAACCTTCCTTCACCCGACAAAAAAATTTTCAACACTGTTTGTCCCTCAAGATCTTGGGGTGGAAAAATGTGGGCAATTGGATGGCAAAAATCAATGCACCCCTTTGAGTTATTTGGACGCTATGTGAAGAAATCATCCATTCAATCTTCCCCTCAAAAGTACACTTGTCTCAACCTTAAGGCCAACAAAGTCTCTCAAATTTTAGGACAAATTTTTTGCAATTTGGCCAGAATCCCCCCTCAGAGGGAACAAGATGGAAGGAGATGAGGTGACAAACATAAAGAGAGGTTGAAAGCAGAGGGATTTGAAGCAAAAGAGGGATCAAATGAGGGCATCAGAAATCTCTTTGGAACTTTCAGAGGGGGGCATCAATGAAAACTTTGTATGGTCTGGAGGGAAACTATGACCTTTGGATCTGTATCCTGCCATCACTGAAAAAAAGAAAAAGAACAATCAAAAACCCTCACCCACTGAGTTTGATCATTCCAAGCAGACAATCAAGCAATTCCATTTCTTCACCCATGGCAAAGAAATTGTTCTCAATAATTCTGATCACAAGGCTCTTGTTGCAATAATTGAATTTTTACCATTGGATAAAATTTCCTACCAAGAAAAGAAGGACATCAACTTTGTGACAACTTGACTTCACCAGACAAAAAAATTTGTCAAAACTGTTGGTCCCTTAAGATCTTGGTGTGGAAAAATGTGGGCAATTGGATGGCAAAAATCAATGCACTTGTTGAGATTATTGAGATCATTATTTTTTCCTAGATTATTACTGTTTCCTTTTATTTTATCACAGTTTCTCTATTTTTCTCTATTCTATTTATTTTTGTTCTTTATTTTTTTTCTATTTCTATTTATTTTTTAGTTTATTTATTCTACTTTATTTCTTCTTGATCTCTATGCGCGGTTCTATTCAATCACCCGCGCGTGTCAAATTTACATTGGATATGCAACAAGAACAAACCTCCTCCTGGCCGGGCAAGACCTTATAATCCTTCTTGGCACTACCAATCCAGGGGGGAGATCTCTGCTTCTCAATCCAACAGACTCTCCATCTTTGCATCAAGATTTCCCATCCAGATCTTCATCTTTGCCAAGATTTCCCATCCAGATCTTCATCTTCGCGTCAAGAATTCATACTCAAGGGACTTTCAAGTATATTGTGATCTAGAGTAATATTGATTTGGTACAATAAAACCCAACCCAGAATCCCTATCATATAACCACAATTGTTCTTTCATCTCATCTAACCATCTCACTACATAGTGCCTGATCTTACAAGTCTGTAGAAAGGCCTTTTCAAGTTTTTCTATTCTCTCTTTCTGTCTCTGTCATTTATCAATAAGGCCTGGGTAGGAATTGAGTTTCATGTTGTTATCTATAATTTGTTCCATTAACTCTCTCTGATCTGACTTCTTCTTCAGAACTGGTTTTGGTTTGTTAATTCTGAAATATAACATTAGAGAAATCCAACACAATTAACATTTGAAAACCATTGGGACTCAAGTTATTCACCAAACTAGCCAGTTATCCAGCATGACCAATTCACTAAAAGCCACAATTCTAAAGACAGCTATAGAAGCCATACCTTTACTCACTCAAGACAACTTCTCTATATGGCGTAATTGAGTTATAAATATGATGGACCTACAGGAGGACCTCTATGTAAAACTCACCAAGAAATGATCAGACGCGAACAGACTTCCTATTGGTCTTAGCCATATGGAAAATGCTCAAATTCAAACCATCCTCATTTCTAAACTTGATACTACAGTCCAAGCAAACATTATCACCCCCAAGAACAAAAAGGACGCTCATCTCATTTGGGCAGATATCAACAACTATTTTGCCTCTAATTACACTTTGAATTGAGCTAGAATTTTTAAAGAATTCCTTAGGAATCCATTTATGTACTCCAATATACTTGGGATCATCACCAACACTAGAACAGCCATGTCATGCTTACATGAAGTAGGAATGGACTTACCTCCCAAAATTATTGTGTATCTCATTTGGAGAAACTTCCTGCGTCAATGGACACCGTTGTTCAACAAATCACCCATTCAGATAAGAAAATTACTCTGGATCAAGTCTTAGATCATCTTTGAATGTTTCACAATAATAGATTCCTTAACAAACGTCATCCATCCAAGATAAAAAGGAAGAAACTTTGGTGTCATTTTTGACCTCTAATATCAAACCATGTGAAGATAAGTGGCATAACCCAAAAGCAAGTCATCCTGAAGGCAGATGTTTGAAATTCTACCCTCAGCTTAAACCATCATTTCTGTCAAGGAAAAAGAAATTGGAATCCAACAAATCTGGCAGCAAAATCACTTTGATCAGCTCTTTTCATACAAGTTCCCTATTCCCAAAAGACAGCTTTGTACTGGATTCTGGGTCCTCAAGAAACATAGTGTCTGACCCGTCCATCTTTGTTCACTTAGACTAATCATTGAAAGGTCTTATATTGACAAGCTCTGGGACTGACTCTCTAGCGTACAAAGGCAAAGGCACTATTGAACTGGTAGACAACAATGGATATTTGATCTCTATTCATAATGTTCTCTTCTTGCCCCTAACTAATTCAAACCTACTGTTGATGAGATTGTTTGTTATTTATGGATTTGTTGTGAAGTTCAGAGATGAAGATTTTCTTGTTAAGAAGGGGAATTGGATTGTGTTTGGTAGATATATATGCAACATTCCAATCTTGAATCTCTCCACTGAAAAGCATTAACCAGTTTCCTATCTGTCTCAAGACAAGTTTCTTCATAAATTGCTTGGTCATGTGAGTTATAGTCAAATCCAACAGAAATTAGGAATTAAAATAAACAGACCCTCCATATGTGAAGCATGTGCCATCAGAAAAATATCTTGTTCACCCTTCAAGAACAAGCATCCAAGAGCAGAAAGACCCTTCCAGGAATTGCACTGCAATCTTGTTGGACCTATCACTCCCATAAGTATTAATGGTGACTTGTATTTTCTAACTGTTGTCAATAGTTGCACTAGGTTCTTTACAGTGATACCAATTAAGAGAAAAAGTGAAGCCGCAACCACTCTCCAATTCTTGATCAACATGGAAGCTAAGAGGTTCAACTGCACCCCAATGATTATTCATTCAGATTGTGGGACAAAATTTTAGAATTCCTTGATGGCTAACTATTGTAAGTAAAATCATATAAAACAGACCTTTGCTGATCCGTATACACTGGAACAGAATGGATTAGCAGAGCAATTCAACAGGCTCATACTGGAATCACTGAGAACCGTACTAGTGGACTCTCAACTTCAGAAAAGATACTGGAATATTGTGATCAAATTGTGCGCCCTAGTACTCAATCAGATTCCCTCTCACATCTCAAGACCGTCTCCTTACAAAAAGCTCAAGGGAAAAACCATTGAAATAAATTACTTTCATCCAATAGGAAATCCAGTCTTGTATATCCTTGGGGATAAAAGGCCATTCTCAAATCTGGAACCCCAAGGACTTATTGGAAGACTGATAGGGTATAACAAAAATCTTTGCTCATACAAAGTACTAACCTCCAACAACAAGATTGTGGACACAAAACATATCCAGGTGCTCAACTTTGACAGTGTTCACAAGAGAGTTGATAATGACATTGACATAGGAAATCCATTTGAAGAGGTTCCCTCCAAAGAGAAAAATATCCCTGCTGATGACCGTTGGATGGAAGAGGTAGTGAGACCCTCTGAACTACTTGACCAAGTTTGTCTTGATCAATCTCAATCTAAAATCTTTGATTTGATGGTAGAAAATGAACCAGAAGAACTGGGCCATCCAGTCTCATTTTATGAAGAAGCACCAAGATATTCTCTGCGCAAACAAGGTCCAACTGTGCAACCAGTTAAGCGCTCTCATGTTTCACTCCCTAAGCAATTGGAGGATTGGTCACTTTAGCGCAAGATTGAGTTGGATGGTATCAAAGCTCAAGAGGTGTGGAAGATTTTGACACGGTTCCAGAGAATTAATTACGCGCTATGTGGGTTGATAAGATCAAAACAGCTACAGGCCTGACACCGGAGAAACAAAAGTTCCAACTTTGCATCATGGGTAATCATCAAGTTCTTGGAGTTTACTGTGGCAATACTTATGCTCCAACTTGAAAGTTCACCACATTAATCCTTCTTCTGTTGAGTGCTTTGGATCTCAATCTACCTCTGCGCCAATTTGACATAAAGGCCACATTTCTGTTTTCCCCTCTAGAGGAAGAAATTTAAATCCTGAAGCCCAAGGAAAGTTCTTGGTCATCCAATTTCCTGAAGCTCAAGAAATCTCTCTATGGGATCTGTCAGGCTCCTGCAAACTGGTATAAAACATTTACCGGTTGGCTTGAGGAGGTAGGATACAAGCAATCTATAGCGGATCCTTGCCTATATCTTCACAAATCTTGGCGTTCATTGTTGTTTTTAACGTAGATGACCTGATTGTTGCTGGAGAAACAGATTGGTTTGAGAAAGTGTTTCTCAAATTATTTCCTAGGTCAAGTACGCATGATCCTGAAACAATATTGGGGATGAATTTTCAGCAATGCAATAAGCAAATCTTGCTCAACCAAAGCAAACTGATTCTTAACGGACTTTCCAAACTTGATCTGATGTCAGCTAAACCGGTGCAAACACCACTTGCTCCAGGGATTCAACTGCTTCTGGCATCTCAACAGGATCAGGTTGAGTTTCTCAAACTGGGGATTAACTATTGCAAGTATACCAGTATATTGAACTACCTCTCATGCAGGACCAGACCAGACCTAGCCGCCGCTGTCTCCATGTTATCCCAATTCAATCAAAATCCTGGATGAACTCACTGGAAGCAAGTACTTCATGTGTGGAAATATCTAGCGGGAACATCTTGGTTTTCCCTTTTCTTGCAACCAGATGCCAGTGCGGGAGACTTCTTAACCATCTACTCTGATTCTACATGGGCAGACAATCCTCAATTGAGAAAATCTCAAACAGGCTATATTGCCTTCTGGAAGAATTCCCCAGTCTCCTGGAAAAGTCTGAAACAATCCAATGTGATGTTATCATTAACAGAGGCTGAATTGAATGCCCTTTGAGATGGGGCACAGGAGTCAATTTGGATCAATTCTATCATTGTGGATCTTTGGAAAGAAAAACAAATTGGTAAGACAAATTTTATGGTGGACAACAAAGGCTTGATCAATAAGATTCAACACTTTGGGTCAAATTCAAAGACTAAGTACATTGATATGAAAGTCAAGTGGCTGCGCAACGAATACAGTGCCAACAACATTGATGTCAAGCTGATACGCACAGAGTGCATGGTTTCCAACTCTCTCACTAAAGCCTCAACCAAACAAGCAAATGATCTACTCATCTCAAGGAGTATGAAATAGGAGTATTGCACCAAATTATGGGGGGGTGTTGAGATTATTGAGATCATTATTTTTCCTAGATTATTACTGTTTCCTTTTATTTTATCACAGTTTATCTAGTTTTCTCTATTCTATTTATTTTTTTTCTTTATTTTTTTCTATTTCTATTTATTTTTTATTTTATTTATTCTACTTTATTTCTTCTTGATCTCTATGCGCGGTTATATTCAATCACCCGCGCGTGTAAAATTTACATTGAATATGCAAAAAGAAAAAACCTCCTCCTGGCCGGGACAAGACCTTATAATACTTCTTGGAATTAACAATCCAGGGGGGAGATCTCTGCTTCTTGATCCAACAGACTCTCCATCTTTGCATCATGATTTCCCATCCAGCTCTTCATCTTTGTCAAGATTTCCCATCCGGATCTTCATCTTTGCGTCAAGAATTCATACTTGAGGGACTTTCAAGTATATTGTGATCTGGAGTAATATTAATTTGGTACAATACAACCCAACCCAGACTCCCTATCATATAACCACAATTGTTCTGTCATCTCATCTAACCATCTCACTACATAGTGTCTGATCTTACAAGTCTGAAGAAAGTGGCCTTTTCAAGTTTTTCTATTCTATCTTGCTTTCTCTGTCATTTATCAATAAGGCATGGGTAGGCATTGAGTTTCACATTGCTATCTATAATTTGTTTCATTAACTCTCTCTGATCTGACTTCTTCTTCAGAACTGGTTTTGGTTTTTTAATTCTGAAATATAACATTAGAGAAATCCAACAGCATCCCTTTGAGTTATTTGGAAGCTATGTGAAGAAATCATCCATTCAATCTTACCCTCAAGAGTACACTTGTCTCAACCTTAAGGCCAACAAAGTCTCTCAAATTTTAGGAAAAATGTTTTGCAATTTGGCCAGAATTCCCTTTGAATCAAACTGTGAAATAATGAAGGAAAACCGCATCCCCTCCTTCTCATCTCTGGAATTTGTTTCCCAGCCTACACCCTTTGACTGCTTTCCACATGTTGCTTTCACATCCAACTCTTTTTACCACTCACCTCACATTGACAAAGGTGAAATCTTGGGGTATTCCTTTTTATTTGCAGTTCCAACCAAGAAATCAAATGGACAACTTGTTGAAACCACAGATGAATTTCAAGTGTCAGAAGGCAAATTTGTATTTCTAGACCTGGGTTTTGGAATTTATTTCAAGCAAAAAGGTATAGTTAAAATGGTTTTGGAAGCAAATCAGTACAAGCACTGCACATTTCTTGCTGTGGACACAGCCACCCATACCAGAATGGCTGTGTACATGCAAATTAACAAAACAAATCAAGATGTTTGCAGGGACTTGGCAAGTGGGAAAATATACTCTAGGAAAACAAATATAAATAAAAACAAAAAATATTTGTTCATTGGTGTGGTTAAAAATATTATGAAGCCTTGTAACCATTTTTTTAATCCAGAATAATTTCCTTTTTTTTTCTTTTTAAGTTTTTCATCAGAGCAAATATATTAACAAGCCCAGCATTTGAGTAATCTGCTTTAATTAATCTACCATTCTACTGCTACCAATGCACACCACAGCTATTGACCACTTATCCTTTTTTTTATTTTGCCAGTTGTTCCCTCTCCATTTCCATTTGTGCTTACTGTAAATCCTTCTCCTTTTCCTCTTTTTGAAATTCCAGCTCAGCCTGGTTCAACTTCCACTCAGCATCCCATTTTTGTTGATGAGCCAAAATCTTGGCTTTCTGCTTTTCAAAATCAATGGCAAGTTGAAAATCCCACTTCTCCTTTTCAAACTGAAGTTTTTTCAGATTCAATTTGCAGTTTCACTGTTTTTCAGAAGGGAATAGGAATGAGCTTGATTTGGAAATAAAGGAGAATCCAATGGGCTTATTGGAATCTTGCTTCTCCATGATTGCCTCAAACCCCAAAAAATTTGAATTTTTTCTCCTCTTTTGAATGCCATTGGGGTTGATTTTGATGGAATTGGAGGCCTTTTGCTTTCCCTTTGCAGAGGAGGTTTGTGTTGGAATGTCATTGCTCTCATTTGAAGGGGATATGGGAGGCCCCATTGGCTTGAGTTTTTGGCCATTCAGGAATGGATGAGCCTGTTTCTTTGGAATCTAAATCAGTCAGTATTAACCAGATAGAAGAGAAAAGATCTTGGTTCCTTACTTGAGCAGATGATGACAATGGTGGTGATACAGGAATAACTTTCTCCTTTTTGGACAAGTCCTTGAGTTCTTCCACCCAAGGAAGAGAGCAATCCAAAGAAGGAAGTGAGGGGTCCAAGGAAGGGTTTGAATTTTTGATCAATGCTGATGCAGACATGATTTTAACTGATTCTGTTGGAATATCCTCCTCCACATCAGATTGGGGACACTCATAGGTTTCATTGGGATCATAATTGACAGGCCAAGAATCCACAGCCAGGTCCTCAGCATCAACTGAATCTGATTGTTGGGCATCAAAAGTGGCTAAAGGGGTGATATTGGCCTTCTTTCCAAAGATTTCATCCATTTGAAAATAATAAGGACAAATGGAGTCCAACTTATCAACCACCAAGTTGATTTCCTTTGCTTTATTGGAGTCAGTGATACCAAAGCCAGTGGAGATTGACATTGAGTGGGCTTTTTTGTACTTGGTTCAATAGTTCTTGAATTGCTCCTGCATCTTTTTGGATGAACAATGCAGCCTACCTTTGGTTTTATTCTTGAGCTCATTGAGCATCAGGAGATAACCATTAACCTTAGAGGAAGGAGGTTGGCCAACTCATGTTTCATTGTTGGATCCAAAGCAAGTATCTTAGTTGGATGGAATCTTGAGCCAGTTTACCAGGATGATGTGATCAGCTCCCTTGAGCTGACTTGAGCCTGTGGAAGCTGATGGGGGAGGATTTTTGGATTTTGAGTTCCTGGGGGATGTTTGATTTGGTCCATTGGATTGTTTAGTGGAGTTGTGGGGGGAGGATTGCTGAGGGGCCATTTAAAAAGAGTAAGGGATGAAGCAATGAAGCAATGAGAGTGATGAATTGATGAGAGTGATGAGAGTGATGAGAGTGATGAAGTGATGAGGGGATGAGAGTGATGAAGCAAAGAGGATAGGAAGAGCTGAGAGTGATGAAGTGAAAAGAGGGATAAAGCAATGAGAGTTAGGATGTGATGAGAGTGATTAAGTGATGAGGATAGTGATGCAATGAGAGTGAGCTGGATGTGATGAGAGAAAGAAAGCAATGAGAGTGATGAAGCAATGAGGATATTTATTCAATGAGAGTTAGCTGTATGTGATGAAAGCAATAAAGAAATGAGACTGGTGAAGTGATGAGAGTGATGAAGCAATGAGGATAGTGATGCAATGAGAGTTAGCTGGATGTGATGAAAGCAATAAACTGATGAGGATAGAAATGAAGAGATGAAGAGCAATGAATCAATTTTTTTTCAGATGAGGTTGGAGGTAGAATTTTTTGGAGGTTGGTGGAGGTGGAAAACCAGGGGTGTATGAAGTGGACAGGTGGTGGAAGCCTTTATATACTTTAATTGAAAAAACCCACTTATTTCCAGGTAAATCTGACAATTCTGATGTGAAATAAGTGGTTTTTTTATTTTTAATGGCAGGTTTGAAATGGCAGATTTGGTTTGAAACCCACCATTAAAAAATGGCGGGTTTGCTTAACTCTAATACACCCTATTAAATGTATAAAATCACACCTTTTTGGTATTCCTGTATCTTTGTTGAGTTTTACACACCCTCTTGGGGTGGTAAAGCACACCAGGTGGCATGATTTTAGTGAAAAAATGAATATAATTTCACCAATTATGCCTTTTTTAATCATTTTAGAGAAAAAATTTCTAAGATCACACCAATTTTGAAAATTGTTGCAATTTTATTAATTTCTTTGGCATTGTTTTATTAATCTTTTGGGTTTGAATTTAGACTGTGTAAAAATTAAATAATTGCTCAAGTGTATTTCAACTTTACAGGATATCTGGTTAGTTCAGAAGGTGGTGGTTATTTGAAATCCTCTTGTGGAAAATTATTTCCTTTGTCCAAGAAGTGAGTTTATAGATCCACAGAAGAAAGAAATGAATCCAAGGAAGCATCTAACTTAATTGAAGATTCTGATTTGATTGGGGAATTTATAGCTGGATTAACCTCCTTGCAATCGTATAATGACAAATCATGGGGATCAAGAGGTTACTTGATATTTCCATCACCAGTTTGAGGAATTGCAACAATATCCTTAGGATTTATGGACTTGGATATTTGGGCATCAAAATCAGCTAGTGGTGTGATTTTGGCCTTTTTTCACCAAATATCTTTTCCATTTTATTGTAGAAAGTAAAAATTTATTCAAGTTTTTCTCTCACAAATTCAACCCCCTTGGCTTTGTTGGCTATTGTATGCATAATAATAAAATCCATTGGAGAAGGACATGAACTGGGATTTTTTGTATTTTGGCCAAGATTTATTGAAACAATTCCTCCTCTTTTTTAATGAAAAATAAATTCTTACTTTTGTTTTTTTCTTTGTTTCATTTCACATCATTTTTTAACCATTTTATGTGGAAGATTCAGGTTTTCAAACACAAATTTTATCTTTGGTATTGAAGCATTTGTTTGAGCTAGCAAGATTTTTGATACAGCTTAAAAAAACTTTATGATAAGCCATTTTCATTAGACTGCAAGATTTGGAAGTAGATTGAGAGGGAGGATTGGAAAATTTCAATTACTTGGATATTTTTGCTGGGATGAACTTGATTTTTGAGTTTTCTAAGTAGGCATTTTTCTTCAAAGGAAGATGATAGGAAATAAGGTGATGAGGTACGTAGAGATATTGATCTCAATATTTCAGGATAATTTTGAGAGTTATGGATTAATTTAAAGTTGGTGAAGTGGGCTTACTTTTGAAGAGGATGAGCATATCTTCCATGAGGAGGTAGTTTGATAGGAGTGGGGCCAAATTGGTGGATTTTGTGATCTGGAATTTGGTAAAGGCTGTGAGATTGTGTTATCTGAAATTGGTTCCAGGATGTGAAAGAAGTTTCTTTGATTTTTTACTGTAATTATGAGATGGAAGATTTGGGTTTAAACCTGTCATCAAAGAAATGGTGGATTTTCTAACTATTATATGCCCTGATGAAAAATCAGTTTCTTCAAGGTCTTTAAATAATAATCAAAGATAATTAAAATGAAATCATTTGGTTTTCTCAATGTAATATTATGTGTTGTAAAAAAATAAAAGGTAAAACATTAAAAATGATAAAACTACCTATTTGAAGGTAGAAATCCCACTTTAATAGGTCCAAGATAACTTAAAGACATGCTTGAATATGGGATTTAGTTTTTTCAAGAGACCCAAGCACTATTGACATTATATTTTCAAATTAATTAAACCCCTCCTGGTTTGATATTCTTTAAAAGAATTGAAAAATAATTCTTCAAAAAATATCTTTCTTTATCTATGTTCAAGGCTATCAAATGAAATTCACAAAAAAAATCAATAAACACAGTGGGAATTTGGATTTAAATTTCAATAAAAATGGAAGAATATTGATTATTTTGCCTTGGAGATTAAAAACATTGGGAATCAATCAAAACTGCTCAGAAGATGGAACATATGAGTAAAAAAAATCCAATTATTTGTGAAAAAATGCACACCATCAAAATGAATTCTTTCTAAAACTTAATAAAATTCCAAAGGATTCCCAAATTTTTTCCAAAGAACTTGATTAAATTGATTCATTCTTTCCAATTCAAAGTTTAATCTTTTTCTAAAATCTTCAAATTTGCCACCAAACTGATGATCCATAGAATAATGACCACTGCTTGAATCTCCCAATGGATCATAGAAAGCTTCAAAATAATTTTCAAAATTTCTTGGAAGCTGAAAAAAAAATCTACTCCTCTCTGGACATGTAGAAATAAGAACCTGATGATGATTGAGCTGGATGAACACCTTCAGTGAAGTAATTCTGTATTTTACTTGTAGTGGAAAAAGAAAGAAAATCTGTTGGCTTTCAGATTCAATAATAGGTTTGAATTTCTTGGTTCCCATTTCATCTTTCATCTTTATAACCACTCTATCTTGAGCTGCATGATCTTCCCTTGCCACCTGAAATTCTTTCAATTACAAATTTTTACTTTGTTCCTTCAAATAAAAAACTTCCATCCACATGGCTTGAGCTCAAATGTTGTCTTGTAAGTATCTTCTTTTTTTAAATTTCAGATCTCATTTTTTCCACATATCTCTTTTGGCGTGCAAAATCAGCTCTTGCTCCCTCCAACTATTCCAATGCCAAGCCTTGCCTTAAAACCTCCAAATCTTTATGTTTTTTTTCTTTATCTTTTTGATATTTCCATATTCAAGTTCTTCTCATTATCATTCTTCCATTGAAGGCTTTCCCTGATCTTGTTCTAATAGTAACTCCTGGTTTTATCCTATTACTTCTGTTTCATTTTGTTCCCCAAACCACAGGTTTTTGCATTCTTTTCTTCCTACCTCACTATTTACCTTTCCATTTTTTTCCATTTTTTTGTTTCCTGTTTTTTTTTCCCCTCTTTTTTTCCTGTTTTTTTTTTTTCTTTGAACTGAAACTCTGTGACTTTATTCCAAAAAATTAAGGCACCTTTTTTGTTAATTAATGACTGATACTTTTGGCTGGGACTATGGGACTTCCATGTTTCAATTCCAGAAGATAAGGGCTTCCAAATCTTTGAAACTTATCTTTTCCATGGTGATCAACCTCAATCTCTTCAAAATTTTTGTGTAAAATATTGAGTGGAAAATATCTAAAACTAAAAAATAACAATTTGAAGATTTTTATCACACTTTATGATCAACAGTGAAGTTCAAGATTAATCATAATTGGTAGTTACATCTGTGAATGAAATTTGTAGGGTTCAAGTAGCCTGTCACAGTGCCTGATTGAAAGTAAAATAGCGCTGCAAGGGATTCCCATAGAAATGAATGATTTCTTGTGAATTATTTGGTTCTTTATTGCAGAATATTGCAGTGTTTCTTTTTAAATTATGAAAATGAATAATTGGTAATATTTCTGTGCAAATTATCAAAGATATTGGGGAAATAAATCAAAATTTTCAAAGACTGTCCAGCTATGGTTGTCTGTATCTCTTTTTTTTTGATTTGTTCCTGCAATTTTTATACCTCAATTCCATGTAATATCCCACTGTTGAGCTAAAAAGGTAGCATTTTATGGAAGAATGTGCACATTAATCTCTTGAACTACTGGTTTTTTCCAGGTGTAATTTTTCAGGAGTCCAAAGGGCTACAAAATTATTTTCATGCTTCTTAAAAAAATCCTAATTTACCATGAAATCTTCAGTTCCTGATCCATGAAGAAGTCCATTATTGACCAATTCAATTCATAGAAATTTATGTTTCTTCACCCAAAAAATGTGTTTAAACAAAAAAGGAACTAGTCCAAAAGTCCCTCAGATTTAAGCACCCTTTGTCATCTGGCTAATATTTTCTTTTTAAGAATTTGGTTTAAAAGCATTTGAGAAAATATATAATTTGATTTTTCTATTCCACTGTTCAGCTTATCAACAAATTTTTAATGCAATTGAATTTCTTCTTGGAGCTTTCCAAAAGATTCATCCTCAATTGCATTCATAAGTGGAAAATATATGTCTGTTACAAAGACTTTGTAGATATTCTATTCAGATCAGATCAGTATCTGTGAAAAAACCAGATTATAAAATTTTTGGGCTCAAAAACTCATTGGGTTGAATAAAATTTAAATTTGTTTGCCTTTTGAAGCCATTTCAACAAATTGAAATAAGAGGGGAATCTGCAGAAGTTTTTACTCTATGTGCAATCAATGGTGCACACATTCTTATGTTTTCTAGCCAAATAAACAAAATGAGGGTGAGAGGTAAAAAAGGATCCCAAATTTTCATATGATGAGTCCATCATTAAATGTATCCAGTAATCATAAAGAATTCATCAGATTTAGTAAATATTCAATATATGATTTTCCAGAAAGCAGTTCTTTCTTCATTTGATTTTAAATTTTATTAAGGTCTTTGTGCCAAGGCTAAAATGATGCCTTCAAATTGACACCTTTATTTGAGCAAAGGTGTGAATATAATATTTGTTGGTGTGCTCAATTCACACCTTTGGATTATTTTCCCACTCCAGTAGCTGTGTAAAACTTGAAGGGGTGTTCCAATAAAGAAGAAGGTGTGAATAAAAGCATTTTAATAAAGAAGAAGGCGTGAATAAAAGCATTTCATGTTTTTCATGCCTTTTTAAGATTTAAAGGGATTCCTAGGGTGGGAAAACAAGTCCATTGAGGGAATGTGCATCCCCTTCAAGGTTCAAGGGGCTCCCTGGGGTGGGAAAACATGCCCGTGGAGGTTCAAGGGGCTCCCTGGGGTTGGAAAACTGGCCTTTTGAGTTTCAAAGGGTCCCTAGGAATGGGAATGCACCTCTTTGGAGGATTTTTTGGGACTATGGAGGCCTGTAAAATCAATTTGGGCCTTGGGGGGCCAAAAACGTTTTGATGAAAAGAAAATATTAGAAGCAAGAAAAAAAAAGACAAAAATCCTCTACCCACCTCAAAACAAAATAAAACAAAGCATCAATCAGTATCAATCCAAAGGTAAGGCACTTTTCCAACTTACTAAAAAATTGGCAAATTTAATTTCTGACTAACTAGAAAATTGGAAAATTTATTTGAAAAATTAACAGCAGATTGATGGATTGATTTGTGAATAAATTGGAAAATTTTCAAGAAAATCAACAGGTGAACAAAGGAGAAGGAATGTACAGGGGGGATGGACTTACCTGGGATATTAGATGAAGAGGGATACAAAGGGGGGTCATTGCATGGTGCCATGGTTGCAGCCTGGAAGTGGAGAGAAAATAGAGGGGATCAGGAAGGAGAACAAAAGGAGAAAAGGATGAGGGGGGCTGAGCTGGAGATCAGGGTGGGTGGGCATGGTGAGGTGGTGGTGGTTGGTGATGGTAGGTTGGTGGTGAGGAGGAGAAGGTTGGTGGTAAGGAGGAGGATGTTGGTGGTAAGGAGGAGAAGGTTGGTGGTGGTGAAGCTTGGTGGTGAGGAGGAGATAGTGATGGTGGTGAGTTAGGTGACGAGGAGGAGATTTTTATGTTTTTTAGATGATAAGGAGGAGATGATGATGGTAGTGACCTGGAGGTGGATAAATGGTGATGGTTGTGACCTGGAGTGTTTTTTTAGTGTTTTGGTGGTAAGGAAGGTTCAAGTTGAATGAGGTGGAGTTGTTGGTGGTAAGATGGAAGAGGGTGAGGGGGGGAGGGGTTTGACTGGTGATTAAGAGATGTTGGATGACTGAAAAAATTCCAATTCCACCAAGAAAAAAAAAATTAGGATTCTTGGGTGAACATACATACAAAGTTGATTGCAAAAAATAACAAACAAAATACAAAATTTTGGGTTTTATGTTTGAATCCAGACTAGAAAAACAATGATTCAAACGGAGAAAGAGTGAGAGGTAGGATATGATCTTTAATTTCAAGAGATGGATGATTAGATGAGGCTGGAATGGCTTTCCATTGATCAGGGATGTCATCTTCAAATATTTCATCCAATTCATCTTTAATTTTGGCCAAAAAATTATTGAGAATAACACAGCAGAAAATAAAGTTGATGGGTTTCTTCATTTCTTTGGATATTTTTCTGCATTTCTCTTGAACTTTCCCATCTTTCCTTGAGCATTTCAATGGCATGCTCAATCCAAAAGTGTTTTTGAGAAAGATTAAAGTAAAATTTGGCTTTGCCTTGATAATTGGAAGAAAAATTCTGGAATGCTGGAACCACATATTTCCCACTAGAATAAGCTGAATCTGCAAGAAGTTATTGATCTTCATCAAATTAGACCTGTGGGTTTAGTGCAATAAGCATCCAATTTTTTTTAAAAAAACATGGATTTTGAAAAAACCTGGAATGCAAGCATTGACATAAATGAACTTCTTGTTTTTATCACAAACTATTTGAAAAGAAACAGAGTATCTAATTAACCTAAGGAATCATTTTTGGTCAGTGTCTCATAAAAAATATTTTAAGATCAAGTAAAACATCAAAATTTCCTTTTATTCAAATAAAAATTGTGCTTTCAACAAATTTTTGGTTTTTGAATCAAGGGGATGGTGGTTCCATCAAAGAATACAATAAAAAAAATTAAAAAATTCAGCCTCAACGAACTGATATATCTCCTTCAACTCTTCCTTGTTTGGCCATCAAAGGACTGAGAAAAAGAATTTTAGGATAGCAATCATAACCCTTTTGGTGTATGAGTCAATGGTTCCATATTCCACTAAGAAAAGATTTTATAATCAATAAACAGCTGCTCCATTTCCATTTAATCCAAATCTAAAAATATCAACTGCAAATTTCATAGCTGGATCATGTTAAATATTCCAAGTTTTATTTTGAAAGATGTGGTTATATTCAATCATGTCCCAAAATTCTGTGAATGGAACCAAAAAAGTTGGGAAATTTTGGAGGAAGCTCAATTCAGGGAGAAGATTGAGATTTTGTCTTTTGCAAATAGGATGGTGGGGTTTCTGTCTCCCAGGGACCATTTATTTCTTTCAAATAGATAATTGTACAATTAACAGTTGGATTACAAGCCAGGGTCTGAATAAGATTCCAATAGTAGCAAAATTTCACTTAACTTAATTCCATTTTAAACTTGCTCATGGGGAGTTTGTTTTAAAATTTTGATAGTTATGGAATTTTGAGGGGAAGCAATAATTTCATGGGAAATGATAGGATGGGATGGGGTAATGTGTTCATGATGCAATGGAGATGATACAAATTTGGAAATTTGATGTGTGGAGCCATGGTGATGGGATTTGTGTGGATTTGGTGATGTGTAGGTGTGGATAGGTCTTTTGCATCTCATGGATGATGGATGGATTTTGATGCATACATGGAATAATTTATTTTTGAAACACAAAATTTACATGAAACACACTATTCTCAAATACACCAGTTTAGGGGTATGTGCATTCCAGAATCCTGCCATTAAACTGGCAGATTTAGCCAAAATAAAATGCTGGGTTTTTAACAGAAGTTTTTCTAACTCTGATACACCCTATTATCTCCCAATTTTCTGGATTAACCAACCTTTTTTACAAATTGTTTCTCCCTTTCCTCATAATTATGGCATCTGATTCCAATTTTTCTTTTCCCTGTATCTGCAAAGGGTAAAAATGATAATATGTACAAATTTATGTATTATGTATATATATACATGTATATGTATATGAGTATTTATTCTCATAGAAACTTTGGTGAAAATACTTGAATAGATATAAAACTTAGGGGAAAAAACCCCGCCTAAAATTTGGTGTTGATTGTCAAAGTGGAGGTTTGAACTGATGAAGGGCTGGAGCAAGAGTTTCATTGAAAGTAAAAATCTCCAAGTTGATTCCTTTTGCATAAAAGTGAAATTAATTCTTTAATTCAGGGAAGTTAGATATGAAAAAACAAAAAGAAAATGTGGCCTGCTGTCCCCATTCTCTGTTGACTTTATCCCCTCAAAAGATATTAGCATGAGGGTAAAGTTTTCCCATAAAAATCAATCTCTTTGATTTCAATTTTTTTCAATGTTCCTTTGATTGGTTTTCATTAGATGAAAAGCCTTTAAAAAATGGGAAATGGGGCTTAAGGGGGCTGAAAAAAAACAATGCACCATCCTAAAAGCTTTCAAGGGCGGGGGTGGCAAAATTTTCCACTTGATGAGATTTTTTTATATTTCCTTTAAATTAAATATAAATTTTGAAAGATTACTTGTGAATTTAAATAAGCTTCTCAAGCCTTTTAACAGGTTGTAAAAAATTCTCAAACAATTTTCTTTGAATTATTTTGTCTAAATTCACACCTTCCTCTGTTGAATTATTTATCATTATTTCTACTTAAAATTGCTGGATCTATCAATTCAAGAGGTTTTGATAGAGCTGGAGTCAAAAAAAAAATCATGAACAAAATTGTGGTAATTGATTAATCATCACAATTTATTCTATTATTTCCTGAAGAATTATGGTTATTGAAAGTAATTAAAATGCATAAGTCCATATATTCAACCTTGAGGAAGTTTTTTGCTGCATCTATGACTCATAGGAAACTTTGAAAAATTATAATTCCCTCAAGAGGACAGTTATAAATGAAAAAGGAGATAAAATCATTAATCAATTTGATACAATGATAAATTTCCATTTCATTAAAACCCACAAAAGACCCTTTTGGGTTCCCTTTCTGCATTCCTGGAACCTGGATCTAGCAAAATACTCACCTTTTTTTGGGATTCTTCCTTTCCTCCCAGTACACTAGAAAGGGATAAATACCAGAAATTACTGATTTTTATTTTTGCATTCATTCATACCAATGTCATAGGATCAGAATAAATAAATTATAGAAATATCATCATTTAAATTTTTAACTCCATAAATTTATACATAAGATTATTTCCATTAACCTCAGAAACCCAGTTGACCTGTTGTAACAGTTCCTTTCCCCACCTTTCAGTCAATGGTTTATAACCACCAGGCATATCAAAAAATTTCAATTAAAAAATTAACAATTTTGAAAATTGTTCCCAGTTTTTGAAAATTATTAGGGGGTATCAAAGTTAATCAAACCCGCCATTTTTTAATGGCGGATTTCAACCCAAATCCGCCATTTCAAACCCGCCATTAAAAATCAAAAAAACCCACTTATTTCAGATCAGACGTGTCAAAGTTAACCTGAAATAATTGGGTTTTTTCAAATAAAGTATTTAAATGCTTCCACCACCTGTCCGCGTCATACACCCCTGTCTTCCCACCTCCTTCTACCTCCGACCTCATCGGAAAATTTTTTACCCCCACCCTCATCATAAAATTTATTGACCACTCTCATCACTTAACCGCTCTCATCACTTGATCACTCTCATCCACTTTATTGCTCTCAAAACTTCACCACTCTCATCACTTTATTGCTCTCATCACTTGCGTAGCCCTTACTCTTTCAAATGGCCCCTCAGCAAACCTCCCCCCGTAAGTCCAACACACCCAAGAGAAAATTGCCAAGGAACTCCACAACAAACAATCCTCCCCCATCAGCTTCCAAGGGCTCAAGTCAGCTCAAGAGAGCTGATCACATCATCCTGGTAAACTGGCTGAAAATTCCCTCCAACTACAATGCCTGCTTTGGATCCGACAACAAAACACGTGTTGGCCAACCTCAATCCTCTAAGGTCAATGGTTATCTCCTGATGGCCAATGAACTCAAGAACAAAAAAAAAAGGTAGGCTGGATCTGTCATCCAAACAGATGAGGGAGTGGTTCAAAAACTATCAAGCCAAGTACAAAAAGGCCCACTCCATGTCTATCTCCACTGGCTTTGGTATCACCGACTTGGACAAAGCCAAAGGAATCAACTCGGTGGTTGATAAGTTGGACTCCATTTGTCCTTTTTATATTCAAATGGATGAAATCTTTGGAAAGAAGGCCAACATCACCCCCCTAGCTGCTTTTGATGCCCAACAATCCAATTCCGTTGATGCCAAGGACTTGGCTGGGGATGCTCAGCCTACCAACGGGGACCTTGATGAAACCTTGGCCTTGGAGTGGCCCCCATCTGATGACAAGGAGGATATTCAAACACAATTGGCTCCAATCACTTCTAATTTGGTATTGATTGATCAGTCAATCCCAACCTTGGACCCCTCACTTCCTTCTTTTGATTGCTCTCTTCCTGGGGCAGAACAACTGGAGAACTTGCCCAATGAGGAGGATGTTATTCCTGGATCACCGTTGCCATCAACATCTGCTCAAGTAAGGAACTAAATTGTTTTTGATTCTGTCTGGTTGCTCCTGACTGATTTACATTTTAAAAAAACAGGCTCATCCATCTTTGATTGGCCAAAAACTCAAGCCAATGGGGCCTCCCACATCGCCTTCAAATACTAGTGAGGACTTTCAGACTCAAACCTCCTCTGCCAAGGGTAAGCAAAAGGCCTCCAATTCCATCAATGTCAACCCCAAAATTCATCAAAAGAGGAGAAACACTTCCAGTTTTTTGGGCTTTGAAGAAATCATGGAGAAGCAAGATTCATGTAAGTTGATTGATTCAATATCCTTGCTTTCAAAATCATGCTCATTGCCATTCCCCTCCAAAAAACAGTGAAATCACAAATTGAATCAGATAAAATTCAGTTTGAAAAGCAAAAGTGGGATTGTCAACTGGCCATGGATGGTCAAAAGCAGCAATCCAAGACTTTGGCTAATCAACAAAAATTGGATGCTGAGTGGAGGTTGAAACAAGCTGAGCTAGAGTTTCAAAAAGAGGAAAAGGAGAAGGATTGGCAGCAAGTGCAACTGGAAAAGGAGAGGGAACAACAGGCAAACAAAAAAAAGGATAAGGTATCAGTAGCTTTGGCTTGCATTGGCAGTGGTAGATTGGTAGAAGAAATACAGCAGATTACTCAAATGCTGGGCTTGTAAATATATTTGCATGGATGAAAGAAAAACAAATTATTTTTTACTACAACAACGTTTGAGAGCATTCTTAACCCCACCAATATACAGATTTTTTTTTTATTGATATTTTTTTCTCTAGAGTAAATTTGGCCGTTTTTCATGTCCCTACAAGTGCTCTGAGTTTTTTTATTAATTTGGAGTGACATGGCCATTCTGGTATGGGTTGCTGTGTCCACAGCTGGAAAGGTACAGTGCTTGTACTTGTTAGCCGCCCAAACCATTTTGACTATACCTTTTTGCTTGAAATCAATTCCAAAGCCAAGGTCAGGAAAAACAAATTGACCGTCCGAAACTTGATATTCATGCGTATCTTCAATAAGTCAACCATTTGATTTTTTGGTTGGGACCACAAGTAAAAAGGAATAGCCAGAGATGTTGCCTTTGTCAATATGAGGAGAATTGTAAAAAGAATCCAAGGTGAAAGTGAGGTGTGGGGAGCAATCAAAAGGTGTAGTCTTGGAACCAAATTCCAACAAAGAGAAAGAGGGGATGTTGCTGTCCTTCATGGTATCACGGTTTGATTCAAAGGTAAGTTTGGCCAAATTACAAAAATTTGTCCTAAAATTTGGGATACTTTTTTGGCCTTCAGGTTGAGGAAAGCGTACTCTTGAGGAGAAGATCTAATGGATGATTTCTTCACATAACGTCCAAATAACTCCAAAGGGTTCATTGATTTTTGCCAACCAATTGCCCACATTTTTCCACCCCAAGATCTTGAGGGACCAACCGGGTTGACAAATTTTTTCAAACAGTGAAGGAATGTCTTCACAAAGTTGATATCTTTCTTATCTTGCTCAGATAGTCGATCCAAAGGCACAAATTCAATGACGGCAACCAGAGCATGGTGATCAGATTGGTCGAGAACAATAACTTTTCCATGGTGGAAGAAGTGGAAAGCCCCAATTGTCTGTTTCTCTTGCTTAAATTCTTCCTGGGTGGGTTTTCAAGGGTTTTTTTTCTTTTCAGCCATGATAGCAGGGTACAGATCCAAAGTGCATGGCTTTTGTCTAGACCAGGCAAACTTTTCCTTGATCCAGTTGTCAGTCACTTCCAAAAAAATTTCCAAATCCCTCATTTGAGCCCTCCTTTTTCTAGGATTCCTCTGCTTGCCACCTCTCTTTATGTTTTTCATACCATCTCCTTCCATCTTTCTCCCTCCCAGGCACTTGCTGCACCCAAGGTGAGGATCAAGGTGAAATTTGAATGGTTGTATAACATTTTGAGTTCGGTAGGCAGTGAAGGAATCAATATCAAAAAAGGGGTTGGACAAACAAAAATACCGGTCAAACAAATAAAAAAGAAATAAAAATGTCAGCAACGTTCTCATTATTGGTGACAAACACTGGGATTAAAAAAATAAAAAAGAGATGAAAATCAACGATTCCTCTGCTTGCCACCTCTCTTTATGTTTTTCATACCATCTCCTTCCATCTTTCTCCCTCCCAGGCACTTGCTGCACCCAAGGTGAGGATCAAGGTGAAATTTGAATGGTTGTATAACATTTTGAGTTTGGTAGGCAGTGAAGGAATTGATATCAAAAGAATAGAATTAGCTGGGGAGGAGTGGTAATGATGAGGAGCCGCGGCTGGCATCATACTAGGCAAACCAGACTGTCCCAGGACGAGAAAACCTAAAAAAAAAGAAACAAAAACAAAGAAAAAAAAAGGGAAAGTCAGTTCCCTGTACCCTCCAAAAAATCTGCATCAATCGGCCCAAACAATTGGCTAAACGATTGCAAATCAATTGGGCAATCGATTTGCAATCAATTGCTTGATTGATTGCCAATCGATCGGGAAATCAATTGCCAATTGATCGCTTGATCAATTGCCAATCAATTGCCCGATTGATTCGCAATTGATTGATCAATCAATTGGAAATTGATTGAGCAAACCTAAAAAGAAAAGAAACAAAAACAAAGAAAAAACAAAGGGAAAGTCAGTTCCCTGTACCCTTCAAAAACTCTGCATTGATCGGCCAATCGATTGCGAATCAATTGGGCAATCAATTTGCAATTGATCGAGCGATCGATTGGCAATCAATTGAGCAATCCATTCGCAATCAATGGCAGGAAGAAGATGAAGGGGAGGGGGGACTCACCAAGGGCAGAGGATGGACCAGAGGATGAGGAGGCGGAGGGGGACTGGGCTGGCTGGACCTTGGGGGGTTCAAAGGGAAGGTTATGGTAGGAGATCAGCCAGGTGAAAAAAGAGAAAGGTGATTCAATGAGGGGAGGGGACTCACCTTTGATGGTTGATGGAGGTTGGGTGGGAGGTAGGTATGTTGTTGGTGATGTGGATGTTGGTGAGGTTGGTAAAGAGTGAAGGTGGTGGTGTTTTGGTGAGGTTTTGAAGGTGGTGGTGATGAGTGAGGTGGTTTGGTGAGGAGGAGGCAGGGTTTGACCAGTGAGTGAGTGGGGTGAGGTTGAAGGGGTTGAGTGGTGAGGGGGAGGGGGGTGGCATTTGGTGAGTGGCAGGGTTTGAGGTGGAGGTGTTTTTGGATTCAAGTCCACTAAAAAAAAAAATAAAAAAAAAACTCAGCCTATGAATCTTGGGTGAACAACCAAAACCAAAAAAATACGGTGAAGGGAATTTTTACCAATTTCAAAATCAAAAATTACTCATCAAAGCAAGCAAGGGTGAGAGGAAGAATCCGCTCTCTCATAGAAGAAGATGAGGGACCAGATGAGACAGGGATGACTTGAGGCGGATCAGGAATATCATCTTGGAATATTTTGTCCCATTCATCTTTGATGTTGGCCAAAAGGTTGTGAAGGATTACACAAGTGATAATCCAGTTGATGAGGAACCTCATATCTTTGGAACATTGGAGCTGGTTTTGCATCTCCCGTAAGCTGGCCCATCTTCCTTTCAGAATTCCTATGGCATGCTCAATCCGAACTTGTGATTGGGCAAGATGATAGTTAAAATTGGTTTTTCCTTGATCATTGGACAAAACATTCCGGTATGCTGGAACTACATATTTCCCACTAGCATAAGCCAAATCAGCCAGAAGGTATTGATATTGGTCAAAGTAGATCTCTGGTTGTTGGGCAATCCGCATCCAATTGGAAAAATATGAATCATGACAAGAACCTGGAAGGCCAGCATGGAGGGAGATGAACTTCTGGTTGTTATTGCAAACAAGTTGTAGTGCCACGGAGTATCTAAACAAAGAGATGGAACATATTTGGTCAGTGTGTGATCCAAAGTTTTATCATAGCGATTGGAAAAGAAATGAATCAATTGCCTTTTATTACAATCAAAATAGTGGTTGCCATCTAGGTTGGGTTTTTGACTCAAGGGGATGGTGGTTCCATCAACAAAACCAATTCAACCAGGAAAGCCTTCTGTCTCCATTACTTGAGATATCTCCTTGTGTTCTTCTTTGGTTGGCCATGAAAGGACCAAGTGACGGAAAGATAGGATAGCAATCATGACTCTTTTGGTGTATAAGTCAATGCTTCCATAACTGACTGAGAATAGATTTTCCAATTGATGGATTGCTGCTCCATTTCCATTTGACCCCAATCTACAAAGAGCAACGGAAAGTTGGATGGCTGGATTGCGTTGAGGATTGCAAGAATTGTTCTGGAAGATGTGGTGGTCTTCAATCATTGCCAAAAGTTTCATGAAAGAAGGCAAAAAAGTTTGGAACAGTTGCTGGAAGCTTAAGTCAGGGATGAGATGAAGCTTTTGCCTTTCATACATAGGGTTATGGAGAGTGTGTATTCTTGGAACCATGTATTGCTTTGCCAACAGAGAATTCAAAGCTAACCAAGTTGATTCCAAATCGGAGTCTGAATGGGAGTCAAACAGTAGCAAAAGTTCAGTCAGCTTTTTTGTGTTTTCAACTTGCTGGCGGGATGTTTGATTGGACATGTTGAGAAAGGTGGTGAGTGATGTGGGGTGATGAGATGATGATGGGATTTGTGTGAAGATGGGTATGTGAAGGTATGTGAAAAAAATAGAGATGTGTGTGATGTGATGGAGATGGGACCGGTATGGATTTGCTGATGTGGATGGGTGTTTTTGATGTGATGGATGGTGGATGGATGATGATGCATAAATGGCGGGTTTAATGGTGTGTTTGATGATTGAAATCCGCCATTTTCATGAAACACACCATTTTGAAATACACCAGTTAGGGGGTATGTGTATTTCAGAAACCCGCCATTAAAAATGGCGGGTTTTGTCAAAAAAAATGGCGGGTTTTGTCAAAAAAAATGGCGGGTTTCTAATGGCGGGTTTTTTAACTTTGATACGCCCTATTGGAACTTGATTCTTGGTTTGAATCACCCCAAAGTTTCACCAGCACCATTTTAGGCACCCATGATTAACACCATTTCCTGGAAAATGTTGGCCTCCTGGATGCTAAGACCCTGGCTATCCTTTAGCTACCAGAGGTGATAGAATAAATAAGTAATATATTATTCAATAATTGCAGCAAAAATCTGTAAAATATTTGGATAAAGCTATTGCAAGGTTGATTGGTTTGGTTATGGTTTAATATTATAAATCAAGATTAATGAATTGATTATTAAATAAATTGATAGAGGGTCCACAATAATATTGGGGATCTTTAACATCTATCTTCAGGGAATTCAGTATGAAAACAAACATACCTGGTTACTTTGGAACCTTTAATTTATATTCTTAAAGGAGATATTGCCCAAAGATAATATATATATAAAATATATGGTAGTGTGAAAGGGCCTTGGAGCCAAGCTGCCACAACAGAAAAAGGATAATAAGACTCACTGGTATATTATTAAATCCTTTAGGTAACTGTTTGGGATGTGCACTGATGGGTTAAACCTATTACTGGGGTTAAAAAGGTTGTTCAGCAGTTCAAATTGATAAAAAGGGTTGGGGATGGATATTATTAATCAGAATAAAGCCATAAATCACTTACTTCTCTCTTATATATATTTGATTACCTTGGCATGGTTTCTGGATGTAAATATAACTGGGTCTCTGGGTATCAACAACCTCAAAAAGGGGCCTTTATTTATATCTTTTTGAGTCCAATTTCTGTCCCTCTGAGGGCTATGGGGGCCCAAGGGGACGGGTTCTAAGGCTAGCAGGGAAACCAGTGCTGACCCTGCATGTACTCTAGGTGCTGTAGCCTGGGTGGGAGCTGGATCAGTCCGGATCTGGAGCTATTTCCAATAATACTTTAATAATTTGTTTGGAAAAAGCGCCTAGTTGGTCATATGATCTTCCTTTAGTCATGTATGTCATAAGAATTTAATAAACTCAATTAAATATTATAAATTTTGGATATTCTACAAACAGTTTGATGTCATATAGTTCCTGGTTATGTCACTCTAAGTGTAAGTTCTGGTCCTTTGAAGTTGTTAACATCAATTTTTGAGATTGGTGTTGGTTTATTTGAATAATTTACTAAAAATGATTACTTGGAACTTAGATGTAATATATTTGTTTTTTTAGATTAAAGGAAACCCTAAGGACATGAAGATGTCTTTAAACTTTCATGAAGATCATGGGGAGTAGTTTATTAGACTCTTCCAATTTCTTGATGGTTATTTTCAAAGCTCAATGATTTTTAGTAAAATAACTTATTGAAAAGAAGTTCCTGTGGGAACTTTGGTAATATTTTTACATATATGGGTTCATAAGATCTTCAAAAACAATTTGGTGGCCTGAAGTTTTTTGTTTATGTCAAGATAGAATAGGTATGCAAGCCTCCAAAGTTTTTAACAGTCTTTTTCAAAATTTTATGTATTTATTTATATAATTTAGTTAAATATGTAAACTCATCTTTTTATGTATTTTTAATTAATTTATCTACTTATTTATTCACTTTATACGCATGGAGATATTTATTACATACCCTGGATCTATCAGTATGGGTAGTAGCCCATCTGATTGGTACCTTGACAGCGGTTTCTCATCATGTTTTGATGGTTGTTGCGCCTGTTGCTTTGCATCTACCCGCAATTGCGCATTGGTCACCTGCCTGGGGCTGCGCACCCGCTTGTCAGCCGTCGATCTCACGCAGGCTTATACTCTGGCATCTATTGCGCAAGTGTGTAGCTTTTGCAGCTGCGCGCGGGAGTGTTGACAAAATGCTTTTTTGTCAATAACTCCCAAAATATACAGAATTATCTAATTCTGACTGAATTTTAGCTATGAAACCTAACCCTGAGTTGTCATGTGAAACAAATAAAGTGGCAACATGTGGACTGGTGGCGCTGTGGGATACAATTTCACTATTATTTGATTTAAGATGGGTAAGGAGTAGGAATTGGAAGGTAGGGTTGCTGAGTGACCCTACCTAAAATAGGGTGAGGAATCTAAATTTTCAACAAAATTCTGGATATTCATACTCTTTAATTATTTTTTATTAATTTGAATTAATTTTCTTGTTTTTGGTGCTTTGTCAGCTAGCTCTGACTTAGTAGAAAGCTGATAGAAAACTTCTTGTTTTAGAACTTGACACTATCCCAGTGTTTAGTATTTCCTTCTGTTACACTCATATTAAATAAATTTAAACCTAAATGTTATTTTTGTGATTATTGATTTTTCTTTCAAAAAATCTATCTATTAATTTTCATCTTTTTCCTTCTCCTAATCAGATCCTTCATTATATGATAATATTTTTTTTCCCTTGTAGCTAAGAGGATGAGTTATGTCCTTGAAATTTGTTTATTTTAAAATAGAAAAAATTAGATATTGCTGATTGAAAATCTGAATTGCATTTCTAGATTTTTGATTTTTCCAATTTCAACATAGACAGAAATTTCTTAAATCTCAAATTACTTCCTTCCTTTTCATTTTTGGTGAAGGTACGGAAATATTTTCTAGACGTGATCCATGGAGTTTTTGAAGGTCTCTAGAAACTGGTGGGTAAGTCTCAAGACATGGTTTCAGAGTATTAGATCAAAGAATTTATCCCTCTTAGCGCCTTAAAGCTATGGTTTTCCAATTCAGATCTCATATAAAATGTTGGGAAACTCCCAGTTTAGATTAGTAAAGTTTAATCATACTCAAGGCTGGCCTAAGTCTTAATTCAGAAAGGTCATCTTATTGATTTCATAGAATCTAAAGATGATATAACAGTATCCGCAATTTTTGTGGGTAACTTTTTGATAGGTAAGCCCTTGTTAGCCAAAAAAAATTGTAAGTGAGGCCCTTTACAGAGCGCAGCCTCCAATTGCACTTGGCAAAGTGTCTTGCCACCTACCTAAAGAGCCGGGTTGTCTAGCCATGCACAATCCAAGCTCCATGTCATCAACTCATCATCAACTCCAAGATCCAACAATCTGAAGCAAACTTCCACCTTCTCCAACATCCAACACCATGATTATCCCAACCCTCTGCAAGTACTTCCCCATCCACATCCAACCATCATTCAGCCATCAAAAATGGATTCTTGAACTTGAGATCAAGCTCCAAAAAGCCAATCTGAAAGCAAAAAGAAAACACCAAAGAGCTAGAATTGAGCATCAAAGGGTGGAAGGCCATCTAAACCTAATGAAAGATTATTTTGAAAAAAATGTAAGATTCACCAAATCAATGTTTGAAAGGAGGTTTAGGATGAGCAAGTCAATGTTTGAGTGCTTGATGAATGACTTGGGAGCCCATAGAAACTACTGGATTCAAAGAATAGTTTGATTTTTCTCTTTTTTTTGTTTTTCTTCTATTTATATCAATTTTTTGGGTTTCTTTTGAATTGAAAAAAATACTGATTTAAAATCCTTTTTGTCTTTTCTTTTTGAAATTTTCTTTTTAATGTAGGATTGCTGTGGCCAAGTTGGCCTTTCCCCTCATCAAAAACTCACCAGTACAATTTTCCAACTAGCATATGGTCTCCCAGCTGATGCAAAAGATGAATATGTGCAAATTGGAGAGATTACAGCTCTTGAAACCCTGATGATATTTGTGAATGATGTTGTAGATATCTATGAAAAAGAATACCTCTGTGCTCCAAAAGATGATGAACTCAAGGTCATTATAAAAGAATATGAGGATTGTGGTTTTCCTGGCTGTTGTGGAAGTATTGATGGAATGCACTGGGCATGGAAAAATTGTCTTAAAGCTTGGGCTGTTCAATATCAAGGAAAAGAAGGTGTCCCCACTATGGTTTTGGAAGCAGTAGCATCTCTCAACTTGCGCATCTGGCATTGCTTTTTTGGATCTCCTGGAACTCATAACAATATCAATGTATTTCAAAATAGCCACATCTTTGATCACTTTCTAGATGGTATGTTTTAGGTTTTTTTTTTTTTTTTTTTTTTTTTTTTTTTTAGAATTACTACATGTTTTCCTTTGGGGGTATTTGCTGACTTTAATTTAATTATATATTTTTTTCATTTATAGGTTCAGCTTCCAATGTGACTTCTGAGGTGAACAACAACCAATATTCCTATGGTTACTATTCAGCAGATGGAATATACCCCAATTGGCCAGTTTTTGTCAAGTCATATAAATTAACTCAAGATGATGCCACCAAACATTTCAACTCCCTCCAAGAAGGTTTAAGGAAGGACATATAACATGCATTTGGAGTTTTTCAGAGTAGGTTTGATATTCTAACTCAACCCAGTAGATTATGGTTTAGGCAAGACATCATCCAAGTTATGAAATGCTGTATAATTCTCCATAACATGATTGTAGAGAAGAGGTTGCCATGTGATCCTTTTCTAAATAACATTCCTAACATTTCCCATAATAATTCCAACATCATTATCACACAAAACCTTTGTGATCCTAATTTATTTCATTCATTTCATACCTTAGACAAAAATCTTATAACCTTCATGATTCTACACTCCATTTTAAGCTTATGAATGATTTGAAAATTCACAATTGGATGAGAAGAGGGCTCTCAAATCCAACTTAGAATTATTCTTTATTTAATTGTTTGGAAAAAAATTGCAAGAAGTTTTTTTGTCTTATTTCAATCTCTCAGATATTGAATCAATCTACTTTACAATATTTCAGAAAATAAAAAACAATTTTTTTCCCAAGCGTTTAAGGTTTTTTCAACGCAATATCAAAAGCAGAAAAAAAGGAATATTTTCAAAATGGGCCCTCTTCAAGTTGCGCTTTCACTTTCTTTTTGAGAATCCTCAAAATTTCCTTTCTCTCATTGTCAGGGCAGCTTGATTCAGCCTGCAGAATAAACAACAAATGCCCCAGCAATACCTTCATGTCTGCCTTTTTTGCTTCCAACCTAAAAAATTGCTCTGCCAAGTTGTTTTGTCTTGCTGCAATTTTGTTCTGTTGGTCACCAATGTTATTTCTGGCCATGAGGAACCCAAGCATTGAAGGTTTGCTTCTGGCTTTGGAATTGGTTTCTGAAGGCAATTGCTTCCGTTTTGAGGCCTTCACTCCGGGAGGTTGGATAGCAATGGTGAGGATGGGACACCAACACTGGGTGTCCCAGGGCGGTTGCTGCTGTGAGAAGAGAATTTGCCAATCCATTTTGGGTGATTTCACAGTATCTCCCACGCTGATTCGACCTTAAAGGATTGGCCCTTGGTTTGCTGGAAATAAAGTTCTTTGGCCTTTTGCATCCAATCCATAGGACTGGAGCCACTTGGAAATGAGTGTTCAATTGTTTGGTAGATTGCTGAGAACTTGAGCATTGCAGTGTTCAAGTTTTCCTATCTATTTCAAATTAAAAAAAGAAGGTAAAAATGAGAAATTGGATACGGAATAATTTGAAAAGAAAAAATAAAAACCTGGTTTGTATGCATTCCCAGTTGCAATAGGTGGTTTTGCTGTGTTGGTTGAAGTCCTCTTTGACTTGTTTGAAAAACTGCATCCCAAATTGATTGGTTGCAATTTTGGGGTCCTTGCTGATGTGGATCCATGATTGCGCCAGCTGTTCCTCTTCTTGAGCGGTCCAGTTTGGTGCCTGTTTCTTCTTGGAGCCTTCTGTTTTGTGAGAAGATGGTGATGGAGGAGACAAAAATCTTTCAAAGTCAAGGGTGACTGGGGGGGAAGTCATTGGATGATTGTTCTTGATTGAGGGAGGGATATGGGAGAGGGGATGGGGATGACAGCCAATCAAGTGAGTTATATGGGAGGGGGCAAGGGGATGATTTCCAATCAAGGGAGGGATATGGGAGGGGGGGATGGGGATGGATATGGGATGAGGGACGGGGATGGTAGATGGGATGGAGGGTAGGACAATGGGGAGTGGATGTACGAAGGGGAAGGAAGAAAAAACGGGGATATCAAAATGTACATACTTTCTATCCCAAGTAAATCCTACCAAAGGTTGCGTAAATCCCACCGAAGGTCCCGCTTAGCGAGCTCCATAACTTTTTATAACTTTGTCGATTTGGGGTTGGAGTTATGGAGCTCGCTTGTAAGCGAGGGTCTATTTTTGCCACGGCTGGGGACCCCACTCGGGCTTAACGAGCACGATTGCAGATGCTCTAAGTGGCAAAACCTGTCTAAATCTTCTCCAATGGGGCATTCTGGGATTCTAGTTCCCGTAAAAGTATACACGCCTTGTCTCCTTGAATCAATAATGACATCTTTGATATTTGCCTCTGCAGCCGAGAAAGGCGTCATTCTTCTCGTCCTTCATGGGTTGAACATCCCTACGTTGGGTGATGGACTCCGGACTCTTAGATTGGAGCCCGCTTGATCTCTGGAAATGTTAACGTGAGGTGAAGTTGCCATCAAAGCTGCGTATGATCTCTTTCGCAGAAGTTGAGCATATGGAACCAACTAACGGTGACTGAATCCTGGGGATCTTGCTAGGATTTTTGGCGCTGGTTTCTACACCCACTAGTAGTTGATAATTTACATAGAGGGTGGTCATCAGCTCGTGGTTACGATGATTGCAAACTGGGCTGAGAAATAGACAAATTAGTTGGTGTTCTCCAGCTCAAACGCTGGGATTGAATATTCAAACGAAGCACAGACTTGGGTCTCATGAAGTCTTTCTTGATAGCTGAGTCTCCTGCTGATGCTGGCCATGATCACATTGTAGATTGTTGAGCTTCTTGTCACCGTGTGGTTTTTAAACTGGTGGATGGGAGCAGGACCAAGCAATGTTTTTCCAATCATTTGGTGAGTGTATTTATGTAATACTTATGTATGTATGTACATATGTACTGCCGAGTTGCATCCAGATGACCGACTGACACGAGCGGTGAAAGCCAGGAGACATACTGGTCGACATGCTGCGTGTCTTGTTCTCTTTAAACTCGATTTCACTCGAATGCCCGAGCATCGACAAACCATCCTCGTGACCGATTCGCAATGGGTAAGTCTTCATCGCATCACTTTTCTCCAGCCGCTCTTATCCCTTCTCTTGCGTCCATGCCAGCTCTCCGATTGACCTCATCCTTCATCGCATGTTCCAGGCTAGAACGAGAGACCCATCGTGATGGACGTGATGACACCGAATCAACAAATCCCTCCGGTCGATCTGAACTGATTCTTCACCCTGCTCGTCATCAAGTAATCAGCTACCTGCATCTCACCTTTAGCCTTCTTCAGATTTGCGTCGTACCCACAGCATTGGGTTATAGCATGGCCCCCTTTAGTCTCCCATCCTTCGTCCCTTCCAACCTTCAACATAGCCTCTTGTCGTATCTGGTTCGTCGATTCCTTGGCCCTCTGCTCAAAAATGGAGCCCAATCACTTGATCAGCAGCTGTCCACACCCAAGCACCCTGGAATCTTCTTGCTGAGGAATGTTCGAATCGACCCACAGGTGTGCCAAAGTCGATTTGTCTTGATCAAATCTGCCTGCCCGTCAAACCAATCCCTTGGTTTTTGCTTTTACAAAACACAAAACTTGCGACTCCCATTCGCTTTTTTCGCTCAATCTGTCTAGGCCCTCGAGGTCTATTTATCCGACTCCGCCTCGCCGTTCATCATCGACGCAGTTTCAGTCTCCGAGTTATCACTCGAGATCAATTGGCCATCCTGGTCTCTTTCCCTGCAGGGCTATGTTCCCGACGTCAAGATTACCCTTCGGGATATCCAAGTCACTCTTGGTCTTTCCGACAGCCAATCAAATCCTCTTCAGCATGAATCTCAATCGCTCCAAAACATCAACTTGGATGAAAATTTGGCCAATATTGCTAATGATTTTGTGCGCGAGGAATGGTTGGACTCATCTCTGGATGAGCCCATCGAGCAGGATTTCCCTGGTGCATTCACCACCAAGCCTAACGCGGCGATAAGCTCATCTGGCGATGAAGATCGTCGTGGATTCTTTGCCGGATTGGTGCAAAAAATTCTGTCGAAATTCAACTTTGAATTTGAAGGCCTGACCATCGTATTCAATCTTGATCTTCTTCAAGTCCTCCTTTCGATTGAGAATGGCCTGAGTCTAGCTATTGCGTCGGAAGATGGTCAACAATCCAGCGGTCTTTCTCGCGAAATTCGAATAGCATGTCCCGTTGTGTATCTTCATCATGCATTTGATCAAGCTGATGCGGTTTCCTCTCCCAGCTGCTCATCGAACGAGTCATTAAATTCTGAGCATGATATGTTGATGTCTCAAGCAATCGTTGATCTGCGGGGCCCTTCCCTGTATGCCTCGGCCGTGGAAGTTCTACCTCCAAACGATCAACACGTCTCACACGAAAAGCCTATAAATTCCATCGAGTCCATCATCAAGCCTGAAAACGTCTTGTTACAATTTACTGGTATACCCACTAGTCCTTCGACGCAGTTTGCTCGAAAAGATTTTTCACCTGACCAGAAAGTCTCTTCTCAGGATTTCAAAGCTTCTTCTGAAGCAGAAAAGGTCCCTCAAGCTGAAAATGTTACTTCGCAAGACAGGGTACCACCGCTTCTGGATCCACGCAATTCACTCAGATTCCTTTTTTGGGTTCCTAATGCTTTATCGTCTGAGGTTGGCTCGGAAGACCGATCAGCTCCACGTCCATTTGATTCCATCGTGGCTCCAGACCTAAAAACAACGACGCCATTAGGTGTTCGGCGTCCTCAACTCAATATTCAAATTTATCTTCCAACCCTCAATATCTCCGTTCGGTTGCCTCGTCATCATGTAGCTTTGACTAAGCTCTTCTCGACATTACTCCCATTGATGCGCTCGACTCCAAGTTGTCCTGAATCCAATTTAACTGGTTCATCCTCAGACCAGATTCCTTCATCAGCTATTCATACGACTTTGACGTTGCATTCTCTTGATTTCACCGTGTATTTTCCTTACCCTTACCCCAAATCAAGCTATCACAACGATATGCCTCTTTCCTCTCTCGGCATTACAGTGCATCAAGTAAAACTAACCTATGACACCCTACCGACTGTCGGAGTTCATGAAAACCCTCCGACTCCAATGGGGTCTGAGCTTACGATTCAACTTGACCAAATCCACGGTACATGGGTTGTATCGTCTGCCAAGCCGTCCACCCTCATGAAGTCTACTTTTCTTGTAGTCCCTGCGCGTGAGGATCCTAGTCCCGCGGTGTCTATTTGGCGCAGAGCCGATATGTCTCAACTTGTATTTAGCCCTATTTGGCTAAATATCAACCTTGAATTTGTCACGGTTTTAATACCTCTTATGGAAGTTGCGCAGTCCACTTTCAGTATTCCCGAAACAAATCCATGCTCTACTACTCGAGAAACCATCAGTCCAGTCAATCCAAGAGTTGGCGTTACAGACGACAAGTCATCGAATGATGAAGCGATGGACAATCCCAAGTTTAGAGGAAAATGTACTACAACTGTCTCGATTCCCTGTCTGTATGTCGACATCCAGCCCCCCAGACAACAAAAAATCCAGTCCCAAGATCGCCGCCAACCAAACTTGATCTTGGGGTCGGTGGTGAAGACGTTAAAGGTTATCACATCACAGAATCAAATTAGTTGTACCCTCTTTGAAGCGGCTATAGGATTTCGTGTCCGCAACGACAGTGAAGGCCTTCTTCAAGCGCCTCTATCTCCTTTTCTCGGCGTGGCGCACTCCATTCTTCCTGCTTCCACAACTCATCACGATCGCTATCCGGGTCTTCGTCTTACGCACAAGTATGCCGATCCAAGCCCGGTTCAATCAGACAAGTCGCAGCAATGTCCCAAATCGACAAATATCAAGCTTGAAACGGTAACGATTGATCTAACAAAGGATCAATTTGACCGGCTTCAATACTGGTTGGATGACGTAGGACAATGGAGTAATAATTTGCTTGTTGATTTGCCTCGGTCCGAGGATCCTATCAAACACCGCTCATCGGGGCATGCTACCCTCCTCCCGCCGCCACGATCGACAAAAACGCCCATTGAGAATCAGAGCAAGCAAAAAGGTGATAATGAAGCAACCTCTGCACCCGAACCCTCGACCTTACTCGGAAGCTTGACAGTGTCGCAATTGGCCGTCACTCTCCGCTTATCGGTTCCTGGCCATGATTCGAATCAGACACCAGTCAAATTAGTGCTTCAGATGCAAAATTTCTCACTACATCACATTCGGCCTACCTCTCCAGGTCCAATTGATAGTGAACTTCAGTTAAAAATACAAACTTGTCTCGCCTTTTTACACCAACCAAATTCCCAAACTTTACCCCTAATTCAAGCTCTCAGAAGGAATGAATCCAAGTCCTTGGTTTGTTTATGACTCTTACCTCAATATTTTACGATTGATCAAAAGCATTTTTTTTAATCGAGTTGCCTTGATGACCTTATATTCCTTTCCAATTTTTTTTTGTCCCACAAAACCCTACGAAACCGGGTTAGGTTTTGCCAGCTGTCTCCGCCAGTTTCCGCACTGCTCAATCTCAATCAACGTCACCTGAGAATAAAACGATTTCAATTGGTGTTGAGGTTAATGATACAACCTTACGTCTGGGGCCTAACTGTGTTTGGGTATCTGAACTATTCAAGTTTCTGAAAGCCCCCGCTGGAGTCAGTCGCGAATTTAACGGTCTAAGCTTATCAATCAGCAATGTTTTGCTTTGTGATTTACATGAATCGAATCGACTCTCTCCCATAGGTTTTTGCAGCCGTTGGACCTGAATACGCAACTCGAGTCACATTTTTGTTTGTCGGTTGCGCAATCCAATTGGTTTCACCGCCATCCTCGGCTCTGAGCAATCTTAGCAACTCGCCTCCCCCGACAAATGATTCAAGCTCATCAGGTTTTGTCGTTGAAGTTCTTTCAAACCATACTCAGCTGCAGGTTTGCCTGGACCCCTTAACCACATCAGTTTCACCACGTCTTGATGGGTCCATTTCAATTCTATTGGCTGAATATCCCAATCCATCTTTTCTAAGATCCGAAACGGTATTTTCTCTCTCTTTTTTTTGAAGTATGGAGGGGTACAGGATTGCTATCCTGCTACTTCCTCGGCAATCTGTTTGCGGAGCGTGGAGTTGATATTTTTTTTCCTTTCAGATATCTTTTGCCCAAATAGCCTCTATAAACGATATGCACGTTTCGGCCTTGTACTCCTGGGCACCGGAGCAGCCCCCTTGCCGAGTTGAGTTCATCCATTGAAGGCCCCAGGAAACACAATAAGCGTCTCCCATGCATACGAAATCTGATTTTTTTTTCTCCCCGCTGTATTTCGAGCAGCTCACTTTACATCAAGGCAAACTCACCATCTCATTTTGTGCAGACTCGGCTGATAGTTTCGCAGAGGCCATTACAAGGCTCTCGGAAATTCCATTTCAAGCTAAGGAGGAATTGTGAGTAACTTCTTGTTTTTTTTTTTTTTTTCATTTTGCCTTCGGCGAATCCATGATTTACGTCCATGTAATTCCAATCATCCGATAACAATGGTGTCAGGACGGTGAATGAAGCCGGTTCTTTGTCGACCAAAGAAGCTATGGATGATCCAATCGTTGAATCAGTCATGTTAAGTGAGTTAGCAGCAGGACATAGAATCGGTCCGAGTCAAGCGCTGTTCCATGCACTCGATCTGAGATGCTTTCATTCAATCAATTTTTTAATTTGAACTTTCTTCGTCGCAGGGTCCGCTATGAAGGAGTCCTCGTCTTCTTCCAGGTCCATCCTAATTCAAAGAAGTGAAGATCTTGCAGAGGAAGACTACCCGACGGATGTTGCTTATATTCATGACAATGTCCTTCCCTCTCGTCGCTCTGAGCAACCAGTCGAGCCGAAATCACTTGCTACTATCCGCCCGCTTGTGGATGGAGGTTTGAGCATCATCGATGATTTCTTGTTGAACAAGAAACCGCCCTCCACGGTGTCGCACCAGTAGGCCACTCCCCATGCTGGTTTCCTCACGGTTTCGTCCCACGATGTTGATGTTCTTATTATTTAGGACAACGGAGGCTGAGGTCAAAGTTGAAAACCTCGATGTATTGATCAAATTTCATGATGGATACGACTGGGATTCCACGCGTCAAGCAATTCAAGACGCTCGCAAAACCGTGCGCAAAAGGCTTCAGAAGATTCGCCAGCTCTTAGCGACCGGCAATCCCGTCGATGCTAGATCCATGGAAGAGGATCTGTTGCCCACAACTTTGTTCGAATCGCTGCATCTTGGGTTGAATCCTCCTCCTCATGACCTTAGCGCGGCTCAACTCCTCAAGGTCATTGATAATGAACTGGGAAAAGGTATCACTGATTCACCAGCTGAAGACGTCGAAAGCATGACCGGAAGTTGGCAGTCATTAGCGCCGCAATCTACCAAAGATCAGTCAGGTGCTCGCGGCACATCCTCCCTAGCGAAGCATCGTCACTTGAACAGATCAACCAAAGCCATGCTTAAAGTCGTCCTAAGCCGATTGCAGGGTTCCTTTCGAAAATTTAAGCCCGACCAACAACATCAGGGAATGAAACTCAATCCTGAAGGCGGTGATTTCAGATTGAATAGTCTTCAACTTAAGTGTGACTCCTTGACGATCATTGATAATGTTCCAACATCTACCTGGAAGAAATTTTTAACTGAGCTTCGACCCAGTGAAGGTGGCATGCTGAGACCGACGGGTGCGCCAATGTTGAGGTTTAAGTTCGATGCCAATTCATCGGCTACAACATCTAGACTTAAGGAAGCTACTATCAAAGTAAAGATATCACCTCTCAGATTATATGTCGATCAGGACGCAGTAGACTTTCTGAAAGGGTTTTTTGCATTCCGAAAAAGTCCTTTGCAATCACCGCCGAATCCAGCTGCCGATCCCAACGGGGCGGCTAGGGAAGAAATGTTTTTTCGTTCGTGATTTCAGATCCATTTCGTTTTTCTTAAGATTAGACTGATTCTAAACAGAAGCATTGGGAATTTAATCGATATCGCATGGGTCACAGAGCGAGTAGAAATTTTACCGATTCGAATTAAACTAGACTATAAACCCAAACGAGTAAATTACATGGCCCTGAAAGAAGGTAAAACGATTGAATTGATGAACTTTTTCCACTTTGAAGGATCAGATATGGTTTTAAGACACGTGACTCTTACCGGAGTGAGTCAATTCATACGTTTTCTAAACCTTGGTCTACCGTGGAACACCAGATAGAAAATGTTGAGCACATAGCAAGATAGTGTCTGACTTGATTGAAAAAACGAAGGTCTCCCGCGCTAGTAAGATAGGCGAATTACTACAAGAAATATGGACTCCGGATGTAAAAGCGAACCAACTGGCGGACGTGATATCGGGGATCTCACCTGTGAGGTCGGTTGTGAATTTAGGGACTGGTATCGCCGATCTAGTTCTTCTACCGATCGAAGAGATCAAGAAAAAGGATGGTAGATTGAGCCGAGGCATACAAAAAGGTACCAACTCGTTTGCTAAAAATACGACCTTGGAGGTTATCAAGTTAGGAGCCAAGCTAGCCATCGGAACTCAAGTGATCTTAGAGAAGGCAGAATCGATCTTAGGTGCTAAGCTGAATCAAGAAATTCGAGTCGAGGCGATCGATCATCGCAGTAATGATCTTCATCATGAAGTCATCGTAGATTCAATCGATAATGACGACGATTCAATCATGAATGTTCAGCGTACTCTTAGTCGAGTCAAGTTGAGTTCATCTCCTGATCTCGTCGACTCCAACGATCATCATGATCGTATCAGCAAATACGCCGTCCAGCCTCGGAATTTGAAGGTAGGTGCGCAATTGGCTTATCAAGATTTAAGGGAGAACTTCAGATCGACCGCCCAAACGATCTTGGCAGTTCCATTGGAAGTTTTCAACGAGGTAATCCCTGTTTTTCCTATTCTTACCTTTATCTTTTATTTATCTATTTATTTGAAAGATATAACCATCCTCTCGCCTTGGTTCGTATGTTGGAATCTTAACTATACATCGAAAAGAAGACGGAATGAATCGCTAAATAACCCCCCCCCTTGATTCATCTACAGGGATCCGGACAAGCGGTTGTCAAAGCGATCCCGATTGCATTTTTACATCCCATGGTGGGAGCTACGGGAGCGATCAGTAAGACATTACTGGGATTACAAAATTCGATCGATCCTACTTCGTCCTCATCTAACCTGCAAGATAAATACAAAGGAACTTCCTCCTGATCCAGGCCTTGACCCGATCGACACCAACCTACATAGATCGTGGTGACCATGTAAACCCCGAGATGACTATTTTCTTCTTCTTTTTCAGGTGTATCCACGTTGTAATCTTCAGTTTGGGTCCTTTCCAAACCAGATGTTCCCCTCCTTTTTTTTAAAAAAAAAAAAAAAGAAAAACTTCTCATCCAGCTTCCTACAGCCTCTGATGGAAAGCATGTTATCCATTCTCATTTCCTCTCTCTCTCTCTCTCTCTCTCTCTCGTCCTGGTTCATACTGCCTCCTGATGTCGATCAAAAAAAATCTTCCTTGAGATGATGGGGATTTTCACCTCAAACTTGAACAAGATCAAATACTGTCATCTGTATTCCAATGTATTTTTTTTTTCACTGTAATACTATTTTTTTTTTTTGATTTGGGTGTGGAAGCCATGAGATTGATGATAAGAAATAAAACAATCTCAGAATATATATATACATATATATATGTGAAACAAACCAATAAAAATTAAATATCAAAAGAATTGAGAGAGGTTAAATTGAAAGGAATTCAGTTGGATAATAAAGGATTTTGCTGATAGTTTTCCTAGTTTTCATTAATAAGGCAGGATGTTTGCCAGAGTTTTATTCAGAAATATGTCCAGGTTGGGGGTTTGTGAAAAGATGTAAATCCAGACATCTTCCATGAATATGGTGGCCTTGAAGAGTGGATTTTGATCTATATAATAAATGATGATTCTCCTTATCTGAAGAAAATATTAAATATTTTCTCCCAAACTGAAATCCACTTCCCTCATTAAAATATGATTGTACTTTAAATTTTGAAATTGTGTCCCATTTCAAATTTTTCATTCTCTTGTTATACCTCTATACAGAAGCATCAAAATATATACTAACATCTTAATTTTGAGCTTGTGGAGGGTCTTAAAGCTGTGTTCATGCTGGAGATTACTCATCTTGTGAAAGTACCCAAACCTCTTTATATATATAGACAAAAACCATCAACTCAATAAAAAAAAAACACCAATTTTTGTTATTGAAATCTACAGGCTATAATTTTCTTCCAAATAAAATTTCATCCATCAAGAATAGTTTTTTATCTAGTCAAAAAATCATCCAATTATTCCAAAATTAAAAATTACTGATCTTGATTTGATTTGTTATTTTTTTTTAAAAAAAAAAAAAGAAAAAAAATCAATTGTATTGAGTAGATAAATGAAAAGAGTGACCTCTGAATCTCAATCTTGCTTATTTTGAACCCTCCATTGATATCAGATCCTTCACCTCTTGGTAACTCTCAATAAAAAATTGTATTCAAACTTTTAATAAAACTAAATAAAAATATGTTAATCAAAACCATTTAATCCTCCAAGAATTTCTTCCCTTGTATTCCCATCTTATTTTATGAATTTGATATTTCAAATAGAATGAATCCTTTTTGATTAAATGTTGTGGTATTTCTCAGAATTTATTGAGAAAAAACTCTGAGATTCCTATTCTTTTTGGACTTCAATAATTTCAGTTCTTGAATTTCAACAATAGGGTGTACCAGATTTAACAAGTCTGCCATTTAAAAAAAAAACACCATTTCTTTTGAACCAAAAAAGTATTTTTAATAGTGGGTTCCTGAAATACACAAATACCTTAACTGTGTTGCATTTCAAAATGCAAGGTTTCATAGAAATGTTGGATTTTAAAATAAAATCCACCATTTATGCATCATCATTCATCCATCATCTATGGAATGCAAAACACTCATCCACCCCTCCAAATAATCTATTTCAAAACCAAAATCCTCACACCATCACACCATAAAACTCATCAAGTAAAATCACATGCATCAATAACACACATACCTCATCACTTTAAATTACACACAGCATCAAAAATCATAGAGCACTTAAATATCAGCATGTCTTAACCAACCTCCAGACAGCTGTGGAAAATGGAATCAAGCTGGTTGAACTTTTGTTACTATTTGATTCTGATTCAGACCCAAATTTGAAATTAAACTGGTTATTCTTGGATTCTCTATTGGAAAGGAAATCCTTAATCCCTCAAATCCAGAAATTTGACCATCCTACATATAAAAGAAAAATTCTTCATCTCCTCCCTGGCTTAAGCTTCCCAAAACTGTTTTGAAATTCATTTGTATCATTCATAAAACTTTTGGAGATGATTGAGAGCCATTTTGCCTTCCAGAACATATTTCAAAATTCCAAAGAAAATCATTACATCAAACTTTCAGTTGCTCTTTTTCAATCGAACTCAAATGGGAATGCAGCAGATATTCACCACTTTGAAAATCTTTTCTCAATTTTTTAAGGAGAATTCAACTCAATTAACCAAAGGTTCATCACTGCTCTCCTAGTATTTTTATTCTTGTCCCTTTTCTGGTAAAAAAAAGAAAGAGAGCATGGAGATATAAAAAATGATGGGGACTGAGGGATTTACAGGTTGTATTGGTTTTTTTGATGGATCCAAAATTCCCTTGATTCAAAAACCCAAACTTGATCCAAAACACTATTTTGATTGGAAGAAAAGCCAATCCATTCTTTCATTCTCAGATTTGTTTTATGGGAAACTGAAAAACCATCCTTCCTTTGTCAAATTAGATTACATTTTTCACTTCCACTAGTTTTTGATAAAAAAATGTTCATTTCCCACCATGCTGGCCTTCCAGGTTTTTTTCATGATTCATATCTCTTCAATTGGATGAAAATTTATCACTAAAATCAGAACTAATTTTCTGAAGATAAATATATTCTGGTAAAATATGCCTATTCCAATGTTAAAAATCTTGTTACAGAATACCAAAATGTTTCTTCTGATGATCAAGAAAAAACCAATTTCAACTATCATCTAGCATAATAATTAATCTGAATTGAACACTATAGAATTACTGAAAGCAAGATGGGCTGCCTTCAGAGAAATGTTGAATCAGCTCCAAAATTCTGACTGAATAATCATACTTATCAACTGGATTTTCTTCTGTGTTTTTCTGCATAGATTATCTGCTGACAAAAAAGATGAATGGGAAAAAATATTTGAAGATGAAATCCTGGCATCTCATCAAGCCATTACTGTCTCATACTTTCCTTCATTTTTTGAAATGTGAGAATGGATTCTTCCTCTCACTCTTGATTGATTTGAATCATTATTTATCTTTTGAGCCTTGGTCAAAAATAAAATAAAATAAAAGAAAATGCCAAAAATTTTAACCTAGATTGTTTTTTTTAGTTACCCTCCAACTCAGTACTTCCTCCTCTGCCCCACCACCCAGCATCAACCACCCTCAAAAACTCATCAAACAAAAAAAAATTGCCTGATACCCCATCCACCTCAACTTGACCCCATCACCTCAATTCAGGAACATACTACCCAGGATCCATCTAAATCACCTTCCCTGCCACCAGCTTAACCCTTCACCTGCCCCACCACCATCTCAAACCCTCACCTGCCCCACCAAATAGTTACCCCCAGGCCCACCATCACAGACCCACCAGGCCCCCAAAACTCTCATTCCCACCAACCTCTCTGCCCTCCCTCCTTCTACAAGTTGCAAAGAAATCATGATTTTTGATAGCAAGTTTCTTTGATTTTTCTTGCTAAAATCTTGCCCCCTCCCCCCCTTTTAAGCTTCTCCAGGCCCGCCAAAGGACCCAAAAGGTCCTCAGGACTCTCATTTTAGCTTGGAATCTCCTCTCTGCCCCCATGCTCCCCTCCTCCATTAATAATGAAGAAATTATGATTTTCAATTTCAAGTTGCTTTACTCTTGCTGTCTAACAATCCCTCCCTTTTAGTTTGCCCCAGGGTCATCACAGGACCCAAAAACCCCCCAGGACTCTCATTTATGTCTTTCTGAGTTGTAACCTGTCTCTGGGATTTCTTCTGTGAAAAAAATTCAATTGGAAAGGTTTGCTTTCCATCTAATCCACTATACTACTTGCCTTTAACCTGTGAAAAAAAATTTGGCCCTATTTCTGGGATGATGTAGGATGATGGATGGAGAAAATCAAGTAATCAAGAAGCTTCTGAATTCTAGTTATTTTTTTTTCAGAAAAAAAAACTTCAAAAGGCTATAAGGAGAATTGGATTCTGACCTGGAGTTGAGAAAGAATAAATCATCATGGCTGGACAGTGGATTTCAAAAAAACTAAGAGATTTTTCTCCTACAATTTTTTAACAGTTTCAGAGAAAAATCATTACAAATCAACTTCTTTCTATCAAAAACGTGGAGTATGATATATAATATAGAATTCATTCCTTCTCTTCATTATTAACCTTTTCCATGTTTAATTTAAAAAAAATCCTCCATTAAGATGACACTTCTGATTCCTAGAATTTGTTGTGATGGATTTCCATCAATTGAAAGACTATAGAAGATGAAGGATGCACTCACATTCTAGCTGATGAAGATTTTGATATGATGGGGAAGATTCTTGGCTTTAGAGAATATCAGGTATAAGTTTGATTTAAATGATTTTCCTGGGGTTAAATTAGCTTTTTTAAAATCAAAGTATTCAACTCATCAGAATTTTAGAGGATTATTTCAATCCACAAAGTAGACACAAATAGGCTTCTTGCATCAGATATCCAAAAAAAGGTCACTAGAAGTTCAGAATTATTCTGATAGAACTTCAAATTTATCAAGCATTAGGGGGTATGAAGAACAGTTAAAAATTTCTTGTGAATAGTTGAAGTTTTATTTTGTAGTTGGAAATACAGATCAACATAATCAAAACCCAAGTATTTTAGAAATTAAAATAAATTTCTAAGTCTTGGAGATGTGGATTTTTTTTTCTTGAACTAGATGGTCTTTATTGAGCCTGGATTAATCACTCAATTTTTGGTACCCTCAATTTTTCCACTGAAATTCAAGTTTGCCACTTTCAATCTGGAACCTAACTGGTTTTCATTTAGATAAATTTATAAGTATTGATGCATGCCCAACCCTTATATAAATATTAAATTGACTTAATCAATTCTATTTTTCCCATTATATCATCAAATATTTCAAATTTTGAGTTTCTTCTCTTGTTTTGATGGCTTTTTTGTTTGGTTTGAAAGGACATTGAAGCCTTTCATGCTCCATTCACTGAGTGAAAATATTTCTGAAAATTGCCAATATGTTTGGAGGGTGATCTTGGAGCTTCCATTGGCTGAAGCTTCCAATGTTAAAATGGGGGTGGTGCTTTTTTCCAGAGAGAAGTGATTATTAATCAAGAAAAAGATGAATAAAAATTAGTTAATAAACTGAAATAAACTGATTCAGGGCTGACTGAACAGATTTGGGTATTTGAGGAGTTGGCAGTGAATCCAATCATCTTCTGTTTGGGGGATAAAATCATTTTCTTGATCTAACCTTGGATCTTATTTCTATAAAGAGGAAATTGATGGATCCAAGGAAGGATTCAACAGGATTAAATATGCTGATTGAAATAATATTTTTTTTGAGATATTTGGAGTATCCTCCACATCATCAGATTATGGAAATTCAAGTGGATTTGAGGTTTTTTCATAATTGCAATCACTAGGTTGAGGACTGGAAAAAATCTCTTCAGTATCAATTTACTTGAATATTTGGGAATAGAAATTGGCTAGTGGGAAAATATTAGCCTTATTTACAAATATTTCATCCATTTAAACATAAAAAAAATGTGTCAAGTAAAATTTATCAACCACTGAGGTTATCCAAGGTTTTCTTAGCAGTCAGTTTTGTTCAAAGGAAGGAAATAGAGGGAAAAAACAATGAGGGATGTAGAGCTATTGATTTAATGATGTGGGGATTAGGTTGGAGGTGTATGGAGAAAGTGAAAGATGGTGTTTTTGTTTTTGTGTAGAGAGGATTAGGATATCTCCCCAATGAGTTCAGAGTTGGATCCATGTGGGAGGCAAGGGCTGGATGATTTATTCTCATGTGTGATTGAGGAGTTTTGTACCTTTATATAAATTATCTGAAAAAATTTATTGATTTTCTGGTAACTCTGAAATTCCTGATGTGGAAAAAGTGGGTTTTTTAATTTTTTAATGGTGGGTTTGAAATGGTGGATTTGGGCTGAAAACCACCATTACATAAATGGTGGGTATTCTAACTCTGCTATGACTTAATATGATTTTCATCTATCAAAATCTTCCTCATTTCTTCTTGGTGGATAATTTTTCCTCATATAAAAGTTTAAGAAATAAATTCAAAGATATCCTTCTAATACACATTGTTTTTCTGATTTTGAATATTATTTTTTATTATTATTTTATTTTCATCTTGTGAAACTGGATTCAATATAAACTGAATGAAGAAAAAAATTAGCCAGAAATATTTTAATCTGAATTCTTCTCCCACAAAAGAAGACCAAAATACTGAAAATTCAGATGGAGCATGGAATCAAGGACCAAGGTATTTGATTTTTATTTCTTCTTTCTGAAGAAAGACCATTTCAAGTTTTTAAATCCAATTCCAAATTTAGTGACAATCAATCATGGATAGGTCATTGGGTCACAGTTTTTGATTAATGAAAACAGTGTTAATTTCAAGGATGGACAAGATGATTTAGGAAGGAATTTGGAGAAGCGACTGATGCCAGAGAAGGCTAAAGTCTGAATTAAGGGGTCCAGAGGGGTCCAGATTCAGGAGGGCTTCAGTGAGTGGGCCTGGATGAGAAAGGAAAGAACCCAATGGGTTTTTGTTCAAGATGCAATAAAAGAAGGATTATTTAAAGACAAGATAACAACCAAAATTTGGGCCTTTAAAAACAAGTGATTTTCAATAAGATAAGTAGAAATGGTTGAGAGATAATATGTGACAGTAATTATCACAATATTCATAAGATATTAAAATTATGTGTCAGGATCAGGCAAAAGGTGAATGGGATGGTGGCCAGCAGACTAAAAGTACTGGAAATAAAGTAATAGGGTATCCTAGACAACTACAACTATCAGTACATAGATAAGGTGGTTGTGACAGCTAAAGGTGTCACAAAAATCCATAAATAATGATGATATTGGTTGAGATAGGCTATAAGTAACAAGTTGATAATAATTTACTGAAGTTTTCTGAGAGAGGGAGTTGAGTTGAAAAGATGATAAAACTAAAAAAATAAAAAATGGCTTGATAAAATTCATGAAAAACCAAGCAGGATAAATTTTTTTGAAGAATCTTTGGAAGTTAACCTGCTCTCCCCACACCATAAATTTTGTAGAAATTGTTTTGGGGTGTTTTGAATGCAAATCTAAAAAATAAAACATTTTATTTTGACAAAATGAAATATGAATGGGGAAAAGACTTCCAAAAATAGGGGGCAAAAAGCTGAAACAAATACCAATTATTTTTTCACAATATTTTTGAGGAGAGATAACCAAAAAAGAAATACCAAAATTTTCTCTGGAAGAGGGAGGTTCTAAAAATCTTTTAAAACAACTGCTGCATCACATTTGAAAAAAAGATAAATGAAATTTTGAAATTGAAAATTCTCTTCAAGTCTGGTTCAAAGCCATCCAGGGTGCTTCAAGGCATCCAAGAATACCTCTTTAAAGCCTCGAATTGTGTTTAAAATTAGTTTCCCACCTGAGGAAATTCATTGAATCTGGCTCTGAAAGTTGTGCAATCCCTATCTTGATAATAGGGCGTAGTAGAGTTATGAAAACCCGCCATTTTTTAATGGCTGGTTTCAAATCAAATTGGCCATTTCAAACCCGCCATTAAAAATTAAAAAAAAAACCACTTATTTCACATCAGACGTGTCAGAGTTACCTGGAAATAAGTGGGTTTTTTCAAATAAAGAATTTAAAGGCTTCCACCACCTGTCCTTGTCATCCCCCCCTGGCTTCCAATCTCCTTCAAACTCCAACCTCATTTTAAAAAAATTTGATTCATCGCTCTTCATCTCTTCATCACTATCCTAATCACTTCATCACTCTCATCACTTTATTGCTTTCATCACATCCAGCTAACACTCATTGGATCACTATCCTGATCATTTCATCACTCTCATTCATTTATTTCTTTCATAACAGCCAGCTAACTCTCATTGGATCACTATCCTTATCAATTCATTTCTCTCATCCATTTATTGCTTTCATCAAATCCAGCTAACTCTCATTGGATCACTATCCTCATCACTTCATCAATCTCATCACTTTATTGCTTTCATCACATCCTAACTCTCATTGCTTTATCCCTCTTGTCACTTCATCACTCTCATCTCTTCCATTTGCTTCATCAATCTCATCCTCTCATCACATCATAACTCTCACCACTTAAACACTCTCATAGCCCTTCATCCCTTCATCCCTCCTACTATTTTTAAATGGCCCCTCAGCAATCCTCCCCCCGCAAGTCCACTAAACAATCCAATGGACCAAAGTGAACATCCCCCAGGGACTCAACATCCAACAATCCTCCCCCATAAGATTCCAAAGGCTCAAGTCATATCAAGAGATCTGATCACATCATCCTGGTAAACTGGCTCAAAATTCCGTCCAACTACAATGCTTGCTTTGGATCCAACAATGAAAAATGATTTGGCCAACCTCCCTCCTCTAAGTTCAATGGTTGTCTCCTTTTGGCCAATGAACTCAAGAATCAAACAAAAGTTAGGCTGGATCTATCATCCAAACAGATGAGGGAGCAACTCAAGAATTATCAAGCCAAGTACAAAAAGGCCCACTCCATGTCAATCTCCAATGGCTTTGGTATCACCAACTCTGAAAAAGCCAAGGGAATCAACTTGGTGGTTGATAAGTTGGACTCCATTTGTACTTTTTATATTCAAATGGATGAAATATTTGGAAAGAAGGCCAACATCACCCCTCTAGCTGCTTTTGATTCTCAACAATCCAATTCAGTTGACGCTGAGGACTTGGCTGGGGATGCTCAGCCTAGCAATGGTGATCCAAAAGAAACCTATGAGTGGCCCCCATCCAATGCCAAGGAGGATATTCAAATGCAATCAGCTCCAATCACGTCTACTTCCGCATTGATTGAGGAGTCAAACCCAACCTTGGAACCCTCACCTCCTTCTTTGGATTGCTCTCTTCATGGGGTGGGAGAACTGGAGAACTTGGCCAATGAGGAGGATATCATTCCCATATCACAATTGCCATCAACATCTGCTCAAGTAAGGAACCAAGTTCTTTTATCTTCTGTCCAGTTAATCCTGAATGATTTAGATTCAAAAGAAACAGGCTCATCCATTCCTGAATTGCCAAAAAATCAAGCCAATGGGGCCTCTGACATCCCATTCAAATAAGAGAAATGATGTTCCCACACAAGCCTCCTCTTCAAAGGGAAAGCAAAAGGCCTCCAATTCCATCAAAATCAACCCCAATAGCATTCAAAAGAGGAGAGACACTTCAAATTTTTTGGGCTTTGAGGAGATCATGGAGAAGCAAAATTCAAGTAAGGCCATTGGATTCTCCTTGCTTTCCAAATCAAGCTCATTCCTACTCCCCTCTGAAAAACAGTGAAATCACGAATTTAATCTGAAAAAATTCAGTTTGAAAAGGAGAAGTGGGATTGTCAACTGGCTATTGATTTTCAAAAGAAGAAAGACAAGAGTTTTGCTCATCAGCAAAAATGGATGCTGAGCAGAAGTTGAAACATGCTGAGCTAGAATTTCAAAAAGAGGAAAAGGAAAAGGATCAAAAGCAAGCGCAACTGCAAATGGAGAGGGAACAACTGGCGACAGAAAAAAAGGATAAGTGGTCAATGGCTGCAGCATATATTGGTAGCAGCAGAAAAGTAGATGAATTAAAGCAGATTGCTCAAATGCTGGGCTTGTAAATATATTTGCTTTGATGAAAAACTTAAAAAGAAAAAAAATAATTCTTGATTACAACAATCCTTAAGACTATTTTTAACCCCACCAATAAAAAAGTATTTTTTATTTTTCTTTTTTTTCCTGGAGTATATTTTCCCACTCCCCGAGTACCTGCAAGTGTTTCTAGTTGTTTTGTTGATTTTAATTGACATTTCCATTCTTTTATGAGTGGCAGTCTTCACAGCAGGAAAAGTACAGTGCTTGTACTTATTTGCTACCCAAACCATTTTGACCACACCTTTTTGCCTGAAGTAAATTCCAAAGCCCAGGTGAGGAAAAAAAAATTGGCCATCAGATACTTGATATTCATCTGTGTTTTCAATAAGTCATCCATTTTATTTCCTGGTTGGAACTGAAAGTAAAAAGGAATACTCAGAGATCCTCTTTTGGCAAGCAGCCCAACTCTTCCCACCTCTTGGTGTGTTTTTCAAGCCGTTGCCTTCCATCTTGTTCCCTTCCAATCCTATACTTAGATCAGGGTGAGGAACAAGACGGGATTTGATTGTTTTTGTAACATTTTGAGGGGTTTTGGAGAAGAATTGAACATTCACCAATAGCGGTTGAGGGATTGAAAAAAAAGGGTAATGTTCAATTCACAGCTTCAGTTGTGTGGGAGCCGTGTAGGACCCCACACAGCTTGTGGGAGTTGTGTAGGGCCCCAAATGACCTGTGGGAGTCGTGTAGGGTCCCAGAAAACCTGTGGGAGTTTTGTAGGGCCCCTCAACGCGTAAAAGCCCACACACTACTCCATATAATTTATAATTTATAATTATCTATCATTTATCATTTATTATTTATTATTTATTATTTATTATTTATTATTTATTATTTATTATTTATTATTTATTATTTATTATTTATTATTTATTATTTATTATTTATTATTTATTATTTATTATTTATTATTTATTATTTATTATTTATTATTTATTATTTATTATTTATTATTTATTATTTATTATTTATTATTTATTATTTATTATTTATTATTTATTATTTATTATTTATTATTTATTATTTATTATTTATTATTTATTATTTATTATTTATTATTTATTATTTATTATTTATTATTTATTATTTATTATTTATTATTTATTATTTATTATTTATTATTTATTATTTATTATTTATTATTTATTATTTATTATTTATTATTTATTATTTATTATTTATTATTTATTATTTATTATTTATTATTTATTTTTATTATTTATTATTTATTATTTATTATTTATTATTTATTATTTATTATTTATTATTTATTATTTATTATTTATTATTTATTATTTATTATTTATTATTTATTATTTATTATTTATTATTTATTATTTATTATTTATTATTTATTATTTATTATTTATTATTTATTATTTATTATTTATTATTTATTATTTATTATTTATTATTTATTATTTATTATTTATTATTTATTATTTATTATTTATTATTTATTATTTATTATTTATTATTTATTATTTATTATTTATTATTTATTATTTATTATTTATTATTTATTATTTATTATTTATTATTTATTATTTATTATTTATTATTTATTATTTATTATTTATTATTTATTATTTATTATTTATTATTTATTATTTATTATTTATTATTTATTATTTATTATTATTTATTATTTATTATTTATTATTTATTATTTATTATTTATTATTTATTATTTATTATTTATTATTTATTATTTATTATTTATTATTTATTATTTATTATTTATTATTTATTATTTATTATTTATTATTTATTATTTATTATTTATTATTTATTATTTATTATTTATTATTTATTATTTATTATTTATTATTTATTATTTATTATTTATTATTTATTATTTATTATTTATTATTTATTATTTATTATTTATTATTTATTATTTATTATTTATTATTTATTATTTATTATTTATTATTTATTATTTATTATTTATTATTTATTATTTATTATTTATTATTTATTATTTATTATTTATTATTTATTATTTATTATTTATTATTTATTATTTATTATTTATTATTTATTATTTATTATTTATTATTTATTATTTATTATTTATTATTTATTATTTATTATTTATTATTTATTATTTATTATTTATTATTTATTATTTATTATTTATTATTTATTATTTATTATTTATTATTTATTATTTATTATTTATTATTTATTATTTATTATTTATTATTTACTACACACGGCTCATTTGAGTTGTGTAGGGTGCCACACGGCCTATTGAGCCATGTACACAACTCAAATGTTTGTGTACACAACTCAATCAACCGTGAATTTAACATTTCCCCAAAAAAAACCAAAAAAAAATTCAGTCAAATGGACATCATTGGTGAAACAAGATTGGAAAAAAAAAATGAAAGAAAACCTGGACTTGATCCCAACTTCACCAGAAATTTGATCACAAAAAAAAAAAAAAAAAAAACCGTACCAAAAAAAAAAAAAAACATCACATCAGCACCCAAAAAAAAAAAAAAAAAAAAAAAAAAAAACTTACTGGGGTGCGAGGGAATTGGGCTGAGCCTTTGGGTTGGGTTTGGTTTGGGTTGGGCCTGGGGCCAGGTAGGCAGGGCAGGGGAACCACTGAGGGGGGCAGGTTGGTCAGCTGGGCAGGCATCAATGGGGGGGAGTCCAAGGGGGGGGCAGGGCCAAGCAAGGGGGAGGGGGGGGGGGCCAAGGTGGTGCCGGCAGGCAAGCAAGGAGGGGGGGGCTAAGGTGGGGCCGGCGGGGGCAGAGGTGGGGCCGGCAAGCAAGGAGGGGGGGGGGGCAGTGGTGGGGCTGGCAAGCAAGGAGGGGGGGGGCGGTGGTGGGGCTGGCAAGCATGGAGGGGGGGCGGTGGTGGGCCTGGCGGGGATGGTGGGCCTGGAAAGCAAGGTGGTGGGCCCGGAAAGCAAGGCAGGGGGCTTTGGTGGGGCCGTTAAGCAAGGAGGGGTGGAGGTGGTGGGACTGGCAAGCAAGGTGGTGGGGGCCGGTGGTGGGGCCGGCTAGCAAGAAAGGAGGGGGGGGATGGTGAAGGAGCAAGCAAGAGGGAGGAGTCAGCTAGGATGGAGGGAAGAGGAGGATGAGGAGGAGGGGGGGAGATTACCTGAGGACCTGAAGGTGCCTGGAGGGGGATGGAACAATTGGTTAGCTTCTGATGATGGGGAGGATGAGGAGAAGGATGAGGAGAGCTTACCAGGGGTGCCAAAGGTGGTGGTCAAGGAGGAGGTGGTGGGTGAGGAGGAGGTGGTGGGTGCAGAGGAGGTGTTGGGTGAGGAGGAGAGTGGACTGGTGGTTTGGTGGGGTGGGGTGAGGTGTTGGGTCAGTTTTGTCTAAGAAAAAAAATAAAAAATAAAAAAAATGCAGTGAGTCAGCCTAGGATTCTTGGTTGAACAACCAAAACAAAAAACAAACATTTTTTACCTATTTAAAAACAAAATCTTACTCATCAAAGTGGGAAAGGGTGAGGGGTAAAATCTGCTCTCTCATAGAAGAAGATGAGGGAAAAGATGATACAGGGATGAGAGATGTGAAGCTATAGAGATGTGAAGCAATGGAGATGTGAATCAATAGAGATGTGAAGCAATGGAGATGTGAAGCAATGGAGATTAAATGTGCCTGAAGCAATGGAGATGGGATTGGTATGGATTTGCTGATGTGGATGGGTGTTTTAGATTTGATGAATGGTGGATGGATGATGATGCATGAATGGCGGGTTTAATGGTGGGTTTGATGTTTGAAATCTGCCATTTTCATGAAAACCGCCATTTTGAAATACACCAGTTAAGGGGGTATGTGTATTTCAGAAACCCGCCATTAAAAATGGCGGTTTTGGTCAAAAAACTGGCGGGTTTTCTAACTCTGATACACCCTAATTTTCCACAAAAAAATAATCATGCCTTGAGAATAAACAAATTTGAAAAAATTAAATTGAAAACCTAAATTTCAGCTTGCTACCATGTACAGAGCAACCTTTCAAATTACCAAAAATAAGAAAAAAGTAAAAAAAAAAAATAGAAAAGGAGTTGGTAAACCTCAAATATTATGGTAAATTTTAATTCCCCACCCAAAATTGGGTAGGGTCACATACTGACCCAACCATTGAAATCCTACTCTTTAACACCTCAAGAATAAATATTAAAAATGGTCCAAAAATCACAGCACCAATATTGTGTTTTTTGGACAACTAAATATTTCACTCGTTTTCTCACATATAGGTTTCAAAAAAATAATTAAGTAATAATCAAAAAGCTAAGTGTAGTTTAGGAGTCACCAGAAAAACTTTTTTTTTCAAAATTACTGCACACAGCTGATCAGGTCCTGCAAGCAGCAGATCTGATCTGCTCATCTCAGATCTGCAAAAACACAGAAATACTAACAGGTACCACACTTAAAAACTAAAAAAAAGAAGGATCTACCATGCATATGCATTGATGTGAAATATGCATGGGGGATGATACAAAAATTTACTTTATCAAATAAAAAAAACTCAAATTATAAATTGTTTGGATTTGAAAAACAAATAATAAGAATTACCACAAAAGTGACAGATCCAGATCTTTGAAGACCACAAAAAACTTCAAGAGATCTGTAAATAAAATAAAAAAAAAATAGTGAAATAATCATAATATTATGAAAAATCAATAAACATCCACCAAAAACCATTTTATTCCTTTATAAATAGATCAAAAAAAAATTACATGCAGGGTAATCAAATTAAAAAATAAACACAATAACTGATCCTGATCCAAAAATCATGAACTGATCCTATAGATACAGAATCAGCTGAGCTAAACTACCAATAGGATGTGTAAAATAGTTCTGGCTGGCTTTCTAGCCTTGGAAACTGAGCCCTACCCTCTCTATGTGCCCTGAGAAGGCTCTCTTAACCCCAAGAAAGGTATTTATACAGCACCTTTTTGGTTTTTTTCCCACCAGAATTCATCATTATCATCCCACACACCATGTGATCAGTGATCAATTGCTTATCAAGGTATAAGAAATTTATTTATGGCTTTAGTCTGAAGTATATTAGCATTAAGTCTTAACCATTATTGCTGCTTACATTGAAGATAAATCATCAAACACCCCATCTTTGACTTGAAAACCTTCAACTGTGAACCATTGCAGGTAACCAGCAAGTAACTGTGTAAGCTAGTAAGTTATTTCCTTCCTGCTCTGAACTGTGCGCTACCATAGCCTTTCTATACAGCCATTTTAGTGGGCAATACTTCCTTATTGTTAATTCATAAGGTTCCCATCATTCCAGGGTATAAGATCCAAAGTTAATATCCTGAAGAAGAGGTTTTGAAGGCCCCCAGTCTGTATAAACTGTTTACTCTATGTATTAATATTTATTTATCATATTGGAAACTCTTGACAAAACCATTTAAACCTTTCACCATCAACAACCATTTATATCATTTTTTAGATTGGTATACTTTATTTTTGAGAATATTTTTATCCTTGAGCTTATCTAGTAGCTAAAGGAAGGCAAGGTTCCTGATATATAGAGGCTGAAACTAAAAATTAGAATAAATGGAAAAAATTTATCCAAAAAAAAAAATAAAAGACATCAATTCACAAAATCAAAAATGATTTAAAACCCAAAGAAGGTTAAAAAATTCTGCTCAAATAATCATGAATTAAAATATTGTCTTAAATTATTTTCTGATAAACACATCCCCCATGGAAATTTTCAAAAATGCTGATAGTAGTTCAAAGATAACACCAAGCTAAAAATTTGAGATTGAGATTGAAACGAGGTGGGCTGGTGTTAATTCTCAGCACCACATCCCCCATAGATACTTTAAAACCTGCTGCATCTGGCAGTTTTGACATGGTCATTAAAAATATGGAGCTTCACTGTTTTGACTGCCATGTAAAAAAACCAGGTAGGCCACCAGCAGGGCCTGCAATGCCATGCCCCCCCCTGAATGGCCTTTCAACTGGGAGGGGGGGGGATATCAAAAACCCTAAAATTAAGGTTTCATGCCTTTGGAATGGGAAAAAAAACTCTTGAAATGAATTTAGTAAAAAAAAAAACTGAATTCATGCCTTGGGGTGTTTTTTTTCTTTCTTTTTTTTCTTTCTTTTTTTTCTTTCTTTTTTTTCTTTCTTTTTTTTCTTTCTTTTTTTCTTTCTTTTTTTTCTTTCTTTTTTTTCTTTCTTTTTTTTCTTTCTTTTTTTTCTTTCTTTCTTTTCTTTCTTTCTTTTCTTTCTTTTTTTTCTTTCTTTTTTTCTTTCTTTTTTTCTTTCTTTTTTTCTTTCTTTTTTTTCTTTCTTTTTTTTCTTTCTTTTTTTTCTTTCTTTTTTTTCTTTCTTTTCTTTCTTTCTTTTTTTTTTTTTTCTTTCTTTCTTTTTTTTTTCTTTTTCTTTTTTTTTTTTGAAAAAAGGTGTGTTTTTGAACAAGCCCCAAGTTATAAGTTTAGCCTGGGGCCTTTTTATATTTTTTTGGGGGGTAATGTTAAATTCACAAGTCTTTGAGTTGTTTACACAACTCAAATGGGCCATGTGGCATTCTACACAACTCAAATAGGACGTGTGGAATGCTACACGCCTCAAATGGGACGTGTGGCACGCTAAACAAACTAAAATCAAGTTGTTTAGCCTCCACATGACTTGAATGCAGTTGTGTAGCCTCCACATCACCATTCAGTTTTGTGTGGCACCATGCACAACTAAATTAAAGTCATTTAGGGTTGTACATAACTCAAATCTAGTTGTGTTCTGTTACACACAACTAAATGAATTTCAGGCTTAAAAAAACTAAAATAAACTAAATAAAAAAAACAGAAATCAACCAAAAAATCAAAAAAGTTGATTTTTTGGTTTAAAAAAAACAAAAATAAAAAATAAAATAAAAATAAATAAATTCTTGAACAACCCTGGGGGGGGTTGTATACCCCCATAAACAGGTCTAAATGTTTGTTTACAGGGGTAAAAAAAATCAAAAATGCCCATTATGGGGGGTATATGCCCCCCCAGGGGTTGCGCGTGTTTGGAACAACCCTTTGGAGTAGTGTATGGGCCCCCATGTGTTGAGGGGCCCTACACAGCTCCCATAGGTTGTGTGGGGCCCTAAAAACTTCCCACAGGTTTTGTGGGGCCCTACACAACTCCCACAGGTTGTGTTGGGCCCTACACAACTCCCACACAACTGGGAGTTGTGAATTTATCATCACCATTTTTTTTGGGCAATGTTAAATTTTCAACCCATCTGATTTGTGAATGGCTTTTTGCAACCTTTTGTTATTTTATATATATGGAATTATTTTTCTCACGTATCCAACCCTTTATTTCATGCATTTCAACGTTGTTGTGCAGTTGCTCCCCCTGGTATTTCATGCAAAAATACTTTATTTCATGCATGTTTCAACAATTAATTTTTTGAAATTCTGAATCTACAGCCCCATAGCAGGGGTTATTAAACCTCCAACCAACATATTTGGTAATTTTGGAGGCATAATAACATAACCCCTTCAAAAATGCAATCAAAAAATGAAAAAATTCTGTAAAAACAAATTTTTGCATGGGTTTTTGGATCCTTATTTTGGCTGTTTTGGTTGTTTTTTTTTTTGGTTATTTCAGCTTCCAAACATTTTAACCAAAATTCAAAGAGATTTTAATTTTTTTTCATATTTTTTGGATGTATCCTTTCACCTTAAAAATTTCCTTCAAAAAACACAAAAAATCAAAAAAATCAAATTTCTCTTTGGATATTTCAATGCTTTTATTTTCCTTTTTATTTCATTTTTTTGGATGGTTCAATCTATCAAAAAATTAAACTAAAATTCAAATAAAATTCAAATATTTTTTCAGATTTTTTGGATGTATTATTTTACCTTTAAAAATTCCTTTAAAAAAGAAAAAAATTTGAAGAATTCAATTTTATCATTTGAAGTTTGGATCCTTATGTTTTCCATTTTGACTAATTTTTTTGGTGTTTTCAAGCTTTGAGAATTGTAAAAAAACTATTAAAGAGCTTTTTAACATTTTTTTCAGAATTTTTGGATGTCATTTTTGATTTTCAAAAATTCCATCAAAAAACCAAAAAATTCACTCTTCTTTGAGCCCTTCACATGCATATATTCAATATGAATGAAAAATCTTCCTGGGACCACAAACCATATTGGAGCGCTCCAATCATCTTATAAACCACCCCCTTGACCTGTTCCACCCTCCCATCACCCCCCACCACTACCACACCACACCACACCACACCACACCACACCACACCACACCACACCACACCACACCACACCACACCACACCACACCACACCACACCACACCACACCACACCACACCACACCACACCACACCACACCACACCACACCACACCACACCACACCACACCACACCACACCACACCACACCACACCACACCACACCACACCACACCACACCACATCACACCACACCAAACCACACCACAAACCACTCATCAAAACAACTCACCACTTCTGATATTTCCAAAAAAGAATATCTCTTTTTCCAATGGCTCAAGAAAACATCCACCCACTTTCCAGAACTGCTTCAACTGTTTCACCAGGCCCATCCTCCATTATCTCATCTAATGAAACTGTTGGAATAATGCTGCATCACAATAGAGAGTGCTCTCCTATACTGGAATCCTATGAATATTCAATATCAACATGTCTACCAGCGCCTGTCAGTTAGCTGATCAGCTTCAACTGGGCTACAAACTCACTAATAGAAAATAAATTCCCTCCGTCTTTCTTTTCCCTCTCAATCCTCATCCTCACCCTATTGCCACCTCTTCACTCTCTATTCCCTTTCATCCTTTTCCTTATCCTTACTCCCCATATTCCATTTTTTCCTTGCTCCCGTCTTTCCTATCCTTCTCTTGACTCTTAACCCTCTGACCACTCACTCAACTCAACCACCTTGACTCTTCACTAACCTCATCTGTGGCCATTGTCTAAGATCATCTACTCTGATGCATCTTCTTATTTGGTGGGAATGATCTTTAGAAAACCTCTCTGGTTAAATCCTTTCAGCTCATCAGTCCTATCAGATCCCAATCCTGTGTGGAACCAACTTCATCCTTCAGCAGGTCCCTCTTTGGTCCTTCTTCTCTATCCTTATCTCTTATTGAATTTTAGATATCAACAATCTGGTGTGTTTCCTTTCCAAAGATTCAATTCACTGGCTCTGATTTCATTATCTCTTTCACCCCTGTTGTAATTAGTCTCATCTCTGACTCAACCCTTTTGTAAAAGTCTGGTTCTACTTTTTCCTTTTCCTTCAGAAATTCAAGCGTTCATTTCTTCACAATTAACAGGCAAATTACTCCGCCTCCTAGGGACCAGACACAATTAGAGCATGGATCAAATTAATCAGACCATTCTGAAGACCGCCATCAAGGCTATCCCCATTCTAACCAAAGACAACTTCACAATATGGAGCACCAGAATGACCTGCTTGTTCAATCTAGCCAAGCTCAAGGACCTAATGGCTAACAATGGTGTGCTAAGTACTGATGATAATGCCATCCTTACCTCAATTATAATTTCCAAATTATCCCTCTCTGTGCACTCCAACCTTATTTCTGCTGACAAAGAAGAAGATTCAAAATCCATCTGGAGCTCAATTCTGAAACACTTTGTTTCCTCTAAACCTTCCAATTTACCCCAAGTCTTCAAGAGCTTCACTTCTATTTCCTTTGAAGAGTCTAACATTCAGTTGTTCATCACAGACATCAAGACTGGTATAACCTGACTCTCTGAGATTGGCATCCAAATCCCCCCAGATATTCTGGCCTACATGGTTTTCAAAAAGCTTCCCTCAACCCCCAACATGAAAGCCATTCAGCATTCCATCACTCACTCTTCTGTGGAATCCAAAATTAACCCCAATGCTGTCTTGGGCCACCTGTGTATCCGCCTTAATGAACAGATGATGGCTGACCAATCCTCCTTGAGCAGTTCCTCACTCTCACTTTTCATCAACGCCTCCAGAAAACTCAAACCAAAAAAACACAACTCCCTGGACAATCATCCCAAGAGTAAGTGCTGGATGCTCTATCCCCACTTACGTCCTTTTCCCTCTCTTCCTACTGGATATGATCATGTCAGCTTTATGTCCAAAACCCTTGCGGCTAATACTCTTCTATTTTTTATCAACTCTGGATCTTCTCATCACATGGTTTCTAACAAGGATTTCTTCACCTTCCTAGAAATCAATTCCAAGGATCAGTGAACACCAGAAGCGGATCAGATTCTCTCAGAATTAAAGGACATGGTTGCATCAATCTGTTCTTTGGCCCTGAATCCTTTGAACTACACAAATTTCGTTATGTCCCAGAAATCACAGCCAATCTACTGTCTCTTCACCGACTTACTCTGAGTGGATTCAACTTCAAATTCCTTCCTCATCATTCTGTTATCTCCAAAGACTCCTCTCCCTTATGCAATGGATTATATATCAATCAAATTCTCCATCTTTGGCTCCTACCTGCCTTGCCCTGCCTCTCCTACTTATCCTCTGCTTAATTGCTCCACAAATTACTTGGTCACGTCAGCTACCACAGACTAAGACATAAGATCAAATTACCCATCCAAAAAGAAGTGGAATGTGAATCCTGCGCTGTTAGCAAAATTACTCATGCTACCTTCAAAGATCAACCCTCCAGAGCCTCCAAGGTCTTTGAAGAGATCCATCTTGACACAGTTGGTCCCTTGCCTCAATCTCTTGGTAGGCACAGGTATTTTCTTACTGTTTTCAACTCACATTCCCAGTATTGTGCTGCCTTTCCCATGAAAGGGAAGGATGAGATTCCTGATTGCCTGATTGAATGCCTTGAGACCAAAGCTTAGCGCTTTGGTTACTTTTGGTTAATTCTGCACTCAGACAGAGGATCCAAATTTGTCAATTAAAAATTTTCTGAGTTCTGCAAGTCCCATTGCATTAAAAACCAAGTCTCAGATCCTTACACTCCTCAAAATAATGGTCTTGCGAAAAACAATTCAACCGCACTATACTGGATTCATTAAGAACCATTCTGCACAACTCCAACTTGCGACCAAATCTGTGGCACAAAATACTGCCTGCTTCTACTCTCACTCTGAATCAAATCCCCTCTTTCCATCTCCATATGCCATCTTCAAGGATCACCAACTACCCCTAACTTACTTCAAACCTATAGGGAACCTGGTTACCTTTCTGCTCCAACCCAAATCCTCCAAAACCAAACTGGATCCTCTTGGGGAATTTGGACAACTCATTGGCTACACTCCTGAACTCCAATCTTATAAAATCCTCACAATGAAAGGAAAAATCATTGACTCTAAACATGTAAACTTTCTTGAATTTCCTCATCCCATTTCCTCCTCCTCCTGTCTGGATGTCTTACCTTCCCCAGTTAATCCTCCTCTTCCCTTTTGTCCCTCTTCTCCTTCTCCTTCACCCTCTATGTCCTCTACTCCTCCTCTCCTTTCCGCTCCTGAATCTCCAGAGATTGTTGCAGATGAAGCCCCCAGTAGGTCCTCTTCTGAATCTCCCAACTCTGGAGAAAACCCCTCCTTTTACGGGAAAATTCTCCAAGAATGCACTTCTTGCATTTTTCCTGAAAAATACTCCTAACTCTCCCAAGGAAATCCTCTTCCTTCACACTCTCACATTGCCAAACTCATCAAACTTCAAAAAATCAAGGACCACCAAGTCTGGGAAGATTGGAATGAAACCCCCAATTGCATTCTTAACACCACGTGGGCAATTTGAGAGAAGCATGCCACCAAATCTTCTCCTGCAAAGACTAAAGCTCAACTGTGTATACAAGGCTTCCTACAGATTCCTGGCGTGGACTTTGACAAAAATTTTGCACCCACAGGAAAATTTCCTTCTCTCCTCATTATTCTTTCCTTTTCCATTGAAAAGCAACTTGAAGTTAGACAATTTGATGTTAAAAGTGACTTTCTTTTTTCTCCCCTTCATGAGCACATCTTTATACGCACCCCACCTGAATCTCACAGAACTGCAAAATATCTCAAGCTCAAAAAATCCCTATACGGCCTTAAGCAAGCTCCTCTTAATTGGCAACTTACCCTTGGCCGCCTGGAATTCTACACCAATGCTACCTGGGGCAGTGAACTAAATGATTTTACTTCCCAGAGTGGGTCCATCTGTTTCTGGAAAGGATGCCCTATCATGTGGAGCAGCAAAAAGCAGAAAAACATAACCATGTCCTCAACCAAATCTGAGATGGGTACACTCACCAATGGCATTCAAGAAAGCCAATGGATGAATAATCTTGTCAAGGAAATATGGGATACTCCTCCTTCTCTGACAGTGTTTCACATTAAAAATAAGGGATTGATAGACAAGGTCATGCAATTTGGGGCTAATTCCAAAACCAAGCATCTTGACATTAAGATGAAGTTCATCCAAGAACAGTTCAAAAACAAGAAAATAGTGGTCAAACTTATTAGCTCTAGCTCTATGGTGGCCAATTCTCCGTCTAAAGCTTATTCTTAAAACTCACTTGTAAATCTTCTATGGTTGTGCTTTTCTCTGTTACTTCCTGTCATCTTCTCACCAAATAACCTGGCGTGTTCAAATAATGATGCATCACAGTAGAGAGTGCGCTCCTATACTGGCATCCTATGAATATTCAATATCAACTTGCCTACCAGCGCCTGTCATTTACCCAATCAGCTTCAACTGGGCTACAAACTCACTAATAGAAAATACATTCCCTCTGTCTTTCTTTTCCCTCTTGATCCTCATCCTCACCCTATTGCTGCCTCTTCACTCTCTATTCCCTTTCATCCTTTTCCTTATCCTTAATTCCCATATTCCATTTTTTCCTTTCTCCTGTCTTTCCTATTGTTCTCTTACTCTCTTCTCTTGAATCTTAACCCTCTGACCGCTCACTCAACTTGGCCACCTTGAATCTTCACTACCCTCATCTATGGCCATTTTCTAAGATCATCTACTCTGATGCATCTTCTTATTTGGTGAGAATTATCTTTAGCAAACCTCTCCAGTTAAATCATTTCAGCCCATCAGTCCTATCAGATCCCAATCCTGTGTGGAACCAACTTCATCCTTCAGCAGGTCCCTCTTTGGTCCTTCTTCTCTATCCTTCTCTCTTATTGACTTTTAGATATCAACAATCTGGTGTGCTTCCTTTCCAAAGATTCAATTCACTGGCTCTGATCTCACCATCTCTTTCACCCCTGTTGTAATTAGTCTCATCTCTGACTCAACCCTTTTGTAAAAGTCTGGTTCTACTTTTTTTTCATTGATTCTGTTTCTTTGATTTAAATGAAAGTTTGGTCCAGGTTTTCCTACTCCTTAATTCTCTTCAGATTTATCTAACTATTTATTCACTTTCTACGCGTGGAGATATTTATTACATACCCTGGATCTATCAGTATGGGTAGTAGCCTGTGTAATTGCTACCTTGACAGCAGTTCCTCATCATGTGTTGATGGCTGTTGCACCTGTTGCTTTGAATCTTCCCAAAGCCTATTTCTTCACAAACAAGTGATTCAACTCCTCTTTCTCCTTGTTCATATACTCAAAATATTTATTCCACCCCTCTGGACCCTCCTCCTGAGCTATCATATAATCAAAAGGAGGAGCTGGTTGAGGCTATCCAATCATGGGCAAAGTCCCATGGATATTCCATATCTACTATAGTATCAAATTGCAAGAATCAGGCCTACTTATCCACATGTGAAATCTGGGGAATATAAATCCAGAAAAGATACCACCAAATTAAAAAAATCAAGAAAGACCAATTGTCCTTTCAGGTTATCATAGAATGTTTTAAAAATATTGGGTTTTTGGGTGGTGAAGGTTATATTTCCAAAGCACAACCATCCACCTTCCATTGATACTTCCACTCATCCCATCCACAGAAGAATCCAAGCAGAGAAAAAGGAGGTGGTTGAAATTTTATCCAAGGCTGGGGTTCCCCCTTGAAAAGTTCTCACCTCTTTTATACAAAACTTGTCATCACCTATCCATAAAAATCTCCCTACAATTTAAAACAAAAGATCCCAAATACAAAACAATGCCCTCAATGGAAAAACTCCTGTGGAAGCACCCATAATTGAACTCTGGAATTTTTCTTCTTAGTAAAAAATGAACAATGTGGATGGTCAAATCACTTCATTATTCATTTCACACCCCAATTCCATGAAACTTCTCAAACTTTTCCCTACTCTCATTATGATGGAATGTACATATAAAAACAACAAATTTGGAATTCCCCTTCTTCATATTCTTGGGGTAAACAATTCTGCTAGAAGCTTCTCAGTTGCCATCTGTTTCTTATCTCAAGAGAAAAAACAGAAATATGATTGGGCCCTGACTCAAATTCAGGAAATATTTGAAGATAAAGAACCTTGTGTGATTGTGACAGACAAGGAGCAAGCACTTCTTAGTTGAATTGAATCAGTTTTCCCTTCCTCTCATCATCTTCTCTGTGTCTGGCACATTTTAAAGAACATTCAAACTCATTGCAGGAAGCACTTTAAATATAAAGATGAATGGAAGCTATTGCAGAAACAATGGCATCAGTTGGTCTGTTCAAAAGCTGAATCAAGCTATCACAAAAACTTCACAAAATTTTCTCTTGTGTGGAATCCTCCCTCTTCTGACTACCTTTTTGAAAACTGGATTCCTCTAAGAAAAATTTTTCTCCTATTTGGCAAACAGATAATTTCACTTTGGAAACACAATTAAATCAAGAATAGAAGGTTCTCACTCCTACATCAAAAGATTCATAAATTCTTCTATTGGCTCTTTCTATAATGTAGTTCAAAAAATTTACTGTTCAATCACCATCCAGACCCGTGAGAGAGCCATTGAAGAATATCAGCAAGAATTAAAGCATCTCATTGGTTTGCCTCAAAATGTGGATCATCTTTCTGGAAATATCAGCCATTTTGCCCTCAAGATCATTCATTCATTTCATCAAGTTCCTGATTCTTCCACCAATTTCAAAAACTGTGATTAATCTTCTTACATGGGTATACCATGTGTTCACAAAGTCAAATTAGCCATCAGAAAGGGTGAAATCTTCAAACTTGATGATTTTCATCCTCAATGGCATGTCAAAGCTCCTTTCTCAGCAAGTTTTTCTCTTCTTTTGGGAGGATTCAAGCTCAAATGAATAATTTCCTGATTGATTTTGATTTTCTTTTACCCAGTTTACTGTGGGCCCTGAATCAACTGAAGATTCAGAAAAACTTGAAGTTCCAACCAAAGAAAGCAATGAAAACCTATATTTCACTAAACGTTTTGAAGAATTAAGCAAGTTGCCACCTCAAGAAAAGCTATATTATCTGGGTGAAAGCATCAAGCTGTACAGTGGCAGAGATCAACTTACCCTGATTGAAGAGTCAAATTCCACTCAAAGATCCAAAGCAAGAGGAAGACCCAAAGGAGCAGCCAATAAGTTCAAGAAGATCTCCCAGTCCTCAAGCAAAAGAGATCCATCTGGTTTTGAATATTTAGAAGAACTTAAGAGTAAAGGAAGGCCAAAGAAGAAATTCATAGCAAATTTGAAGGTCAGTCACCATTTTATTTGACAAAAAAATATATCAAATTTCAAAATTAATTATTTTTCTTATGTTTTCAGTTTTCAAAAAGGTGCAAGGCCATCCAAGCAAAGGGTAAGGGAAAAAAGAAGGAGGAATCAGAGGAAGAGGTAATTTTATAACTATACTTATTTTTTCTGCAATGGTTTGTGTTTTTTAATGAGTCCTTGACATTTTTTTAGCATAGAGTAAATTTCAGACTGAAGAGGAATATCCAGAAGATGTAGAGGTTCCAGATTTGGATGAAGGGGAAGATTCAGCAGATGAAGAGCTGCCAGATTTGGGTGCAATTAAGATGGTGAGCTTTCATTTTATTTTATTTTTGTCTAATTTGTTGGATATTATTTTTCATTAATTTTTTCATTCAAACATTTATCAGGGGTCTGGAACTATTGTTAATAAGTGGGTTTCTTCTCCTGAATACAATGTGGGGAAAAGAATCAAGATAATAAAGGTATCCAATGAAGATGGTGATTCTCCTTACCATCCTCCTGGCAGGAAGGTATTAGTAGCCCCAAGAATTGGTGAGAAAGTGAGTACATTTGGTATTTTCTCATTTTTTAATTTTTTCTGATTTCTTTTGTTTTTTCCTCTAGGTATCCTGTACATTATATTATGGGTGATTTTAAATTCACAACTCCAGTTGTGTGGGAGTTGTGTAGGGCCCTAAACAGCTCAAATCAGCCGTGGGGGCCAATAGACAACTACAAAGGGCTGTTCCAAACACGTGAAACCCCTGGGGGATTGTGTAGGAGCCGTTTAACCCCCAAACACAGCAATTTTGAGCCGTGTACCCCTCTACACGGCTCAAAACTGCTGTTTTCTTGGGTGAGAGACCCCCTGGAAGTTGTGCCAGAATTTTGGGCACCCCCTGGAATATTGAGTGTTTTGAATGAGATTTTAATGGTTAGTAAGTTCAACTTGTGCTGGGCTGATTCCATCACAAGCTTAACTTATGTTAAGCTTGGAATGGGATCAGCTTAACACAAGTTGAAATTGTTTTTTTTTGGTGTTTTCACTTTAGGGCTGGTCAAAAGACTTGTATTTTTTTGGCACTTTTACTTTAGGGCTGGCCAAATGACTTCTTGTATTTTTTGCCTGATCAAAAGACTGGTATTTTTTGTCACTCTTATTTTAGGGCTGGTCAAAAGACTTCTTCAATTTTTGGGCCCTTTTACTTTAGGGCTAGTCAAGTTGAACTTACTTTAGGGCTTTTCATGTTACTTGTATTGTTTTTGGTGTTTTTACTTTAGGGCTTCTCATGTTACTTGTCTTTTTTTTGGTGTTTTTATTTTAGGGCTAGTCCAGTTACTTGTGTTTTTTTGTGTCTTTTTAATTTAGGGCTAGTCCATTGGATAGTCCCAGTTTTTTTTTGTTTTTCATTTATTTTGTTTTTTCTTTCTTTGTTTTAATCAAAAAATCAACATTTTTTGATTTCTTTGATTTTTTAGTTGATTCCTGTTTTTTGGAAGGTTTATTTGATTCATGGGTTATGTTAGTGCTCTTTCATTTCATTTTTTTCTTGGCTCACCACGGTCCGGTGGTGTGTGGGATGCCACACAACTCAATTTGAGCCATGTACAACTCCACACAGCTTGAATGTAGTTGTGTGGAATCCAACATGCTGTCAGACCAGGCTGGGTTGACTGCGCAACTCTTTGAGCGGTGGGGGGTTGTACACGGCTTGGATTGGACCGTTTGGCATGCCACACGGCCCCTTTTGAACCGTGTCCACAGCTCAATGAGCCATGAATTTAACATTTCCCTTATATTATTCATCTTCTGGAATCTTTGACCCAGCACCAATTGAAGAAGTGAGGTTTATCTTCAGTCCATATTTTCTGTTATAAAAAATTCTGATTTTTGGTTTTGGTTCCAATAAAAATATTTTATTTCCCCAAAAATGGCCATTCCACATATCTCACATGTTCAAGATGTCATAGGGGCTGGGAACTGTGGGTTTAGAGCAGCAGCCATTTGTTTACGGAGGAAGTCAGAAGACTGGATTGAAGTATGGAAAGAAATGGTGAAAGAGCTTGATTAAAATCCCATTTTCAAGGACAAAATCATTGCATGATATCTGGGGTGAAACTTTCCAACAAGAAAGAAGGCAACGGAACCACCTTTAGGGACCAGCTCCCATAAATATGTGGATGAAATTTCCATGCCATGGTTTCCTGATGGCTGAAACATATAAGTGTCCAGTGGCTCTGTTTTCTTATTTAATTACTTGCAATGATCTTCCTCTGAATTCCCCTCCCACTCCAAATTCCAAAAATTCTCCTATTTGCTTCATTCTTTTAGGACAATTGAAACATATAGTCTCATTCAAGTTCAAGTCTGATCATTGGCCAGCTCCGGGGTTAGATCCAATTTGGAAAAGCATTGTGACAAAGCTTTCCAAATCTTGGAAAACCATTATTCAGAGAAATTTTGATCTTGGTAATGAGGTTCTTTTCCCTCCACAAAAATCAAGTAGAAAAATAAAACTAATCATAGTTGAATAAATTTTAATATTTGTATCCATATTTGTTCTTTATTTTGAATTTTTTGAATGAAGTTTGTAAGTTGTATTCAAGAATGCAGATGATGTTTAAAAAGTATTAATGAACTGTTTTTTTGTTTTTCAAAATTCTGAAATCTTGAATCAATCAAAAAAATAAATTATGAAGGCCAACAAGAGGATTCAAAAATCCAGTGAGAAAAGTGAATTTTTCAAATTCTTTTGTTTTTTGATGGAATTTTTGAAGTTCAAAAATGGCATCCAAAAACTCTGAAAACTTTTTTGAGAAGCTCTTCAATATTTGTTTTAAATTTATAACAGCTTGAAAGACCAAAAAAAAATTGGTCAAAGTGGCAAACATAAGGATCCAAAAGTCCCATGAGACAATTGAACTTTTCAAATGTTTTGCTTTTTTAAAGGAATTTTATAAGGTAAAATAATACATCCAAAAAATCTGAAAAAAATATTTTAATGCTCTTTGACTGTTCTTATAACTTTTTGATAGATTGAATCAACCAAAAAATGAAATAAAAAGGAAAATAAAAGTATTGAAATGTCCAAAGAGAAATTTGATTTTTTTTTGTTTTTTTGTGTTCTTTGAAGGAATTATTTAAGGTGAAAGGATACATCCAAAAAATATGAAAAAAAATTTGTAAGCTCTTTGAATTTTTTTCCAATTTCTGGAACCTGAAATAAACAAAAAAACCAACTAAAATAGCCAAAATAAGAATCCAAAAACCCATGCAAAAATGAGTTTTTACGGAATTTTTTCATTTTTTGATTGCATTTTTGAAGGGGTTCTGATGCCTCCAAAATTACAAAGGATTTTGTTAAGGGTTTTAAGAACCCCTGCTACGGGGCTCCGGAGTCAGAATTTAAAGAAAAATGAATTCTTTAAACATGCGTGAAATAAAGTATTTTGGTGTGAAATACCAGGGGGGCCCAACTGCAAAACAACATTGAAATGTGTGAAATAAAGGTTTGGATGTGCAAGAAAAATAATGCCCTATATATATATATATATATTTTAATCTTTTTATCTATGATCTATTATTTATATTTTTTTTTTGTTCAAAAAATAAATAAATAAATAAATAATAAACTAACCAATTAAATGAAAAATGAAAATATAAATAAATAAAATGAAATAAATAAAAAAAGGCCAATGTTAAATTTTCAAACCTGGGGTTGCAAAAGGGGCAAAAAACGCCGTTTGAAACCCATCTGAGCTGCAAATGGCCCTATGCAACCCATCTGAGTCACATTGTTATAATATATATATTTTTTTTAACATTTCTTTTAACATTTTTTTTAATTTTTTTCATTTATTATTTATTTTTTTGATTTAAATAAAAAAATAAATTAAATTGAAAAATATAAATGTATAAAAAAATATAAATATGTATAAAAATATAAAAATATATAAATATATAAATATATAAAAAATATAAATATATAAAAAAATATAAATATATAAAAAAATATAAATATATAAAAAAATATAAATATATAAAAAAATATAAATATATAAAAAAATATGAATATATAAAAAATATAAATATATAAAAAAATATAAATATATAAAAAAATATAGTTATATAAAAAATATAAGGGAAATGTTAAATTCATGGCTCATTGAGCTGTGCACACGGTTCAAATAGGGATGTGTGGCACACCACATGGTCCAATTGGAGCCATTTACGACCCCCCACGGCTCAAAGAGTTGTTCAGCAAACCCAGCCTGGTCCGCCAGCGTGTGGGATTCCACATGCCACTGGACCGCGGTGAGCCAAAAAAAAAAGGAATGAAAGGGTACTAACATAACCCATAAACTAAATAAACCTTCCAAAAAAACAGAAATCAACCAAAAAATCAAAGAATGTTCATTTTTTGGTTAAAGAAAAACAAATAAAAAAATAAATAAATAAAAAACAAAAAAACTGGTACTATCCAATGGAATAGCCCTAAATTAAAAAGACCCAAAAAAACAAAAGTAACTGGAATAGCCCTAAACTAAAAACACTAAAAAAAAGACAAGTAACTTGACAAGCCCTAAAGTAAAAACACCAAAAAAAAAGAAAAGTAACTTGACAAGCTCTGAAGTAAAAACACCAAAAAAAATACAAGTAACTTGACAAGCCCTGAAGTAAGCTCAACTTGACTAGCCCTCAAGTAAAAAAGCCCAAAAATTAAAGAAGTCTTTTGACCATCCCTAAAGTAAAAGTTCCCAAAAAAATACAAGTCTTTTCACCAGCCCTAAAGTAAAAACACCAAAAAAACAAAGTTCAACTTGTGTTAAGCTGATCCCATCCCAAGCTTAACATAAGTTAAGATTGGGATGGAATCAGCCCAACACAAGTTGAACTGACTTACCATAAAACTCTCATTTAAAACACTCAATATAATTATCTTAACTCAAAACACTAAACATAATGATGTTCAAAATGTGATAACCCTTTATATTAATAGAACTTGTTAGCTGCATTAGAATTAATTTTATATGAAGCCCAATGATGAAATGAAGTCAAAGTCTATTACAATCTAGAATACATTTGCAGTTGATCTTTGAGATGATCAACCCAACCAGAGGCTTTTTTAGAAATCAAGGAACGTGGTTTTGCTACAATGGGTGGGATTGGAATCATTTCTCCCTCAATTACTGATAGAACCCAGTCTGTATTGTTTCCAAAGGAAATGAAAATTGGATCTGATTGATCAGTAACACCATTTTTCATTGGAGTATAAGTATCACATGACTTCAATGAAATGAAACATATAGGTCTGGAATATGTGTCTGCTATGATTTGACCCATATCTAATTTAGCCAGCAATTTTGAGGAGGGAATATTTTCATTGATGTCTTCAACATCAAGTCTTTGTTTAATCTTTTCAACCTCCCTTGCACCACCAAGCATGTTAATTTAGCATGCTTTATGTGTCTCTAATGTTTCAATCATTTCCTCCCTGACGTTAAACTAACCATTTTCTTCATAACCAAGAGATTTAGAAATGACTCTAAATCCACAATTCCCATCTCCAATTGGATCCTAAAACTCACCCAAGAGCTTATGGAATTTATTGGATATTTCATTGAAGTATTTCATGTTTGCTTCCTATCATGAAAACTAACTTACTATTAATTTCTTTAATCAGATCAATTAAATAAAGACTCACCAAAGATGAGCTTCTGGTTGAGCTTTGCTGCACGTTCTCTTCATCTGAAGAGGATTCTGATTCCAAATTAAGTGATCCCAATTCACTTTCAGTCTCTTCCTCTGAGCTATGAAATTCACATTCAGATTCCTCCAACTTTGACTAAAAATTCATCATTAGTTAGTAACTAAGTTCATTGAACCAAAAAAATGAACATATCCCAAAAGAAAAGACTTACAATCTTTTGTCTTTTCTTGTTTGGAGCCCTTCTAGTCCTTTTTTACCCCTTGAGTTATTTTTCAACATTCTCAAACCAAGATGGTTCTTGCCGCGTATCTGTCAATTTTGGCCTTCCCCTACTTGATTGTAAGACTTTAGGTTCAAGTCTTCTCTTTGATCAATATTTTGTAATCTTCTGAATTATATACTTCAATAGGCCCCTTTGCTCATGATCTGAAGATTCCAAGATCATTGCATTCAATTTTTCATGCAACTGGGGAATGCTTAGCATTTCATTGACATTGCACTGGAAAAATTCAAAAGTATCAACCATTAGTGAATTAGGAATCATTAATCAAAAAGCATTAATCACATATTGATTTGAACAATCCAACTTAAGCCAACTTACAGAACTAGGACTGCAAGGTTCATAGTCCAACCTCCACTTAGGATGAACATCTTTGGATACCATGGATCCTCTGAATGCTAGACGGTCAGCTATTTGGTGGGAACAGGGCAAACCCATAGTCTTGGAATATGACTTGGTGCACACTTTGCCATCATGATCACATTTGAATTTCTCAAATTGTTCCCTAATAAGATGAATTGCCTCTAAAGAAAATTTGTAACCCAATGGTAACAGTTCAGGTGGAAGAACTTTCCCTAACTAAATTTGAGAGTTATAGAGTGACACATGAACTGATTGAATTTGATTTGAAACTTTTCTGTCAAGGCTTTTCCAAAAATCCAATAGGTTTCCCAAAGAGTTTGCAAGGAATTGTTTGAGAGTCACATGGGCCCCTTCAACCCAAGATGTTGTTTTGTTTCCAAAATCTGGGTTTATACAAGTCCACGCTGTTACAGATGTCTCTTTGATAGGTAAAACTTTATTTTCCATATACTTGAGCACATCCTCATATTCTTTCAAGAAACACTATACAAGTCAAAAGGTCAGAACCCAAAACTAGGAAGAATAAAAAGCAAGTAATTTGGACCTACTCTGAGTTCCAAATCATTGACCTCCACCTCCTGCTTGGTCTTTGAGGCCCCATACTTTGCCCACAGAGTCATAAAGCTTTTCCATCCTTCAACATCATTAACAAAGCGCACTTTACAGTTTGCTTGTATGTTTTTAGACAAGTGCCAAGTGCAACATTGTCTTGATGACTCTGGGAAACTAGATTCAATAGCACACATCAGAGCTTTTTCACAGTCCGTCACAAAGACTTTTGGAAGTCTCTCAGGATCATAAGCCAACTCCTTTAATGCATTTACAGACCAACTGTAGAAATCAAACGTTTCTTTTGTTATAAAAACAAGAGCTTTTGTGAAAGTTTTCCAATTGGCTGTCATTCCTACAACATGAAATAGTGGGGTTTTTTACTTATCTGTCTGATAAGTACAATACAAAATAGCAATATGATGGAATTTTTTTGAAAGCTTTACTGCCTCAGGATGTGCTAAGTACAGGGCCTCCAAGTGACCCTCTCCACTGAACTTTGACTGCTGAATCCAACTTGTTTCTTCAAGCTGTTCATAGAGTACCTCTATAACACTTTTACCCTTTAGTTCTGCAAGCATTACCTTCCGCTTAGTGTTATGGATTGTTTGGTCATCAACGTAATCCTGCCCATCAATCTTGCTCAATTTTCTCTTAAGTTAAGACGTATTGAGCCCATCTTTCATGCCTTCCTTAAGTAAATCCAAGGCTTTCCCAGAACTTCTCCTCAGTTGAGGATGCGCAGAGGGATTTTCAGATGGTTGATGGTTATTTTGCGTTTCTTTATAGGATATTTGCCACAAGGGGTCTTCCTTCATGCAACTTGCATGGATTAAAAACTTGCACCCAACCTTCCTTGTGTGAGTTTTTCTAGATCTTTTTGTAAGAAGTTTTCCTGAATAGGAGCCATTTCTATCACTGACTAAATCCACATATTGGTCAAGCTTTGAGTTGAAAAATGTTAAAGCATAAACATGCTTCATTGCCTGCATGCACTCCATCAGTTTCAATCACATTAAATAGGGAAAAGAAAAGTAACATAAAATGTTACTCACAACCAGAGGTCAAATCCCACTTTGAAAAATTTTTTTCCTCAATCATCACCCTTGATGAGGATGCAATTGGGGCTTCCAATGTTTCATTACCCAAATCCTTTGTTTCTGTTTCCAAAGCTTTGTTGATGGCACTATCAATGTAGACCTTCCACACAGTCATTTCAGAAGAAGGAGGGCTTTCCACTGTTCCCATGCAAAAAAATTCAATGGTCTACTTCAGTATTCAATCCAACTTTCAATTGAACAATAAAAGTTTGCTCACTTTGGAGTTGAGAAAGAATTGTTTTCAGAATTTTATATGATTTCAATTTTCACTTTAATTTCACTTTTGTTTCACTTTAAAGTCTCTTTGGGATTTCCAGGTGTGGAACAACAGTCCCACAAAGTATGCATTGATCCCAAATTTGGGTTGAAAGAACCTAAGTGTGGTCCAGGGGGTGCCCAAAATTCTGGCATGACTTCCAGGGGGTTTTGCACCCCCAAACACAGTGGTTTTGAGCCGTGTACGGGGGTACACATCTCAAATTAGCCATTCTGGGGGGTTACATGGCTCCTACACAACCCCCCGGGGGTCACACATGTTTGAAACAGCCCTTTGTAGTTGTCTTTGGGCCCCCACAGCTCATTTGAGCCGTGTAGGGCCCTACATGATTACCACACAATTGGAGCCGTAATTTAAAATCACCCAAAATATAATCATATAAAAAAATATAATTATATAAATAAATAAAAATAAATGAAATTAAATTAAATGAAATGAAATAAATAAATATATATACATGTATGAAATAAATTAATTAATTAAAATAAAAATAAATAAATAAAATTATATAAATATATATATATATAATAAAATAAATAAAATCCACATTTTTTTGCCATTCACTACCCAAAATGGGTTGCAAATTGTGCCACAAAATCCCTTTTAGGTATTGAATGGGGTTTGCAAGTTTGCAAATTTAACAGTGGCAATGAAAAAAATAAATTATCTTTTTTATTTTTTTGCTGTTTGAAACCCAAAAAGGGTAGCAAGGCATACTTTGGGACCCAAAATGGGTTGAAAACTGCCATTCACAACCCACCTGAGTTGAAAATTGCCTTTTTCAACACTCAGATGGGCCTCAAACCATGCCAGGCAACCCATTTTGGGTTGTGGATGGGTTGTGGGGGGTTGCAAATTTAACATTGCCTTTTTTTTTTCTTTGATGCCAATTTTATTCATAAATCCTTTTTTTGTTTTTTTAGCTCATCATTTTTTCTGGATGTGCTTCTAGCTTGATCCTGATTTATAACTCACAACCAATCAGGTCACTCAGTTTATCCACGTTGGAAAACCTTTTTTTTTAAAAAAAAATTGACATTTCAACCTTTGTCTTTCATCGTGGTCATTTTTTCTTATTTTCTTTTGCAAAAATAAAATAAAATAAATAAATCATCAACCTTGATCATTTGAATCAATGTGGGCTTATGTGAGTATTTAATCATTTAAAATTTTGGTCATCCTCCAAGTATCCTTTATTAGTAAGCACTCATTTTGAATTGGTTTATTCTTTTGTTTTCTGGGGGGGAGGGGGGGGGGGTTGGAAGAAATCAACTCAAATTTTTCTTTTTTGAAATCTTTCAAATCAATTTCAATCAAAAAAAAAAATCTAAATTGAATTTTTGAAGGCTTTAGATTATCAAAGTGATGAAAGGATTGATTGAATCAGAATCCTATTCATGAGGTGGCATACCAGCTCTTATTTAAATTTTCACCCAGGCTCAAGGGTTTATTCCAACAAATAATTAATAAATTAAGTCAAAATTATGAGGTAGGGTTTAGAATCAGATAGGAATCTGGGATTGTCTTCACCACCAAACCTATCTGGTGGTGCCTTCCAATCTCAATTTTTCCAAGTTTTTGAAGCACAAGTGAGTGGTGAAACGGTTTGTCTTAATATTGTTAGCTTAGAAGGAGATGTGAGAGGATTCACCACTTGAGTAGAGTCAAATAAGTTGACTGGATGGACTTTGAGAGAGGTGATCTGGCTCAATGGTCCCCCACTTCAAGAGTCAAAAGTAGAAGATAGTATCAAGATTTATGGGTGGAGATGAGTTCTTGGAGTGGGCAAGGGATCCAAATCTATCAGTTTTCTCATGGTGAGACTACTCTGAAGTGTTAACTTTCAAGCAGGTATCTACTCACAAGCGGCAGTAAGGACCAATGATTGGAGGATGACTGATACTAAAAGTAGCAGAAGATTGATTGAAGATCTCATGATCAAGTTGGTTGAACTACATGAATCCAAAAAGTGGGAGGGGTCATATATGGTGTTCACCTAGGAGATCTTCTTGGTTCATGTTTGAGAAGTTCAAAACTTAAGGCTAGGTGGATGTAGAAGGGGGGAATGGGATGTCCAGAGGTTGTGGAGGATGCCATAAGCCAGAGTTCATCCATGAGGTGGGTTGAGAGGAAGGATAGATGAGTGTAATATGTATCAAACTATGGTGTTTGAGTTGGTAGAGGACATCAAGATCCATTCAGACAGTTTGACAAATACTATCCATTTGGAATTTCTATTTTTTTTTTTTTTTTTTTTTTTTTTTTGAGAGAGAGAGAGAAGAAAAAAAGGGGGAGCAGGTGGGGGGCAGATGAAATGCTGTGCAAGATAAAAATTCCCCCAGGTGAAATATATTTCTTGGATCAGAGGTAGCTATATGTCTTGCTTCTAAAGACATTGTTGGGTTGTTGAGCAACAAACAAGTCCTTATTTGTGATCCCATAAGCATGTATGTACATAATTTGAAAATATAAACATGAGATAGATAAGAACATATTTTCATCCAAGACGTTTATGTTCCTTGAGCTTGGCAAGTGAGCTGTTTACACAGTCTCTCAAGTTCGAATCGCCATCATTATTGTCAAAGCTCTAAAAGTTCATATAGACTACTTATGCCTGGTGGTGAGTTGCTAACTTGGACCAGATTTCATCTTTACCAGGTTACCAGGTGAAAAAAAGGGGATCCAAGGCCTGCATCCTGTAACTTGGTGACTGACTTGATTCGATAGAAGTCCGAGGCAAACAACGCCGCTTTTTTTTTTTTTAAAAAAAAAACCAAAAGTCTAAAAAAATTTCCTTTTTTTTATGCAGGTAGATACATGTATGGATCAACAAAAACAATGATCAGGATTGGTTAGGTCAGGTTGGTAGATCACCTACCGCACTCTTTCTTGCCCTCAATGGCACAGTGTGCGCTGCTCATGGGGGGGGGATCGATGGATCGAAGGACGTCGTGGTGATAGTAGCGCGGAGAATGGTGCTTGTTGAATGATTGGTTACAGAAACTAGGGGGAGGGAAAGACTAGTGGGATGGTGGATGAATGGATATTAACTCTAACAAACAACAACGAAAAAGAAGGCACCGAAAGGAAGATAGTTAGAGAGAGCATCAAAAATATATGTGATGAATCGATCTAGATGGATACTGAGAAAAAAAAGATCGCCACACCCATTGCATCTAAGCACTACTTTGATGGGAACCAGCAGAAGAGAGAAAGAGAGAAAGAGAGAGAGAGAAAAGATTTTTTACACCGGAAGGATGATAGATATCTCGCAGGTGGGTAGAGAGAGCATGGATAACGACTTGAGTCAATGGACGGATAACAGTAACGATGAAAAAAGAAAGCAAGGCGAGTAGTAGCGCTCCGTCTTGAGCTCAAAAAAGAACGAGAGAGAGCGAAAGATGAACCGGAAGAGGATCAGGGGAAGGTGGAATCAAGAATCATCGGGGCGTTGGTCGACCTTCCAGGCGACACCTAAACCGTCCCGAAACTCACGGCGGACGCAGAGTTGTTCGGTGAGAATGATCTGGACGACGGATGAACTGAGGAGGACAAAGTAGAACCAGATAGAGGATGGGATTCGGGAGGAGTAGTAGGTCGTCAGGATGAGATGATTCGAGCAGATCGTCAAAGAATGATCCATGATCTGCTTAGGCCTTCGGACGATTTCGTAGAGGATTAAAACCCTAATGTAGTCCGGCCAGATGCAAAGAGGAAGATAACACTCGGGTAAGTTTTGGCTGTCGTGTGGTGATGGGTCTTCGTTTCACTCTGAAGAGACTGAGAGAGGATCATCGAGAGATACTCACCCGATCATCGAGCTCGAAAACCAGGCTATGGATATCACCCAGGATCGATTCGAGTCATGATAGAGCTCGTAGTTCCTGCTCGAGTAATTCAGGTTATCACGAACCCAATCCGGGCCCAATCCGACCTGAAGTTTGTTCAAGAGGCCATCCGAATGAGATGGATCGATGGCCGATGACCCGAAACGGGGCGAGGTCGGCGGTGGTGGTGAGCGGATAGGGTGTGAGTGGGCCGATGATGCGGATGGCTCGCGGTCCGCAGCCTGCGGGGGGCGACCCTCGGGGGTAGTTGGTGTCCGGGGGTCAGTGGGACGATGGTCATCGGGCCGCTCGTCGATTCGACCCGAGTCGAGGCTGATGTTGGGCAGCCGATTGCCGAACCGGAACGGCTTGCGACCCAGCGAGTTCGGTAGCTTGCCGAACCCGGCCCAGCCGTCGATATGATGCACGCCCGGGTCGAGGTGGCTGGGGATCGGATGTCGCGGGTCTCGGTGGGCCTGGGCGATCTGGAGGGTCGAGGATCCGACCATGGCCCTCCAATCGATAATCATCGCGACGTTCCTCGAGCCACCCTCGTATTCGAGTGGGACCGGATGAGCAAATAGGTAGAGTAGTGGGGGGATGAGGATCGAGAGGAGGATGTAATGTAAGGCCTGGATGGCTAGGATCTGGGAGATGATGAGGATTGGATCCCATCCTTGAATCCTAAAGTTCTTCGTATCTGATTTCCAACTCTGAGTCGGATGGCTGCTGTGGGTGATAGGCGGGTTGGTCGATAGTTTTGAGGTTGAAAACTGGGATGTTGCATAGGGTCGTTGTTGTTGTTGTTGTTGCTGGTGTTGGTGGGGAGGGTGAAGATGATTATGGCTTGCTGCTGATGACGATGATGATGAGGAGGATGGTGAGGATGGTGGTGAGCTTGGACCGGGCTTCTTGTTGTTGAAGAGTAAGTTCGGATGAGTGATGATGGGTGAGAGTGGTTCGAGTTCTAATGTGGTGGTGGTGGTGTCTTGGATGGATGATGATGTTGTTGATTGCCGATTGTGTTCGATGGACGGTTGATGTTGCTTTGGTGTACTACTACCGTCTTCCTGATCCAATCTTGATAGGTTGAGTTTCTTCATCTTCTCCTGAATCCGGTCTCTCCCGAATCGAAGATGTGCTTGGTTTCTCGTTCTTCTATTTCCTTCGTGGTAAGATGGTATTAGTTGACCTCCCCCTTGGATTCCTTGTCAACTTGGAAAGAAATGAATAAATAGATAGATATGTGACTATCGAAGATCATCATCACTGACAGCTGGGGGTTGGGTCCAGATGACGTAATCCTGAGGTTGGGGGCAAGGATCAACCCGGGCTTTGGTACACAGTCACTACGTCTATTCTTCATCTCCGCATTCAATCTCAGTCACCCACCCAGGAATCAGATTCCATCACGGCCCACGTCGGTCGTTTCAATCATAGATGGTCGCAACCACCAAGACGCAAGTTGAATCAAAACTAACTTATCACCGGTTAAAATCCAGATAAAACATCTGTGATCCAATTTCCAAATCAACGGAAAATCAAAATCTGCAGCTAGGGCGCTCAGAAGAATCAAATCCATCGTGGTATTTTATTTTCAGCTTCCAACTATTTTTGGAGTTAGCCAACAAAACTAAAACTAAAGAAGTATAAGTGTAAAATACAAGAAAAAATTGGTTTGTTACATCAAAAAAAATTTGACAACACTGGCTAGCAAGCATCATCAAGGAGGGCCCAACCTATGACCAAGCTCAGGTCAAGCTTTCAGCAAGCTAAGGCCAAGCTTTGACCAAGCTCCACTTCACAGTCACTGTGCACCAACTCTTTGGTTCAAGAATGGAGGTAGATCCAACTAAAGAACGGAGAAAGCTTCAACTAGAGCTTCTGTTAGAAAAACAGACTAGTAGCTCTCTATCAAACACTCCCACCCCCACGGGAACCCCAAAGCCAATGTCTCTTTCCTATCCACAACTCTCTTGTTCTCTGAAGTGGTGCAGCGGTCTCCCCAGTTCCCTTCAGATTAATTCCTCCTCTTTTTCTTTTTTTCTGTCAACTCCTTCCTCTTTGTACTTTTTTCTGTCTCTCATTTCCTTTTCTCTCAAAGATCATCCTCTTTTGCTTGTTATCCACACATTCTACCCAATTCAACTCTGCCATTAATCTGCCTGGTAACACTTGCAACCTCTCAGACTTCTGCCCTCTTCAAGACTCTGACTCTTCCATCTCTCCTGCTCTGAAAAATCAACCTCACAAACTCAGTCTCCTCCGTCTCCAACCTTCTGCCCAACTTGTTCCTTCTGTCTAACAAGCTCTGCACATCTCTTACCTCAAATGTCAATCCATGTTGTTGGTTTCTTTCTCATCTTTGTAGCTTCACTTGTGCTCTTCTCATCCTGATGTATGCTCCTCAGACTGGTGGTTTTTGGTCATTAAAACACAAATTGAATTCTTATCAGCTTCCTTCATGAAATTTGCTAGCAAGCAACATGAAACCTCTTCTGGTGAATCAGTTGAACTCTTTTTTAATGTTTAAAGCATGGGACTAAATACAGAAAAACCATAGGAAAGGTTGATCTTAGTGATTTTAAACCACCATGAACTTGGTTTAAAATCAAATTGGAAGGTTTATTTGTCAACTTTTCCCACCCAGATGTAGCACAAGATAATGGAAATAAGAATATACAAGTTTCAAGTGAATGGTCAATACCCTTTTAAGGTCACTCCCTGTGGCAACCACCCTGAAAAGGGAACTTACTGTACCATAAATCTGTCCAAGGAGCTACCTGTTTCATTAACCTGGCCAAGGTACTCCCTTCCTTATTTTGCTGGAATTTCCAGGTCCCTGGCCAGGGCAATCCATGCTATGATAGACTGGCAGCTACAGGGCCCTGACCAAAGAAATATCTGTTCTGATGCACTGGAAGTTCCAGTACCATGACCAGTTCACCCTCTGTTCCATTGAAATGGAAGTTTTGGCTTCCTGGACTGAGAAATCCCTGTTTGAATGCAATAGGGTGTATCAAAGTTAGCAAACCCGCCATTAGAAACACACCATTTTTTTTGACCAAACCCACCATTTTTAATGGCAGGTTTCTGAAATACACACACCCCCTAACTGGTGTATTTTGAAATGGCGGTTTTCATGAAAATGGCAGATTTCAAACATCAAACCCGCCATTAAACCCGCCATTTATGCATCATCATCCATCCACCATCCATCACATCTAAAACACCCATCCACATCAGCAAATCCATACTGGTTGCATCTCCATTGCATCACACACATCTCATCTCCATTGCTTCACATCTCTATCAATTTTCACATCTCCATCTTCACACAAATCCCATCATCATCTCATCACCCCACATCACATCACCATCTTTCTCAAAATGTCCAATCAAACTTCCCGCCAGCAAGTTGAAAACACAAAAAATCTGACTGAACTTTTGCTACTGTTTGACTCCCATTCAGACTCTGATTCAGATTCCAATTTGGAATCAACTTGGTTAGCTTTGAATTCTCTGTTGGAAAAGCAATACATTGTTCCAAGAATAAACACCCTCCACAACCCCATGTATGAAAGGCAAAAGCTTCATCTCATCCCCAACTTAAGCTTCCAGCAACTATTCTGAACTTTGTTGCCTTCATTCATGAAAATTTTGGAGATGATTGAAGACTACCACATCTTCCAGAACAATTCTTGGAATCCTTAACGCAATCAAGCCTTTCAACTTGCTGTTGCTATTTGTAGATTGGGATGAAATGGAAATGGAGCAGAAATCCATTGATTGGAGAACATATTCTCAGTCAGTTATGGAAGCATTGACTTATACACCAAAAGAGTCATGATTGCTAGCCTATCTTTCCGTTTCTCAGTCCTTTCTTGGCCAACCAAAGAAGAACACAAGGAGATATCTCAAGTAATGGAGACCAAAGGCTTTTGTGGTTGCATTGGGTTTGTTGGTGGAACCACCATCCCCTTGAATCAAAAACCCAAGCTAGATGGCAACCACTATTGTGATTGCAAAAAAATGCAAATGAATCAATTCTTTTCCAATGACTTTGATAACACCTTTGATCACACCACTGAACAAATATTTTTCATCTTTTTGTTTAGATAGTCCATGGCCCTAAAACTTGTTTTTGATAACAACAAGAAGTTCATATCCCTCCATGCTGGCCTTCCAGGTTCTTGTCATGATTCATATGTGTTCAATTGGATGAAAATTGCCCAACAACAAGGGAACTACTTTGAGAAAGATCAATACCATCTGGCCAATTCAGCTTATGCTATTGGCAAATATGTGGTTCCAGCATACGGGAATGTTTCATCCAAAAATCAAGGAAAACCCAATTTTAACTATCATCTTGTCCAATCACAAGTTTGGATTGAGCATGCCATAGGAGTCCTGAAAGGAAGATGGGCCAGCTTAAGGGAAATGCAAAACCAGCTTCAAAACCCCAAAGACATGAAGTTCCTCATCAACTGGATTATCACTTGTGTAATCCTTCACAATCTTTTGGAAGCCATCAAAGATGAATGGGACAAAATATTTGAAGATGATATTCCTGATCCGCCTCAAGTCATCTCTGTAGCATCTTGTCCCTCATCTTCTTCTATGAGAGAGCGGATTTTACCCCTCACCCTTTCCAATTTGATGAGTAAGATTTTGTTTTGAAATAGGTAAAAAATGATTTTTTTTGTTTTGTTTGTTCAACCAAGAATCCTAGGCTGACTCACTCTGTTTTTTTTTTTCTTTTTTTTTCTTAGAAAAAACTGACCCAACACTTCACCCCACTACACCACCCACCCACCGGTCCACTCTCCTCCTCAACCACCACCTCCTCCTCACCCACCACCTCCACCTCACCCACCACCTTTGGCACCAGTAAGCTCTCTCTCCTCATCCTGTTCATCATCATAAGCTAACACGCTCCTTCACCACCCCCCCTTTCCCCCACCTTGGCCCCCCCCCTCCTTGCTTGGCTTCCAGTGCCACCTCACACCCCCTCTCAATCCGCCAACCCCCACTCCTTTCCTGCTGGCCCCACCCTGACCCCCCCTCTCCTTGCTCCGGTGCCGGTGCCACCTTTCCCCCCCTCCTTATCCGCCGGCCCCCTCCTTGCCTGCCGGCCCCACCTTGGCCCCCCTCCCTCCTCACTTGGCCAACAGTGCCACCTTGCCCCCCCCTCTTGATCCGCCGGCCCCCGCCTCCTTGCCCACCAGCACCTTGGCCCCCCCTCCTTGCCCGCCGGCCCCACCTTGGCCCCCCCCTCCTCGCTTGCCCGCCGGCGCCATTGCCGCGGCCCGCCCCCCTCCCCCTTGAGTCAGCCCTGCACCCATGCCTGCCCCCCAACGCCTTCCTGCCTGGCTGACCAACCTCCCCCCCTCCCTGGTTCCCAGGCCCTGCCTACCTGGCCCCAGGCCTGACCCAAAACCCAACCCAAAACCCAAAACAAACCCAACCCAGAGGCCTGGCCCAATTCCCTCACACCCCAGTAAGTTTTTTTTGTTTTTTTTGGGGGGGCTGATGTGATGTTTTTTTTTTTTTTTTGGTACATTTTTTTTTTTTTTTTTTTTTGGTACAGTTTTTTTTTTTTTTTTTTTTTTTTTTGGTGATCATGTTTCTGGTGAGCTTTGGATCAAGTCCAGGTTTGGTTTCATTTTTTTTTGATCCAATATTGTTTCACTGATGATGTCCATTGAAATGACTGCTTTTTTTTTTTTCAATCCCTCAACTGCTATTGGTGAATGTCCAATTCTTCTCCCACCCCCCTCAAAATGTTACACAAACAATCAAATCCCTCCTTGTTTCTCACCCAAATCTAAGTATAGGATTTGGAGGGAGCAAGATGGAAGGAGATGGCTTGAAAAACACACAGAGAGGTGGAAAGAGTGGGGCTGCTTGCCAAAAGAGGCTTCAATCTTGGGATTCAGAAATGCCTTTGGAAGTTACTGAGGAAGTTATTAATGAAAAGTTGGTCTGGTCTGGTTGGAAGCCACGTCCTTTGGATCTGTACCCTTCAATTGTTTTCAAAAAGAAAAAGAATAGTCAAAAACCGACCCAGGAAGAGTTTGAGAAAGAAAAACAAACAATCAAACGGTTCCATTTCTTCCACCATGGAAAAGTAATTGTCCTAAATCAATCTCATCATCAAGCCCTGGTTGAAATAATTGAATATGTCCCATTGGAGAAACTTTCTTACCAAGACAAGAAGGACATCAACTTTGTGACAACTTTCCTTCATGGTTCAAAAAAAATTTGTCAACCCAGTTGGTCCTTCAAGATCTTGGGGTGGAAAAACGTGGCAGTTGGATGGAAAAAATAAATGCACCCTTTGGAGTTATTTGGATGTTATGTGAAGAAATCATCTATTAGATCTTCTTCTCAAGAGTATCCTTTCCTCAACCTTAAGGCCAACAAAGTATCCCGAATTCTAGGACAAATGTTTTGCAATTTGGCCAAAATTTCCTTTGAATCAAACCATGATACCATGAGGGACAACAACATCCCCTATTTCTCTTTGTTGCAATCAGGTTTCAAGCCTACACCTTTTGATTGCTACCAACACATCACTTTCAACTTGGATTCTTCTTACAACTCTCCTCATATCAACAAAGGCAACATCTCTGGCTACTTCTTTTTACTCGTGGTTCCAACCAAGAAATAAAATGGTTGACTTATTGAAAATTTGGACAAATGTCAACTATTGGATGGCCAATTTGTTTTTCATGACCTTGGCTTTCGAATTGATTTCAAGCAAAAAGGTATATTCAAAATGGTTTGGGCAGCTAATAAGTACAAGCACTGTACCTTTCCTGCTGTGGACACAGCAACCCATACCAGAATGGCCATGTCACTTCAAATTAATAAAATAACTAGAAACAATTTTAGGGACTTGAATAATGGCCAACTTTACTCTAGAAAAAAATATAAATAAAAACAAAAAAGATCTGTATGTTGGTGGTGTTAAGAATACTCTCAAACTTTGTAATCCAAAATAATTTTTTTGTTTTTCTTTCAACAATGAAAATATATTTACAAGCCCAGCATTTGATTTATCTGCTGTATTTCATCTACTGTTCTACTGCTACCAATGCAAGCCAAGGCTACTGATACCCTATCCTTTTTTTTGGTTGCAAGTTGTTCCCTCTCCTTTTCCAGTTGTGCTTGCTGTTGATCCTTCTCCTTTTCCTCTTTTTGAAACTCTATCTCAGCCTTTTTCAACTTCCACTCAGCATCCACTTTTTTTTGATGAGCCAAACTCTTGGCTTTCTGCTTTTGAACATCCATTGCCAGTTGACAATCCCACTTTTGCTTTTCAAACTCAAGTTTTTTGGATTCAATTTGTGATTTGACTGTTTTTTTCAGGGGAAAAGAAGTGAGCATGATTTTGAAAGCAAGGATATTCAACCAATGGACTTACATTAATCTTGCTTCTCCATGATTTCTTCAAAGCCCAAAAAAAATGGAAGTGTTTCTCCTCTTTTTATGAATTTTGGGGTTGATATTGATGGAATTGGAGGCCTTTTGCTTACCCTTGGCAGAGGAGTTTTGAGTCTGAAAGTCATAAATAGTGTTAAAATGCAATGTGGGAGGCCCCATTGGCTTGAGTTTTTGGCCATTCAGGAATGGATGAGCCTGTTTTTTTACAATCTAAATCAGTCAATATTAACCAGACAGAAGAGAAAAGAGCTTGGTTCCTTACTTGAACAAATGTTGAGGGTAATGGAGACTGAGGAGTATCTTGTTCCTCATCAGCAAGGTTTATGAGATCTGCTAACCCAGGAAGAGAGAAATCCAAAGAAGGAGGGGAGGGGCCCAAGGTATGTTTTGACACATCAATCAATGCAGAAGTAGACATGATTGGAGCTGATTGCCTTTGAATATCCTCCTTGTAATCGGATGGGGGCCACTCCAAGGCAAAGGTTTCTTCAGGATCACCATTGCTAGGCTGAGCATCCCCAGCCAAGTCCTCAGCTTTGACTGAATCAGATTTTTGGGCATCAAAAGCAGCTAAAGGGGTGATGTTGGCCTTCTTTCCAAAGATTTCATCCATTTGAATATAAAAAGGACAAATGGAGTCCAAATTATCAACCACCCAGTGGATGTTGAATAAATCTCAATGTCCCCCTTTTTCTCTTTTTATTCTTTTCCTTTCTTTTTATTCTTTTCTTCTCTCTTTACTTGTCTGTTTCACTTGATATTTTTCTTGTTCTTTTTCCTGTTTTTCTTCCTGTCTCTTAGATGCCACAACCGCGCCTCTACTCTCACATCACTTGTACCCGCGCGCGATCTTGATCTATGTCACGAATCCACTTCTTTTTCACACGGTTTTTCTCTCAACTTGTGCCATCTCGTCAAACTCAAAGAACTCTACATTCTACATCAACCAATCTTCCACGTACTCAAAAACCTCGACCTGAATCTTCTTTCAACAAATCTCTGAGCGCTATTCTTCAATCCTTTCTTATTTCTTCATTCTTGATTTCTTTCTTTCTCATTTCCAATCTCTACCCAATAACTCTCAACCTCAATCTACTCGAACTCAACCTCTCAAGTCTATAACTCAGCAAGACCTGACTTGTAAGATCTGAACTTGGCAATATCTTTTCTTCCTTTTTCTCAGAATTCTGACGCTTTATTTAAATCTCTTCCTAAAAGTTCTTCACCGCCATCCATCTCTGTGCTCTGTTTCTTCAATCTCGAAACCTGAAATAACCCAACCTTGCTGAATGTCTCAAGTCATCCTTTAGCCGGATGTTGGTTTTCTTTATTCTTTTATCTTCTCTTTTTCCTTCTCTTAAATTTCTTTTGTCTTGTTTTCTCATTTCCTTATACTGATATTTTTACTTGTCCTAGCCCTCTCAGTTCTTAAATTCTTAAATCTTTTTCAGTAATTCAACACGGTTAAAAGCCAAACTCAATCCGAAGAATCTAATTGAATCCATGGAGGGATCCAGCAACGAAGGCTTCCGTCAGATTATTCTCAAGGCGGCTCTCAAAGTGGTACCCATTCTCTTGGACAAGAACTACTCCATCTGGAAGGACAAAATGTCCATGTTACTTGAGCTCAATGGAATAAAAGAAGCCCTAGAGGATGACTCCAAGAATCTCAGTGCAGCGGACGATATGGAAACCAGAGTCATTCTTCTCTCTTGAATCGACTCAATAACTCATAACAACGTTGTTAACCCTTCAAACATTTCTTCTGCTTGATTACTTTGGCAAACCATAAAGGAACGATTTGCTTCTTCTCAAACCGCCAATCGTGCTTGTGTCTTTAATGAATTCCTATATCAACAATTCAAACCCAATGCAATCAACCAGTTCATCACTGAAACCAAAATCTCCGTTAAGAAGATGGTTGATGTAGGAATTGACCTACCCAATGACATTCTTTCTTATCTCATTCTATTTAAATTTCCTCCATCTCTTCATTCCCTTAGGCAACAAATCATGCATTCAGATAAAACTGTCACTCTTGATTTAGTTCTTAATCACCTCACTCAACTAGAGAATGAAGTCAAAGTCAAATCTAAAGAAACTAAACTTAGCAACACAGCTCTGGTCTCATCTCGTCCACCAAAGAAGCCTGTTCCTGCAGAATTTCAATGTAGAAAAGGATACCATAACCCTCAATCTCCAGATCATCCCAAAAATAAATGCTGGAATCTCCACAAGAATCTCGCTCCCGACTGGTGGAAGGAATCTCAAGCTTGTTGGAGAGCCCAGCTCAACTCTCAATCAAAGGCCAAGGAAGTTGCGCACTACGTATCTCTTCTCACCACGTGGATTGACAAATTAAACCCTTTAAATCGAATTATCCTCAACTCAGGCGCCTCATGTCATATGTTCAACGCTCAAGAATATTTCACGCATCTAGAGGAACTCACTGGAGACAAACACATTAACACTGGAAAGAAGGACGCGAAACTACCGATTAAAGGAAATGGAACTGTCAAATTAATCTGGAACGGTTCTTCCGTTTCACTCAGTAACTGCCTTTTTGTACCTGATCTTGTGGTCAATTTAATCAGTCCCGGTGAACTCATCTCCTCCAAGAGATGCACACTTGTTTCTTCCAAAAACCAATTCACTTTGCTCGCTGACTCTCAACCGGCTTTCACTGGATTCATTCATGAGAATCTTTTTGTTCTCAATCCGCCTTCTCGAATTGGAAACAACAACAAGTTTTGCCACTTAACACTCAACAATACGAACTTCAATTCTATCTCTTTCCTTCATCAATCTTTTGGACATGCTAGTCCGTACCGTCTTAAAAACTTAATTCCTTCTCTTTCTTCTCAATCTCTTTCTGACTTTCAATGCGAAGACTGTGTTTTCTCCAAAATCTCCAAATATCCATTCAAAGCTACATCCAGTCCTACTACGAGGCCATTCAAACAACTTCACATAGACTTAATCGGACCAATCAACCCCTCCTCTCGCAATGATATGAACTATATCATGACAGTCATTGATAACTTTTCTGGTTATATCTCTGCAATACCTCTCATGTACAAGTCTGACGCATGTCTTCAACTCAAACTCATTCTCAACCACGAACATCAAAAACAAAACTGATTTCCTGCCACTATTTGTACCAACAGGGGCGGGGAATTTTCTTCTTCTGAAATTCAAGATTTCTTCAAGATCAACTCCATTCAACACTTAGTTTCAGAACCGTATCATCATGAACACAACGGCAAAGTCGAAAGAGCCAATCGAACTCTTACCAAATCGATTAGAGCTATTCTTTGAAGCTCCAAATTGCTGCTCAACTTGTGGGCAGAAGTAGCGAAGGCCGCTTCTCTTTGTCTGAACCAAATCCCCAAGTCTCCTAATCTTCCTTCTCCCTATCAACTGTTTACCGGCAAATCTCTTCCCACCTCCTACTTTCATCCTATAGGATCTAAGGTTGCATATCTAGACAACAGGATCAATCGAGGTGAAAAATTCAAAGACCGAGGGCTTCCCGGTACCCTTGTGGGTTATAACCCAAACTTCTTATCTTTTCAAATCTTGAAACCTGACAACTTGATTATTTCTTCTAAACACGTAAAATTTATTAAAAATCCCAATCCTACTCAAACTCCTGTGGACACCAACTTTCAGTTGGAACAACTTTGAATTGATCTTGACAATGATCTCGTACTCTCTTCTGATAATCCATCTTCCCAAAATCCTCAAACTCCGGTCAAATCCTCTGATTCTCAAATCAGAGAACAAGATCATATCCCCTGCTCCTCAATCGATCCACCAAATAACTTGGAGTCCGACTCTGAATTGGATCCCTCAATTGAACTCGCAGAACAACTTATCCCTAGATATTCTCTTTGCAATTGATCCAGCTTAAATCCCCCCGAACAATACGGATATCACCATTACTTCGTACCCAGATCATTCGAACAAGCCAAACAGTGTTTCAATCATTTGAAGTGGGAATCCTCAATGGACGTCGAGCTAAATGGAATTGAATCTCTTGGTGTTTGGGATGATTACGATGGCCCCAAGCCTGACAATCCTCTAAATACAACGTGGGTGTATCGACTCAAGGACAACTGCCATGGCGATCCACTCGTTTACAAAAGTAGACTTTGCGTGCAAGGCTTTGATCAAATCTACGGCTTAGACTATCAAGACACTTTCTCTCCAACGGGAAAGGCTGCTTCTTTGTGAATCTCTCTTCTTTTTGGTTTATTCCATTCACTTCCCATCACTCAATTCAATGTGAAGAGTGCGTTTCTACACGCCCCTATGTCGGATAAGGTCATTATCAAGAGACCAAAAGGATCTAATCAAAAATCCAAATTTCTTATTTTACAAAAATCCCTCTATGGTCTCAAACAAGCCCCCGCGAATTGGTTTCACACTCTCACCTCGTGGATCCGAGAACAGGGCTTTCACAAATCTATTTCTGATCCTTGTCTATATATTCACTCAGCTTCTAATTCCGTTCTATTCTTTCATGTGGATGATCTCATACTGGTTGGTCTGGGAGATGATTTTCAACATAAATTCCTTGAACGATTTCCAAACTCAAGTCATCACAAACCAAATACTATACTAGGTATGAAGTATGAACGTATCAAAAATAAAATTCTCTTATCCCAACCCAAACACATTGAGAATGGATTAGAAGAACTGAAAATGACAGAATGTAAACCAACTTCAATTCCACTCACCGCTAATATCAATCTTTCACCAGCAACCAATGACGAACATGAAGAGTTCAAAATCTTCAACATCAACTATTGCTCCGCAGTCTTTCTTATGAACTATATCGCCTGCCTAACTTGCCCCAATCTAAGCTTTGCGGTCTCTAGTCTTGCTAGGTTCTGCAAAAAGCCGGGAATTCACCATTGGAGGGAGGTTAAGCGATGTTGGAAATACCTGAAGGCAACAAAAGATCTTAAACTTACCTTACAAATCAACCACTCTGACACTCAAATCCAGTGTTTTAGCGATGCGACCTGGAGCGATGATCTGGATACAAGACATTCGCAATCCGGCCACCTATCTCTTCTCTTCAACTCCCTAATCTCATGTAGCAGCTATCGCCAGCGCAATGTCACTCATTCCACCACCGAGGCCAAATTGAACCCGTTGGTTGACTCCTTTCTGGAATCAATCTGGATGAGAGGTCTAGTATCCGAACTCTGGAAAACAGAAATATCTCCAAGCCGACACTTTATCAACAACAAAGGACTTGATGATAAACTCAAAAAGTTTGGTTGTAATTTGAAGACCCGCCATATCGATATCAAGACAAAAGCACTTCAAGAGGAACTCAAGCTCGGCAATCTCATTTTTGAACTAATCCCCGCCAAGAATATGAAAGCTGATGGTCTTACCAAGGCGTTTCCTCTCTGCGCTCTTGCCTCTCTTCTCAAGCTCATAAACCCATCATTTTCTACACCGACTTCAGTCATACAAGTCACCGGGAGTGTTGAATAAATCTCAATGTCCCCCTTTTTCTCTTTTTATTCTTTTCCTTTCTTTTTATTCTTTTCTTCTCTCTTTACTTGTCTGTTTCACTTGATATTTTTCTTGTTCTTTTTCCTGTTTTTCTTCCTGTCTCTTAGATGCCACAACCGCGCCTCTACTCTCACATCACTTGTACCCGCGTGCGATCTTGATCTATGTCACGAATCCACTTCTTTTTCACACGGTTGTTCTCTCAACTCGTGCCATCTCTTCAAACTCAAAGAACTCTACGTTCTACATCAACCAATCTTCCACGTACTCAAAAACCTCGACCTGAATCTTCTTTTGAAAAATCTCTGAGCGCTATTCTTCAATCCTTTCTTATTTTTTCATTCTTGATTTCTTTCTTTCTCATTTCCAATCTCTACCCAATAACTCTCAACCTCAATCTACTCGAACTCAACCTCTCAAGTCTATAACTCAGCAAGACCTGACTCGTAAGATCTGAACTGGGCAATATCTTTTCTTCCTTTTTCTCAGAATTCTGACGCTTTATTTAAATCTCTTCCTAAAAGTTCTTCACCGCCATCCATCTCTGTGCTCTGTTTCTTCAATCTTGAAACCTGAAATAACCCAACCTTGCTGAATGTCTCAATTCATCCTTTAGCCGGATGTTGGTTTTCTTTATTCTTTTATCTTCTCTTTTTCCTTCTCTTAAATTTCTTTTGTCTTGTTTTCTCATTTCCTTATACTGATATTTTTACTTGTCTTAGCCCTCTCAGTTCTTAAATTCTTAAATCTTTTTCAGTAATTCAACAGTGGATTCCCTTGGCTTTGTCAGAGTTGGTGATACCAAAGCCGGTGGAGATTGACATGAAGTGGGCCTTTTTGTACTTGGCTTGATAATTCTTGAATCACTCCCTCATCTGTTTGGATGACAGATCCACCCTACCTTTTGTTTTTTTCTTGAGTTCATTGGCCATGAGGAGATAACCATTGACCTTAGAGGATGGAGGTTGGCCAACACGTGTTTCATTGTCTGATCCAAAGCAGGCATCATAGTTGGAGGGAATTTTTAGCCAGTTGAACAGGATGATGTGATCAGCTCTCTTGAGCTTACTTGAGACCTTGGAAGCTGATGGGGGAGGATTGTTTTCTGTGGAGCTCCTTGGAAATTTTTTCTTTGGTGTTTTGGACTTTTGTGTGGACTTGCAGGGGGAGGTTCACTGAGGGGCCATTTGGAAAGAGTAAGGGCAATAAGTTGATGAGAGGGATAAAGTGACAAGCAAGATAAAGTGATGACAGATATGAAGTGATGAGAGAAATAAAGTGACAAGAGCAATAAAACAATGATTTGATTCTTTGGATGAGTTTGGAGGTACAAGTTATTGTTGGAGGTAGAGTGAGGAGAGAAATGAAGCAATGAGAGCGATAAAGTGGTGAGTGATCAAGTGATGAGGGTGATAAATTGATGAGAGTGATGATGAGAGTGATAAAGTGATGAGAGTGGTGAATCTTTTTATGATGAGGCTGGAGGTAAAAAAATTTGCAATGAGGTTGGAGGTAGAAGGATGTGGAAGCCAGGGGTGGATGACGTGGACAGGTGGCAGAAGCCTTTAAATAATTTATTTGAAAAAGCCACTTATTTCATGTAAACTTTGAAATGTCTGATGTGAAATAAGTGGGTTTTTTTGATTTTTAATGGCGGGTTTGAAATGGCAGATTTGGGTTGAAACCTGCCATTAAAAAATGGCGGGTTTTGTTAACTTTGATACACCCTAATGGATCAGTGAATTCCAATTCCAATTCCCTAGCAAGGTTACTCCCTATTTCAGTGCACAAGCAGTCCCAGGAGATTCCCTGTACCAAACAACTTACAAGAGCACTCCTCATGCATTTCCTGACTAATGAAACCTCTCTTCCAGTTCCCTGGAGATTAAATCCCCTGTTCTACCTCAACATGGAACTTCCTGTGCCAATTCCCTGGCCAGGGAATTTCATCTAAAAACTCACTGGCAGCGCCAGAGGAACTACTGCGCCAATGGGATTAAAGTCCAAGGGCATTAAATGGCCATTAAAATCCCCCTGAACAGCTACTGGCACTTCAAAATCCCTGTCTGCAGACTTTTGTAATGACAGTCCCAACAGGGGAATAACAAGAGGTATGATTATTCAATACCATACCTTCCCTGCTCATTTGAGGGAAAATTTAAAGGATTGATCCATTTAGAGGGTAGTTAAATTCATTTATCACTATTAAATTGAGGAATAGGATCCTATCAATAATCATTCCAAAGAGGAGAATATTCTGATTGAAAGTATTTAATGTAATTCTATTTTTTTGATTAATTACAGAGCAGCACCAAGTAGTTATTTTTTATTGTATCCCTCTTGATAAGAAATATAAAATGAAAAATAGAAGTGATCATCATTATAATTTCAAATATATTAATTCTGGATGGAAATAAAAAGAGAAATTCTTATAAAATCCCTCTAGAAACAAAATAGGAAAGAAGAGCATACAAAAAAACTGATTGATAAATAAGATACCAAATAAGACAGAGAATAAATTTGAAGTTATGGGTTTGAACAAGATTAAATATATATTAAAGCCAATGAAAAATGATATTATAATCCAAATTGGAGAATGATGAAAAAAAAATTTTTAACAAAAGACATGATCATGGAAAAGGAAATGTTCAAATTTGATCTCAAATAAGAGATTATTGAACTAAGAGAAAGATAAAATAAAATTCAATGAGGAGAAAAAGAGTCTCTATCACTGATAGAGAAATCAGAGAATACATTTGATCCATCTTATCTTGAACTATTTATAAGGAGGAGCATCCTCCACTCCATCCTGATTCCAGATCCATAAAAATAGAAAATCCACATGTTCAATATATACTCAAGTATCCTTAGTAATTCAATATTTACCTCCATCTTTAATGTAGTAGTAAATTGATACTAAAATAATCATACAATATAACCTAGTCTATCCCAATCACTTAAAAGGGAATCCCTATTTCAATTTTCTGCTAGAATTTCAGGGTACTCCCGGTGCAAAGTGTAGAGAATGTGAAAATTATAATGTGTCTGGTGGGAGTCAAACCCACCACTTCAGATATACTTAGAAACATAATAGAGTGCTTCCTTTACCAACTAGGCTACAGGTGCTTGTGGCTGCCAGGGTTGTTTGGTATTACTGGTCTAGGTTCAACTGCATGGCCTCCATACTGTGGTGATACATCATGTTAGCAGGTTTAACCTTAACACAAATACCTATTATTTAACTACATTTCCAAGGTATGGGGGGCAGGGGGAGGGGAAGTAATTTTTCCCACTGATTGGCCAAAACTAGTGATTTGATTTTTAGACACATTTTCATGGACAAATTTTCCAGTCCAAAAAAATCATTTTTTTAATTTTAAATTTAATGATAATTTATTTTATGACATTTTCTTTGAGGTTTAAATTTATTGATGATTAAAATAATCCAACTATCATTCTGTGAAGAATAACACCAAAAGTTAAAAAAAGAAATACCCAAAGTAGATATTCCAGAAAGAGAAAAAATCAAACAATTATTTTGCATTTAGTTTTATTTTTAATAGATTAAATGTTAAAGAAGAATCAGAATATTACTATAAAAAAATTTGAATTCAATTGTTTCAGTAATGGGAAAAAACAATTAGATGAATGATTTTTTTTGTGGGCTTGACAATATTTTGATTAAATAATCAAGAGGTGTATCTGAGAGCTCATCAAAATAAAGCAGTAAATATTTCAAATGCTATTTAGGTTCCCCAGTCTCATTTAATTTTAAAATCTCCCTTTCTTGGAGCTTCCAGAATTCTGCAAAGTTTTATTTTTTATTTTTTTGATTTTTGGAGGGGTTCATCTCATTGCTTTCCAAATAATTAAAATTTTCAAGTCAAATAGAAAATTTTAGTAAATACATAATCTTCATCTTCTGAATGATTTGAAACCTCAAAAATAAAAAAACAAAGCCGAATCAAATGAAATATTTGGGTGTATCAGATTTAGCAAACACACAATTTATTTAATGGTGGGTTCCAGAAAAATACCCCAATTTCAAACACGCCATTAAAAATAAAAAAAAAACTTATTTCACATCAGGAATGCCAGTGTTACCTGGAAATTGGTGTTTTTTTACAATATAAAATATAACTCTTGATCCACTCTATTTATCATTTATCATCCTCACTCATCCTCCCTCAATTCTCATCCATCCCCTAATTTTTGATTCTGTACATCTACTCTTGCCCTCCTTCCCATCCAATCAATTGGGGGTGAAGTTCCAAGGCAGTGTGTACTGTTCTGAGGAATGCAAATACAATCAACTCATCCTGTCCTCAGACTCAGACTGGTGTGATCTCAGCTTGGAGGGTGTGTGTGCATATGTTTCTCAATGTATTCATTGATCTGATCCCCATCAATACCCAACCACCACCAACACAATGATCCCTGCTGACTTGAGCTACTTGATTTCTAATTCATTTTTCATCCAGGCTATCAAATGCCCAATTTTGGTACCTCAAATGCTGTCTCATAAGCTAAATCTATTCCATTCAATTCTCCGCATGTCCCATCCTTTGATCAATTGGCCATCCTATCCTCAGTTCCATCATCCTTAAAATCATTTTTACCATTGGATCTTGGAGAAAGATTACTCAGAGCCAAGGAAGTAGCCCAGCAATATCTAGATCATTTCCCAAAATGAAGCAAGAATCATGCCAAGGAGAACAATGAATAATTAAATAATCAAATATTATAATCCTCATCTATCCCACACCCAACCCAAAAAATTTATATTAGATCTTTTATTGTCCATTGCTCTTCAAAACTGGCAACAGCAACCAAGCATGACCCCAGTACATCAATATCCCCCATTATCCATCTTCATCTAAAATCTTGACCAGCTTTGGCTCAATTGACCAATCTAAATCAAATCAGTGGACTCTCTGAACTATTAGAACTGGATCATCAATCCCCAGGTTGTGGTTTCCCTCCCCTCCAATGCTCATCCTAAACAATCCATCCAGTAAATCCCAGGCTCAGGCCAATTACCACCCCCCCCAGCATTCCCACAATTGAAAAAAGATTTTTCAAGCTCATTGTTGAGTATCAAAACCAATCTATAATTGAAGCAAGATACATCCACACAACTTGATCTCCAAACCCACTTAAAATTTATTTTTCTCCCTCAAATTGCTATTGTATTGATTGCCCTCTGCCTTGGAATGTTCTTCTCCTCATCGCTCTTGTTTATCTCAACATACCAATTTTTGGATCATAATCAATTAAAATTTTGAATAAATTCTAGTTTTTTGCAGCTCCTTTAAGCCCCTCATTTCCATTCACTTGATTTTTTCCACTAGTACAGGGGACTCATTCTAAAAAGGTTTGTTTGATCCAGATGTTTTTGAATGTACAAACATGCTTACCCACTTTCTTTGCTTTGCCCTGGTCCCTTGCCCTAATGAAAAATTCTAGTCGATTTTGATTGGATCAATTGGAGTCAAAATTTAGACCAGCACATTGAATTGGGATGACAGAAGAATTGGCTGGGGACAGTTTAGAGATCTTGACTGTGAGTCTGCTTGATTCCAATAGGTGAGATAAAGGCTTGCTCTGATTGACTCAAGCTGCATTTTTGTTGAGGGTTTGATTGGATGAAAGGATGGCTAGATTGGTGATCAATTTCATGTTTTGATTAACAGCCTGAGTCAATTGGGAAACTACCTAAAATGGTAATAGTCTTTGCTTTTAGATGAATTTTAAAGATTGATGACCCAGTCTGACAAGAATGATTGGATTGAATGTTACCACCAAATAAAGTGGAACAATACAAGTAGTTGTTCCAAACTGAGATTGACTTGGAAAAGTAGTTCAACAATCTGAGCCAGTTGGTGAGGTAATCTTGATCAGGTAGGAAGAATCAATGTGCAACCAGAATATGCTTCAGGGCTTCCTCCTTGTTGGGAAACTTTATCAAATTGGATCTTGGCAAGAACAGACACTCATTGGGATTGATCCTGGGTGCATGTTGGTATTGAAGTTAAATTATTGAATCTAAAATTACCCCCAGTATCAAATTTGAAGTCTGATAAAATTGTGTTATCAAACTATTTGAATTGTTTGACCCACCATATTATTCATTGATACAATCAAGATCATTAGAAGATGATTTATGAAGAGTTGATAATCATACAAATTTCAATCTGCTGTGAAAGTTAAACATGTGAATTTTTTGAGACAGGAATAACATTATTTTTTTGGGAAAAGCCAGGGAAATGATGGGGTTGCACCCAAGCAGGCTCAACCTCCAAAAAACTGATTTTTCAACCTTTTGGTCATCCTCTCCATCTCACTTGGACAATCAATATCCTGTACTTAAGAAGCAGTTTTTGAAGTGAAAGTATGACCTTTTTGTTGGATCCAATTGTCTTCTTCTATTGAAGTCATATAGGAACCATTGAAACATGCTAAATCATCTTTTTGGAAAGTTTGTAGAGCTCCAAGGAAGCTCAATTGGACCAAGGAATATTGGATGGAAAAATGATGAATTTGCATCACAAATTCAGATGAGAATGGATTTTATGGATAATGAGTCAATATTTCAAGTTGAATGACCAAGCTTTGAGCCCCAGAGAGGAGGAGGTGGATGATTATCCATAAGAGGAAGATAACATTTGACAAACCTGGATGGGGATAAATTTTAATAGGATCCAATGGGATTTACCACCAGATGAGCAGAGGTTTTTTGGGTCAAGAGGGTTTGATTTCAAGGAGGTTGTAGAGATTCTGTTCATTGCAGCTTGGATATCATAAATGATATTCTGAGGTTATTTGAGCCAGCCACAGTCCTTGGAGAGATTTCCAAAATTGGATGAGAAGGTAGTTGGGTATATGCTAGCACATGTTACTGTTAAACTTGAATGCATGAAGAGGGGAGGGTGATGGATGATGATGCATAAAATGATAGGTTTGATACTTGAAGCATACCATTTTTTTGAAACCTGCCATTTTTAAACACAACAGTTGAGGGGTCTGTTTATTTCAGAAACCTCCCATTAAAATGGTCTTTTTTGTCAAATAAAAGTGGTGGGTTTGCTAACTATGATACACCCTATTGGATATTGAAAATAACTGAAAAAAATCTCAAACCTTTCTCAGGATGTTTTTTTTTTGGATTTCCAGTCAAAGATTAATCTATATTCAAAAATAAATTTTAAGAAATTGTTAATATCTGTAATTTTTTTGTTGATTCAAAGAGCTAAAAGTCTAGTAATCTTTTTCAATTTTCAGGTTATTTTTCAAAAACAATAAAATTTACTGTTTTTTGCATTTTAAACATCAGTGTGCAGACTTATCTGAGAAAAAGATTGTTTATAACTAGGACCACTGGATTGATTTCAACAGATTGAGAATAAGAATGAATAATTGAAATGAATGACAACAGTTAACAAAATGGAAGAATGAAATCAATGGAAATGGTCAAACCAACAGGAGCATTTCTGGAAGGTTGATGAATCAGCACGTGCTAGACATATTCATGACCTGGTGGGAATGCACAGAAAGCTGCTAACAGTTGATTGTAACAAAGAACAAGTAATGCAAACATGAGAGTGCAATCATGCTTATGTAGTCCAGTCTTCAAGTATAAGGAAGCTGCCTTGAAGTCTTCTGATAAGTTGTGGTGGTGAATCTGTGGTTTAATTCAAGTCAGGGCATTGAAATACAGGTGCTCAAAATGCTTTGAATCCTTCTTTACCCGCTTGAGATGCTTCCTGACTTGATCAAATAGTTAACCTTATGATTTGAAAGTAGAGAGGAAAAGAGAGAATGAATAAGAGAAGAACTGGTCAATGGGGTGAGCTTGTGATGATGATTATCAAGATGGATGCTGGCAGGTTTTTAGTTGGATATCTGAGTGGACTTGGAGGATGGTGCGGGTCTGCTGGAGTTAGAGTAAGAATGAAGCGCCCGCACTGGAATGGCAGGATGACAGAATTCAGTCTCAAGTGTGAGCTTGAAGACCCAGTTTTCACAACAGCCCTCCTTGATTAAAAGCATAACTGACATGGTGAATGAGTTGTAACATTGAAGTTCTATTGGTGGCTTTGGTAAGTTTTTCTGCTACCATCTGATCTGACTTGATGAGTTGGATTTCAATTGATTTTTTAGATACATCTTCTAAAAGTCCTTTGGTCTTCAGATCAATGAACTTGGTCTTTGAGTTGCTTCCAAAGTTTTTTATTTTCTCATCCAGAACTTTATTTTCAATCATATGGATGCTAGATTTGATAGGTTTTCTTCAGAGCTCATGGATGAGATAGTTAATCCATCTAAATTCCAACTGACTGTCACTGAGAGCGTTGCATTCAGCTTTGGTTGATGAGTACATGATGTTTCTTTGACATTGGCTGGTCCAATAGAGAGGTGATCCCTGGTAAAAAAAGATGAACCCTGTCTGCAAAGTTCTTGTAACTGGATTGTTGGCCCATGTGGAATTGCTATAACATGTGAGGTTTTCTGAATTGTTCTTCTTGGCAATTAGGAGCTTCTGATTTTTGGAGCAACTAAGATATTTCCATACCCTGAGTACTTCCCTCCAGTGAGCAATCCCAGGTTTTTTTGAGAACCTTGCTAGAGACAAAACTGCGTAGCTTATATCAGGCCGGGAAAGTCCAGCAATGAAGTTGAGTTGTCCTATAGGTGACCGGTAGGATGAACCCAGCTTGTTGAAATCTTCTATTTCTTCATTGCTGGCTGGAGCCAGATGAAGCCCTGGGGTACAAGGAGTGCTCATGGGCTTTCAGTCTGTAAGATCTAGCTCTGCTAAACAATTTTCAATGTGCAGCAGGAGTGAGAGCCTTATTCCATCTGGAGATTGCTCAACCTTCATGCCAAGTAGTGTATTAGGTGAAAGTTGTTGAATTTGCTGAGTTGTAGGGAATGAAACCTTGATCTTGAATCAATTTGCTTAACATCTTGTACCAATTCTTTGGAGCTTGCTTGAGCCTGTACAAAGATTTCTTGAGCTTGAGGATTGGAGTTTGTCTGGTCAAGCCAGTTGGTTGTTGAATAAATACTTCTTCATCAAGAGGAGCATGCAAGAACACTTTTTTGACATTGAACTGAAGCATTTCTAGATCAAGATTCACAGCTAGTAGTAAGACTGCCCTTAGGGATGTGACTTTGCCCGTGGGAGCATAGGTTTTGAAGTAGTCAATGCCATACCATTGATTAATTCCTTGCATGCACACTCTTGACTTGAAAGTTGGAGCTTCTCCATGAGTTTTCTCTTTGATTTGGAACGCGTAAGTTACATTGAGTAAGTTGCTTGGCTTGGGCCCTTTATAATCTTCCCAGACTTCAACATCTTCACAGGTATTCAGCTCCTTGTGCAGGGAATTGGACCAGAACAGAGAATAAAGAGCTTCTTCAGCCGATTCAGGGACAAATTTGGAGAAATATCCATACCGTTCTGGATTTCTCAGTTCCTGGAAATTTCAAAGGGTTTGCAGTTTTGGAACTATTTCCTGTATTACTTCTTCATTTGCGTTGTCTTCTATTTCTGAATTTGACTCTTTGAATTCTTCTTTGATTAATGGTTCTGCATCATCTGGGGATTTGGAGGTGTTTGGAGGAACAATTGGAGATTGAGTTTGGCTCAAGGTAGGTTCATTTTGTTCTGTTGGGTACTTGTCTGAAGTTGCTACAGGAGATTTGGTAAATTTAACATTATTTGTTTCTATGATGCTGCCCGTTTTGTTTAATACTTGATAGGATAAAAGCTTAGGAACATAACCAATGAGCCTTCTGGGTAAGCCTTTTTCATCAAACTTCCTTGGAAATTGGTTTCCAAGGTCCAGATAGTAGAGACTAATTCCTATAGGTTGAAGGTATTCAATTGGTAAAGGTTGCCCATGCATTAATTCCCATGGAGTGAGTCCTTCAGGGTTTGGTATTTGATTCAAGGCAAGAGTGCAGCTTTGGATGACTTCATGCCAGTAGTGCTTTGGGAGTTTCAAAAAAGCAAAGGTTTCTCTAACAGATTCAGCAATGGTTTGATTTGCTCTTTTGGCCCTTCTGTTGTGTTGTGGATGATATGGTTTGGAAATGACTTGTTGTATCCCTTTTCAAAGAATTTGGTGAGATCAATGCTTATGAATTCACCACCCCCGTTGCAGCAGAATTCTAAGGGAAAATAGCCAAGTTGGTTGAATTTGTTTAAAATTATGAATTTGATTGTTTCAGCAGCATCAATATTTTTTCTCAGAGGAAATGAGATGATATAGCCACTGAAGTTGTCCACCATAGTTAGAGAATATTGAAACCCACCATTTTATATTGGCAATAATGGAACAATTAGGTCAGCGTGGATTCTCTCAAATAACTTTTCAGCCTTTAATGAGGAGCATTTGAAACTTGCCAAAGTGATCTTGCTTTTGTCACAGCTGGAGCACAAGAAATAATTTTTTATGTCCGCCGCAATAGATTTCTATAGGAACCTTTCCATCCTAGCTATTCCGGTGTTTCCAAGTTTTAGGTGAAGTTTGTTGATCTTCTCCAGTTTGGGATTGCCAGAGCCATGATAGCTTTGATTTGAGGCCACTTCCACGTGCAGGAGGTTGTTTGAAATTTTCCCTTGCAGAATGGTAGACTGATTGGCCACCAGCTTGAAGGTAGGTGGAGTTGCTCAGTTCACAACTAATTTGGCTCCCTTCTTGAGAAACACTCCCATCAAAAGAAGATTGACACAGGCATCCAGTGTCCAGGAGGAAATTTGAAGCTCAATTGTTCCATTGATGGTATTATATATCCAGTTCCTCTGCCTTTGATTTCAAGCAATGCACCGGGTTTTCCAGTTTTTATTACATTTGATCCGTCTTCAATTTTCATCCGCCTGAACCAATCTTTGTTTGTCAGCATGTGGATGGAGCATCCAGAGTCCAAGATGAAGGGTTTTGGATCTGTTGAAAAGATGTTTGAAAAGAAAAATTAGTATGAAAAGAAATTGGAGACTTCATCCTTTTTCTTCTTTTCCGGTTTGCAGGATTTGAATCCTTTTGGTCAAAGCTCAGGAAATTCAATCCAACATTTTTTGCGCGGATGGTTTTGAACATCTGGATTGTGGACGCCGTTTTTGCACCATGGATAGCTAGAGTAAAGATCCATTTCCACCTTGGATGTTGAAGCACCTTCCTTGAATTTTGCGTCTATCTCATTCTTGTGTTGTACCAGGTGATCCAAGACTCTTTTGACATTTATTTCTTTCCCGCCTTGGATTATTTGAGAGGAAATGCTCTTGAGGGTAGATGGGAATTTAAAGAGTATTAGGTAGGCGAGTATGTCTGAGGGCAATTTAATTCCTACTTCTGATAGTTTATTGAGATGGAGCCGTACATTTGTTACAATTCTATTGAGGTTTTCTTTGCTAAAGGGAAGATAGAGGAATGAGTTAAAGATTCTTGCTCAATTTTCTGATTGGGACAAGGAAAAGTAACTCTTAGTTGCAATCCAGATTTCTTTGGCATTGCAAACATTTACAGAATTTATAATGTTGGTGTGAGTGGCTGGTTCTAACTTGGCCAACAGAAAGGGGGCTATGTCCTTGGTGATTTCAGGATCTAGATGAACATCATTGCTTTTTCTTTCCACTATATGGAGAATTCCTTGTAGATCAAATAAGCTTTCCATTTTGACTTTCCATATTGAGTAGTTATCCTCATTCAGGAGCGGGGTCAATTCTACAAGTGTCTTCAGCATGATTGTTTGCATTGTGCTATTGCCCCCAGGTCCTGGTGTTGATTGGTGATTGGCCATCTTGAAGAGCTTTAGCTTTTAACCATGAGAAAAAGATTGTTCATAACCAGGACTACTGGATTGATTTCAACAGATTGAGAATAAGAATGAAGAATTGACATGAATGAAAACAGTTAACAGAATGGAAGAATGAAATAAATGGAAATCATCAAACCAACAGGAGCAATTCTGGAAGGTCGATGAATCAGCACGTGCTAGAAATATTCATGACCTGGTGGAAATTCACGGAAAGCTGCTAAAAGTTGATCAGAACAAAGAACAAGTAATGCAAACATGAGAGTGCAGTCATACTTAGGTAGTCCAGTATTCAAGTATAAGGAAGCTGCCTTGAAGTCTTCTGATAAGTTTTGGGGTTGGATCTGTGGTTTAAATCAAGTCAGTTCATTGAAATACAAGTGCTCAAAATGCTTTGAATCATTATTTACCCGCTTGAGATGCTTCCTGACTTGATCAAATAGTTAACCTTATGATTTGGAAGTAGAGAGGAAAAGATAGAATGAATAAGAGAAGAGCTGGTTGATGGGGTGAGCTTGTGATGATGATTATCAAGATGGATGCTGGCAGGTTTTTATTTGGATCTCTGAGTGGACTTGGAGGATGGTGCGGGTCTGCTGAAATTAGACTAAGAATGAAGCGCCCACACTGGAATGACAGGATGACAGACTTCAGTCTCAAGTGGGAGCTCAAAGACCCAGTTTTCACAACATTATCCCCCCCCCTGTACCTAGCCATAAAAATCCCTTTTATAATTAAATGGAAGTTCTGGGGCACTTCCTGTTCCAAGCTTCCAGACAGTCTAATTTCCTGTTCCAATTCACTGTCAGTGCGATGGAAACCCCTGCACCAATTTAATTTCCAAGTAAACTGCTTGGAAAATTAGATTGAAGTGCTCAATCCATGACCATGTAACATTCTACTCCAATGAACTGGAAGTTACAGGCCACTTCCTGCTCCAGTTGACCGGAATTTGCAGGAAAATTTCTGCTCAAGTTCCTGAAATTTCCTGGAAACTTTCTCTTCCAATGAAATTTAAGTGCTAGGGCTCTGTAAAAGGGAATCCTGATTCCAATTTAATTTCAGGTTTTTTTCCCAGGCCAGGGATATATATTTTAAAATCATTGAAATTGCACTCCCTTTAGCCATGAAGTTTAATTCAGTGATGAGGCTTTTCAAAGTTCACGCCCTGTGCCAATGTCCTTGCCAGGTAATTTAAAAAAAAATTGACTGGGGGTTCCAGGCCCCACAACCACTTGAGTCAATGATCAGGCCATGTATATCTCTATGAAAATTTTTTTGAAATTCCAGGGATCTGAGAAGGGTAATTCCTTGGAAAATTCAATGAGATTATCAGGGCATGGTTAAGTTCACTTGCTGTAAAAATTCACTGGAAGTGCATGTCATTCCCTGTGCCAATTAACTGGAATTAAAAGGGATTTAACTTTTTGAATTCCCTGGAAATATATATTTGAACAGGGGATGTCATTGATTGTGAATTTTCAGAGGAATTTCACTGCACAGGTGATTGAAACAAGGATTTTCCTGGAAATTTCATTCTAAACGGAAGTGAATTGATAAATGGATTCAACTGGCTGGGTGACCCAAATTTTCTGTGAGTATGAACATAGAGTGCCTGATCAGTGCCCCTCAAACTACCTGTGCATTTGAAGATTTAGTAAACTGTCCATGGAACTGGAAATTCTTTTTTATTATTATAGGAAGTTCTTTGAGCAGGTCCCTGGCGCTTCCAGTTCATGAAAAAATCAATCTCCCTGGCAAGGGACCTAAAAGTTCCAGTGCATGTGAATAATTATCACCATGGAAATACCTCTGAGATAATTTTCACCAAGAGTTAAATTTCCAGGGCCCTGGAACTTCCATTGAATTGGAACTGGAAATTGGTTGGAAAAAACCATGTAATTTAAAGTGAATTCCCACTGGGAATTTACAAGGTGGAAGCCCTCATCAGAGCTCCAAAGATTTCAGTGAATTTTCTCAGAAAGTTCTTTCTCCAGGATACCCAGCCAGAAGCTCAGAACGTCTGGTGAATTAGTGCATAAATTTCTGCATAGAGGGGATTGGTACAGGGATTGCCCTGGAACTGCCAGTTAACTTAAAGATCTTTTTAAAATACCAGGAAACTGGAAAAAAGAGGTTCCATTTCAGTTATATGGCAGAGACTGAAGACTGGAATTCATCATTTATTGGAACAGTTCATTACATGGAAATGCAGGTTCATTGACACAGGTTTCTCTATCACTTTGGGTACATAGACACAGGAATTTTCCTAACCTTTTGTTGGGATTTTGAATCAACAATTCTAGAGGGCGCGTGTACTAAAACTCAAATTGACTACCATCAAAAAAACTAAATGATAATCAGACCTCTTCAAATAACCCATTTGACAATCAACTCCACTAAAATCTTTCCCCCAATCTTCAGACCAATCTCATTAACACTCTTTTCTCATCAACACTAAACGCAATCAACTCATCAACTCACCAATCATCATTTACCAATGCAACCTCCCTAAATCAATTCAAACTCAAATTCCCAACAACTTCAATTGAATTGAAACCACTTCTTCCATGCCTGCCTGGTAATACTTAGCATGAATACTTGATACATTGTCTATCCAATCTACGTTGTTTGTTTCTTATCAATTTCACTGTTTTTCCTGCTCAGTGCTGTTCTGTTCCTTAGCTTTTTATTCAATCAAACTCTAAGAATTCTTTCATGGTTAAAAGCCAAAAGATAGCTCTTTCAAATCTCAACCAAAGCCAAGGAAACTCCAGTTCATCATGGATCACTTTTGACAAGCCACACTAAAAACTGCCTTGGAAACTATATCAATGCTTGGCAAAGAAAATTATGGCATATGGAAAGATAAAATGGATGCCATTCTTGATGTCAGAGGGTTCTTGAAAATCTTGAACTTGGATAGCCCAAAGCAACTCAAGGCCAATGTCAATGAAAAACTCAAACTTCTCATCATTTCCAAACTTGAATCCACTACCCACAAAAATGTTTTCACCCCAACAAATAAGAATTCTTCTAAACTTCTCTGGAAGGAAATTATTGAGAAATACGCATCCTTGCAAGCCTCAAACTGTGCCAGGGTCTTCAATTACTTCCTTTACATTTGATTCAATGGCAAAAATATTGAAGAATTCATGACAAGAGCTAGGGTCTGTCTAAAAAGTTTATCTGAGGTTGGCATCATCCTCCAAGGTGATATCCTTGCTTACCTCATATTATTCAAATTACCAGACAGCATGAAGGATTTCAGATGGAAAATAATGCATACAAAAAAGAATTTGACCGTTGAGTTTATATTCAATCACCTCAATCAGCTGAATCAAAAATTAAAAGCTCAGAGATCTTTGGACCCTCCTACCTCTTCCAAAAATGAGGTGGCACTCATATCTACCATGCTAAAACCTCAATTCAAAGGAAAGGAAGGAGAACAAAAGCAATGCTTGGAAGGTTATCACAATCCTAAAAAAGATAAGTCACATTCAGCTGACAATTTCTGGCATCTGCATCTGGACATTGCACCAGACTGGTGGAAGGACAAGCAAGCTAAACGGAGAGAGACAAGAGAAAAGTTTAAATACAAGACCTTTACGGCCCACTACTTGTCTCTTGTTTTGCTATGGATCAACCATGGAAACCACAAATTGAAATTTATTATCAAAAGTTCAGCTTCTGTACACATGATAAACAACAGCAGATACTTCATCAATATGGCACCCTGCAAAGATGACTCAATTAAAACCAGAAAACCAGACACTTGTTTAAAGATTAAAGGAAACGGGACTTCTAGACTTTGATGGAAAGACTTCACTCTTGAAATTTCCAATTATTTTTACGTTCCGGACGTCACTATCAATTTAATTAGTTCTGGGGCTCTAAACCAAGCCTGCTGCACCCTTATCGCAAAGGATTCCTCCTTTTTTATCACTCACCATGATAAAATAGTTTTCTTGGGAACCATCACCAACAACCTCTAGGCAATCCCAACCCCAGCCTTTGACAACAAGCATGAGGGATTCAAACAACTCAATATAAACTTCCTCTCCGCCATTGGTCTGCTAAACCACATAGCCTGCTACACCTGGCCGGATTTGAGCTTTGCAGTATCCAGCTTGGCCAGATTTTCTGCAAAACCTGGGCTCACTCATTGGAACAAATTAAAGAAAAATTGGTGTTATCTCAAAACCGCCAAACTGAAAAAATTAAAAATTTTTTAAACTCTCAAAAAGGCCCGTTAGAATTGTTTACCAACGCCTCTTGGGCCAATGATCCAAATACGCAAAAGTTGCAATCCAGGTACCTATTTATGGTCGCTGGGAGTGTTGTATCTTGGAATAGCTGCAGGCAAAGAAATATATCTTGATCATCAACAGATGCCAAGCTTAATGCACTAGTGGGGGGCTTTCAAAAAGCAACCTGGATCAAAGCCTCAATAAAGGATATTTTTCAAATTGACATAACAACCATTCCCCTAAAGATTGACAACAGAGGCCTGGAAAAAAAGATTCAAAAATTGGGATCTAATTCAAAAACTTGTCATCTCAACCTCAAAACCAAAGGAATGCAAGATGAATTTAATGAAAACAAAATAAGTCCAGAACTAATTTGCTCTGAAAACATGCCGGTGGATGGGCTAACTAAATCTTGCTCTGCCCAAAGTCTCAGCTTACTGATTAAATGCTATGCAGGCAAGGAATAAATTCACAACAAACTCCATTTAGACGTGTCTCCTGTTTAAATTTTTTTGTTGTTTGTTTTTTTTGTTTTTTTTTTTTTTTTTTTTTTTTTTTTTTTGTTCTCTTTTATTCCTACCGGCTTGCTTGTTTCTGCGCCTAAGTCTCACCAGGAATGAAGGGGTGTTGGTATTCTGAATCAACAATTCTATACGGCAGGTGTAATAACCCTCAAATTGACTACCATCAAAACAACTTTGACTACCGTTGAAACAGCTACATGATAATCAGCCCTCTTCAATTAACCCATTCAACCATCAACTCCACCACAATCTTTCCACCAATCTTCAGACCAATCTCATTAACACTCTTTTCTCATCAACACTAAACGCAATCAACTCATAAAATCACCAATCATCATTAACCAATGCAACCTCCCTAAATCAATTCAAACTCAACTTCCCAACAACTTCAATCAAATTGACACCACTTTTTCCAGGCCTGCCTGGTAAGACTTAGCCTGAATACTTGCTACATTTTATATCCAATCTACGTTGTTTGTTTCTTATCAAGTTCACTGTTTTTCATGCTCAGTGCTGTTCTTTTCCTTGGCTTTTTATTCAATCAAACTCTACAAATTCTTTCACCATTTAAGTAGATTTCCAGAGGTATTTTGCTGTCCAGGTCCCTGGAAATTCCAGTGCATTGGCTGAGGGGGATCCCTGGAATACTTGTCAAATATATTTGATTTTTCAGGAAATGGGAACCTCCGCTGCATTTTCACAGAAAGTGGCCAGTTAATGCACACATAATTTCCAGCTAGTGGTACAAAAGTTTCCGTAGAGAGAATCCCTGGCCAGTTCCATGAAATTTGAAGCAAGTTTACGCACAAATTGATCTGGTAGGGAGTCTGATAATTTAAAATTTTTTTATCCCACTTATTATGAAAAGGCCCCTGAACTGAAAGTGAGTTTTCCTGGGGAGTTCCCTGAAAAATTCTCTAATACTTCCAGTTTTCTGGCAATAGCACTGGAACTTCAAGGCAATTGAATCATGTGCAAAATTAGAAAGATACCTGTATCTTTGATTTAACTCTTGGATATAGTTCCCCATCCAGGGCATTCATTTACAGAGTGAGTTCCCTTGATAGTGCCATTGGGCCTTCAGTGATTCAGAAAGGGAATTTCCCTGGAAGAGGCTCTAGAGAGAGGATTTAAATTTTCAGGTCCCTGGCACTTCTGGTGATTTTTTGCAAGGATTTCTATTTCCAGGTAACCAGAAAATCCATTTAATTTTAACAGGGACTACCTTAGCCCATAATAGGGAACTTTAACAAAATCAAAATAAGGTGTGAAATTTTTTGGACCCTAAAATCTTGGGTAAATTTAAAAATGAACTGAAAATGCCAGGACCTTGAATAAGCAAATGCACATGTACAGGAAGTTTACTGGTCAAGCACCCAGATTTTTGAGTCTGTTTTTGACTAGGAGTGAACTTTAAAGGATGCTAAAAACTCTATTTGGGAGTCAAAGGGAGTTCACTGGGAGTAAAATAGTATTTAAATAGTTACTTGCATTGTGATTTGATTAATTATTCACAGTCATTCTTTTTCAAAAGGAAATTCAACTTCCAGTGAATGGTACGTTGGAGTATCCAGGCCAGGTACCTTGAACTCAAACTGAAATTTGAAATGGGGTACCAAGGATCTTCCAGTGAGTTTGACAAGTGAGTACCATTTCCATAAACAATTAATTCCAGAAAACCTTCCAAGGAAGTTTCTTTCAAAGGACCCAGTCATCTGACCAAGGCCCTTTTGAGCATTCACACCTAATGACCAGGTTATATCCACCATCAAAAAAAATCAACCTACTTCATCCAAACGCAAACTATCAAACCTGGATTGTGCTTTTAACTCTTGGATAGCCAGTGGTAACCTCATAGTTCTCTTGAAGATAGTTAACTCAGTACAATAGGCTTAACTTCTAATTTACACCTATTTATGAAATTCAACTCTTGCCTCAGTAATATTCAATGCAGGATTCTGGATTAGGCTTGTATGTTCTCCCAAGTGACTCCATACTGAAACTTATGGATATTCCAGATTTATTTTTTTCAAGGTAGATTAACTCTTTTTATTAAATAGGATATTATTTTCACTGTCTCAGAAATATAAACTCATTCATTCATAAAAAATCTAGCCACTCAATTTTGAAACTAGGTGTAATTTTTTGGCATATTAAACTGATATGTAAAGGTAAAATACCATTTTACATGTCATGAATATCAAAATTTTCATTTTTTCTCTTCTGACCTGCTTTATCAATGGCTCTTGTACCAAAATTCCATTTTTAAAATAAAAAAATTCCATGCTTTCCTATTGATTCACCTCTCTTTAGCAATTAATTATTATTTAATCTGCTTTTGAAAGCCCATTCAATAAGCTAAAAAGAAATCATTTTCAGAACTACACAATCTCATTTTCTTCTCTGAAAAAATATTGATTGGATCCCAATGCCAGCCAGACCACCTGAGAATTCCATAAAATAATTTCCCACTCCCTCAAGTTTCCTCAAAGAATTGATCTACTTCCTCAAATCTCCTCATCAAACTCTCGCTTTACCTAGTGTGCATCTTCAAAGCTTGAAAGAATTTTCAAGTGAAAAATTTTAACTGCTTGTGAATTTGACCCAGTCAACTCCTATGAAAAATAAATGGCATTTCCAGGTAACCTGCTTTCCTAAGCTTAAATGCATTTGTTAAAAAAAATATACAAAAAAACATAGGAAAATGTTGAATTTACCCATTTGATGAGGAAAATTCAGGTAAATTGCAATGTTCAAACAAAAAAATTCACCAAGCACAAAAAAAATAAAGAAAATATCAAAAATTGATTTCTTTGAGAAAACTCCAATATTTCTGAGGGAAGTTAGATAGCTTTGTACCAAATGTAAAAAATAGTTGAAAAATTAAAGATGTGAATATTTTGAGACAATTAAATTATTTTCAAAAATAAAAAGATTTTTTTTCAAGTTAAAGAACAAGAAAAAAAAATTGATTCAGTTTCATTCAAAGAAAACAGTCCTTTTTTATTTTTTGGATTTCCCTTGCAATTGATGAATTTTTTATTTTTATTTTTTATTTTTTATTTATTTATTGTTTATTTTTTATTTATTTATATTTATTTTATATTTATTTCATATTTATTTCATATTTATTTCATATTTATTTTATATTTATTTTATATTTATTTTTTATTTAATTTGCCATAATAATTCAATTCCACTCATAAGCTAGGTTTATTTGTGCTTTTTTTTTATGTACTTTATGTTTGGTAAAAAGTTATTTAAATTTTATCAGAAATATTAATATCTATTCAAGAAAATCAAGTTTTGATATTTTTTTTATTTTTCTGTTACTTCATGAATCTTTTGTGGAATCATTTAAGGATTTTTTGATTCCACTTATCCAATAGATATATGAATAGAGTATTTATATGGTTTTTAATTTTTTTAAAATGGTATTTCCATTCCATAAGAAATCTTTACAAAGAATTATTTTTCTGATATTTTTTATCATTGTTTTTGTACTTGATGATAGTTTTTATCATTATTTTTGTACTTGATGATATTTTTGTTATTATATTTCAAAACATTTAAATTCCCCTCATAAAAAAGTTATATGGAGAATTTTTGAGTATTTTTTACGTTGTTAAAAAGGTATTTATATTCTAAAAGAAATCTTTCATTTTGTGAAAGGGAATTTACTTTCTATCATTTTTATCATAATGAATAAATGAATTCTTTTTTCAAATCTGAAGCTCAGATTTGAATTCCTCAAAAAAAATAATATTCATTTTATTTTTAAATGTCACATTATTTCAAGAATTTTCCATCATTTGATTATGCAAGTAATTCTACCCCAGAATGACTCCATAGGGGGTATGAGGGTTTCATTCTAGCGCCCCAAGGACCCAATTGATTTTTAAATCTTTCCATAGGCCCAAGATATACTCAAAAGGTGCCCCCCAAGGGCTCCTTGTAACCTTGGAAGGCTTATTTTCCTGAACCAGAAAGCTCCTTGAGCTTTAAATGGCCTGTACACACCCTCAAAAGGCTTTTTTCCCACCCAAGGAAGCTCTTTGAACCTTAAAATGTTTTTTGAATGTTAATTTTAATGCCTTTTTTTATATTTGAGAAAATTTTTAAGGTTCAAAAACATTCCCGGAGTGGGAAAATACACCAAAAAATCCTGATTATGGCAATTTATTTGCTGTATTTATGCCTTTTCCTTTTGAAGAAGGCTTGAATATAGACCAAAAATTGCGAAAATAATGAATTTAATTAAGTAAAGGTGCAAATTTATTGGTTTTTAAGGCATGATTATTCAGCGGGACTCTAAATATTTCATTTTTACATTATCCAAGCAGCTTGAAAATAGAAAGATCCCATTAATCACAGTTATGGATTCAGCCTAATAAGAAATGCCTCAAGGGTTGGTAAGAGACTGAATCATATTATTTAAAATCTATGGAGAGGCTAAGAGAAATGAAAAAAAAGTAATTCTCCAGGTTTCTAATGCAAGCTCAATGCAACAAGAAATTTCTGAAAAATCATATGGGAAAACCTAAATTATGAGTGCTTGTATTTGGGTGTAAAAATGGGGATCATGTTTCAAAAATTAGAGGTAAACCAAGGGCAAGCAGTGATTACAAAAAATAGCCAGAATGATCAGGGAAGGGAAAAAAATCAAAATATATTTGAAAAATAACGTAGTAGGATTAGTTGAAAAATGGAAGAAATTTTAGAATTAAGGGAGGGCTCCTTTGTTACCACTAATCTTTTGAATGAATTCAAACACAGATTGATTATTAGGGTGTATCAGAGTTAAAAGTTTCAAAAAATCAAATGGCTGATTTAAGGCCTTTGCTTTTTTTTCAAGATTTTATTTTTTTTGGTTAAAAAAATGGGTAATGTTAAATTCACGGCCCATTGAGCCGTGGACACGACTCAAAATGAGCTGTGTGGCACACCACAAATTTAAATTCAAGCTGTGCCAATGTCCCCACGGCTCAAAGAACCGCGCAGCACACACACCAAGTTCTGGGCTTGTGTGGAATCCCACATGCCACTGGACGGTGGTGAGACAAAAAAAAAAAGAAAAAAAACAAAAAGGAATGAAAGGGTACTAACATAACCCATAAACTAAATAAACCTTCCAAAAAAAACAGAAATCAACCAAAAAATCAAAAAATGTTCATTTTTTGGTTAAAAAATAAACAAATAAAATAAATAAATAAATAAATAAAAACTGGTACTATCCAATGGACTATCCCTAAAGCAGAAAGACCCAAAAAAAAAGTAACTGGACTAGCCCTAAAATTAAAAAAACAAAAAAATCACAAGTAACTGGACTAGCCCTAAATTAAAACACCAAAAAAAAGACAAGTAACTGGACTAGCCCTAAGCTAAAAACACCAAAAAACAAAAACTAGTTCAACTTGTGTTAAGCCAATCCCATCATAAGGAGTAAAATACTCCTTATGATGGAATCATCCAAACACAATTTTAACTGAATTACCATTAAACTCTCATTCAAAACACTCAATATAATGATATTAACTAAAAATACTCAACATAATGGAGTTCAAAATGTGATAACCCTTTATATTAATAGAACTTGTTAGCTGCATTAGAATTACAATTTATATGAAAATCAATGATGAAAAAAAGTCAAAGTCTATAATCTCTATAATCTAGAATACATTGGCAGTTGATCTTTGAGATGATCAACCCAACCAGAGGCTTTTTTAGAAATCAAGGAACACAGTTTTGCTACAATGGGCGGGATTGGAATCATTTCTCCCTCAAGTACCAATAGAACCCAGTGGTTATTGTTTAAAAAGGAAATATAAATAGGGTCTGATTGATCTGTAATTCCATTTTTCATTGGAGTAAAAGAACAACATGACTACAATGAATTGAAAAATATAGGTCTGATGTATTTGTCTGCTCATAGTTGTCCCATATTTAGTTTAGCCAGCAATTTGAAGAGGAAATCTTTAGATTGATTTCTATAACATCAAGACTTTGTTTAATCTTTTCTACCTCTTTTGCACCACAAAGCATCTTAATGTAGCATGCTTTATATTTCTCTAATGTTTTAAACATTTCCTTTCTCACTTTAAACCATCAATTTTCATTGTAACCAAGAGATTTAGCAATGACTATAAATCCGCAATTACCATCTCCAATTGGATCCCAAACCTCACACAAGAACTTATGGAATTTCTTGGGTATTTGATTGAGGTATTTCATGTTTGGTTCCTATCATGAAAACTAACTTAGTATTAATTTCTTTAATCAAATCAATGAAATGAATACTCACCAAAGATGAGCGTCTGGTTGAGCTTTGCTGCATTTTGTCTTCCTCTGAAGAGTATTCCAATTCCAAATTAATTGATCTTAATTCAATTTCAGTCTCTTCCTCTCAACTATGAAATTCAGATTCTGATCCTGCCAACTGTGACTAACAATTCATCATTAGATAGTTAGTTCATTAAACCCAAAAAATGAACATTTTCAAAAAGAAAAGACTTACAAACTATTTCCTTTTCTTAATTGGCACCCTTCTAGTCCTATTTTCCCACTTGATTTTTTTTTCAACATGCTCAAACCATGATGGTTCTCTCCAGTTATCTTTCAATTTTGGCCAGACCCCACTTGATTGTAAGAATTTAGGTTCAAGTCTTGGCTTTGACTAATATTTTGTGATCTTCCAAATGATTTACTTCAATAGGCTGCCTTGCTCATGATCTGGAGATTCAAAGATCATTGCATTCACTTTTTCATGTAACTGAGGAATGCTCAGCGTTTTGTCCACATTGCACTCAAAAACTCAAAAGGATCAACTATTAGTGAATTAGGAATAATTAATCAAAAAGCATTAATAAAAAAGCATCAATAAAAAAGCATTAATCACATAGTGATTTGAACAAGCCAACTTAAGCCAAATTACAGAACTAGAACTGCAAGGGTCATAGTCCAACCTTCACTGAGGATGCACATCTTTGGGTACCATGGATCCTCTGAATGCTAGAAAGTCATCTATTTGGTTGGAACAGGGCAAAACCATAGTGTTGGAGTATGACTTTTTGCACACTTTGGCATCATGATCACATTTGAACTTCTAAAATTGTTCCCTAATAAGCGGAATTTCCTCTAAAGACAATTTGTAACCCAATGGTAATGGTTCAGGTGGGAGAGCTATCCCAAACTCAATTTGAGAGTTATGTAGTGATGCATGGACCAATTTAATTTGATTCCAAACTTTTCTGTCAAGGTTTTTCAAAAAATACAAAATGTTTCCCAAAGAGTTTGCAAGGAATTGTTTGAGAGCGGCATGGCTCCCTTCAACCCAAGTAGTTGTTTTGTTTCCAAAATATGGGTTTAAACAATTCCAGGCTGTGAAAAATGTCTCTTTGATAGGGAAAAATTTATTTTCCATGTACTCAAGCACATCCTTGTAGTCTTTCAAGAAACACTATACAAGTCAAAAGGTCAGAACCCAAAACTAGGAAAAATAAGAAGAAGTTATTTTGACCTACTCTGAGTTCCGCATCATTGACCCCTGCCTCCTCCTTGGTATTTGAGGCCCCATACTTATCCCATAGATTCATAAAGATTTTTCATCCTTCAACGTCATTAAAGAAGCGCGCTTTACAGTTTTCTTGTATGTTTTTAGACAAGCTCCAAGTGCAACATTGTCTTGATGACTCAGGGAAACTAGATTCAATAGCACAAATCAGAGCTTTTTCACGGTCCGTCACAAAGAATTTTGGAAGTCTCTCAGGATCATAAGCCAACTCCATTAATGTCTTTAAAGACCAACTGTAGAACTCAAATGTTTCTTTTGTTATAAAAATAAAGAGCTTTTGTGAAAGTTTTCCAATTGGCTGTCATTCCTACAACATGCAATAGTGGGGTTTTGTAATTATTTGTCTTATAAGTACAATAAAAAATAGCAATATGATGGAATTGCTTCAAAAGATTGAATGAATCTGGGTGGGCCAAGAATAGGGCCTCCAAGTGACCCTCTCAACTGAATTCTGACCAATGAATCCAACTTTATTCTTCAAGATTTTTGTAGAGTACATCCATAACAATTTTCCCCTTAAGCTCTTCAAGCACTACCTTCTGATTAGTATTATAGATTGTTTGGTCATCAACATAATTGCCTCCATCAATCTTGCTCAATTTTCTCTTAAGTTGTGATGTATTGAGCCCATCATTCATGCCTTCTATTAGATTGTCTAAGGATAACCCAGTGATTCTCCTCAGTTGAGGATGCACAGAGGGATATTCTGATGGTTGATGGTCATGTTGAGTTTCTTTGTAGGAGAGTCGCCACAAGGGGTCTGCCTTTGTGCAACTTTCACATATTAAAAACTTGCATCCAACCTTCCTTGTGTGAGTTTGCCAAGAATTTTTGGTAAGGAGTTGCCCCAAGTAGGAACCATGTTGATCACAGGCCAAATCTAAATATTTCTCTTTCTTTGAGGTAAAAACCATCAGAGCGTAACCATGCTTCATGGCCCATGTTTGACAATAGTTTTGCACCTCTTCCTTAGTAGGAAAGGCTCTCAAGGGAGGTGGGTCAGGTGGATCTAGGAAACATTCATTGTTTATTGTCATAGTTTCATAGGTGTTGTAGTTTCATAGTTTCATAATTACAATACCTCAATTGGTTTTGATCAAATTGAATCAGGAAAAGACCTCAGTAACATAAAATTTTACTCACAACCAGAGGTAAAATCCAACTGTGAAACAATTTTTTCCTCAATTGTTACCCTAGATGAGGATGCAATTGGGGCTTCCAATTTTTCATTACCCAAACCCTTTTTTTCCAAAGCTTTGTTGATGGAACTATTGAGGTAGTCCTTAAACGCAGCCATTTCACAAGGAGGGCTTCCCACTGTTCCCATAATTCTAAAAAATTGCAATTCTCCTTGAGTATTCAATCCAACTTTCAAATGAACAACTGCAAAGTTTGCTCAATTTTGTGTTAAAAAAGATGTGTCAAATTTCACTTTAATATCTAGGATACTTCAATTGATTTCACTTTGATTTCACTTTAATTTTGCTTTGGTATTGCTAGGTGTGATCCAACTGTCCCACATAGTATAGGTTGATCCAAAATTTGGGTTGAGGGAACCCAAGTGTGGTCCAGGGGGTGCCCAAAATTCTGGCACAACTTCTGTGGGGTTGCGCACCCCCAAAAACAGTGGATTCAAGCCGTGTACGGGGAAAATTGCCGTTTCTGGGGGGTAAATGGCTCCTATACAACCCCCTGGGGGTCGCGGGTGTTTGGAACAGCCCTTTGTAGTCGTCTATGGGCCCCCATGGCTCAAATGGGCCTTTTAGGGCCCTAAACAACTACCACACGTTTGGAGCTGTTAATTTCTCATCACCCTAAACAAATAGATTCATTTTTTATTTTGATAAAAAAAATATTTTTTTAAAAATTGATATTTTCCTGAAATAAGCTTTTTAAATTTTCCAAAATTGTAACTCTTATAAGCCTTATTATTTTAAATTAACTAGATTTTACACAAAAAATATAGGATCATTTTATTTATTAATTATTCATATATGAGACCCAACAATAATCAAATATTTTGCCCCCTTTTCAAAAAAATATTTGATGAATTTGGTATTAATGACCCATTGGGATACCTAAAAAGTATCATAGAGAATGAAAAAAGGGAAATTTCTTGACAATATGCAAATGATTGATTTTAAATTAAAATAAGGGTTCATTGTTGTTTCTCAACCAGCCATGGAACTCATTTTAATTAATTATATGATATCTAAAAAGATACAAAATTTTAATGTAAAGCTAGATCAACTGAGGAAATTTCACTTAAAAATTGGCATGATCAATCACAAAATTGGTTCACTAAAAATATATATAAGCACCACATTAAACTAGGTACTAATGCATCTTGATGAAAAAATCCTTTCCATCCTAAAATATTTTCAAAATAAGTTTAATCTTGAACTTATACCTTGTGGGTAATTGCAGAAGTAGCAAAAGGTATCAAAAATGTACCCCTTATATATGAATGACCTCTATTCCCCAGATAAGGAAAATATGAGCATGTAAATTTTGTTGAACATTTTAATCATACCATAGATTTTATTCAGATATCTGAATCCATTTTGGACTTCAAATTAAAATGATAATTTGAAGAAATAGTATTTTGTTAATAAATGAGAAATATAGTACTAGTTAGATATGTTTCCTGGATTTATTTGAAATTATTAATAAAAACAATTGTTGTATTGATTTTTTTGAAGAGAAATTTCATCTAAAAAAAATTAATTCATTTATTTTAATCCTCAAAGGGGTAGGAATCAAAAAAAATTCCTGGAATAAAATAAATAGACTTTGCTACATCTAACATAGTCCTGATTCTGAAGGGCTCAATCAAGGAATCCTTAACCAAGGCCCCAAAAGCAAAAATAAAAAAAATGGGTGTAGAATGAGGATAAATATTTTCCTGCCAAACTTAATTTATTTCATACAAGAATTAATTTAATTTAATGGATTAGAAAAAAAGATAATTGTAAATCAAGAATTTATGATTAAACCCAGAAAAAGAAATTTGAAAATACAAATGGCACAAAAAAGATCCAAGGAAGGCACTTAAAACAAATAAACATCCCTGGATTCTGTTTGAAATGCAATAAACCTGTAAATAAGAATCATTCATATGTTTAAATTTAAAATTTAACAGAAGGATTCATTGAAGAATGAGATTGATAAAAACATTCTGAAAAAAATTGGCCCTTGTCAGAATCTGGAATGATTAAAAATATCTGTATCATTTCAATGGATGAATTTTTTAAAATTAAAAACTTGAAATGTATTTTAATCCAGTAATATAATCTAAAAATTATCTGAAGGAAATTCATGAATAAGATTTTCTAAAATTTGGAACCAATGCTTCTGTGAGCTATAATAATATGAGTAAATGCTTCACAACTGTTTTAATAGAATAGAAGCCAATGAAGCTACTACTAGGTAGTGTGATTCTTGGCTGTTTGTGTTGTTAATTGATATGGGTGACAATAAATTCATGACCCCCAGTCTTTTGGGAGTTGTTTAGGGCCCCACACAACCTGTGGGAGTTGTTTAGGTCCCCACACAACCTGTGGGAGTTGTGTAGGGACCCACACGACCTGTGGGAGCTGTGTAGGGCCCATACACTACTCCAAAGGGTTGTTACAAACACGCGCAACCCCTGGGGGGGCATATACCCCCCATAATGGGCATTTTGGATTTCTTTACCCCTGTACACAACCATTTAGACCTGTGTACGGGGGTATAAAACCCCCTGGGTTTGTTCAAGAATTTGGTTTTTTTATTTTATTTTATATTTTATATTTTATATTTTATATTTTATATTTTATATTTTATATTTTATATTTTATATTTTATATTTTATATTTTATATTTTATATTTTATATTTTATATTTTATATTTTATATTTTATATTTTATATTTTATATTTTATATTTTATATTTTATATTTTATATTTTATATTTTATATTTTATATTTTATATTTTATATTTTATATTTTATATTTTATATTTTATATTTTATATTTTTGTTTTTTTAAACAAAAAAATCAATGTTTTTTGATTTTTTGGTTGATTTTTTTTTTTTTTTAGTTTTTTTTTTTTTAATTTTTTTAAGCCTGCAATTCTTTTAGTTGTGTGGCATGGAACACAACTAGATTTGAGTTATGTACAACCCTACATGACTTGAATGTAGTCATGCGTGGTGCCACACAAAACTGAACCATGATGTGGGCACTACACAACTGCATTCAAGTCATGTGGAGGCTACACAACTTGATTTTAGTTGTTCAGTTTGCCAAACAACTCAAATGGGACGTGTAGCATGCTACACAATTCAAATATTTGTGAATTTATAATTACCCCATTGACTCTCATAAATAACCCTCCTTGATTGTTAAAATATAATTATAGCCATAATCACGTAAAATTTCAGTAGTTTTCATGTTTGAATTAAAAAAACAGGTATGATTTTTTTTATGTAGCTCTAGGTAATACCAAAAATATTTCCAGATATATCTGAATTATTTGGTACCAGATGATAATATATGCAAAAAATTCCTATCTGGAAATGAATATCTCTCTCCTCATAATTAATCAACATATTGCTGATAAAAAGAAGTCTATTTCAATATTCAAAATTATTTCCAAAAGGAATCAAAAATCTTTCATTTTAGGTCTTATCTTGATCTAGCACCAATATACCAACATCATGTGAAGATTTTACAAAAAATATTGCTTTTAACAAGTTTTTATTTCTTTAATGAGGTCCTGAATTATTGCTGGATATCATTGATGAAAGATGAGGGATTGGAGGAGTATGAGATGGAGGGCTAACCAGATTGGTATATTTAATGATAGGAATTGGCTCAGAGGGCAGTCTGTATTATTTATAAAGGAAAAATTAATTTAATTTCAAATTTCTCAAGGGAAAAAATTATTTTACAGAAACTTGGGATTCCAGAAAAGGAGCCTAATAGATGAATATAAAAATAGATAACTCAGTAACAAGGTTTAAATCAATATAGATAAAAAATGACATGACCTATCTATAAATATAAAAATATTGATTTTTTGAGGGCTGGCAAATACCTACATTGGCCTCCTTGGGAGACCTCCCTCAAAAGCAATTGAGTATCCAGTGTTCTAATATTAGGGTTCCCTGCTGGAAAATCCAAAGGAGTTGGTTGGACCTAGCCTGCAGTTACATGCACTCTGCATGGGTGAATGTTGGTTGGCCCCACCCTGCAGTTACATTCACTCTGCATGGGTTCAATGTTGGTCAGCCCTACCCTGCAGGTACATGCACTCTGCATGGTTTAATTTTGGTTTAGGAATATGCGATACAACTCCTCCAACTCCTCCATATGAGCAACTGTATGTATGTACATACATCAAACAAAACACTGTGGTATATCAGAGAGAAGAGACCACCTCTGTGTTACATGTAAGACAAGAGACCACCACTTTGGTACATTTCAGAGAAGAGACCACCACCATGGTACATGTAAGAGAGAAGTGGCATAAAACATGTACCAGAGAACATTGCCTTCTGATGGAATGTAAAAAATGCTTGGTTAGAGAATTTTCATCCTTTTTAAACTTTGAACTTTAACATATCAACCCTCTGCTTTACCACTTTTACATACTCCCTCCTCAACTCAGAAAGCAACACTTTCAATTTCTCAGTCCTAATTTTACATTCAAAAAAGAAATTAGTCAATTCCAAAGTTCATCACACACAAGAAGATTCTCTTTCTCATTATTTGTGATTTAAACTGCACCCCATCATTCAAATTATTCTCATTATTGTCACCTAAAAAACCCAAGATCCTATGATGATCAACCTACAAATCCCCATCAGCGTAGAAGAAAAAATTCCTCTCCACACCATCACAGGTCAACAAAATGTCATTACCCAGCTCCCCTCTCACATCTCAACATACCTTACTATTCTCATACCGGCCCAGGCCCTGGCCATTACAATCAATTAATTTCTCACACCTATCATGGTACAAATATTACCTGTGAGAATGGAAATTTTTCCAATATTCCTATTTCTGTTGAAACAAAATACCATTTTGTGCACTCAAATGATGGCTATGGTTCCAATATTCCTATCTCTGTTGAGACTCATCCCTAATTTTTTCACTCAAATGATGGCTATGGTTCAAATATTCCTATTTATTTTGAAACTAATCCCCAAAATGTGCACAAAACCACTAATTCTGTTGAGAATAATCTCAAAAATCTGCAAAACAACACTATTTCTGTTAAAACTCATCCCCAATACTTCCACAACAATGATATCAATTCTCCTTTGGAACCATTGGAAATAAATCAACATCCAACTGATGAACACATCCAACAAATGAAAAATGAGGAAAATTATGGTTACCCACATACTGCTGATCTGGAGCTTGAAAGAAATTTGGCAGAAAAACCTCAAGAGACCTTGTATCATGGAGATATGATGCAGTTCATCACCTTGGGAAAGGATCCTATCCTTGTTAAATCTGAAGATTATGAGACCATTCCAAAACAATATTCTTCACATCCTGGTGGCTTGGGATGGAATGAACCCCAATACTTCCAACCTTTCATTTAAAGGCCAAAAAGACTCTGCAGAAATTTCCAAGCAATCCTTTTCCAAAATGAGATAAGCTCCCTATGCTTTAGCAATGGAAAGATTTCGGTAACACAGAAAATAAAGCCACATGCTTTTCTCCATTTGTTGAAGATTTCTACTAAGGATAATCATTCCCATGAGAATCAAATTCTCTCCAATTTCAGGCTGATAAACTCCAATTCTTCCTCAACATCAATTGGTCTTAACCAAAATACTTGAAATGCCCTCAATCACCAGGCAAGTGGCATATACACTTTTAGGGTGAGTGGAACTATTCACCATAACATTGGAAGTAATAATCCCATGGGTTTAAATTGCACATCATTCCTCCAATTGTTTATATATGACAGGGGAAATGAATTGCACAATTGGCACAGATGGGGCTTAAATCTGGCACAGGATTTGTTTCTCAGGATTCAAGAGATTTTAAACCAAAAGAATGGTTTGATAAATATGTTTCAAATAGTTTCTCCTGAGTTTTATCCAAATCAATCCATAAGTCTTGCTGATCCAGCTTCAAAGAATCATGGATCAAAGAGTTTAGAGCCTACCAACAGGAGACCAAATAGCTGCAATATGGATAGAAGGTATGATATTTGCTTTTTTTGGGTTTCAGATCATGAAGATGAAACTTTTCTAATGGATTTTAATTGCACACAGGAAATGATCCTGATAAATTCATCCAAAGAGGTGTTCTCATCAGGAAATCAGATGGATCCTTCATCAGAATTAGTGAACTGAGCAAATTGTATGAACCTTGGTAATATGCTCTTTTTTATCCTCATGGTGAATTTGGTTGGTCTCCAGAATTGGAAGATGAACAAGGAAAGAATAGCTTCACTGCCATGAATTATTATTCAAATTGTCTGGCATTTTGTCATTCTGATTATTCCCTTTTGCACCTGGGTGGTTAACTATTCCAACCATAGGGTGTATCAGAGTTAAGCAAACCCCCCATTTTTTAATGATGGGCTTCAAAACAAATCCTCCATTTTGAACCCGCCATTAAAAATCAAAAAAACCCCACTTATTTCACATCAGACGTGTCAGATTTACCTGGAAATAAGTGGGCTTTTTCAAGTAAATTATATAAAGGCTTCCACCGCCTGTCCACTTCCTACACCCCTGGTTTTCCACCTCCAACCTTCAGAAATTCTACCTCCAAACTCATCTGAAAAAATTGATTGATTGCTCTTCATCTCTTCATCACTATCCCCATCACTTTATTGCTTGCATCACATTCAGCTAACTCTCATTTCATCACTATCCTCATCACTTCATCACTATCATCCCTTCATTTCTTTCATCACATCCAGCTAAATCTCATTGCATCACAATCCTCATGACTTCATCACTTTATTTCTTTCATCACATCCAGCTAACTCTCATTGCATAACTATCCTCATGACTTCATCACTCTCATCACTTTATTGCTTTAATCACATCCTAACTCTCATTTCTTTATCCCTCTTGTCACTTCATCACTCTCATCTCTTCCTATCCTCTTTGCTTCATAACTCTCATCCTCTCATTGCTTCATCACTTTCACCACTTACAAACTCTCATAGCCCTTCATCCCTTCATCCCTTTTACTCTTTTTAAATGGCCCATCAGCGATTCTCCCCCTGCAAGTCCACTAAAAAATCCAATGGAACAAAGCAAACCTCCTCCAGGAACTCAAAATCCAACAATCCTCCCCCATCAGGTTCCAAAGGCTCAAGTCAGCTCAAGAGAGCGGATCACATCATCCTGGTCAACTGGCTCAAAATCCTGTCCAACTACAATTCTTGCTTTGTATCCAACAATGAAAAATGATTTGGCCAACCTCCATCCTCTAAGGTCAATGGTTATCTCCTGATGGCCAATGAACTCAAGAACAAAACAAAAGGTATGCTGTATCTGTCATCCAAACAGATGAGGGAGCAATTCAACAATTATCAAGCCAAGTACAAAAAGGCCCACTCCATGTTGATCTTCACCAGCTTTGGTATCACCAACTCTGAAAAAGTCAAGGGAATCAACTTGGTGGTTGATAAGTTGGACTGAATTTGTCCTTTTTATATTAAAATGGATGAAATATTTGGAAAGAAGGCCAACATCACCCCTCTAGCTTCTTCCAAGGCCCAACAATCTGATTCAGTTAATGCTGAGGACTTGGCTGGGGATGCTCAGCCTAGCAATGAGGACCTTTATGAAACCTTTGCCTTGGAGTGGCCCCCATCCAATGCCAAGGAGGATATTCAAACACAATCAGCTCCAATCACATCTACTTCCACATTGATTGATGAGTCAAACCCAACCTTGGACCCCTCACTTACTCCTTTTGATTGCTCTCTTCTTGGGGTGGAAGAACTGGAGAACTTGGAAAATGAGGTGGATGTCATTCCCATATCACCACTGCCATCAAAATTGTCAGCCTCCTGGATGCCAAGACCCTTTCTATCCTTTAGCTACCAGAGGTTATAGAATAAATAATGAATATATTTCTTAATAAATGCAGCAAAAATCCGTAAAATATTTGGATTAAGCTTATTGTAAGGTTAATTGGTTTGGTTATGGTTTATTGTTATAAATCAATAGGAATAAATTGATTATTAAATATTTTTATAGAGGGGCCACAATTATATTGGGGATCCTTAACACCTCTCTTCAGGAATTTCAGTATGAAGACACATAGTCCTGGTTACTTTGGGCTCTTTAGTTTAAAGGATATTTTACTCAAAGATAATATGTATATATAAAAATACATGGTGGAGTGGCAGGGCCTTGTAACCAAGCTTCCAAAACAGAGAAAGGATAATCAAACTCACTGGTATATTATTAAATACTTAGGGTATCTGTTTGGGACATGCACTGATGGGTTACACCTGTATACTGGGGTTATAAGGTTGTTCAGAAGTTTTAATTGATAAAAAGAGGTTGAGGACGGATATTATTGATCATAATAAGCCATAAATCACTTAGTTATCTCTTATAAGTACTTGATTGCCTTGGCACGGTGTCTGGATATAAATATAACTGGGTCTCTGCCCATCAATATCCTCAAAAGAGCTCTTTATTTATAGCTTTTGGAGTCCCAATATTATCCTTCTGAGGGGTACAGGGGCTCAAAGGGACAGACACTAAGGCTAGCAGGGTAACCAGTGGTAGCCTGTCACGTGTTCTTGGTGCTTTAGCACGGGTAGAATCTAATTCCTCAGGGTATGGGAACTATTCTACTTAATAATTGATATTAGGACGTGTGAATAACACTATTCTGTCCTATTTATGTATTATTTTTTGAATTATCCTTAGTAAATGTTCCCAGTAAGTTAATAATTATTTTAATAGACATTTTTGCGGAAATCCTGATTTCAAGTGAGTTCTCATTATGTATTAAATAACTGGAGTAAAGTCATGATATTAATTTTACTCCTTATTTTCGAGTTTCAGTTGTTTACTAAAATAATTACTTAAAAATATAAGTGATGGGAACTCATGTAATATTTTTACATTATTAGATTTTTTAGTATTTCACAAAGATATTGATTTTCTAGAAATTCTCATAAAAGTATATTAAAGTATTTTAATATATTTTTAGAAGTTGTCATTGTCTTATTTTCGACATTCTTGGTACTTTGAATTATATTTAATAAAAAATACATGTAAGGGTTATTTAAGTATTTTTATATGATATTATGTACTTTTAGACTATCTACTATCCACAGGAACATTTATTACATATGTAGAATGTTCCCATGTGGGTTGTAGCATGTTTACATGGTACCTAGGTTTCTCAGGCCGCCTGTCACTTGTTCAGCCCATAGTTCTGCGGCTGCATACTTGTCAGAGGCCCGGGGCTGCGTACACAACCTTGATGGAGTAACAGGGCTGTATCTCAGCCACGGGCGGGTGCATTAGCTGCCGCGGCTGCGTGTGGGAATGGTTACAAAACACATTTCCATCCATAACGCCTAAATTATACACAACACCTCAATTCTGACTGAATTTTAGGTGTGAAAACTATACGTGACAATGCGTGTGAAACATTTAATTGGCCAAAAATCTCAATGGTGGTGCCGTGGTATTTTGTTTTTTCTTTCCTTAATTGTTTAAAAATATAAGCAGTTGGATTTCAAGGGTGGGGTCAGTGAGTGACCCTACCTAATTTTGGGTGGAGAATCCATTTCTGTAATAATATTTGGCATTGTTTTCCTACTCATTCTTAGGTTGATTGTATTATTATTATTTTTATGTTATTTTTGTTACTTTTGCAGCTTGCTCTGCAATAGTAGCAAGCTGACATTCCCCCACTCCAAGATATGGCCATATCTGAAAAAAAATCTGGAGCATGTTGGGAGAAAATGTACTTCATGCGTGTTTCAGTTCCTTTTGCTGGCCCTGTAGTTTCTGAGATGTATTTGTCCATCAGGTATGTTATTTTCTGGTAACCATTCATCTTTGTCTGCAGATTCTCCTTTGTATCTTACTAAGTATAGTCTAACATCTTTTCCTTGTACTCTCTCTTTCTTCTCTCTCAATATCCTGCTGAATTTCCCTTTTTCTTTCACAGGGTCAGGTTCTATTGGGATTATTGTTGGAGGGAGGTTGCTACCTTCTCTTGGTTGAAAGTTTTTGACTAGGCTAACAGGAAATACTGGGTGTTTTCTTGATAATTCTTCACTCAAGATTACTTCCACAGAATTTTTGCCATGCATCTTTTTGATAAAAAATGGTCCAACAAAGGCTTGTTTCAGCTTTCTGTTACCTGCTAGATTGTTGAAATTGGTAGTAGATATCAAGATCTGATCTCCTATTTTAAAGTCAGGTTCCTTATTTGATTTGTCCCATCTTTTCTTGTTGTATTCTACTGCTTCATCTACACATTTTTGAGCATGATTATTTGCCAGATGTATCATCTTCTTAAAGTCAAGATATGTTGGATGAATAGTGGCTATATTATAGTTTAAGTTATTCCTAGGGAGTTTGGGTATCCATCCTCTTTCTCGTATGTAAGGAGCTTCTTTGGTAGTGGAATTTTTACTGCTGTTATAAGCCATTTCTAGGGCTGGGAGTAGGCTTACCAAATCATGGCAATAACCATCCAATTTTTTGTATTCTAGAACAAAGCTAAAGAACCTCTTTAACATATCCTCTAGGGTCTGTACAATTCTTTCAGATAATCCATCTGTTTGGAGATGGTATGCTGTAGAAAATGCTAGAGTAGTACCCAGTATATCATGTAGATTCCTCAAAAACTCAGAAGTGAATTTGGGGTCTCTGTCACTGATTATAATCTTGGGAATACCAACATCAGCTATGATCCTGTTCCAGAATAGTAAAGCTACATCCATAGCACTATCTTCTTTGTGGTTAGGTAAGAATTTTGCCTTCTTAGAGTATCTGTCAACTATAACTAGGACAGAGTTATATGAATGAGTACCTCCAGGGGGGAGGCCGGTGACAAAATCCATATTGATGATTTCCCATCTGATTTTAGGTTCAGAGATCTTATGTAGGAGTCAAAACCTTTTGCCAGTAGTTTTATTAGATTTTTGGCAGGTCTCACAGCTAGTAACATACTTAATAGTGATTTCTTTCGATTCTATCCACCAAGCAGTTTGTTTTACTTTTTCCAAGGTTCTTTCTGAGGATAGATGCCCTGATGAACAGTTGACATGGCATTCCTGGAGTATATGTTGTATATGTTCTTTGTTGCTTAGTACTAATACACTGGAATGTTGGTGTCTGTAGTAAAGGAGACCATCCCAAAAGGTAAACCTTCCTGCTTTATAAGGTTTAAGTAATGAAGCAGGTAGAATATTAATCAGAGCTGCTTCTGGGGATTCACATTCCATAATTGTAATCAGAAGCTTGATTTAAGGAGAGTAGTTGTCCCTTACTAGGTTGAAGAAAGCAGTATCTACTTCACATAAGTGGATCCCCATTATTGGAGCATTCAATGCAAAAAGATTGATGTTCAGGATAGGAAAAATATCTTGATCTTCAGGGTCATATACTTGATTGTTAGAGTCATTAGGCAAAGCATTCCTACTTAGACTATCAGAATTCTGATGTTTAGCTCCAGCTTTATACACTATAGTCATCTGTCCTCTGTACTTTTGTATAGAAATTTGCCACCTGAGCATATGTCTTCTGGGAGTTTTCATGTTCATAAGAGTTCTTACAGCATTACAGTCTGTGATCACTTGAAAAGTGGTGACTTCTAAGTAATAGTGTAGCTTTTCTAAAGCCCATACTAGAGCCAAACATTCCAACTTACTGGCTCCATATCTCTTTTCTGTATCATTGATCTGTCTAGATATGAAAAGTACTGGTTTCTCTACTGGTCTGTCTTCTTCTATCCTTTCTTGATGTAGAGCAGCTCCTAACCCTTCCATACAGGCGTCAATGTACAGTTTGAAGGGCTTGGAGTAATCTGGTTGGATGAGTAAAGGAGTAGAGGTCATAGCTATTTTTAGTTCCTCATAGTTTTTCAATCTCTCATGGGTCATTTTAAATAGAGTGTTATTGTTGCATATTTCATACAGACTCTTAGTTAGCATAGCAAACTTTGGTATGTATTGTCTGTAATAACTGCAAAAAATAATGAAAGACAGTGATTCTGTTTTGTTTTGAGGCATAGGTATATTCATGACAGCAGCTATCTTATTTTTATAAGCAGCTAGAGTTAGACCAGAGACTATATATCCTAAGGCTTTCAATTTTCCGTAGGCAAAGTTGCATTTCTTCATGAATACCTTCAATCCTGCTCTGCAGATAGTCTGGAGTACTAATCTTACTTGGTTGATATGAGTATCCCAATCATCAGAGTATATGATAACATCATCTATATATACCATCATCCATCCTTGTCTGATGTATGTACCTAGAACTGTATCCATTGTTCTCTGGAAGTGTGATGGGGCATTCTTTATACCAAAGGGCATCCTAAGATATTCATATATTCCCAAATGACAGATTATTCTCATAAACTTCCTGCTTTCAGGGCTTATTGGTATCTGGTTGAAACCTTTAAGCATATCCATAGTAGTGATGTACTTGGCCTTGGACAAGTTATGCAGAGCATGATCAATCCAGGGTATAGGATAATAATCTGCCTGAGTATAATTATTGAGAATTCTGAAGTCTCCTACCATTCTTGACTTGTCATTATGCCAAGCTATGATTACAGGTGTGGTCACATCTACCTGCTCATTATGCCTTACTTTCCTTACTACTTGTAAGTCTATTAGTTCTTGGATATGTTCCTCAAGAGCTTTTCTAGACTTAGGACTAGAAGGATAGGCTGGCATTCTTAAGTTTGGAGGATAAGGAGGCTTAATGGTCAATTTCAATACCATATCATGTCCTTTAATATCACCAATGGGATTATCTTTAGTGCAAAAAGCATTTTGGTTCTCAAAGCAGACTTTCAATATATCTTTCTTCTGTTCCTCAGAAAGTTTCATATTCATAGCTGCTTGAGAGAAGTATTCTTGGTCAAAGTCTTCTAAATGCTTTTGATAAGTAGAGGAGGGGAAGTTAGATTTTATGGTGCATATCTTAAACTTCTTTTACCAATTACCACCTACTTTGAAGTATCTCCCTTTACTCTGGAACACATCTATACTTTATAGACATAAGGCATCATTACCTAGTATCAGGTAGTCACATAGTCCATTGAGCAATACTAAAAATTCCACTTGTATCCTCAAAGATCCTTTATTATGGGGTAGTATTATAGGAGCAGTCCATACTCCAATAGCATTCATGGTAGAGTTGCAAGAGCTAAACTTGGCTTTTGGGACGGGCAGAAGGTGTTCTTTCCAATTTGGATCCCATTTTTTTAAGAATTCAGCACAGACACATGAGCAGAAAACTCCACTATCCAGTAATAACCTTATAGGTCAGTCTTTATACAATCCTGTTGCATAACAAGTTTGACCAGTGGTATAACTTTTCCCACTCATAGGTTTAACTGTTAATGGTTTAACATCCCTAATATGTCTAGGAATTATGGTAGGATCCCATTTTTGGGGCAAACTAGAATCCCCATGGATGTTATTGATTTCTACAGAAGTGCCTATATCTCCTTCTATAACATTAACAGGGTTGGTCAGGATCAATTCACATTCAGAAAGAGATCCTTCAGTATCAGCTATATCTTCATAGTTCTGATTCCCTTCAACCTCCTGCTCTCCTTCCAAGACTGCTATCTTTCTTTTTGGTAATGGGCAGTCTTGTCTCATATGCCCTGTCTTGTGACAATTCCAGCAAGTTTCAGGCATCCTCTCTTTATCCCTATTCTCATTAGGTTTCTTATTATCAGAGGTATTCATCAGAGGAGGTTGCTCTCTGGTTTTTTTGCGTTGTAGTTCTCTTTAGGTCTAGAAGGGGCTTTCTTGTCTAACCCATTCATGTCCATTACTTCTTCTAGCACATTAATTAGAGTTGGCAAGTCAGCATCCATACTCATCCTACATCTTACACTATGGTTAAGATTTACAGGACACAGGTTGAGGAGTCTTTCATTTAATTCCTCTTTATCAGCATCTGGATAGAAGCAATCTAATCTTTTCTTCTGTTCCAAGCACAATTTGTGAGGCTTATCCTTGGAGGGTGTCAGCTCTCTGATACCAGGAACCTTGCAGTCCTTTAGCTACAAAGAGTGATAAAAGAATTTGGAGCAATAATATTCCAAAGAATAAACACTTTACAGCTCCAATAAAAATATGGTAAGAGCAAGTGCAAGGTTTAATTGGTTTGGTTATAAATATTTTAAATATAATATAAAAAGAGGGGCCACAGAAATATACTACTGGGGGTCTTTACAGACTTGTCAACCTCTCCTCAAGGGGCCTCCTTAGGCAGTTTATAACCTTGGAATGAAGATGGGTGCCTTCTAAGGCCTTATCCACTAATTTGGGAGGGCAAAACAGCACACAAACCCAGAGCAGGAAGGGAACAAATTCCTTGGGAAGTAATCCACAGAAATCCTGCAAAGATTCAGGTAAGAAGCTTCAGAAAAGGCTGGGTTGGTGGCTGGTTCAAACTTCTGGTTATTGATAGTTATTTAGAAAACAATAATAATAATACTTCAAACTAGATCATAAATCACTTGCTTTCTTCTTGATAAGCACTTGACTAACAATGACACAATTTCTGATTGATAATAATAATATCTCTGATAACTCTGATTCTGATCCAGAACAAAAGGGCAAAAAGAGCCTGTTTAAATATTCCTTTTTGGGTGCTTGAGGGCCTCTAGAAGGGGTATTATCCATGGGCTGAGGCTAGGGGGGCAGTCAGGGCAAGATTGGCACGTCCTCAAGGTGCTTTTAGCCTGCTGGCCTTAGATCTGTCAAGGAACAGCTCCTTTTTAGCTGCAGGATCTGTTAATCAACAGATTAATCATTTTGCTGATCCTGCACTGATCCTCAATTTGTACTGTAAGTACTGGTCTAAAGTGAGCAGACGTGGATTTTTATTTATTCTCCATTATCTGCTGATCCTGTATGTAATTTTTAATAATTTTTACGATCACTCCTTGTGTAGTTTTGTGGTCTTTGAAGGTTCTGATCAGCTCATGACGTGGTGAGTCTGGATCTTTATTTAATTAACAAAAAATACTAAAAATTAGTTAATAACTAATTTTAATTGACTTTTAAGGTTTTTAAACTATGATCTACGCTTGCGTGGTAGCTTTACATGTGTAGAGTAGATCCTACTAGGTTGCAGCTCCTCTGAGTGGTACCTGGCTTTCAGACTGATCACGGCAGGCTAGGCGCGGGGATCAGTCCATTCAGATGCGCGCGGGGACTGATCCGCTGCTCGCGTGACTAGGTCACGGGATTACATGCGCGTGGGAGGGATCAACTGCGCGCGGGAGTTTGGGTGCGCGGGAGTCCAGCGCTGTAGGGACGCAGGGCTGCATGCGGGAATTGTGACAAAACACAATTCCCTGTGTAACTCCTAAACTACACACAACACCTGGATTTTAACTGAAATTTAGGTGTGAAACCTATACATGACATATCATGTGAAATATTAAAATGGCCAAAAGGTGCCATATTGGTGCCGTGGTCATTTACCATTTTCTTTAAAATTAATTAAAAAATATAAGGAGTAAGAATTCAAGGGTGGGGTCAGTGAGTGACCCTACCTTATTTTGGGTAGGGAATTCATTTCTGCAATAATATGTATGGATTTCCTACTCCTTCATTTTATAATAATTTTATTTATTTATTATTTTTTTTGTTCTTTTTATTTTTGTTAATATTATTATTGTTGTTGCTTTGTCAGGTTGCTCTGTGCTAAGTAGCAGGCTAACAGAGGGGTCAAATGAGGAATTTTTGAAATTTTTAATAATTTTTCTTTTCCCCATTCTAGAACCAAATTTTTCTTTAATCAGAAGTTTCCAATAATTCCAAGGTAAGGATCCTACTTCTTCTCTTTTAATGATAAACAAGTCCAAGGCTACCCCTTCAAATAGTCTGGGAAGCCTGACTACAGCTATAGCTTCTGGTAAGTCATAAGAGTTAATATTGTAGTCAATAAATTTAATAAAATTTATATGATTGTATTCTCCTTCACCGGAGAACTTGGGCCATTCAGAAATAGGGGTTAACAGTTTGAGGGCTTGATCCATCTCAGGGGTAGGACTAGGCCTGAAGGTGTTACTCCTATGCATTCCTAATAAGGGTGGTGCATAAGGAGTAGTGGTTTGTCTGGGAGGTTTTGGTTCCTCTGTGGTACTCCCCAAGGGGTTGGTCAGACAGAATTTTAAGTCTCTAAGATCATTCTTGATCAGATTAAGTTTAAGGTCCACTTTATTATTAATCAGATGCATTTTTTCACTAAGGGATAGAATGGAGCTGTTAGTAGTGGTTACCAATTCTTCTTTTAAGGGTTGGAAAGACATAATAAAATCTTCTTGGATTCCTGATAACATATTCTCAATTGTTTGAGTCTGTCTTATCCTACCTTGATTAATTGTATCCAATAACTGTTCTGTGTGTTCTTTGATCTCTTCAATTCCTACTGTCTTTTGTTGGTTATTAATCAATTTGGCTACTACTGAGGTTAATTTATCCATTTGGGTGTAAACACCGTCCAAATTTTCACAAAAACGTTTGAAATTATGACACATATCATTAGAAAAGGAAGTAATTACATCAGAGGTTTGTTTGGGCTCAGAATTAGAAGCTAATTGTTGTAAAACGTTTTCCATTTTTGAGCTAGGGATATTATATTATCCCAATCTCTCTTTCCCTTTGGCTTTGGATGGGAAGAGGATCTCTTCTTTCCTGATCCTTTGCCTTTCAGTTGGCTAATTGATCCCAAGGATTCCATTTTTCTACGTAGGATTCTACCTCTTTCCTTGGAATCATTTTCTGAAGAGCTATCTGGGTAGCTTTTTCCTGGGAGATTATCTTTTTCATAGGTACCATGTCCTCCTTGGCTTGGGCTTCTTTGAACTCTTCCCAATATTTCACGTGCTCTCTGACTAAGTCTTTGATCCTGGCTTCCTTGGCCAGATTCTGCTGGGGTGGCTGCAGGGAATCTTCTTGTAATGGAGGTTGGCTTGATTCTACTACCTTCTCCGGCTCTAGGTTGGGAGAGGGCAGAAGTACTTGGTGCTTTTCCTTGTCCATCAACATTTGATTCACAGGTTCAAGTCCCTTCATGGTTGTCCTTATTGGTGGTCTCACAGTTACTGGGAGCTCCTGGCAAAGATCCATAGGAGGGAATTCTCCCTGAGGCTCTTGTGTTACATCTATTCATATTTGAAGAAAATTTTTATAAGTATTTTGCAGAAAAAATCCGTAAAAATAAGTTTTATTCATAACTCACTTAAGTTGATGTTCAAAGGTACCAAGAATTTTTTGGGATTAAATTTATCCTTAGTAGGTAATCCTATGGGGTCTTGGTGTGTTCCAATGAGGTCTTCTCCTGCACAATCAATATTTTCAGGGCGTCCAGAGATATCTGGGTCTTCTTGATCCAATAAATCAATTTCAGTGGAGGTGGTTTCTGGTACGGGAGGGTTCACTGATGTAAAAAAGGTTATTTTATTGGTCAATAAAATATATTAATATTATTTTAAAAAAATAATATGGTAATACAAGTTGTATAATTACTTTTATATTTCAAAAATTAATTTATACGGTATTTCTTCCAAGCTTTATGTTTCCTTAATAGGGCCTGAAAGTTGATACACCTCTCAAGATCTTCTTGTTCAAGGAGTTTATCTAAGTGTTTATGTGCAGAAGAGATATTAAGTTGCTCAGCTTGAGTTAAAGCTTTCCAACCAGTAGGTTTCTAATTTTTAATATATTCTTCTTTTCTTATCTTTAAAAGATTTAAATAATAGATTATTAATTCTGCATTTCTTTTGAAATCCACTGCAAAATAATTTACTGATAAATCACAGTCATAAAGTCAGATAAATTTATCTTTGATTTACTTTTACGTGAAATGTCTGGTCCAAGGTATTAAATGTAATAAAATGGAACATTTCCCAGCCAGACCCCCAATTTTCAGCCTCCTGGATGCCAAGAACCTTGCTATCCTTTAGCTACCAGAGGTGATAGAATAAATCATAAATATATTATTTAATAAATGCAGCAAAAATCCGTAAAATATTTGGATTAAGCTTATTGCAAGGTTAATTGGTTTGGTTATGGTTTATTTTTATAAATCAATAGGAATAAATTTATTAATAAATATTTTTATAGAGGGACCACAATTATATTGGGGATCTTTAACACCTCTCTTCAGCAATTTCAGTATTTTTACCTATTTTAAAATCAAACATTACTCATCAAAGCAAGAAAGGGTGAGAGGAAGAATCCATTCTCTCATAGAAGAAGATGAGGGAAAAGATGAGACAATGATGAATTGAGGCAGATCCGGAATATCATCTTCAAATATTTTGTCCCATTCATCTTTGATGTTGGCCAAAATATTGTCAAGGATTACACAATTGATAATCCAGTTGATGAGGAACTTCATGTCTTTGGGGTTTTGAAGCTGGTTTTGCATTTCCCTCAAGATGGCCCATCTTCCTTTCAGGACTCCTATGGCATGCTCCTTCCAAACTTGCGATTGGGCAAGATGATAGTTTGAATTGAGTTTTCCTTGATTTTTGGATGAAAAATTCCCATATGCTGGAACCACATATTTGCCACTAGCATAAGCTGGTTTGGCCAGAATGTATTGATCTTGGTCAAAGTAGCTCTCTGGTTTTTGATAAATCCACATCCAATTGAAAACATATGAATCATGAAAAGAAACCAGAAGGCCAGTGTGGAGGGATATGAACTTCTTGTGGTTATCACAAAAAAGGTTTAGGGCCATGGGGTATCTAAATAAACAGATGCAATGTATTTGGTCAGTGTGTGATCAAAATTTTTATCAAAGTCATTGGAAAAGAATGAATCAATTGCCTCTTTTTCCAATCAAAATAGTGGTTGCCATTTAGCTTGGGCTTTTGACTCAAGGGGATGTTGGTTCCATCAAAAAAACCAATGTAACCTGGAAAGCCTTCTGTCTCCATTACTTGAGATATCTCCTTGAGTTCCTCTTATTTTGGCCAAGAAAGGACTGAGTGACAGAAAGATAGGATAGCAATCTTGAATCTTTTGGCGTATAAGTCAATGGTTCCATAACCAACTGAGAATAGATTTTCTAATCAATGAATTGCTGCTCAATTTCCATTTGATCCAAATCTACAAAGAGCAAAAGCCAGTTGGATAGCTGGATTGATTTGAGGATTCCAATAATTTTTCTTGAAGATGTGGTGGTCTTCAATCAGATCCAAAAGTTTTATGAATGAAGGCAACAAAGTTTGGAATATTTGCTGGAAGCTTAAGTTGGGGAGGAGATAAAGCTTTTGCCTTTCATACATAGGATTGTGGAGAATTTTTCTTCTTGGAACCATGTATTGATTTTTTAATAGAGCATTAAAAGCCAACCAAATTGATTCCAAATTTGGTTCTGAATTGGAATCTGAATGGCAGTCAAATACTAACAAAATTTCAGTCAGCTTTTTTGCATTTCCAACTTGCTTCTGGGAAGTTTGATGGGACATGTTGAGAAAGATTATGATTTGATGTGGGGTGATGAGATGATTATAAGATTTGTGTAAAGATTGATGTCAGATTGCTACTATGTACAGATCAACCTGTCAAAGCAACAAAAATACAAAATAAAAATAAGTAAATAAAACATTAAGAAGGAGTAGGAAATCTATAAGTATTATTGTAGGATTGGATTCCCTACCCAAAATAAGGTAGGGTCACTCACTGAAACCACCCTTGAAATATGACTCCTTCAGATTTGAAATAATTAAATAAAAATTGACTAAAAGGTCACGGAACCAATATGCACCTTTTGGCCAATTTAATAGTTCACATATATTTTCACGTATAGGTTTAACACCTAAAATTCAGTAAGAATTGAGGTTTTTTGTATATTTTAGGAGTTACACACCTAAATTAGTTATGTCACAATTCCCGCACACAGCCCCACGTCCCTATACAACCCCTAAGCATCACTCTCCTGCATACAGAAGTCCCGCACGCATTCAACTTTTCCACACATGCAGCGGATCCTACCCCTCCCGCATCTGAATGGACTGTGTTGGAATTCTGGAAACTAGTGTCCTCCGTCCTTTCCTTTTGATTAAAACACAAATGAATTGTTAAATAAAACTTAATTTAAATCTAAGTTATCCTCCGGTATTTTGGGCCTCATAAAAGTAGTATGTTATGGTTAAAAATGATCTCTCATATCTCTAATCAGTTGTCGCTCCTATTGGTTGACTGTTTAAAAATTAAGACATGATTAATTCTGAAAGAATGCCAGTTCAAGTAGTCTAATTTTCCATCACTGATCAAACTCTTGTAGTCATAGAACCCTGAGTCACTAGTTCTTTTAATGGACTTGTTATCTCTAAGAAACTCTTTTCTTATCTTGATCTTTCTTAGCTCTAGTGTTTGTTAAATAACCAAATCAGCTTGAATTAACGCCTCAGTTTTATTGTGCTTGTTACTCTTCTTTTGATAGCTTTTATGTCCTGGATTATGGCCTGTTGTTTCTCTGCCTTGTTGCATACTGTCTTTCACTGATTATGTGACAGTTATTTGGTTATTTTTCATTCATTATTCATTATCCTTCTTGTTGACAGAACCACAATTTGGTCTTCAATAAATGGCTTGTATCAAGACTATTTAAAACCATTCTAGTCCAGCCAATTCATCATCATCCATTCTGACTTACATTGAACCTGAGTGCCCCCACTTGACTCCTGGATCCATTCCTCTTAGTGCAATAAGAGTCCATTCCTTATTTCCTCCTGCGGCTTCTCTGGAGCATCTCACATTAATTTCAACAGACTGATCCCTGCATCAGGATCCATTGGGACAAATCTGACAGAAGTTACCACTCACAGGAGCTACAACCTAGTATATTTAATAAGGTGAAATATGCATTTTGAATGATCTAAAAAACTTAAAAACTTAATAAAAATATTTTATAATTAATTTAATAATAATATAAATAATAAATTCAAATATTGGAGGTTACCACAAAACAGACTGATCCTGATCTTTGAAGACCAAAAAACACTACAAAGAGTGGCCTTAAAAATTAATAAAAATTACCTAAATGCTCATCAGATGACGGAAAATCAATGAATATCCACATCTATCTACTTTAAGAAAATATTATTAATAAAAAAGAAGGATAAGTTCAGAATGATCAGAATGATGCCATTATTAGATTAACAGATCCTGTGGCTAAAATAGTACAGAAATCCAGCAGATCTGAGGACAGCTGACTGAAAACACCAAGTGGACGTGCTAAACCTGCCCTGACTGGCCTACAAGCCTTAGACCATGAGCAGAACCCTCTCTACGTGCCCTGAGAATCTGATTATCACCCCTAAAGGTATTTATACAGACCTCTTTGGATACATTATTCCCCATCAGTTTTACCAGGAATTCATTATTATAAATCAGACACCACATCATTTCTGACCAAGTGCTTATATGGAGATAAGCAAGTGATTTATGACTTAGTCTGCAGTATTATTACTATTTCTCAAACCAATCAACCTGATTCATTAAAGTATAGTCAAGCAATCAACCCCAACTTCTCTGAAACCATTTACCTGAATATTTGCAGGCTTTTTGTGGAATTATTTCTCAGAGTAAGTTTTTACCTTCCTGCCTTGGCCATTGTGCTGTTTTGCCCGGCCATATCAGTGGATAAGTCCTTATAATGCAACCATTATCATTCCAAGGTTCTTAAAATGCCTAAGAAGTCCCCTTGAAGAGAGGTTTTCTGTCTGTAAAGATCCCCAGTATTATAATACTGTGGCCCCTCCTTTTATAACATATTGAAAACCTTCCAACCAAACCAATTATAACTTTTGCTAGCTCTTGAATTATTTATTTTTTGAGCTCTTTCAGTGTTTATTTTTTAAATATTATTATTCCAGAATTTTTATCACTCTCTGTAGATAAAGGACTGAAAGGTTCCTGGTATCAGAGAGCTGACAATGGAGATGTGAAGCAATAGAGATGTGAAGCAATGGGGATGTGAAGAAATGGATATGAGATGAGTGTGATCCAATGGAGATGGGATTGGTATGGATTTACTGAGGTGGAGGTGCGGATGGGTGTTTTGGATGTGATGGATGGTGGATGGATGATGATGCATGAATGGCAGATTTAATGGCGGGTTTGATGTTTGAAATTGGCCATTTTCATGAAATCCGCCATTTTGAAATACACCAGTTTGGGGGTATGTGTATTTCAGAAACCCGCCATTAAAAATGAAGGGTTTGGTCAAAAAAATGGCGTGTTTCTAACGGCGGGCTTTATAACTCTGATAGGCCCTAATATTGTGTTGAAAAATACATAAAAATTGAGACAGAAAGATGATCCTATATTTGTAATCATCAAAATAATCTAAGGATTGAGAATTTCTATGGTTTTGTGGATGAAATAGAAAACAGTGTTGAGTTGGTTCAGGGAACAGGTAAGTTGTTTTCTCTGCAATTTTTAATGTGATATTTATATCTATCTTCTACCAATAATTATGCATAGCTTGATCTTTTCTTATTCTTAGGTTTTTTTTTCCTTCCTCAATCATTTATAGGTGGCCCAAGGGACATGAAGGTGTGATATAAAGATGCTATGGAAATGGTTCATCATATGGGAAAGCCTGATATCCCTATTTCCATCTGCCTGACCAACAAGAAGTGATTTTTGAACCTGATGAAGTCCTGGGTGAAGTGGTTCAAAGATCCAACCATTCTTAAACTATGCTTACAGAATATTTCAAAAGGAATTCAATAGACCCTTTGAAAAGGACCAGCAAATATTCTGATTTTCTACAACATTTCACATGGAACCCCCAGAGAAAACAATGAAGGCCAAGACAGAGAGGTTATTCAATTGGAAGGATTTACAATGTTTATGCTGCAGATGCTGAGAGGTGGTGTCTCAGATTTTTTGTTGAATAATTGTGTTTTTTGAACTTCTTTCAATCACCTGAAGAAGTTAAATGGAATCTCTTATTCAAATTTCAGAGAGGATGCCTTGGAAAAGGGTCTAATTCAGGATGAGAATCATTTGGAAACAACAGTGCAAGAAGCTTCAGAATCTCTTGGACCTTCTGAGCTAAGGAGGTTTCTTGGAATGCTTTTAGCACTTTGTCTGCCTGCAAACCCACAAAGCCCAAGGAATTTTCCATTTAATTTGATGGTTTATGATTTGATTTGTTCTGCAATCAAAGATAAAAGATTTATCACCAATGAAATATTGAAATCCATAACCCCTATTTTATTTAAAAATTTTGGAACATTTGTTGAAGCAGTTTTTCCTGATCCTCAAAGACTTTATGAATCATTGGAGGAACAAAGGGACAACAGGATCTGGATCCTTGAGGAAGAAATAAATTATTTAATAAATAAATCAGACTTGCAAAACATTTCTTTTCTGAATCATAGACGGGAGAAAATATTTGATCAGATAATGCATGCATTTCATTCCTCTCAACCCTCTTACTTCTTTATTGATGGACCTGGTGGTTCTGGAAAAATTTCCCTATATCAATGTTTTCTGGCCTCTATCAGATCATATGGAAGAATAGCTATGGCATGTGCTGTTATTTTCATAGCTGCCATTAATCTACCAAATGGAAGAAGAGCTCATCTCACCTTTTAAATTACCTTGAGGTTATATCACTCCTCTGTATCAAAAGTATCAAAGAATTCTCAAAAGGGTGAAGCTCTCAAAAAGGCTTCTTTAATAATCTGTGATGAAGCACTTATGAGTCATAGGTATGCTCTGGAGTTGGTTGAAAGGCTACTTGAAGATCTCATTGATTCTAGCCTACCTTTTTGTGGAAAAGTAATGGTTCTTGGTGGTGACTTTAGGCAAATTTTACCTGTGGTTCAAAAAGGTAAAAATACCCATATTTTCGATGCAAGTTTGGTAGATTCTTTTGAGGGAGACATTTCCAGGTTTTGCACCTTACTTCAAATATGTGTGCTTCAGGAAATCCTGATTACCAGAATTTCATACTCAATGTTGGAGATGGTCTGAATAATGTTCAGGTTCCAAACAAAATTTTGCTTCCTCATCACATGGTTATTCATGGTTATAGTGAAGATGAATATTTGGATAGATTAATAAAAAATTTTTTTCCAAACTTGTGCCATTGCTACCTTGAAAATGGTTATCTCATGGACTGTATTATTTTATGTTGCAAAATTACAGCATTTTAAAACATAAATAAATTGCTATTGGATTCTCTCCCTGTAAACAAAGAAAACCAGACTATGAAAAATTATTACAGACATGACTCTGGTGAAGATGATACTTAAAATCTATACCAACAAGAGTGCCTCAACGCATCATTTCTTCCCAACTTTCCTCCTCATAGCTTGAATCTGAAATTTGGTGCCCCTGTAATTAATTTGAAGAACATGGACCATACAATTGGGATTTTCAATGGAAATTGCTTAATTTTTTTCAGATTGGCAAGGAAAGTGATAGTTGCAAAGATTGCAACTGGTGATTAAATAGGAAGGCTGGTTGTCATCTGGCGCATCCCCTTGGTTACTGACCCTGATGAAAATTTCCTACCTTTCAAGTTGATTGGCAAACATGTTCCAGTAAATTTGGCTTTCTCATTGACAATCAAAAAATCTCAAGGTCAGACAATTTCCAATGTTGATCTTTATCTGCAACATTCAGTGTTCAGCCATGGTCATTTATAGGTAGCTTTTTAAAGGGGCAGGTCCAGGAACTTAACAAGGGTAGCGGTCACACACGGAACTGACAACCAAATTTCATTCAAATCTGATAAAATTGTTTCCAATGAGGTTTTGAATGATATACATCCCAGAAACTGATTAATTTGAAATTTATATTGTGTTTTAGTTACTCCTACATCAAAAAATTGCCATTTATATTTTAGTTTAATGCTGATTTTATAGAAAATTGAAAAATTAGCCATGATTGAGTTTAAAATTAAAAAAATTATGTTTCAAATTTTTCCAATCAACCCACATTCCATACAAATTATTAAATTCCAATCAGTCCCCAAATTTTGGGGCAATAATCTAGTATCTATATATATATATATATATATATCTTGTGGTGATAGATTTATAAAAAACATAAAAAACGGCCCATGGGGTTACCCCAAGTCCTCTGGTTAAAATTTTTATTGTACACTGAGCCATGGCTTCAGTGTGGAGCATTTGTAAATTGATAAATCCAATAACCCATGAGGTGAAAATAATGATACTATAGGTATCAGAAAAATAATGGCAACACCCTATAGGGTCTAAAATATGGGAGTGGAGTAGGTGAGAGCTGAAATTGAAAAATAATAAATAGAGAGAATATGAGCATAAAATCCATACATTTTAAAGGATATATATGATAATCTAACCTCTGAATAGAAATTAAATTTCATTTGTGTATTTGTTTAGAATTAATCAGTTTTTTATACCAGGTAACAATAAATAGGATTTTTGAAGTGGCATGAAATAGTACTCACTTAACTTTTGAAAAATACTATCTTTCTGTACTTATTAAAGACCCTTTTCTGGATATCCCCAGATCAATAATGGCCATGAAATTCAACTTCAAAGGATGGATATATCTAATCCTACATTTGGAAAACGGTGTGTAACTGCCACTACCTTTCCAAAAACAATTTACACCCTGTATGTCCCAGATGTGACATACAGGGTGTTTTGACAATGTGTATGTGTGCATGTGCATTGCCATGCACACTGTATGTTGCAGCACACATTTCCAGTTGGGCTGTAAATACAGGGTTGACCCTGTATATCTCCCCCTTACCTGCCCTTCACCCCCCCCCCCTCCACCCAATACTGCCTAAGTTGTAAATTGAAGTCTCATTGTAAGTTTTTTTTTATCTAATTTTTTTTCTTAATTTGTTTTCTAATTTTCTTTTATTCTGTTCAATTTTATCTTCCTTTCATAGGATGGAAGAGAAAACTTCAACCCAAACATACCCTTCAACCCAACCACCACCACCAAAGCCACTATCACAATCAAAATGGACTCCATCAAACAACCACAACCTCCTGCAAGCTTACAAGAAGCATTCGATTTGCATCCAAGAACACTCAATGGTTGCAAGGATTTGGTTTGGAGGGAAATTGCAAATGATCTAGAAGGGGCCAAGGAACCTGTAAAAAAGAACAAGAATGGCCTGGCCTGTCAATCTTGCTTCAACATCCTCATGGCCCAGTACATCAAGTTCAAGAAATTACACAACCTTAGTGGGGCAAGCTGGGATCAACTCAATCACACAATTGGGCTTCTAGATGAGCAATGGCCCCATCTGGAACAAAGAAAAATATGTTTTTTTTTTACTTCTTCTTAATTGATTGTTGAATTTTTTTTTTTGTTTAATAGTTGGAGTGCAATGAGAATCTTGTTAAAAGGAGGGATACTCCATTCCCCCCTACAATACAGTGGAATTGTTCCTATATGGAAGGCAAGCCAAGGGGTTTGCAATTCCCAAATCAGCCAACTCAGCCATCCCCTCAATACAATTGTTGGCCAATGCAAAAAGTCAATCATTGGGGAGCCCAAAGATACCCAAAAATGAAGGTTAAGTGGTGAACACTCAAGGAAAATTGGTTAGAAAAAAAAGGAATCACTTGGAGATTGCCAACAAAACAACCCAGATGATCAACAGAACCCTCAAATTGATGCAAAAACAATTATCTGGTTCAACAGGATTGTCCAATGAAATCCAGGACCTTCAAAATGATTCAAGGCTTACCCCATGCAAGGTGATGGGTGCCAGCAAGGCATTTGTGACAAATTGAGACTTGTCCAAGGTTTACCTAGCCTTGGCCCCTGATCTTCATAGCAAGTGGGTCAGGGAACTTGTTCTCAATAATTGATATATTTAATTTTTTTTCAATTTAATTTTTTTCTTCAATTCTGTTAAAAAAAAAAAAACCATTTTTTTTCTTCTTAAATAAAATGGTTTTTTTGAGGTGATGATAAATTGAAAACTAATTTGAGTTGTGGACACAACTCAAATGGGCTGTGTGGAATGCTAAACAACTACAATTTAGTTGTGTGGCCTCTACACAACTTGACTGTAGTTGTGTAGCCCCCACACAACTGTTGTGTGTTGTGTGGCACCCTACACAACTACATTCAAGTCTTCTGGTGCTATACACAACTCAAATGCAGCTGTGTAGCGTGCCACAAAACTACAAGTGTTGTTTGCCATAATAAAAAAAATAAAGAAGTAAAATAAATTGAATAAAAATTCAAAAAAAAAATAAACAGAAATCAACCAAAAGATAAAAATATGTTGATTTTTTGGTTGATTTCTGTTTTTTTTTTTTTGAATTTTTATTCAATTTATTTTACTTCTTTATTTTTTTTATTTTTGCACACAACACTTGTAGTTTATTAATTAATTAATTAATTAATTAATTAATTAATTAATTTTATAATTAATTAATTAATTAATTAATTAAATAATGAAATAATGAAATAATTAAATGATTAAATAATTAAATAATTAAATAATTAAATAATTAAATAATTAAATAATTAAATGATTAAATAATTAAATAATTAAATAATTAAATAATTAAATAATTAAATAATTAAATAATTAAATAATTAAATAATTAAATAATTAAATAATTAAATAATTAAATAATTAAATAATTAAATAATTAAATAATTAAATAATTAAATAATTCAACAATCAAATAATTAAATAATTAAATAATTAAATAATTAAATAATTAAATAATTAAATAATTAAATAATTAAATAATTAAATAATTAAATAATAATTAAATAATTAAATAATTAAATAATTAAATAATTAAATCATTAAATAATTAAATAATTAAATAATTAGATAATTAAATAATTAAATAATTAAATAATTAAATAATTAAATAATTAAATAATTAAATAATTAAATAATTAAATAATTAAATAATTAAATAATTAAATAATTAAATAATTAAATAATTAAATAATTAAATAATTAAATAATTAAATAATTAAATAATTAAATAATTAAATAATTGAATAATTAAATAATTAAATAATTAAATAATTAAATAATTAAATAATTAAATAATTAAATAATTAAATAATTAAATAATTAAATAATTAAATAATTAAATAATTAAATAATTAAATAATTAAATAATTAAATAATTAAATAATTAAATAATTAAATAATTAAATAATTAAATAATTAAATAATTAAATAATTAAATAATTAAATAATTAAATAATTAAATAATTAAATAATTAAATAATTAAATAATTAAATAATTAAATAATTAAATAATTAAATAATTAAATAATTAAATAATTAAATAATTAAATAATTAAATAATTAAATAATTAAATAATTAAATAATTAAATAATTAAATAATTAAATAATTAAATAATTAAATAATTAAATAATTAAATAATTAAATAATTAAATAATTAAATAATTAAATAATTAAATAATTAAATAATTAAATAATTAAATAATTAAATAATTAAATAATTAAATAATTAAATAATTAAATAATTAAATAATTAAATAATTAAATAATTAAATAATTAAATAATTAAATAATTAAATAATTAAATAATTAAATAATTAAATAATTAAATAATTAAATAATTAAATAATTAAATAATTAAATAATTAAATAATTAAATAATTAAATAATTAAATAATTAAATAATTAAATAATTAAATAATTAAATAATTAAATAATTAAATAATTGAATAATTAAATAATTAAATCATGAAATCATTAAATAATTAAATAATTAAATCATTAAATAATCAAATAAATACATAAAAAATCAATAAATAGATAGATAAAAAAATAAATAAAAAATTGTGTTTGGAACAACCCATTTGATGCGTGTATGGGCCCCCAATACACAACAATCCAATTCTGAGTGAAATTTAGTTGTAAACCCTATACGTGACAATACATGTGAAACATTGAAATGGCCAGAAAGTGTCATGTTGGTGTTGTGGCTTTTGGTCCCTTTTTTATTTAATCATTTAAAAATAGAAGGAGTTGGGTTTCCAGGGTGGGGTCAGTGAGTGACCCTACCTGATTTTGGGTGAGGAAGGTATTTCTGCAATATTATTTGTGGATTTCTCACTTCTTCTTCAATTAATTTTACTTTTCTTATTTAATTGCTTTTATCATATTTCTTCTGTTACTTTGACAGGTTGCTCTGTACATAGTAGCAACCTGACAGTTATGGTTTTTCTGGGAGCATGAAAGGTCATGAATTTGGCCAAAGCCTTCACCAACCTGATTTGATTGGATATGTCAGCTCTAATTGCATGGATTGGTGTGCAAAAAAAGAAAGTTTTGGTAGCCGTAAAGACTGCATGTTCATATTTTGAATATAATTTGATAAACCTTTTTTGAAGAAAAATCTTTGAACCAAAGACTAGAAAATTTGAATGAAGGGCCTCTACGCTGAGGTGACCAATTTGGGAAACCTCAGGAAAAGGGTGATTTTTTGATTTTTTTTACGTTCTGTCATCCAACTTGGATGATCAAAAAAAAAATCCTGCATTACTATGGGGACTCTCCCTTTTTCCCTTATCCCAACTTCTTCCTGTCCTAGTGGTCTAGGAAAGGCTTCTGCAGGACATTCAAACCCCCATATCACTTTTTAAACTCCTCCTTGTTGCGCTTGAAGCACCAATTTTTGGCCAAGCACAAGAAATAATGATCATCCTTGTCATCCCCATCCTCATCCTCACCCTCATCAACATTTCCACAAAATTTTCCATCCAACTGCCTAGTTAGTGATTGCTAGCATCCAAAGGTACTGTTGCCTATCATCTGACCCCTCCTTTGTTTGGTTGGTCGTTGGTGCCAACTGTCACCAAAAATGCCACCCTCATCACCACCATTGCTCAATTCCCCTCCTCAATCCTCTTTCATTGCTGTTGCAAGCAATTGTTGCAGGCGCATGCGCAATCAATCATTTCATCTGTTGGTCATCATCTCCATCAATCTCCCACCGGTTTTCCATCAACTAACAACTCATCTGGCCGGTTGACAAAGATTGCTGACTACCATCCCGATCCCATGATCACCCAGAATCTGTCACACAAGACCACCACCACCATTGCTGTCCAGCTTGCGGATGGCCATCCTCACCCTATCAATCCTCAAACCTGCCTCCTTCATCAACTACCATTGTCTACCAACTACTTTTCAGCATCATATTGCGGCTGTTGCGGCCGCTTGAGCTAAAACCCCCACCAATCATCCCATCCAACCAATTGCATCAATCAATAAAATCCAAACTTGCTGTTTCCTGATGTTCATCCAGTGTTGCCACCTTGCATCTGCTATCACATGGATGTTCATCTGCTGCGTGCAGTCATCCTTGATGTGGGAATTTTTCCTTATTTCTCATTTTGTTTTTCTTTTTTTTTTCTCTCATATGTCAGGCACTTCCTGTCACAATTGTTTTTGTTCCTCACCCCTTGCTTTTCTTTCTCATACCTATCATGCTTCATTCAAAAAAAATAATAATAATAATAATAATACTTTTTTTCCGCTTTCATTTGTAGTCATCCCTTGTAAGCAGTCTATAGGGCCTCTTTCCCATAAAAGGAGGGGCTCTGCCCTGCCTTTTCTTTGGCGCATAATCCGTCTTATCATTGATGATCCATGATCCATCATCATCATCTAAGTAATAAATCCATGGGGTCCTTCCCCTTTATCTGAGCATCCTTATCCTGGGTATAACTTTTGATTGCCCCTTGATCTTTGAGCCTCCATACTCACCTTGATCTTTGAGCCTCCTTACTCAGATCTTTTGATCCATCCTCTGTGAATTTATCCGTTATCACCAACCAATAGCCTTTCTGTTTGAAGAAGAATTCATTTGGATGGATTCTTGAGTGTGTTATACCACTCTTTTCCACCTTTTTTGACCGTACTGTTCTGATCATTCTTCTTGATCATCCTTCTGGAACCAGTCACAATTGACTGAGAGGTTTCTTTAATCTTGAAACCTGGGGTGTTAAACCTCCCTTTATTTCTTTAAATTTGAATTCTGCCACACTATTCTTGAGTCCCTTGAGAAGTGTTGGGTTATTCTTGTTCAACTCTGTTATTGCTTTGCTTCTAGAGCTTTATAAAACAAAGTGCTTTTTTTGTACAGCCACGCAAAGTTATTTGGTACCCTTCAAGTGCTTGATTGTGGAGATTTGGGCAAGTTCATTGAGAGCCTGGAGGTTGGTTTGGATTGAGTTGATCTTTAATAATCTTCTGCTGAAAACCAGATTTATTAGATAGTGGTTGTTGTTACTTAAAACTGCCTTTTGCTATTGAACTCTGAACAAAACTTTGGCTGGTTTTTTCAAGTCTTTTCACACACCATCTTGTCTCAGATAGTGTTTTTTCCATTGCTACCAAATACTATCAAGCTTATCCCTTCCATTGATTCCTCATCCATAAGGATCTGGACCTTGATTCTGGTTACATTTAATTTTTTTTTAATGCTCAGGAGGGCAGCCTAAACAGCAAACTTCCCCTTCACAGAACTGCCTGAGGCTCAGCAATTTTTGGGGTCTTACAACGCTGCCTGTATGTATGCTGTTCCTTCTGATATTTGGCCAAGTAGATCCAAGTTAGACCCCCATCATACCAAGCTCATCTCTCAAGAGTTTCAACCCTCAACTGAAGTTGTGTAGGGGCCCCACGGATTAAATGGGCAATACAGGGCCCTACATAACTCCCACACAACTGAGGGTTGTGAATTTATCATCACACATGTTTTTATTATGATCAAAAATTATAAAAATTGATTAAAAAAATGAAAAAATCTCACTTTGAGATGGTGGAGGCTGATCTTTGGAATCTTTTCTGAAATTTTCTATTGGAATTTCCAGTCACCAAAAAAGAAAGAATAATGCCAATTTTCTCTAAGGGAGAGACATATCTAGAGGGGCTGATTATCTTTTTTTCTACTAGTAAGTTACAAAGTGATAGGACACACTCTTTGTTCATTCCAATTTTTTTTTAAATTGGTAGGGAATTTTAATTTTCAATAATTTCTTGAATCCATTCAGATCCAGAAAGGGAGGATACATTTTTTGTAATTTTTGAAGTTTACTTCTTCATCATTGTTTTAATGTAGAGATTAGTTACATTCACAGCCATGAGTCTGTCAATTAATATTAGTCAACACTGTTCTTCATGTTGTAGCTGGGTGTTTTGATTGAGGTGGCGGGTGGTGAGAGATGAGGGAATGGTGGAAAATAAGGGGGATTGGTGGAGATTTGACTGAAATCAAGGAGGTTTTTATTAGGCTGAGGTGGAGATTTGACTCTGATCAAGGCTGCAATTGAGGATTTCAATGAGGTGGTGGCAGGATGGACTTACTGGAGGGTTTGAGTTTGTCATGTTGAGCAATTTAGTTGATTGCAGGTTAAGTTTTTCAAGTTGGTTGGGTTTGCACATAAATTTGAAAACAGGGGTGTATGTCACAGCCCCAGAGTGTATATTATTTTGGACAAATGTTGTTTTGGGCCTTTTCCACATTCATATACACATACACATACATGTGCATGGTTTCCAAACGCAACATAAAATTACTTGGGGATTTTTTCAATGTTAAATATTTCAAACAGTAAAACTCCAGTAATCATAGTCTTGGATGATGGATAATATACACACAGAGCCCAAAAAATCCATTGGCCTTCTCCTATCACACTTTTAATCTTTCCCAGGTACTTTTATTCCCTATCAAAATAATCCACAATCTGGTGTTGGCTTTTCTGGTTTGAAAACCATTCAATTTTTTTTAGATGCTTTTTAAAATCACCATCATCAGGAAGGTTGGAATTAATTTTTTCTTCTTCTTTTTTTTCTTGAAAAATATACATCAAAAAAGTACCCTTTTAAACCCTCTTTAGGTCCTATTGCATCCATTTCCTTCTGAAAAACTAAAAAACTTAAGAGAAACCAGGTTTAAAAATGGAAACACTTACTTTTTAGAATCAAATTCTACATAGATAATTCTAAAATCTGAAAATTTAGCCCAACATATTACAAATTACTGGTGTTTATGACCCAACATTATACCAAATACAAATAAAATTGTTGGAAATGGTCTCTTGATTCACCAATATCTATGAATCTTTTTCTTCATTGATAGGTAAAAAAATCATAAAATTCAATTCTTGTTCCTTCCCTTTTAATATCTCAACCCTGAATTAGAAATACACATGGGAACATAAATTCATTTTAAGAAATCTGGAGATAAAAAATAACTTCTGAGATACCACCCAAAGCCCTTGAAGAAATAATTGTGGATCATACGGGCTTTGGTAATTCACTAAAATGAACATCCCTTGTGGCCTCTTCAGCATCAGAATGATACCCAAATTAGTTTAAAATTCAAGGGTAAGCCACATAAATTAATTTCAACCTTCTAGTTGTTCCTGCACATCTCTTTCAACAATGGAAGGATCAAATCTAAAAGCATAAATTTCCAAGTACTCCCTGGTTTTAAATTTGATGGAATCAGCTTCTAAATATTCCTAATAGGGTGTATCAAAGTTAACCAAACCCGCCATTTTTTAATGATGGGTTCTAACCCAAAATTTTTATTTCAAACCCACCATTAAAAATGATAAAAACCCATTTATTTCACATCCAACATGTCAAAGTTACCTGAAAATAAATTGTTTTTTCAACTAAATTATTTAAAGGCTTTCACAGCCTCAACCACACATCATTCCACGTCATCACTCCTGGTTTCACCTCCAAACTCATTGAAAAATTCTACCTCCAACCTCATTGGAATAATTCTACCTCCAACCTCATTGGAAAAATTCTACCTCCAACCTCATTGGAAAAATTTGATTTTAATTGCTCTCATCACTTCATCACTCTCATCTATTTCTATCCTCTTTGCTTCATCACTCTCATCCCCTCATCACTTCATCACTCTCATCCCCTCATCACTTCATCACTCTCATCACTTTATTGCTCTCATTGCTTCATCACTCTCATCACACTATTGCTTTCATCAAATCCATCCTCTCATCACTTCATTGCTTCATCCCCACTTTCATCACATCCTAAATCTCATTTCTTCATTGCTTCTTCCTGCTTTCATCACACCCCTCCATTGCTTCATTTCTTCATTTCTCCATCCCTTCATCCCTTCATCCCTCTTACTCTTTTTCAATGGCCCCTCAGCAAACCTCCCCCCGCAAGTCCACTAAAAAATCGAATGGACCAAAGCAAACATTCCCCAGGAACTCAACATCCAAAAATCCTTCCCCATAAGCTTCCAATGGCTTAATTCAGCTCAAGAGAGCTGATCACATCATCCTGGTAAACTGGCTTGAAGTTCCGTCCAACTATGAGGCTTTCTTTGGATCCAACAATCAAACATGTGTTGGCCAACCTCCATCCTCTAAGTTCAATTTTTATCTCCTGATGCTCAATGAACTGAAGAATAAAACCAAAGGTAGGCTGGATCTTTCATCCAAACAGATGCAGGAGAAATTCAAGAAATATTGAGCCAAGTACAAAAAATCCCACTCAAAGTCAATCTCCACTGGCTTTGGTATAATCAACTTCAATAAAGCCAAGGGAATCAACTCAGTGCTTGATATGTTGGACTCCATTATTCCTTTTTACATTCAAATGGATGAAATACTTGGAAAGAAGGCCAACATCAACCCCTTAGCTGCCTTTAATGACCAAAAATCCAATTCAGTAGATGCCAAAGACTTGCTTGTGGATGCTCAGCCTAGCAATGATGATCCTGACAGAACCTATGAGTGGCCCCAATCTGATGTGGAGGAGGATATTCCAACACAACCAGCTCCAATAACTTCTACATCAGAATTTTTCAATTATTCAAACCCTTCCTTGGACCCCTCACTTCTTTCTTTGGATGACTCTCTTCCTGGGGTGGAAGAAATTAACAACTTTTCCTGTGAGGAGAAAGCTATTCAACTTTCTCCATTACAATCAAAATCTTTTCAAGTAAGGAAGAAAGTTATTTTATTTTCTGTCTGGTTAATCCTGAATGATTTATATTGTAAAAAAACAGCAACATCCATTTCTGAATGGCCAAAAACTCAATTCAATGGGGCCTCCCACATCACCTTCAAATGAGAGTGATGATGTTCCAACACAAAACTCCTCTTCAAATGGAAAGAGAAAGGCCTCCAATTCCATCAACATCAACCCCAATAGCCATCAAAAAAGGAGAAACACTTCCAATTTTTCTGGCTTTGAAGATATCATGGAGAAGCAAGATTCAAGTAAGTGAATCTATTGAATCTGCCCAATTTCATAATCAAGCTCATTCCTATTCCACTCCAAAAAACAGTGAAATCATAAATTGAATCTGGAAAACTTCAATTTTAAAAGGAGAAGTGGGATTTTCAACTGGCTATTTATCTTCAAAAGCAGGAGGCCAAGAGTGTTACTCATCAACAGCAATTGGATTCTGAGTAGAGATTGAAACAGGCAGAGCAAGAGTTTGAAAAAGAGAAAAAGGAGAAGGATTGACTGGAAGAGAGACTAAAAAAGGAGATGGAACAACTGGCAAAGGAAAAAGACATAGGTTAACCGTAGCCATGGAATGTATTTTTAGAAGTAGAACTGTGGAAGAAATAAAGGAAATCACTCAATTGCTTGGCTTGTAAAATATTGAATTTGATAAAAAATTTAAAAATTTAAAAAAAAACATTTTGAAATACAACAATTTTTGAGCCTATTTTTAACACCACCAATAAAAAATTCTTTCTTATCTTTATTTACTTTTTTTTCTAGAATATATTTTTCCTCTTTTTAAGTTCCTGCAAGTGTTTTTGGTGGTTTTTTTTATTTGCATTGAAATTTCCATTCTTGTATGGGCGGCAGTCTCCACAGCAGGAAGAGTGCAGTTCCTGTACTTCTTTTCTGCCCAAACCATTTTTACAATACATTTTTTTTAATTCAATTCCAAAACCCAAGTTGGGAAAACCAAATGGGCCATCAGATACTTGATATTTTTCCTTTTTTTTCAATAATTTGGCCATTTGATTTTTTGGTTGGAACCACCAGTAGAAAGGAATAAGAAGAGATTTCACCTTTGTCAATGTGAGGAAAATTTTAGAAGGAATTCAAAGTGAAGTTGATGTGGGGGCACAGTCAAAAGAAGTGAGCTGGGATCCTAATTCCAATGAAGAGAAAGAGGGGATGTTGTTGTCCATGTTTGTTTCACGGTTGATATCATGCGCCAGTCTGGCTAATTTATGGAAAATTTGGCCTGGTATTTGAGAGGCTTTTTCCAAACTAAGTTTGAGCAAAGTATATTCTTGAGGGGAAGATTTAATGGAAGCTTTCTTCAAATATTTTCCAAATAACTCAGAGGGGTGCATTTATTTTTGCTGTCCAATTGCCCACATTTTTCCACCCCAAGATCTTGAGGGAGCAAGAGTGTTGAAAAATGTTTTCAATTGGTGAAGGAGAGTTGCCACAAAGTTGATGTCCTTCTTATCTTTATCAGAGATTTCATTCAAAGGGAAAAATTGGATTTTTGCAACCAGATAGTTGCAATTAGATCATTCAAGAACTGCCAGTTTTCCAGAAGTGAAGAAATGGGATTTTTCAATCTTCTGTTTTTCCTGTTCAAACTCTTCAGGTGAGGGTTTTTGATTGTCCTTTTTCTTTTTGGAAGCAAGAGCAGGGTACAAATTCAAAGGTTGCAGTTTTTTTCTAGGCCATAGAATTGTTTCATAAAACCCTTCTCAAGCAACTCTCAAAGAGATTTCAGATTCTCTCATTTGAGCCCTCTTTTGCCAAAGAGCCCTCTGCTTTCCACCTTGCTTTATTTTTTTAAACATATCTCCTTCCATCTTGTTCCCTCCCATGCAACTACTTTGCTTGGGGTGAGGATCAAGACGGGATTTGTTTTTTTTTGTATAATATTTGGAGCATGGTGGGAGAAGCATTGGTCATCCCTCTGCTTTCCACCTCTCTTGATTTTTTTCAATGCATCTCCTTCCATCTTGTTCCCTCCCATGCAACTAATTTGCTTGGGGTGAGGATCAAGACAGGATTTGATTTTATTTATGAAATTGGGAACATGGTGGGAGAAGCATGGTTCATGCAGAAAAAGGGAAGTCATCGAAAGAACCAGGGTTCAAAAATGGTGTTTCATTGCGTGGAATCCAAAAAAAAACAAAAAAACAAAACAAAAAAACAAAAAAACAAAGACAGAAAGAAAAAATCATCATCAGCATCATTTTAGATGATCAACAAGCATAGAAAAATAAATGCCATTCAATGATGATCACCAAAAAATTGAATGAATGGTTGGTCAGAATGAGGCGGAGGAGGAAGAGATAAACCAAGGCCAGAGAGATGAGATGAGATGACATACAAGGAGTGGGGGGGATTGCAAGATGCTTGGGGGGCTGGTCAAGCAAAAAGCAAGGAGTGGGTGGGGGGATTGCAAATGTTTGTCTAATCAATGCTGGGGGGGCCATTGAGCAACAAGCAAGGGGTTGGGGGGGATGGCTCCAATCAATAATGGGGGGGATGGTCAAGCAATGAGCAAGGAGTGGGAGGGATTGCTACCATTTGTCCAATCAATCCTGGGGGGGCTGGTTGAGTTATAAGCAAGGAGAGGGGGGGATTACAATTGTTTGTCCAATCAATACTGGGGGGGCTAAATCAAAAATTGATTTTTTGTTGAAAATTTTTCCAATTGTGGATGATCCTTAGGCAATGAGGATGAGGATGAGGAGGGGGTGATTTTAAATGGCTGGTCAAGCAAGGAGGGGGGGCAATTTCAAACAATTGTTCAATGGAGAATCGGGGGGGGCTAAATCACAAATTGATTTTTTGTTAAAAAAATTTAACTGATGAGCAGGAGGAAGAGGAGGGGGGGAGTTTACCTGGTTTACTTACTGAGGGAGGAGGGAGGGTGACTTTGAGATGGAGGTGAGGATGTTTGGTGAGGAGGAGGAAGGAGTGGAGTAGTGATTGGGTGAGGAGGAGGAAGGAGTGGACCACTGATTAAGTGGGGTGAGGTGGGTGATTTGGTGAGTGGTGGGGTATAAGGTGTAGTTTTTGTTTTGTTTTATCTAATTCCACCAAAAAAAAAAAATTAAAAAAAAAATTTAAAAAAAAAATTAAAAAAAAAAAAATAAAAAATAAAATAAAAAATAAAAAAAAAAAAAACCTGAGTCAGCCTAGGATTCTTGGTTGAACAACAAAAACAAAAAAATACAGTGATGTGATTTTTTACCTATTTCCAAACAAAATGTTACTCATCAAAGTTAGAAAGTGAAGGGAAGAATCTGCTCTCTCATGTCAGAAGACAAGGGGCCAGATGATACAGGGATGACTTGAGGAGGATCAGGGATATTTTCTTCAAATATTTTATCCCATTCATCTTTGATGTTAACCAGAAGGTTGTGAAGGATAACATAACTGATAATCCAGTTGATGAGGGTCTTCAACTGTCCAGAAGGTTGTGAAGGATTAAAAAACTGATAATCCACTTAATTCTCTTCAAATTTTTTCAGTCCAGAAATTCTTTGAGATTCATTTGGAAAATCAATTTCCAAAATTACTGCTTGCCTATCTAAAAAAAAAAAACTGGAAATCCTAGCCCCTCTAAATTAATCCTTAGAAATTCCATACTTTCTTGAAGCAAAACTATGGAATTGGCTCCAATCACCCTCTATAATTTATACAGAATTATCATGCAAGCTCATCCCCTCAGTCTGAGAGTACCATAAATTCCAACATCAAAGATTTATTCAAAACTTTGAAAATCATTCCATTCATAATAATAATAATTCAAAAAAATACAACAAAAGTGATAATAGAAATTAAAAAATTAAACCAGCTTTTTTTCCAGAACCTTGGGGAACTTGAGGATTTCTGTGATCATCCACTCCTTGATTTTGTATTTTTCCATATTTCTTATTTTTGAATAATTTTTTCCATTTCCAAAAAAAATGAAGGAATCAAAAGGAAGCCATTAATCCAGGATCTAAAGCAAAAAAATTGGCTTTTTAGCTCCAAAATTCAAACAGTCATAAAAATGTAAATTCCATCCTGAAAATACATGGGTAAAAAGAATTACCATTCAGAAATGTTGTGAATCCTGCACAATTGAAACTTTGACTATTTCTGGGGCTTAGGAAATATCCTTTCTATGGGAGGATGGCCAAGTTCATGAAAATTTTGAAAAAGATTTCTTTGAAGAAGTTCAGTCAAAATCCAACCCACTAATAATTTCTTCTTCATTCAAATCTTTAAATTTAAAGTTGTAAATTATTTATGATTCTGTTAATTTTTGCATGTTAATTCAATTTTAAAATCATATTTTTTTTCCCCACAAAAGTCTTATTGATATATGGATATTGATTAACCATATTAGGATCCAACATATGACTCCCAGTAATTGGTGAATCTTGAACAGTTTTTTCAAGGAATAAATTTTCATTTATTTCTAAACCATTTCACCCAGGGCTCTTGATAAAAAAATTCAAGTGTTGGTTTTTTTTATTTTAATCAAAATATAACCTTGAATCTGATTTCTCTGCTCCTCAAATGATTTTTTTATGGGTTTCAGGAAGAAGGAAAAGATTAATGAGTCAGTAGAAGAGAAAAATTTACTAAATGATTCAATGATCTGGATGGAGCCTGTTTTGGATTTGATTTCAAAAATTTTAAAATAGAATAGAACAAAGGGATTTGTTTTCATAAATTCTTGAGTTGAATAAGGGATTCTAAATTTCCCCATATCATCCAAATGTAGACAAGAAAAAAGACAAGAGAAATTTTTGAAGGAAGTTTTGGGGTGGCCATCTTTTATATTGATAGCATGACTCATATGATGGTGTTCCATTTTTATAAATGTTAAATTATTTAACCAGGATTTTTTATATGTAAATTTTTTGATTTTTCCATTCAATTATAAAAGGGTGATTTTGAATTGACAGCTCCAACCCTGTGGGAGTTGTGTAGGGCCCTACATGGCTCAAATGAGCCTTGGGGGCCCATAGACTACTACAAAGGGCCATTTCAAACCCACCCAACCCCCCGGGGGGTTGTGTAGGAGCCATGTAACCCCCAAACATGGCAAATTTGAGCCGGGTACCCCCATACACAGCTCAAAACCGCAATTTTTGGGGATGCATGACCCCCGGAAGTTGTTCCATAATTTTGGGCACCCCTGGACAACACTTGGGTTCTGTCAACCCAAATTTTGGATCAACGCATACTTTGTGGGACTTTTGTTCCACACCTAGCAATCCCAAAGAGACTGTTAAGGGAAACCAAAGTGAAATTAAAGTGAAAATTGAAATTATATAAAAATCTGCAAACAATTCTTTCTCAACTCAAAATTGAGCAAACTTTGTTTGTTCAATTTAAATTTGGATTGAATACTGAAGTATACCATTGGATTTTTTTTCATGGGAACAGTGGCAAGCCCTCCATCTTCTGACATGGCTGCGTGGAAGGTCTACATTGATATTGCCATCAACAAAGCTTTGGAAAAAAAAAATAATTTGGGTAATGAAACATTGGAAGCCCCAATTGCATCCTCATCAAGGGTGACAATTGAGAAACAAAATTTTTCACAGTGGGATTTGACCTCTTGTTGTGAGTAACATTTTATGTTACTGGTCTTTGCCATATTTGATTTGATTGAAACTGATGGAGTGCATGCCATCAATATAAATATGTAACTATGACAGATCCACTTGGCCAACCTCCTGTGAGAGCTTTTCCTACTAGGGAAGAGGCACAAAACTATTTTCAAACATGGGCAATGAAGAATGGTTACGCTTTAACAGTTTTCAACTCAAAGCATGACTAAAATGTGGATTTAGCCTGTGATAGACATGGTTCCTATTCAGGAAAACTTCTTACCAAACGGTCTAGACAAACTCACACAAGGAAGGTTGGGTGCAAGTTTTTAATCCCTTCAAGTTTCACAAAGGCATACCCCTTGTGGCAAATCTCCTATAAAGAAATGCAACATAACCATCAACCATCTGAAAATCCCTCTGTGCTTCCTCAACTGAGGAGAATCTCTGGGCAAGCCTTGGATCTACTTAAGGAAGGCATGAAAGATGGGCTCCATACATTACAACTTAAGAGAAAATTGAGCAAGATTGATTGGTGCAATTATGTTGATGACCAAACAATCTGTAACACTAAGCGGAAGGTAATGCTTGCAGAACTAAAGGATAAAAGTGTTATGGAGGTACTCTATGAACAGCTTGAAGAAAAAAGTTGGATTCACAGGTCAAAGTTCAGTGGAGAGGGTCACTTGGAGGCCCTGTACTTAGCACATCCTGAGGCAGTAAATCTTTCAAAACAATTCCATCATATCGCTATTTTGGATTTTACTTATAAGACAAATAAGTACAAAACCCCACTATTTCATGTTGTAGGAATGACAGCCAATTGGAAAACTTTCACAAAAGCTCTTGTTTTTATAACAAAATAAATGTTTGAGTTCTACAGTTGGTCTGTATATTCATTAAAGGAGTTGGCTTATGATCCTGAGAGACTTCCAAAAGTCTTTGTGACGGCCCATGAAAAAGCTCTGATTGGTGCAATTGAAACTTGTTTCCCAGAGTCATCAAGACAATGTTGCACTTGGCAGTTGTCTAAAAACATACAAGCAAACTGTAAAGTGCTCTTTGTTAATGATGTTGAAGGATGGAAACCCTTTATGAATCTGTGGGAAAAGTATGGGGCCTCAAAGAGCAAGGAGGAGGCAGAGGTCAATGATGTGGAACTCAGAGTAGGTACAAATCACTGCTTCCTATTCTTCCTAGTTTTGGTTACTGACCTTTTGACTTTTATAGTGTTTCTTGAAAGAATATTAGGATGTACTTGAGTACATGGAAAATAAAATTTTCCCTACCAAAGATACATTTGTAACAGCATGGACTTGTATAAACCCAGATTTTGGAAAAAAAAACATCTTGGGTTGAAGGGGCCCATGCAAATCTCAAACAATTCCTCGCAAACTTTTTGCAAAAACTGTTGGATTTTTGGAAAAGCCTTGATGGAACTGTTTCAAATCAAATTAAATTGGTTCATGCGTCACTTTATAACTCTCAAATTAAGTTAGGGACATTTCTTCCACCTGAACTGCTACCATTGATTTACAAATTGTATTTAGAGGCAATTCATCTTATTAGGGAACAATTTGACAAGTTCAAATGTGATCATGATGGCAAAGTGTGCACCAAGTCATACTTCAAGACTATGTTTTTTCCCTGTTCCCACCAAATAGGTGACCTTCTAGCATTCAGAGGATCCATGGTAGCCAAAGATTTTCATCCTCAGTGGAGGTTGGACTATGAACCTTGCAGTTCTAGTTCTGTAAGTTGGCTTAAGTTGAATTGTTCAAATTACTATGTGATTAATGCTTTTTGACTAATGATTCCTAATTCAATAATGGCTTATCCTTTTGAACTTCCCAAGTGTGATGTTGATGAAATTCTAAGCATTCCTCAGTTGCGTGGAAAAGTGAATGCAATTATCTTGGAATCTCCAGATCATGAGCAAAGGGGCATATTGAATTATATCATTCAGAAGATTACAGAATATCAATCAAAGCCAAGACTTGAACCTAAAATCTTATGAACAAGTAGGGGAAGGCCATAATTGACAGATACGCGGCAAGAACCATCTTGGTTTGAGCATTTTGAAAAACAACTCAAGGGGGGAAAAAGGACTAGAAGGGCTCCAAACAAGAAAAGACAAAAGATTGTAAGTCTTTTGCTTTGGGATATGTTCATTTCTTTGGTTTAATGAACTTAGTTACTAACTAATGATTAATTTTTAGTCAAAGTTGGCAGAATCTGAATCTGAATTTCATAGTTCAGAGGAAGAGACTGAAAGTGAATTGGGATCACTTAATTTGGAATCAGAATCCTCTTCAGAGGAAGAGAACGTGCAGCAAAGCTCAACCAGAAGCTCATCTTTGGTGAGTCTTAATTTAATTTATCTGATTAAAGAAATTAATACTAAGTTAGTTTTCATGATAGGAAGCAAACATGAAATACTTCAATCAAATACCCAAGAAATTCAATAATTTCTTGGGTGAGGTTTGGGATCCAATTGGAGATGGGAATTTTGGATTTAGAGTCATTGCTAAATCTCTTGGTTATGAAGAACATGGTTGGTTTGAAGTTAGTAATTAAATGATTGAAACATTATAAAAACATAAAGCATGCTACATTAAGATGCTTGGTGGTGCAAAGGAGGTTGAAAAGATTAAAAAAAGACTTGATGTTTAAGACATCAATGAAAATTTTCCCTCCTCAAAATGGCTTGCTAAAATAGATATGGATCAAATCATAGCAGACACATATTCCAGACCTATATGTTTCATTTCATTGGAGTCATGTGATACTTATACTTCAATGAAAAATGATGTTACTGATCAATCAGATCCAATTTTCATTTCCTTTGTAAACAATAACCACTGTGGTTCTGTTAGTACTTGAGGTAGAAATGATTCCAATCCCCCCCATTGTAGCAAAACCACGTTCCTTTATTTCTAAAAAAGCCTCTGTTTGGGTTGATCATCTCAAAGATCAACTGAAAATGTATTCTAGATTTTAATAGAGTTTGACTTCATTTCATCATTGCGTTTCATATAAATTGTAATTCTAATGAAGCTAACCAGTTCTATTAATATAAAGGGCTATCACATTTTAAACATCATTATGTTGAGTGTTTTTAGTTAACATCATTATATTAAGTGTTTTGAATGAGATTTTAATGGTAAGTCAGTTCAACTTGTGTTAGGCTGATTCCATCCCAAGCTTAACTTATGTTAAGCTTTGGATGGGATCAGCTTCACACAAGTTGAACTTTTTTTTGTTGGTGCTTTTACTTTAGGGCTGGTCAAAAGACTTGTATTTTTTGGGCACTTTTACTTCAGGGATGGTCAAAAGACTTCTTTAATTTTTGGGCCCTTTTACTTTAGGGCTAGTAAAGTTGAACTTACTTTAGGGCTTGTCATGTTACTTGTCATTTTTTTTTGGTCTTTTTACTTTAGGGCTTGTCAAGTTACTTGTCTTTTTTTTTGTTGTTTTAAGTTTAGGGCTTTTCCAGTTACTTGTATTTTTTTGGGTCTTTTTGCTTTAGGGCTAGTCCATTGGATAGTACCAGTTTTTTTTTTTTATCCATTTATCTATTTTATTGTTTTTTTAACCAAAAAATGAACATTCTTTGATTTTTTGATTGATTTCTGTTTTGTTGGAAGGTTTATTTAGTTTATGGGTTATGTTAGTACCCTTTCATTCCTTTTTTTTGGCTCACCATGGTCCGTTGGCGTATGTGATGCCACACAACTACATTTGAGCCGTGTAGAACTCCACACGGCTCAAATGTAGTTGTTTGGAATTCCAGAAGCCGGCAGACCAGGCTGGTTTGGCTGCACAACTCTGTAAGCCGTGGGGGGTGATACATGGCTTGGATTGGACCATGTGGGGTGCCACACGGCCCCTTTTGAACCCTGTGCATGGCTCAATGAGCTGTGAATTTAAAATTTCACATTATAAAATATTAATCAAAATGGGAATACACAAAAATTTGAATTTACTAATAATTCTGGTTTTCAATATAAAGGAATCTTCAAATTCCCATCACAAAAAGGATTTTTCTACTTCTCATTCTTTTTTTTTATTTCAAGATCAATATTATTTCAATAATTTTTTTTTTGTAAAATTTATTTTAAAGATGAATCAGATTGAAAAACATTAATCTCTAAATCTATTTTATATATATATATATATATATATATATTTACTAAATCCATGCCTTTTGTCCTTTATTCCCATTCCAAAAGTTGTAAAACCTTGAATTTAAGGTTTCATAACTTTCCCTGGAATATAAAATTTTTGACCCCCCACCCAGCTCCCTTCAAATGGCCAGAGAGGGTTTGATGGCTCTTCTTATCCACCCCAGTGAAGCCATCAATACTTTGGCAGCCTTGCTACTGTTTTCAAAGCAGGAAGACGGTTTAAAATGAAGTGGTCCTCCATTTATGATGTTTTCAGCAGACAGGCCTGGCTTGTCAATCAACTCTGCCATAACTTTGAATTTTACTGTTATCATTACTATTTTACTTATTTCTTGAATTTATTTTGATTTGATTAATCAATTATTGAGGCAATCAACATCAGCCTTTTTTTTTATTCCAGGTGAATTTGTGAAAAATTACACATAAGGGTTTAAGGGGTATGGTAAAACATGCAAAAATACAAAAATTTACTATAAAAAAAGTATACTACATTGATGCCTTGGGGAATGGGTGATGTTAAATTCATGGCTCCAGTTGTGTGGGAGCTGTTTACTCTGCTCCAGGCATTGGGGAGCCGTGTAAACGGCCCCAGGCGGCCTGTGGGAGTTTTGTAGGGCCCCTCAACGCGTGGGGGCCCATACACTACTCCATATAATTTATAATTCTTATTATTGATTATTGATTATTTATCATTTATTATATATAATTTATCATTTATCATTTATTATTTATTATTTATTATTAATTATTTATGATTTATTATTTATTATGTATAATTTATAATTTATTATTTATTATTTATTTTTCATTACTTATTATTTATTATTTATTATTCATTATTTATGTTTTAGTGGAGGCTACACAACTTTATTTTAGTTTTCTATCATGCCATACAACTCAAATGGGACGTGTAGCATGCCAAACAGCCCATTTGAGTTGTGTAGCATGCCACACGGCCCATTTGAGTTGTGTAGCATGCCACAAGGCCCATTTGAGCTGTGTAGCATGCTACACGGCTCATTTGAGTTGTGTAAGGTGCCACACAGCCCATTGAGCCATGTACACAACTCAAAGAGCCGGGTAAAGAGTTGTGTACACGGCTCAATGAGCCCTTAATTTAACATTACCCCTTGAGGAATAAGTGTTGGTATTTTTTTGGGAGATGTTAAATTTGTGGCCCCCTGCAACCCATTCACAACCCAAAATGGGTTGTGAATGGCAAAAAAAAATTAGATTTTATTTATTTCATTATATATATATATATAAATATATATTCATATTTTTAATTTTGATTCAATTAATCAATTTATTTTTTATATATTGATTGAATTTTTTTATTCATTTCATTTCATTTTATTTATTTATATGGAAAATGTTGAATTCACAACTCTTTGAGTCATGTACACGACTCTGTACACAACTCAATGGGCCTTGTGGCACCCTACACAGCTCAAATTAGCCATGTGGCATGCTACACAACTCAAATGGGACGTTTTGCATGCTACACAACTCAAGTGGGCCGTGTGACACGCTAAACAACTGACATCAAGTTTGGTAGCCTCCACCAAAAATAATAAATAAAAAATAATAAATAATAAATAATAAATAATAAATAATAAATAATAAATAATAAATAATAAATAATAAATAATAAATAATAAATAATAAATAATAAATAATAAATAATAAATAATAAATAATAAATAATAAATAATAAATAATAAATAATAAATAATAAATAATAAATAATAAATAATAAATAATAAATAATAAATAATAAATAATAAATAATAAATAATAAATAATAAATAATAAATAATAAATAATAAATAATAAATAATAAATAATAAATAATAAATAATAAATAATAAATAATAAATAATAAATAATAATAAAATAATAAATAATAAATAATAAATAATAAATAATAAATAATAAATAATAAATAATAAATAATAAATAATAAATAATAAATAATAAATAATAAATAATAAATAATAAATAATAAATAATAAATAATAAATAATAAATAATAAATAATAAATAATAAATAATAAATAATAAATAATAAATAATAAATAATAAATAATAAATAATAAATAATAAATAATAAATAATAAATAATAAATAATAAATAATAAATAATAAATAATAAATAATAAATAATAAATAATAAATAATAAATAATAAATAATAAATAATAAATAATAAATAATAAATAATAAATAATAAATAATAAATAATAAATAATAAATAATAAATAATAAATAATAAATAATAAATAATAAATAATAAATAATAAATAATAAATAATAAATAATAAATAATAAATAATAAATAATAAATAATAAATAATAAATAATAAATAATAAATAATAAATAATAAATAATAAATAATAAATAATAAATAATAAATAATAAATAATAAATAATAAATAATAAATAATAAATAATAAATAATAAATAATAAATAATAAATAATAAATAATAAATAATAAATAATAAATAATAAATAATAAATAATAAATAATAAATAATAAATAATAAATAATAAATAATAAATAATAAATAATAAATAATAAATAATAAATAATAAATAATAAATAATAAATAATAAATAATAAATAATAAATAATAAATAATAAATAATAAATAATAAATAATAAATAATAAATAATAAATAATAAATAATAAATAATAAATAATAAATAATAAATAATAAATAATAAATAATAAATAATAAATAATAAATAATAAATAATAAATAATAAATAATAAATAATAAATAATAAATAATAAATAATAAATAATAAATAATAAATAATAAATAATAAATAATAAATAATAAATAATAAATAATAAATAATAAATAATAAATAATAAATAATAAATAATAAATAATAAATAATAAATAATAAATAATAAATAATAAATAATAAATAATAAATAATAAATAATAAATAATAAATAATAAATAATAAATAATAAATAATAAATAATAAATAATAAATAATAAATAATAAATCATAAATAATAAATCATAAATCATAAATAATAAATCATAAATCATAAATCATTAATAATAAATCATAAATAATAAATAATAAATAATACGGTTGTGTACAGGGGTACAAAAATCAAAAATGCCCATTATGGGCGGTATATGCCCCCCAGGGGTTGAGCGTTTTTAGGACAACCCTTTGAAGGAGTTTATGGGCTCCCACGTGTTGAGGGGCCCTACAAAAATCCCACAGGTTGTGTGGGGTCCTACACAACTCCCACAGGTTGTGTGGGCCCTACACGACTCCCACACAACTGGAGCCATGAATTTAACATTACCTTATTTTTATTTTATTTATATTTATATTTTTAATTCAATTAATTAATCTATTACTTATTTATTTCATCTAATAAATTTATATTTTTCAATTGAATTGATTAATTTTTTTTCATTTTTTTATTAAAATCAAAAAAAAGAAATAATAGATAAAGAAAGTACAAAAAATGTTAAATATATATAAATATATATACATATATATATAAATATATATACATATATATATATAAATATATATACATATATATATAAATATATATACATATATATATAAATATAACAAAAGGTCACAAATGACCATTTTCAACTCAGATGGATTGCAAATTTAGCGTTCCCCCTTTTTTTAATTTTTTTTCTTTTTTTTTGGTGGGTAAACACACCAAAATGCATAATTTTGGCCAAAAAAAAAAGAACAATTAGTTGTGTTTTTAGTGATCCCCAGGGTTAAAATGTAGCTTGGGTGAGCCTTCAATCAAGCAAATATTTATTTTGAGCGCCATAAGATTATTTAGCTAATAAAATTTGAATTCTGGATGAATCATGTGGCAATTGATTAAGGAAGAGTTGATTGACATACTCAAGGGATTTTGTAAAAATCAATTAACAGAAAATTGGTGAGGATCAGAGAGGGCTTAAAAGTTTGTGTTTTTTGTGTAGTTATTCCAAGTTTTTGATATCTTTATCTATTTATATATTATTTTATATTGAAGTTTAATCAAGAAAATATATAATTTAAATGATTGATTTTAAAGAATAAAGAAATTCAAGATAAGAAGGTTCAAGATTCAATAAGAATTATCAAGATGAAATAGTTTATTTGATGATTATCAAAACTAAAGGATTCAAGATTGAGAAGGTTAGAGTGACTGATTAGATTGAGAATCTTGAAGCAATTAAGGAGAGTTTTTGAAAGATTGGGAAGAAGTCCCTAAGAGCTGAAATTTTGGTGAGACCAGTATACCATCCATCTGATAAGTTAATGTAAACTCTTTTTGTGAAGATAGTAAATTTAAAATATGTTTGTGAATATCATTGGATCATCAGTAAACCATTCTTGATGATCATTGATTCAGGATGGGGACCTGTTTTGAAAAGGTATATATCCTGAGAAGGCTAGGTAGAGGATGGATACATTAGATAAACAAAAAAATGAATTGATTTTCTGATTCAAATGAAAAGGTTATTTATAAGAATTCTTCAAATTAACTTCTTTTAATTCAAAAGGGGTGTAATGCAATTCAAGTTCCATGTACATACATGCATACATACAATTGACTCATACCATTTGGACTATTAATAACCTTGAATCAGTTTGGTATGGTTTTCAACTCTCACGCTGACCCACTTCCATTGTTCCCTTTGTAATCAGTTGCCTCTGGGTATCATACTGGAGTGATTGGAAGTCTTTCTCAACCTTGCACTTCAATTAAGTTGATAGTATGCTTCATTACAGAATCATTGTTTCAAAAAGCTCCATTTATTCTAATCAACTTGCTTTCTTGAAACAAATTCATCTGTTCTCATCCCAGTTTATCTGGGCTTAACCAATCCAATTTCTTTTTCCCTTCCCACTATCCATCAATTTTGAGCTTTGCTAAAATAATTATAGCCATTCCAGCCTCCTTGGCGCTTTTGCACATACTTCATTCAAACCAGTCTGGCTGTTGCTGCTGTAGTTTGTGCTATATTTTTTAGAAATATTTTGCTGTTTTCTTCTCATCCTGTTAGGTCTTTGCACATTTTTCTGGCTATCAAAAATTGACAAGCAGGCTTAGATTGGTTTCAAAAAAAGATTCTTGGGGGATGTGTTACCTGAATCATGTTTTGAATCAGGTTTGCTTTACCCTCCTTCAGTAAAGCTCAAAAGACAGCCAGTAGATGTGAAACAAGAGTACACAAGAGAAAAAAAAAGTTGAACAGGGGTTAGTTCTTTTTGTCTTTTTCAAAATTAAAAAAAAAAAAAACTGGAGGACAAGAACAATTTTTTTAAGTTGGGACAGAAACTAGAACAAAGCAATCAGAAACAAAAATAAATAAATAAAAAAATAAGGGGGGAGGAGCAAGCATTCAAAGAAAGCAAAAAGAAAAAAGAAAAAAGAAAAAAGAAAAAAGAAAAAAGAAAAAAGAAAAAAGAAAAAAGAAAAAAGAAAAAAGAAAAAAGAAAAAAGAAAAAAGAAAAAAGAAAAAAGAAAAAAGAAAAAAGAAAAAAGAAAAAAGAAAAAAGAAAAAAGAAAAAAGAAAAAAGAAAAAAGAAAAAAGAAAAAAGAAAAAAGAAAAAAGAAAAAAGAAAAAAGAAAAAAGAAAAAAGAAAAAAGAAAAAAGAAAAAAGAAAAAAGAAAAAAGAAAAAAGAAAAAAGAAAAAAGAAAAAAGAAAAAAGAAAAAAGACAAAAGAAAAAAGAAAAAAGAAAAAAGAAAAAAGAAAAAAGAAAAAAGAAAAAAGAAAAAAAAAAAAAGAAAAAAGAAAAAAGAAAAAAGAAAAAAGAAAAAAGAAAAAAGAAAAAAGAAAAAAGAAAAAAGAAAAAAGAAAAAAGAAAAAAGAAAAAAGAAAAAAGAAAAAAGAAAAAAGAAAAAAGAAAAAAGAAAAAAGAAAAAAGAAAAAAGAAAAAAGAAAAAAGAAAAAAGAAAAAAGAAAAAAGAAAAAAGAAAAAAGAAAAAAGAAAAAAGAAAAAAGAAAAAAGAAAAAAGAAAAAAGAAAAAAGAAAAAAGAAAAAAGAAAAAAGAAAAAAGAAAAAAGAAAAAAGAAAAAAGAAAAAAGAAAAAAGAAAAAAGAAAAAAGAAAAAAGAAAAAAGAAAAAAGAAAAAAGAAAAAAGAAAAAAGAAAAAAGAAAAAAGAAAAAAGAAAAAAGAAAAAAGAAAAAAGAAAAAAGAAAAAAGAAAAAAGAAAAAAGAAAAAAGAAAAAAGGAGAAAGAAGAAAGAAGAAAGAAGAAAGAAGAAAGAAGAAAGAAAAAAGAAAAAAGGAGAAAGAAGAAGGAAAAAAGAAAAAGAAAAGAAAGGAGAAAGATTTTGAAAGAGAAAAAAGACCAAGGCTGGAAAAAAAAAAAGAAAAAGTAAGAAAAGATCCCATGATAGTTTGTTCTTGAAATCCCAAAGTATAAGTGTGTATGTATGTACAGTGGGCAGACAAAAGTCATGGGACTATTTATCAAAGCAACCACACCTGGGTACTTGAAACGATTCAGATGAAGCCTGGGAATCATCATGGTTCATTTTGACCATTCCACCATTCAGATCCCTCAACATTTGGCCCTTTCCAACACCCTCACCATCTTGGTTTTGCCATTTCTGTCCAAATGATTCATGATTGATCACCAAAAAAAAAAAAAAAAAAAAAAAAAAAAAAAAAAACAGTATTGGTGAGTAACTTCCTTTACAATTGGATTGACTGATTTGATGCTTGATTTTTTCCAATCTTCTGTTTTCAAATCAATCTCTTTCTGACGATGGTTTGATTCCTTTGGATCCAGGGATTCAACCACCCAATATAATACCTTGGACCATCGCACCGGTTTGATTGGATTTTAGAACGGTTTCAAGGTCTCCCTCCCTCTCAAACCAACCGGTCAACAATCTGCCCTCAAACCTGGTAAGGACACCAAAGAACTACCTGAGCTAGAAATCCATGAAAAATTCAAACATTTACCTCTCAAGGGGCTTATCTGAGTGCTTTTCAAGAATTTCAAAATGCCCATCTCAGCTAGTCAACTAGAATTGGACCTGAATGTCAAGAAATCAATCTTGATCAAACTTAGAATTTACAACATGTAGACTCAACCAACATTTTCATCTAATGTATTCCTTTTCATCCTCCTTCAAGAGTTATTCAATCACAAGGAATTCTGATGGTACAAACGTTTTCAATCTTGCTCTTACTAGACCCTGTCTTTCTGATTATTTTTTACCGTTTTGGTGTTTTGATTTTTTTTGATTTTTTTTTTTTTTTTTTTTTTTTATGGATTTTGGATTGAATTTTCCCAAACTTTTTGGTAGTGAAGTAAATAAAAAAATAAATAAAAATAAAGATAAAATAAAAAAAAAAAAAAACAGATGAAAAACTATCTTAACATCCCAATTAAAATAATTCCATGCTTGTATTTATACATGATGACCACAACACTCCCAGGTTATCGATCACTTGCCCTGTTCCACGACCAGTCAGGTCTAAGTGAAGATAAACAAGCGCCTACTCAGCATATGTGCCCGTTTGTGCCTAGATGCATCTTGGTCCCAGACGTTCAACCGGCCCGCCAGCTTGCCGGCCGACCGCGTCTGTCTTGATCATGCCCATAGGGTGTGAAATTCTTGACCACCCATCAACCGATCCCATCCGTTTATCTCAGTCATTCACCCATGACCGATCGGCATTAAATGATGGATGATGGATCATTTTTGGCTGCTCTTGTCACTAGTGACCAGAAGGTATGAGGGAGCTTGAGATCTAGTAGACCGCCGACATCATTGATCATCAAGATAAACCGAGGGCAAAAAGGTCTTTAGAGGGGGATGATGCAAGATGATAATAATGGCAGTCAAACTATATTAATATATATGGATATATCTAAAGATGTATGTATGCAAAACAACAACACCAAAGAAGTCATGATTCTAACCAAGAAGACGAAGGCGTAGGAGGATGCACCGGAGAGTCTTAGACAACGGTCAAGTCATTCAGGAGTTGAGAGTGATGATGAGGAATATGATCATGATGGCTTTGGATGGATGGATGAATTGAATCATTAATCGAAGCGAGAGAATCAATCACCGCAGAACATGGGAGTCCATTTTCAGAGTTCGATTCCCTTTGAGACGTTCTCATCACGCTTGAGGTAGTCAATGACAAGAGCTGCTCATCGATGACAAAGTTTGAGTTATTAGATCCAAGCAGTTGTGCTCGCTGAGAAGAGCCTTGGGGATTCTGATCTTGAACATTCTGGTTGATCTCAATGCCAGTCTCACTTCTTTCAGCATTCTCATCCGAGCAGGCTTGCTTCCTCTTCCTGGACTGGGTTTGGCCTTCTTCACGTTGAACCACAGGGTCATCATTAGCTTCGATTGTCTGAATATCATTATCACGCACATCGGGTGTCGAGGTTGACGCGGCAAGGCATGGATTTTGATCGGGGGAGGTAGGGATGGCAACCGCAAGAGTATCCGAAGAGGGATTGTGGGCAACGGGATCTGCCGATAGTGATGGGAGCAATATCACATCATGATTTTGATTGTTGGCAGTTGTTGAAGCAGGAGATCGGTCGGGTACATGAGGCTGATCATGGTTATTGGTTGTTTTTCGACTTTGTTCTCTGGCGTATCGGCCGATGAAATCTTCATCTTGCTTGGCTTTTGCGGTCGTTCTTCTGCGTTTCCCTGGGCATGATCACATTTCGTTCAGATTTACATACATATACAAGATCACATCAATGACTTGTCTGTTTTGGTTGACCTTTAAAGTCAATCAATAGACATGAACCACAAACACTCACATAGAGGTAAGTCGACCGTAGACCACCAATCACCCCTACCAGGGGCGTCAGGTGGTCTGGGAATCTTGACAAAACAAGAATGAGAGGTTAAGACATTCCTCAAAGTAGCTTTCCAAGACTCTGGTGCCGTGACGAAATATCTAATCAACCAAGGAATACACCAATCACAAATTCAACAATCGTCCGATCTCATTGATCTTGCCAAGCTTAAAAGATTAAGACTTGACGCCACTTTGGGGAGATTCTCGATTCAAACACTCACGGATATTTTTTTTCTAGAACTTTAAAGATCTCAGCCGCTGTCATTTTCCCATGTGGGTGCGAGGTGATAGCCTCCTTGGCCAATTCGGGAAAGGTGGATCTAGGCCTGTCCACGCTGACAACTTGAATAGATTCTAGAAAACTAGGAGCCAGGGCAGTTTCGTCTACTCGATTGTCTTCACAGACGGTCATCGTCGTACTCGCGACCATGGTGGTGGTTGAGGGAGTAGTATGAGATAAAGGGAGTGGTAGGTTTAGCTTTCTACCGATGGTTCGAGTTCCAGATGCTCTCGTTCTTCGATCTACGTTCATCGAGCTTTCATTTCGTGCCGTCGTCGTAGCCGCAGGATTGGGTAGACAAATGTTGATTAATGAAGAGTTAGGTCTAGCGGAGGTGAGTTTTCGACCTGCAGCCACAGATTTGGGCAATGCCTTAGTTTGAAGGCTATCTCTCTCAGCGCCTCGCGAAACTCTAGGGACCGTCCTGATACTTGGACCTTCAATCTCAAGCGGGATGGTTGCAGTCGTGGGGGCAATGGTTGAGTCGAGGGGTAATGGGTGTACGGGAATATCCCCTGAAGCGGTCAACTGAACGACCCCCTGTAGACTAGCACTAACTTGTTCAGAAAAGGTGCGTTGTCGAGCGCCCCCTTGCTGTAGTTCAGACGTCGTTTGTCTTAGCATCTCCTGCTCCTCAGCGAGCTTGAGCGCTCTTTCGATCTCAGCTTCTAATATCCTTGAAGCCTCCAAAAACGCCGAACCCGAAGAATCGTCGGGTCCTGTGATTTCATCGGCTGGTTGCGCACTGCGATCAACCTCCCGGCCGGATTCATGAGTTGCTTCATCGATCAAATTTTGTAGGAGATCATTCAACCCTCCTCCTTCTGCTTCGTCATCACGTGGGCCGGATCCATCATGTTCGCCTCGATTCCTGACTGATGCTTGGCATTCTGGGTTGGGTACTGAATCACCATCATTAGGACCTTCATGTTCATACTCTGAGATGACCGCAGCCAGGAATCGATCAAAATCAGCTGCGGTGGGTACGAGACTAGTAGGAGTAGAGTCTTGGGCTTCAGACCCTGCATGATGGTCGGAGTCCTGGTTGTTTATGTTGTGAGCAGCTTGAATCTCTTCTGATTGGATTTCAGCGTGGGCTTCTCTTAAAATAGCCTCCAGATCAATTTCTGGAAGTGGGTCTAAGATAGATAAATTCGTATCTATCATCATACCCCCTTCGTCAAAATCCGCCCGACTGTCCTCTTCAACTATTTGAGGAAGACTGGCGGCTACATCAGCCAAGGCCGCATCAACATGGTCTTGCAAGGATGAGAGTTTCTGACACGGTGATTGAGATGGAAAAGGGGGACAAGGGGCGGATATACATGGAGACTGCTGTGATATTGTGTATGATTGATCGCCAACCGATCGGGGAATCGCCGGGGGGCGAACGGATGGATTCAAAGTGCGGGAGGTCGATGAACGAGGAGTGGTAGATTGATTGCCTGATGAATGAAGAGAGCGAGTGGCAAAATTCCGACGGCGGAAGGGTGGGGGCACGGCGACCAAGGCGTTAGAGAGGGAGCGAGAAAATGCAAGTCGAGGGACAGGATGGGCAGTTCGGCGAGGGCATGTGGTAGGCTCAATGATAGCACTAAGTGAAGATCCTGGTCTTCTAGTCAACCTCGAGAATGAGGATGGCTGTCGTTTGGATAAATAGTTGGCAATTGTATCTGCTTCATTAAGTTCATCAGACGATTCATCAGGTTCCGAACCAGATGTAGGATCAGACTCTGACTGGGTGTGTGAAATATCGGATGAGCTAGTGGCTGATCGTCTTCGATGGGATGAAATATGAGTCGAAATCCGACGGGGGATACCATACTTGGCATTTCGGATCGCTGCGATCGCAGGTGACCAACGAGCTTGGATGGACAAGTCGAAACCGGGAGGCAAGACGAGTTTTCGGGCAATCGTTGGGACGGACATCCGATCTGTGCTGCTAGGGTTTTTATTTCTACCGATTCAGTCGAGGGTGGAGAGGCAAAAAAAATGAATAAAGTTGCATTAGGATTTTTAAGCTAACTACCGGAACTGTTGAGAGACCACTACACACGTCAAATGAAATGAGTTAGACTCAACTTAGATAGTCTCCCTTTTGCAGGGTCGACAGCGGTATCGACGATGTAATAACTAACGTTTCGTTTGCCTTCGACGTGGACCCTAACAAAACATTCTTTGACGCTCAAGTTATGTCCGACGGCGGATTTCCAAACTCGGGTCGCGGATTCAGAGGTTGATCGGAAATACTCCCAACGATTCTGGAGCGCTTCATAAATTTCCTCTCGCCTCATGATACCATATCGACTTCCCATGATTGCAGCTCTGATGATGGTCCACCAAGGATAATTAGGCTGTTGGCCAACAGGGGGATTGGAGAGTTGGTCAAGGGAAGAGATTCTGATATTGACAGGTACGAGGGTGGAAGGTTGAGAGGCATCGGACTGAAGGGCAGTTTTTGTCGGAGGAACCTGAGAGGTCGAAGCATCTGATCTCAGGCTAGGCTGAGGCGAAGGAGGTACACTGGGCGTGGTTGGAGAGGTGGAAGTGGTCTGAGAATCGAGTGTTGGATCGAGGATCATGGGAGGAGCGTGAGGGTGAGAAGAGGATGGGATTGGATCGGGGTTGAGAATAGGAGGGGGCATCGGAGTGTGAGCTGATTCATTGGTGACCGAGGATGAGGGGGTAGCGGATGGAGGTACGAAGGGGGTGGCTGGATGGGTTTCGCGCAGTATCGACTCGATGAGTTCTGAAACTTGGGTTTCGTCGAAGTCCCGCAATTCGTAGGAGATCGATGGAGGCTGGACTGCGTCACTCGAAGGGCTGGGATGGTTCGGCTGGGGCTCGGTTTGAGGATCGGGTGGAGGGAGGATGGGTTCCTGGGCTGTCGATCTGTCGAGAGTGATGGCACCATCAGGATCGATTGAAGGATGATGAGTGAAGAGCTGAGGTCGCTGGTCAGATGCTGTAGGTTGGTGAAGGAAATCCGAGATGGATCGAAGGTCGAAGTGATCGGACGTAGGATCTGAAGGGGCAAGTTGGTTTTGAATCTGATCGATCGATCGGTCGTCAAGCTGGTCGAACTCATTCGTCACCAACGCTAGTTCGTCTTGATCGGATAGGGATTGAAAGACCTGAGCGGAGAGTTCGGCAGCATCCTGGGAAGAGATCGAAGGGTGAGGTGAGGAAGAAGGACCATGGGACAGTCAGATGATCATGGATTGGGCTCGGCAGAGGGTGGACTGAAGGGAAGGAGGACGATGGAGAGAGGGAATACGTACGAATGGGATCGACATCATCCAAATCGGCGGATGAGGTTACGTTCAATCGATCGTAGGATGCATGGATCAGGAGACTCGAGTCGATCGATGGTCGTCAATCGAATGGCCGAGGGGTAATCGACCGATGGCAAAGAAGAAGAAGGGGAAGTTGGTCAAGGGGAAAGGAAGGAGGGCCAGGATGGATGGGATGGTCAGGAGGAAAGGAAGGATGGTCAAGAGGGATGCATACAATGTAGTCGATCTACACGGCAGATCACACAACCAGTGCCAGCCCCCGATGATGAAAATGTTTGGTTGGCTTAGCACCAAAACTGGTGCCTTGGAGGACCCCTCTTACACTTTTCTGTCTTAGGGGATCTTGGGAAAGCCATGAGGCCCAGCGAGTGAGTAGAAAGATAGAATTGAAATAAATTAAAGGAAACCGCATGAAATTGTTTTCCAAAGTTCTGGGTTACACTCATAGCTATAGCCACTGCTTTGATGGTGTGATGTAAAATTTCGAACGTCATTGGATGATATCTTCCAGATCTGGCTTCAGAAACGTTTAAAATTCGGTGATTATCCACAAGAGTTCCTACCAATTTCACAATGATCTTCCACCTCAAACTTCCACACTGTGAGAATCCTACCTGGTTAGGTCTTTCTTCAACTTGCTTGGTCTTCCTTTTACACTGAGCTTGGGTAGTGCCTGATCCTACTCTCCAGAACTTGCTCATGATAAAAGATGTCATAACATAAATTTACTAGGATCCCTAAGGAAGGCTCAGGCTACATTCACACCCCAAAAATAAATTACTAAAATCACACCAAATTTCCAGATTGGGGGTGATTTTAGTAATTTTTTTTTTTGCTAAACTGACAACACCAAGAGGCATCATTGGCATGAGTGTAGTAAAAAAATCACTATAATCATGCCAATTGGTGTGCTTTTGCACCGCAGGAAGGTGTGTGCAGCCTTTTAAAGGCATCATTGGTGTGATTATAGTAAATAAAATCACTAGAATCATGCCAGTTAGTGTGCCTTCCCACCCCAGGAAGGCATGCAGCCTTTAAAGGGCATCATTGGTGTGATGATAGTAAAAAAAAAAAAAAAAATCATGTCAATTGGCATGCTTTACCATGCCAGGAGGGTGTGCAGCCTTTTTAAGGTTTAAAGGGGTAACTGGGGTTGGAGAACACTCCATTTGATGGAATGTTGGGCCCCCAAAGGCCTGTAATCATTAATTGAGGCCCTGGTGGTCTAAAAGAAGGCCTCCGGACCCCCTGTGGAGTATCTCTGAGTTGGAATGTTTTGGAGAATGCAAATAAGTAAACCAATTGAGTGAATGCAATACATATCAATTTTTTTCAAGGAGTTCCAATCTGACATCAGATTTGAAAAAAAAGCTTCATCCAATGTAAAAAAAAAATGAGAAAAATGACAACAATTCATTTTGTTTACAAAAAATGGGATATTTCCAGTGTAATTTAAATACCTTTTTACAAAACATAAAAAAAAAACATAGAAAAATGATACATATACCTACCTCATGCTGGGAATTCAAGTATTTTGAAATATGCAAACAAAAATATCATCCAGTACATACATAACTATAGCAATGTGAAAAACAGATTTCATTGAAGAAAAATCAAGTTTTCTGATGGAATTGAAATACCTTTGTACAAAAAAAAAAGAAAAATGCTACATATATCTGTTTCATGAGGAGAATTCAGATATGTTTAAAGATCAAAACATAAGCTTTATCAGGTAAAAAAAGAAAAACATACAATATCAAAATTGATTTCTTTGAATAAGAATTGAAATTTCTACTGGGATGTAGCTAACCTATACCAAACATGAGAACACATATAGAAATCCCAAATACACCTATTATATGAGCAGAGTTCTAATATTTTGAAATATTCCAACAAATAATTCATTCAGTAGCATAACAAAGAACAATAAAACCCAAAATCTATTTTTTTGAATAAAAACTTATAATTCATGCTATGTAAATATATTTTCAATAAAAATAAAACAGCATGAAAAGGTGAAATATAGGTCTATTGAATGAGGAGAACTCCAATATAATTCATCATTAGGAAAGAGACTGCATTAAGTGCAAGAATAATCAAAGGAATATCCATTTTGATATTTCTTTCATGGGCACTTGGTGGAGTTTATTTGGAACCATTTAATAATGTTTGACTTCCTCCCATTAAATGAATTTTCTTCAATGTCTCATATATATTTTTTAAGACAAAAAGATATATAAATTCCATCAGACATGTTAATTTCTTTTCAAAGAAATTAATTTTTGATCTGATCATTTTCATTATGTTACTCCATGAATTCATTGTTGAAATATTTCAAGGTTACAAGGGCCTATCAGAGTTAGCAAACCCGCCATTAGAAACCTGCCATTTTTTTTTGACAAAACCCGTGTCATCATCTCATCACCCCATATCCTATCACCATCTTTCTCATCTCAACATGTCCAATCAAAGTTCCCTGAAGCAAGTTGAAAACGCAAAAAAGCTGACTGAACTTTTGTTACCATTTGACTCCCATTCAGACTCTGATTCAGACTCAAATTTGGAATCAACTTGGTTGGCTTTGAGTTTTCTATTAGAAAAGCAATACATGGTTCCAAGAAGAAAAACTCTCCACAATCCTATGTATGAAAGGCAAAAGCTTCATCTCCTCCCCAACTTAAGCTTCCAGCAACTATTCCAAACTCTATTGCCTTCATTCATAAAACTTTTGGAGATGATTGAAGACCACCACATCTTCCAGAACAATTCTTGGAATCCTTGAGGCAATCCAGCTATCCAACTGGCTGTTGCTCTTTGTAGATTGGGATCCAATGGAAATGGAGCAAAAATTCATCAATTAGAAAATCTGTTCTCCAGTGGTTATGGAACCATTGACTTATACACCAAAAGAGTCATGATTGGTATCCTATCTTTCCATCACTCAGTCCTTTCTTGGCCAACAAAAGAAGAATGCAAGGAGATATCTCAAGTAATGGGGACAGAAGGCTTTCCAGGTTGCATTGGTTTTGTTGATAGAACCACCATCCCCTTGAGTCAAAAACCCAAGCTAGATGGCAACCACTATTTTGATTGGAAAAAGAGGCAATTGATTCATTCTTTTTGAATGACTTTGATAAAACTTTGGATCAAACACTGACCAAATACGTTGCATCTCTTTTTTTAGATACTCTGTGGCCCTACAACTTGTTTGTGATAAAAACAAGAAGTTCATATCCCTCCACTGGCCTTCTGGGTTCTTGTCATGATTCATAAGTTTTCAATTAGATGCGGATTGCCCAAAAACCAGAGAACTACTTTGACCAAGATCAATACCTTCTGGCCAATTTGGATTAAGCAAGTGGGAAATATGTGGTTCCAGAATACCAGAATTTTTTGTCCAATGATCAAGGAAAAACCAATTCCAACTATCATATTGCACAATCACAAGTTTGGATTAAGCATGCAATACAAGTCCTGAAAGGAAGATGAGCCAGCTTAAGAGAAATGCAAAACCAGCTTCAAAACCCCAAAAATATGAAGTTCCTCATCAACTGAATTATCGCTTGTGTAATCCTTCCCAACCTTTTGGCCAACATCAAAGATGAATGGGACAAACTATTTGAAGATGAGATTCTGGATCCGCCTCAATTCATACCTGTCTCATCTTGTCCCTCATCTTCTTATATGAGAGAAAGGATTCTATCTCTCACCCTTGCTTGCTTTGATGAGTAATTTTTAATTTTAAAATAGGTAAAAAATCCCTTCACTGTATTTTTTTTGGTTTTGGTTGTTCAACCAAGTATTGTAGGCTGACTCACTCAGGGGTTTTTTTTTTCTCTTTTGGTGGACTTGGAGACAAAAAAGACCCAACACCTCACCCCACCAAACCACTGGTCCACTCTCCTCCTCACCCATCACCTCCACCTCACCAGCACACCTGGTGAGCTTCCCCCCTCCACTGCATCCTTCCCATCATCTAATACAACATCTGTCCCCCTCCATCCCCCTTCAGCCCCCCCACCTCACCTCCTTGGTTGATTCCCCAGGTAAGCTCCCCCCACCTCCTCCTCATCACCCCCTCTCCCTTGCTCCCAACTAACACTCCCCCCCCTCTTGCCCCCCCCCACCTTGCTTGCCAACACCAAAGGCCACCCCCTTGCTTGCTGACGCCAACAGCCATGGCAACCCCCTCTTGCCCCCCCCCCTTGGCTTGCCAACGCCAATGGCCCCCCTTGCTCCCCACCCTCTGGCCCCCCCCACCTTGCTTGCTGACACTGATGGCCTTCCTTGCTCACCAATGCTGACAGCCACAGCAACCCCCTTGCTCCCCCCCCCCCTCTTGCCCCCCCCCCTTGGCTTGGCAACACCAACGGCTCCCCTTGCTTGCCAATGCCAATGGCAACAGAAACCCCCTTGCTCCCCCCCCCTCTTGCCCCCCCCCTTGGCTCACCAAAGCCAACAGCCACAGAAACCCCCTCACTCCCCCACCTTGCTCAACCCCCCCCCCTGGCTTGCCAACACCAATGGCCACAGCAATTCCCTTGCTCTCCCCCCCCTCTTGCCCCCCCCCCCTTGCTGGCCAAAGCAAATGGCCACCGGCTTGCTTGCAAAAACCAAAAGCTACCCCCTTGCTTTCCAATGCCAACGGCCGCAGCAACCCCCTTGGCTTGCCAAATCCAATTGAAACCCCCTTGCTTTGCACTTGCCAATGGCCCCTGCCAAGGGCTGGCCTCCCCCGCGCACTCCAGCCACCCCCTGCCTTGCTTGCCGCTGGCCCCTGGCCAACCCCCTGCTGCCCAGCTGACCAAGCCACCCCCCCCCCTCATCCTGCCCAGCCAACAGACCCCACCTCCTCCCCAGCCAATCAAGCCCAGCCTGCCCCATCCTCCCTGGCTCACTGACCCTGGCCCGTTTTTTTCACAACCTGGTATTTTTTTTTTTGTTTTTTTGAATTATTTTTGTCATCAAATGACTGACATGATTTTTTTTTCTTTTTGTAACTCTTCTTTGACCCCTTTTGCTTCCATTCTCTTCCTTCTCCCATTGCACTCACAATGTTATACTCCAAATTTAATCCCTTCTTGATCCTCACCCCAAGCGGAGAATTTGCCTGGGAGGGAACAAGATAGAAGGAGATGAGGTGAAAAACATAAAGAGAGGTGGCAAGCAGAGGGATCAAATGAGGGAATCAGAAATCTCTTTGGAACTTGCAGAGGGGGGCATCAATGAAAAGGTTCTATGTTCTGGACAGAAACTAAAACCTTTGGATCTGTATACTGCCATCAATGCCAAAAAGAAAAAGAACAATCAAAAACCCTCACCCACTCATTTTGAACATTTCAAGCAGACAATCAAGTGATTCCATTTCTTTACCCATGGAAAAGTAATTTTTCTCAATAATTATGATCACAAGGGTCTTGTTGCAATAATTGAATTGGTCCCATTGGATAAAATTTCTGACCAAGACAAGAAGGACATAAACTTTGTGACAACTTTCCTTCACCAGAAAAATTTTTTTTTTAAAACTTTTGGTCCCTCAAGATCTTGGGGTGGACAAATGTGGCCAATTGGATGGCAAAAATCAATGCACCCCTTTGATTTATTTGGAGGCTATGTGAAGAAATCATCCATTCAATCTTCCCCTCAAGAGTACACTTGTCTCAACCTTAAGGCCAACAAAGTCTCTTGAATTTTAGGAAAAATGTTTTTCAATTTGGCCAGACTTCCCTTTGAATGAATTATTTGGACGCTATGTGAAGAAATAATTCATTAAATCTTCCCCTCAAGAGTACACTTGTCTCAACCTTAAGGCCAACAAAGTCTCTCAAATTTTAGGACAATTTTTTTTCAATTTGGCCAGACTTCCCTTTGAATCAAACTGTGAAATAATGAAGGATAACCACATCCCCTCCTTCTCATCTCTGGAATTTGGTTCCCAGCCTACACCCTTTGACTGCTCTCTGCATGTCACTTTCACATCCAACTCTTTTTACAACTCACCTCACATTGACAAAGGTGACATCTTGGGGTATTCCTTTTTACTTGCAATTGCAACCAAGAAATCAAATGGACAAATTATTGAAACCACAGATGAATTTCAAGTTTCAGACAGAAAATTTGTATTTCCAGACCTGGGGTTTGGAATTTATTTCAAGTCAAAAGGTATAGTGAAAATGGTTTGGGCAGCAAATCAGTACAAGCACTGTACATTTCCTGCTGTGGACATGGTCACCCATACCAGAATGGCCATGTCCATGCAAATTAAAAAAAACAAATTGAAAAATTTTCAGGGACTTGGCAAGTGGGAAAATATACTCTAGGAAAACAAATATAAATAAAAACAAAAACAAAAAATATTGGTTCATTGGTGGGGTTAGAAAAAGTATTAAGCGTTCCAACCATTGTTGTAACCAAAAATAATTTTCTTTTTTTCTTTTCAAGTTTTTCATCAGAGAAAATATATTTACAAGCGCAGCATTTGAGTAATCTGCTTTAATTCATCTACCATTCTACTGCTACCAATTCACACCACAGCTATTGACCACTTATCCTTTTTTTCTGTTTCCAGTTCTTCCCTCTCCATTTCCAGTTTTTCTTGCTGTTGATCCTTCTCCTTTTCCTCTTTTTGAAACTTGAGCTCAGCCTGTTTTAACTTCCACTCAGCATCCCATTTTTGTTGATGAGCCAAACTCCTGGCTTTCTGATTTTTAAAATCAATGGCCAGTAGACAATCCCACTTCTCCCTTTCAAACTGAAGTTTTTCAGATTAAATTTGTAATTTCACTGTTTTTCAGAGGGGAATAGGAATGAGCTTGATTTAGAAACCAAGGAGAATAAAATGGGCTCACTGGAATGTTGCTTCACCATGATCTCCTCAAACCACAAAAAATTTGAATTATTTCTCCTCTTTTGAATGCTATTGGGGTTGATGTTGATGGAATTGGAAGCCTTTTGCTTTCCCTTTGCAGAGGAGGTTTGTGTGGGATTTGCTCCCATTTGAAGGGGATGTGCAAGGCCCCATTGGCTTGAGTATTTGGCCATTCAGGAACAGATGAGCCTGTTTTTTGTCAATCTAAATCAGTCAGGATTAAGCAGACAGAAGAGAAAAGATCTTGGTTCCTTACTTGAGCATATGATGAAAATGGTGGTGATAAAGGAATAAATTGCTACTTGTTGGCTGAGTTGTTTAGTTCTTCTACCCCTGGAAGAGAGCAATCCAAAGAAGGAAGTGAGGGGTCCAAGGAAGGGCTTGAATTGTTGATCAATGCTGATGTAGATGTGATGGAAGTGGATTCTGTTGGAATATCCTCATCCACATCAGGTTGGGGAAACTCATAGGTTTCATTGGAATCATCATTGCTAGTCTAAGAATCCACATCCAGGTCCCCAGGATCAACTGAATCTGATTGTTGGGCATCAAAAGCGGCTAAAGGGGTGATATTGGCCTTCTTTCCAAATATTTCATCCATTTGAAAATAATAAGGACAAATGGAGTCCAACTTATCAACCACCAAGTTGATTCCCTTTGCTTTATTGGAGTTGGTGATACCAAAGCCGGTGGAGATTGACATTGAGTGGGATTGTTTGTACTTGGTTCAATAGTTCTTGAATTGCTCACAAATCTTTTTGGATGAAAGATCCAGCCTAATTTTGTTTTTATTCTTGAGTTCATTGGCCATCAAGAGATAACCATTAACCTTAGAGGAAGGATTTTGGCCAACTTGTGTTTCATTGTTGGATCCAAAGCAACGTCTGATGTGAAATAAGTGTGTTTTTTTAATTTTCAATGGCAGGTTTGCTTAACTCTGATAAGAGGATCATCATCAAAAACGGGATTCTGAGTGGAAGTTGAAACAGGCTGAGCTGGACAATGGTTAAAACTCTTAATACTATTTCTAACCCCACCAATGAACAAATATTTTTTGTTTTTGTTTTTATTTATATTTTTTTCCCTAGAGTATCTTTTCCCACTTGCCAAGTCCCTGCAAATGTCTTGAGTTGTTTTGTTAATTTTCATGGACATGGCCATTCTGGTATGGGTGGCCATGTCCACAGCAGGAAATGTACAGTGCTTGTACTGATTTTCTGCCCAAACCATTTTCACTATACCTTTTTGCTTGAAATAAATTCCAAACCCTAGGTCTGGAAATAAAAATTGGCTTTCTGACACTTGAACTTCATCTGTGTTTTCAATAAGTTGTCCATTTGATTTCTTGGTTGGAATTTCAATTAAAAAGGAATAACCCAAGATTTCACCTTTGTCAATGTGAGGTGAGTTGTAAAAATAGTTGGATGTGAAAGTGACATGCAGAGAGCAGTCAAAGGGTGTAGGCTAGGAACCAAATTCCAGAGATGAGAAGGAGGGGATGCGGTTGTCCTTCATTATTTCACAGTTTGATTCAAAGGGAAGTCTGGCCAAATTGAAAAAAGTTTGTCCTAAAATTTGAGAGACTTTGTTGGCCTTAAGGTTGAGACAAGTGTACTCTTGAGGGGAAGATTTAATGAATTATTTCTTCACATAGCGTCCAAATAATTCATTCAAAGGGAAGTCTGGCCAAATTGAAAAACATTTGTCCTAAATTTCAAGAGACTTTGTTGGCCTTAAGGTTGAGACAAGTGTACTCTTGAGGGGAAGATTGAATGGATGATTTCTTCACATAGTGTCCAAATAAATCAAAGGGGTGCATTGATTTTTGCCATCCAATTGCCCACATTTGTCCACCCCAAGATCTTGAGGGACCAACAGTGTTGACAAATTTTTTTTTCTGGTGAAGGAAAGTTGTCACAAAGTTGATGTCCTTCTTGTCTTGTTCAGAAATTTTATCCAACGGGACAAATTAAATTATTGCAACAAGACCCTTGTGATCATAATTATTGAGAACAATCACTTTTCCATGGGTAAAGAAATGGAATTGCTTGACTGTCTGCTTGGCATGTTCAAACTCAGTGGGTGAGGGTTTTTGATTATTCTTTTTCTTTTTGGCAGTGATGGCAGTATGCAGATCCAAAGGTTGTAGTTTCTGTACAGAACATACAACCTTTTCATTGATGCCTACCTCTGCAAGTTCCAAAGAGATTTCTTATGCCGTAATTTGATCCCTCTTTTGCTTCCAAGACCTCTGCTTTCCACCTCTCTTTATGTTTGTCACCTCATCTCCTTCCATCTTGTTCCCTCCAAGGCAAATTCTCCACTTGGGCTGAGGATCAAGAAGCAATTCAATTTGGAGTATAACATTGTGAGTGCGGTGGGAGAAGCAAGAGAATGGAAGAAAAAGGGGTCAAAGAAGGGTTACAAAAAAAAAACCATTTCAGTCACATGATGGCAAAAATAATTTTTTAAAAAAAAGTACAAGGGTGTGAAAAAAACGGGCTGGGGTCAGTGGGCCAGGAAGGATGAGGCAGGCTGGGCCTGATTGGCTGGGGAGGAGGTGGGGCTCTGTTGGCTGGGCAGGAGGAGGGGGGGTGGCTTGGTCAGCTGGGCAGTAGGGGGTTGGGCAGGGGCCAGAGGCAAGCAAGGGGGGGGGGGGTTGCTGGAGGGTGCGGGGGGAGGCCAGCCCTTGTTGGGGGCCATGGGGAAGTGCAATGCAAGGGGCTGGCAGTTGGCATTGGCAAGCCAAGGGCGGGGGGTGACAGTTGTCATTGGCAAGCCAAGGGGGCGGGGCGGCAAGAGGGGGGGGCAAGGGGGTTGCTGTGGCCATTGGGGGGGCAAGGGGGTTTCTGTGGCCATTGGCGTTGGCAAGCAATGTGGGGGGGGGGCAAGAGGGGGGGGAGCAAAGGGGTTGCTGTGGTTTTTGGTGTTGGCAAGCAAGGTGGGCGGGGGGCAAGAGGGGGGAGGGAGCAAGGAGGTTGCTGTGGCCATAGGCGTTTGAAAGCCAAGGGGTTTACTGTGGCCGTTGGCATTGGCAAGCAAGGGGGGCCGTCGGCGTCAGCAATCCTAGGGGGGGGGCAAGAAAGGGGGTGTGAGAGGGGGGGAGTAAGGGGGTTTCAGTTGCCGTTGGCGTCAGTGAGCAAGGGGGTGGCCATTGGCGTTGGCAAGCAAGGTGGGGGGGGCAAGAGGGGGGGTGTTAGTTGGGGGCAAGGGAGAGGGGGTGATGGGCAGGGAAAAGGGTGATGAGGAGGAGGGGGGGGAGCTTACCCGGGGAATCAACCAAGGATTTGAGGTGGGGGGGGCTGAAGGGGGATGGAGGGGGATGATGTGAGGATGCAGTGGAGGGGGGGAAGCTTACTGGGTGTGCTGGTGAGGTGGTGGTGATGGGTGAGGTGGTGGTGGTGGGTGCAGAGGAGATTGCACCAGTGGTTTGGTGGGGTGAAATGAGTGGTTTGGTGCAGTGAGGTGTTGGGTCTGTTTTGTCTAAGTCCACCAAAAGAGAAAAAAAACCAAATGAGTCAGCCTAGGATTTTTGGTTGAACAACCAAAACCAAAAAAATACAGTGAAGGGATTTTTTACCTATTTCAAAATCAAAAATTAATGTCAAAGCAAGCAAGGGTGAGAGGTAGAATCTTTTCTCTCATATAAGAAGATGAGGGACAAGATGCGACAAGGATGGACTGAGGCGGATCCAGAATCTCATCTTCAAATAATGTTTCCCGTTCATCTCTGTTGTTGGAAAAAAGATTGTGAAGGATTACACAAGTGATAATCCAGTTCATGAGGAACTTCATTTTTTTGGGGTTTTGAAGCTTTTTTTGCATTTCCCTTAAGCTGGCCCATCTTCCTTTCAGGACTCCTATTGCATGCTCAATCCAAACTTGTGATTGGGCAAGATGATAGTTGAAATTGGTTTTTCCTTGATCATTGGAAAAACATTCCGGTATGCTGGAACCACATATCTCCCACTAGCATAAGCCAAATTGGCCAGAAGGTATTGATCTTGGTCAAATTGTTTCCCTGGTTGTTGGTCAATCCGCATCCAATTGAAAACAAATGAATCATGACAAGAACCCTGGAGGCAGGTGTGGAAGGATATCAACTTCTTGTTGTTATCACAAACAATTTTTAGGGCCTCAGATTATCTAAACAAAGAGATCCAATGTATTTGGTAAGTTTGTGATCCAAAGTTTCATCAAAGTCATTGGAAAAGAATGAATCAATTGCCTCTTTTTCCAATCAAAATAGTGGTTGCCATTTAGCTTGGGCTTTTGAATCAAGGGGATGGTGGTTCCATCAACAAAACCAATGTAACCTGGAAAGCCTTCTTTCTCCATTACTTGAGATACCTCCATGAGTTCCTCTTAGTTTGGCCAAGAAAGGACTGAGTGACAGAAAGATAGGATAGAAATCATGACTCTTTTGGTGTATAGGTCAATGGTTCCATAACCAACTGAGAATAGACTTTCTAATTGATGAATTGCTGCTCCATCTCCATTGGATCCCAATCTACAAAGAGCAACATCCATTTGGATAGCTGGATTGCGTTGAGGATTCCAAGAATTGTTCTGGAAGATGCGGTGGTCTTCAATCATCTCCAAAAGTTTTATGAATGAAGGCAATAGAGTTTGGAACAGTTGCTGAAAGCTTAAGTTGGGGAGGAGATGAAGCTTTTGCCTTTCATACATAGGATTGTGGAGAGTTTTTCTTCTTGGAAACATTTATTGCTTTTTCAATAGAGCATTCAAAGCCAACCAAGTTGATTCCAAATTGGAGTCTGAATCAGAGTCTGAATGGGAGTTAAATAGTAACAAAATTTCAGTCAGCTTTTTTGCATTTTCAACTTGCTACTGGGAAGTTTGATTGGACATGTTGAGATGAGAAAGATGGTGATGGGATGTGGGTTGATGAGATGATGAAGGGATTTGTGTGAAGTGATAGAGATGTGAAGCAATGGAGATGAGATGTGTGTGATGTGATGGAGATGTGATTGGTATGGATTTGCTGAGGCAGAGGTGCCAACAGGTGTTTTGGATGTGATGGATGGTTGATGGATGATGCTGCGTAAATGGCGGGTTTAATGGCTTGTTTCATGTTTTAAAATTGCCATTTTCATGAAACCTGCGTCTCTGAAATACACCAGTTAGGGGGTATGTGTATTTCACAAAACTGCCATTAAAAATGGCAGGTTTCTAATGGGAGGTTTGCTAACTCTGATACACTGTATTTAATTCTCCTCATTATATAGGTATGTTTAGAATCAATTTTTCTCTTTTTATGGTTGGCAGAATGTATTTACATATCACTTGAAATATCCATTCTTATCCAAAGAAAACATTTTTTTATGTTTAATTTTTTTTTGTTATTTTACTTGATGAATCTTAAACTTAAAAATTCAAAAATATCTGAATTCCCCTCATGGAATAAATATATGGCTTTTTTTTATGTTTGGTACAAATGTATTTGCATTCCATCAAAAATCTTGAATTTTCTTTAAAGAAGTATGTTTTTCAAATCTTTTATGATTTTTTCTCCAATTGATGTCATTTTTGTCAAAATATCAGGAAATATTTGAAATCCGCTCATAGAGGAGGTATTTTTAGAATTTATATACCTTTTTTATCTAATACAAGTGTATAACTGACCCCAAATTGGGGAACGGAAGCCTTTTGCCCGGTGTAAAAGCTTAAGTGAGTTAGATGCATGGCCCACATCCAACTTGGGGCTCTTATAAGATTGTGGAGAATGACACCAGCTACTCAATAGTTTTGGAGGGAGGTCTCCCAAGGAGGGCAAAATTGGTCTTTGCAAACCCTCAAAAAAGCAATACTTTTATGGAATTAGATTACACTTTGTGTAAAGAAAATGAGTTTTTATTAATTTTAGTATTTTTTTACATTGGATGCAGTTTTTTTTGAAAAACCAAGGTCAGATTTTCATTAATTGAAAAAAATTGATATTTATTGTATTTTTACACATTTCATTTACTCCATCATTCTCCATTTTTGAATTCTCCAAAAGATTTTACCCCAGACAGACCCCACAGGGAGTCTCCTCAATTCATATTTACAGGCCTTTGGGAGCCCAACATGCCATTTGATTGTGTGTTATTCCATCCCAGGCACCATTTTAAACCTTACAAAGGCTGCATGCCTTCCTGGGGTGGGAAAGCAAAGCAATTTGCATGATTATAGTAATTTCTTTATTATAACCACACCAATGATGCCTTCTAAGGGCTTCACACCTTCCTGGGGTGGGAAAGCACACAAATTGGTGTGATTATTGTAATATTTTTTACTATTATCACCTTTTAATGAATATATATGTAAATAAGCATATTTTATGTATATATACCATCTAATAATGAGTTTTATACACCATAAATTCAAATAAAACCATATTTTCACGAAAAGAAAGAGAATCCAATTATTATTTTTACCAATATTTTATTTCACAAGAAACCATACCCAGCAGGAGTAATAAGGATATATGGCAATGCATGTAACTTAAAAAGCACTAGCATGCTTTTTAAATATTTTTAAATTTGACTGTGCTTTTCCTCCTCTTCATTTATTTCACAGAAAGCAAGGTCTAATTTTTTGACAGGTTAATTCAAATTGATATCAAGAAATTAAACCATGCCCTTCTGATTTTTCTGGTTCTTATCTGTGTATAGCAATACCATCATTGTTGGATATTAGGGTTTATCAAAATTTGCAAATCTTCCATTATTTTAGTGGGGGTTTCAACCAAAATCAACCATTTAAAACCCACAATTAAGAAAAAAAAAACCACTTATTTCACCCCAGGCATTTCAGAGTTACAAGAAAATAAACAGAGTTTTTCAAATAAGTTATGATCACCACCTCAACCATGCATTCTACTCAACCATCCACCCCTTGCTTCCACTTCAACCCAAATCAAACATCATGAGGGATACCCCAAGGCTCTAAATTCATTGGAGATATCCTCATCCTTTATAAACACAAAAAGAACTATCTTGAACTTGCTTCACACATATCCAACCTCATACCTGCATCATTAAATCACTAACCCTACCTACATCATCATTTTTTTGTCTATCATCTTCCTTTGAACAAATATGCCTCCTAAGCAAACTTAAAATGCCAATTAATTAAATAAAAAATCTCCAAGGAAGTCAAAATCATTCAATATTACTTCTTTACTCACTCCCAAATCTTTGGGTCAACTAGAGAGAGCTGATCATCTAATTATTTTTAAACAGCTCAAAACTCCTACTAACTACAATGCTTGCTATGGGAAAAATAACAAAAATTTCATTGGTTGACCACCCTCTTCTAAGGTGAAGGGTTATCTCCTGATTGCAAATGATCTAAAGAACAAAAAACAGTAGACTAGATTTTTCATCAAAAAAGATGAGGAAGAAATATAACCCCACTAGCCAAATTTTATGCCCAAGGATATGATTCAATTTAACTCTGATACACCCTATTGTAACCTGACTTTTTCCTCTCATAATTATCAATACCAAAGTCTTCTTTTGGAATAAAAATTAAGATTATGTTGAGAATCCCCAAAGTGAATTTGAAAACTCTTTGAATATCTTTTAGTTTATTAGTACAATAAAATCAATCCAAAAAAACAATTCTTTGAATTAAATTAATAATTATTTCTAAATTTTCATTTTTATATGTTTGAATAAAAAATGGTTTTCCTTTCTTTTCATATCTACAAAATGAAATATTTGATGGTTCTTCCTAGCAAGTTAGATCAAGGAATCTCTAGTTGAATCTCCCTCCCATCTATAGTTAAGCTATCATCATTCTTTGACATTTTTTGGTGCACATTCACTTTGCACAATGAACAGTTGCTGTGAAGTGTATTTTGGTTAAAGATTGAACTGCGCTTGGTTGGAGCTTTGACTGAGCTTGGTAAAAGATTCAGCCTGACCTCCTTGATGCCACTTTCTAGAAAGTAAAATCAAATTTATTTTGCTACTAGTAGCTCAAAACAATCAAGGCCTTTGGTATCTAGCATGCCAAAAATTCCAAACTTTTACAGATTCATCTTTTTCTTTTTGCTTTCTTCTCAAGGAGTAGGGCTTCAGTGGTGCAGGCAGTAGGTGACTCTAATTTTTATATATTCATATTTTTTTGCTTTCTACTCAAGGAGTATGCCTTCAGTGGTGCAGGCAGTAGGTGACTCTACTTTTGATGACCCCTTATCCATTTTTTTTCTTAATTTTATCATTTATTGATGCTCAAATTCTTGATTTTATATTCTTTTTTGGCTATTTTTAATTTCTTTTTTGGATTTTTTTTACTATTGAAAACCCACCATGAAATTGCATCATGCTGAAATCTCCATTAATCCTAGCTTTTAAAAGATGCAAATTAAAAAAAAAAATCATTTCAATATTCAATTTTGCCTATTGAAGATAAATAAGAAGGAAATCAATTTGAAAAAAATGTTTTTTTGTTTTCTTTAAACGCAGAAATAAGTTAATCACATTCACACATAAATAAATCAACTTGAGCTAACAAAGAAATGAATAAGTAAATAGATAGTTATTTTTTCACTCTATTTGCGATAAATTATGGAATATATGATTGGAAAAATATAGTTCCATTACTGAATATTGAATAGTTCAAGTCCAACGATCATTAAACTTGCCTCTTTGATGCCCATTCATTCATTTCTAAACAAAAAAAATCCTCTAAAACAATGCTCTAAAACCGTCCATTAGCTTGTGAATCTTTGTTTGAGAGACTGGCCTCGGAATTTCAAGCCAATCTTTGTGACGATTAGCTTAGCTGCAAGCCTTCAATTTGATTGAACTCCCTCACGAACATTCCGGACATTGGGGAAACTGCCTCCCAAGTGGGGATTTGTGAGTCGTGGAGAGTTGACGCCATGGACTGATCAAAAAAAGGATATTTGAATTTATTGGAGGGGGGGAGTTGTGGTTGAGGGGCAAATAATGGGGCTGATTCTACCACTGTTGCGTTTTCGTTCTGTTGAGTCCAGATGTTGCTCAAGTCCAGATTCAGAGCGGGTTCCAAACCATCGTTTGGTGGTGCAAGAGCTTGCGAATCATCACTCCAAAGACTTATCTCGTTTAATCCCGTTGGATACAACTGATAGGTCGGAGAAAAAATCTCTGGCATTGAATCCATTGAATTCAAACTGGATTGCTCTTCTTGTTGATTCAGGAGGTGTGGACTGTTGAATTCCGACCCCATGGCGGTCCGGGGTATGATTGAATAAGGTGAATGTAAATGCCTCACGGAAATAGATGTATGATCCGCAAAATGAGAATCCTGTTCCCGATGAATTTTACGCGGTGCTAAATACGAAGGATAAGATCCATATCGGCTGCGACCAGCCGCAACAGGCGCCGCTGGTACCAAGGCTAACTCCGGTGGCATGGTCGGTCTACGAATCGCAAGGTGAGGCTGGTTCTCGGGATTGGCTACTGGCGATGTGTATTGAAACAAGCTTGTCCTGTTTCCGTGCAAACTCTGGATTTCAAACCCTGTCGGGGAGGTGGGCGACCAAAAATCCGTACCAAAGCTAATGGTTGAGTGGCTGTGAATCATCCTTTGGCCGTCTAGCTGGACTGACCTTCGCTCCTTTTTCGCCGCCTCATTCCGAGTTTGACAAGTGGGGCAGGTTTCGAGGAAGATGCAGATTAGCCCCTTCCGAATGTATGAATGTGTATTTTTAACAGCTTTGGCGGTCTTGTCTCTACCACCATGCCCTTCGGAGGCATGTGCATCCTTGAGAATAAAATACATGGACTCCTTAACTGCTATCGGTCTACCTATCGGTTGGCCTTTCTCTTTATGGCAAACTATCGACCCAAACGGGGTCGACTTTAAAAAGAATGTTTTTTTAACCCAAGTCCGATGATTAGGATTGGGATCGGCGCGTAAGGCGGCAGGATCTGACAAAAGGTGACGAATATGTTCCAAATCCGAGGTAGTCTAAAACCAGTGGTTTGGAGTTCGGTTTGTTATTAATATCAATATTGAATCGTAATTCAGATTTAGAGTCAGTTTCCAAAAGTCACAAGAGTGGCGGCGAATACTATCTCTATCTTCCTAATCTGCAAAGGAGTTTGAACTAAGCACTAGCTTACAATAACTGTCCTATCGGCGCGTTTTTTCCCAGCGAGGTATTTTTCCATATGAGCCACGAAATCCACCAAAGTTGGATATCCGTCACTTCCGTCGGTGCAGGACATCAGGGAAAGCCGTTTCTGTCCTGCAGTTGAGTCTAAGAAGCTGCTGTCCTGTGCCGCAGAGATAGGAGGCAACGACATCTTAGAAGGGATTTTAGGAATGCGACAGCGTATCAAATACGAGCGAAAAAAGCTAATCAGATTGTTATAGAGATACGGCTGAGAGTCCTGAGTTTCGTATGCATCAACCGTAGACGATGCTGAATAGCGACGCCAGACCAGTCGAAGGCCGTGACGGTTATATGGTGACGTGCCATGACGGGGGTTTGCAGGTCATATCCCTGGAAGACGAAATGGGAGCTAGCCACTCAGATCTTTCCACCGTGGCGAAGGTGGTATGGCCTCGTGGGGCTTGTGCCGAAGTTTGACAAGATGATTGACTGCTCTCAATCATTTTCCAGACCTCTGGTTCTCACCTCGAACGTCACCTCGCAACTGACTGGATCAGTCGAAAGAACATCAACCTCATTAAACAACATCGGGGGCGTAGGATCTGCCCAGCACACATTCGAAACGACCAGCAACACGGCGGGGGGGCCTTGCGGGGCGTGATGCCTAGCCGGTTCTATCCTCATTCACATTTGGCCGCCCGGAGCACTGGGCACCAGACGGACCATGCTCGTTGGATTCGATACGATTATGATTATCAGTCCACCATGATCCATGTAACTGTAGCTCTGGCCGATCCAAGGCATCTGATATACAGCGGCTAGGCTTCGGATGCTTTGGAGCCGAACAGGAGCAGTCACCAAATATATCATTATCACACTGGATTACAATTATGTAACTTGAACATGGGTGGTCGGAGGGTCTACTCGCAAGAGGGCCTCCCATCGACCATCTGTTGCTCACGCACATAGTGCTAGATTATTTCACTCAAATTTGTGGAATAAGAGGGTTGTGATGTGGAGAAATTCATACGGAAATTATAAAAGAAATTATTTAAAACAATTTGTAACAAGCCAAAAGTGCTTCTTGCATGCGGAGGATATAATTTTAGATTTTGGTGGACAGGCCAATTCAAGGTGTGATAACTCAATTTTATGGATGTTTTTCAAGGATAAAGTGTTGGTTTGAGTGTATAAAAATTCTCTTTCAAGCTTTATTATTCTTTCAACGGTGGATAGACATGTTCTTTGAGGGTCAATGTTGAGTTTACCGTTTCATTGTTTTGGGTGCAACCATTTTTTGGAAGGAGGTTGGGGAGGTTATGAAGAGCTGAGAGGATGAGTTTTTTTTTTTTTTGGGGGGGGGATTTATGTGCCCCAAACTGATGATATTTAGCCCCTGTTTCATTTCCAAAGTGACATCAAACCTTGTAATGAGCTCATCAACCTAGAATGTATTTTCTCCATGCTGATAGTATTGACTCCAGTCCTGCTGACAATGTGACCTCCAACCTTTGTGCAGGAAACAGTTTGGGATTGGTGGCAGTCACCCCATAGGCAAGATTATAGATGAATCAGGTCACATTGGATTGAGAAAATCTTCAATTGTAAAACTATTGTTTCTGATCAGAAATTTCCAAAATACACATACTCTCTAAATGGTTTATTTCATATATCAACTCTGCCATTTCAGCATCATCATACATCAACGTTCAAAACACCCATTCACACCACCAAATCATTGATCTAAACACTGGTAATATATTTCAGTTGTGAACAATATGCCCTAGTTCCTGCTAAGGCTGGGTAGTAACTTCTTTTCTTTTGAGTGACTCTGCACTCTGTGCTCCTAAAGTATCTCTCTAAGATCTGAAAACCTGCTCATACCCAATGAAAAAGTGAGTGTTGTGAATTCTTTTGCAGAAAAATCTTTTACACAACAAGGATTCCACACAAACCTCCTGCACATCCTTTACTTCAATACTGGTGGCTATGAGAAATTTGCTTACTATTTGTACATAAACATCTCTCTAAGTGGGTGTTGTATATTTTTTTTATTCTTGTCTCACTCAATGAGTTCCTCTCCTTATAAGAGCTTGTCCTTGTTAATTAAAGCAACTTTACTTATGTGATATTTACAACATAATGGAAAAGAAAAAGAGAAATAAGAATGATGACAATGAAAATTCCCCATATGTTGTCCCTGCATATCTTTCTTGGCTAAGAGCATCTAAAATTTACTTGAAAAAAATCCTCCTTGCAAACCCTTGCTGCCCAATCTGTACATTTGTGTAATGGATGAATTTTTTGTTATATCAAAAATATTGCAAGCCAACCAACCTTGGTGATGCATACCTTGGTTTATCCTCCTCAATAATATCTGGGTTCCTTTACTCCAGTGGCTTTCCATGACATTTTACTCAATAATAACCTTCCCAATCTGGATATGGTGTATCCCAGAGTTGGTCTATTCATTCCTTTCTTGGCCTTTTATTGCAGATTATTCTATATCTGCCCAACCCACAATCAAAAGCAGGCCAGAAGTTCCACATTTACACCTCCAATTTAAGTTTATTCATAATTTTAGGACTAGAAAATTACGAACTATTGTTTGGAAAAGGATTTTGAAATTGCTGGGAATGCATGATTTCAACTTCCATATTTTTCCTTGTTGTCATCATTTTTTTGATAATGCAGGATCATTTCTGTTTGAGCGGAGAATCTTACTTTTGAATTTTGGGGGGCCTAATCCCCCCAGGCTTAGAAGTTGGAGCTTTCCTAGTTGCAGTCTGCACATCACACTTGGATCTATGGGTTACACACTGAAAATAGTTATATAAATTGACACCACAACACATACCTGCATCTCACAATACACTCAATCACCCAAAATTCACTCCCAAGTAAGTTTTTGAATTTCTATTGAGGAATATCTCACTTCAATATTATTTGAATAAAAAAATAGTTTCAAATGAAACCTAAATAAATTATCAATATTTTTTAAAGATTAAATCTTCTTCCAAAATAAGAATTACATTTGAAAAAAAACCAACAGGAATAAAATTGAAAGATTATAACTTCCAAATTTTTAAGGTAATTGCTTTGTATTAAAATGAAAAAATATAAAATAATAAAATGGTGCTATATACATGGGTGCAATAATATGAAAAATGACAGCAAGTCAATCTAGGTACAACAGATACTGGTATGAGTCTATAGAAGATGCTCCCTGAGGAATACTCATAGTACAGCTTGATGCCGTACACTTGCTTTCTAACATGAGCATTCTTATGTTGCTTCCAAGTGGAAAAGCATGATATTGAGGATGAAAGTCTTTTGCAACCTGTAGGTGTATTTACTGGTGAGTGATTTTCTGTGTTACTTTCTATTTTTTTATCTCATTCTAATGATTCTCAAATTTCTACTGAAATTTCTAAAATCAATATTCAAAAACAAATATATTACTTCATAAATGAAATTTTGGGGAAAAATTATCTATAGTCATCCATTGGAACCACCCCTCATTTCATAATTTCATAAGAGCTGTGACATACAAGGAGGTCTTGGCACATGTGTACTCTTCTCAATAAACTAAAATGCAGAGTTGATATTGGTTAAGTATGAATTTTAATTTTTTTTGGAACCAAGAGAGCTAATGGAATTTATCTTTATACATTCTGGTATTATTGAGTGAGTATGAATTCCAAAATGTATAAAGGTTGCTCATGAAATTTACTTGATCTATCCAATGAGAATCATTAAACTTATATATTGTGGAAAGAAAGCAGGAAGGAGAGGAAAAGGAAATTTTATCAGACACACAGGATTCTGAGGACAAGATTCAAGAAATATAATCATAGAACTCCATTCAAAATAAATAATAAAAGAATAAGATAAATTATTGAATAAAATGTATTGGATTTTTCATGCAACCAACCTGTAAAATTGATGTAATTTTATTTCACCTCAAAATCCAGCACCTACATACTTTGCAAGTTTTTAGCATAATTTTTTTGAATTTGGAAATTTGATTTTTTGAAAAAAAAAATTGTGTAGAGGGGTATCCAAAAACGCAAGAGATAATTATTTGGATTTTTTTGGGAGGGGTTTGACACCTTCAAAAATTTTAAAAAAAAACCCAGAATAATGGTTTTACTTTCTCATTTTTCAGCCATTTCTCCACTAATTTTTGTCAATTTATTTTGGGAATTTTAATTTTTCTAACTTAATTTAGAAAAATGAAGAGACTAGCAAAACCATTTTGAAAATTTACAGGGGCTTTATGCCCCCCAAAAATGTATCAAAAGTCAAAAATTGGCCAAAATTAAGAAAGTTCTTTTGAATTTTGGTTGGCAATATTCTTCAATGTTTTGGAATTTCTTACCCTGCAGAATCTCTTACAGCCTTTCAAAACACCCAAGGAAAATATTTGGAATTTTTTTTAACTGCAATTTATAGCCCTTGAAACCTTCCCAAACACAGAAAATGAGAGAATTGAAGTGTGTTTCAGGTCTGTTTTGGACAATTTTTTTGAAACTTTTTGAAAAATTGATTGGAGAATTCCAAATCAATATTTTGAAGCAATCCATTTGAAAACCTCAAAGAATATTTTTACACAATTTCTTTTGACCCTCCAAACTCTCACCACAAAAATTCAGATCTAAGCCCCTTTTGTGGTATGGTCCACATCTTTGGGCCCTTTCCTATGAAGAAGCTCAGATGAAATGTGAGTTTGAATGTCTTCCAGGTTCCTCCTAACCTTTTTGAGCACTTCAATCTTCTTTTAAACCATAGAATCATCCTCCTCCCACAATCCAACACAACTCCACCACTCCCACTCCATTCAAAACCATACCACTTTCCTCCAATCAACACCACTCAACACCACTCAAGATTCAACACAAAGCAAAACACCACTCAACAACACACACCAAAACCTACCAAAATGAATCAAAAATTCACACAAACTCAATGACCACCACTGAATTCAATCCTTCAATAAAAAACCAAAAAAAAAAAACGGGGGAAAACAATTTTCATCAACAATTTTCATTTCTTTTTCTCTTTTTTTCTCAAATTTTTCAAAAATAAGCACTAATAAAAAACCCTAAAAAAATGGCTTATTAAAAATATGAATTATTTTACTTTATTATTTAACCCTATTTAATCTGAATTTCATTCTATCTCAGTTTTTGACTATGAAATTTCACTCAACCTCAAAACAATTTTTCATCTAAAAATGACCCAAGAAAACATCCACATAATTTTCTGAAACACCTCTCCAGATGCTCTGGCTTTATCCTCCACTTCCATGAATGAAAAAAATTTCTATCAATTTTTTATCTTCCAAAAAAATTATCATATGATACATGGGACAATTTTCTTCAGGCCATCCAGAGTAGGGATCAGTCTCATGGATAGGCCTTTTAATGCAATAATTATAATCATCCAAAATAAAAAAACTTGGGGAAAATAAAAAGATTTCTGGTTCACAGAAATTATGTTCAAAAAGAAAAAAAAGCCCTTTCAAATTATGTAGTAAGTGTTTCAAGGAAAGTGTATCTTTGAAAGTCAAAGTAAAACTCCCTGACCATAATCAAACCCTTTCTGATAATCCTCAAGAACATTCAATCCATATAAGAATCAAGGGAGATCATCAGTAAAATATAAAAGAATTTACTAAACCAGGAGTTCCTGCTATTAAAATACTCAATAATTTAATGCAATACTCTACTATATCTTTCTATATCAATCTCAGTACCATTTGATTGAAAAGGAAAAAAATATTATAGAAAATACCTGGAGGTAAAATGAGCTAATGAAACTCTCATTCTTGAGGTCAAAAAACCTTCCTTCATTTATAAACTTATTCATAAACATGGACCCATAAATCCCTTATTTATTTATAATCCTGATTCAGTCAGGATTCTAAAGCTCTTTCCAATATTTTGTATGGATTATTGTAATTATAAATTCACAGATTTTGTTTTCCTCTTATCAATACACTTGAGCTAAAAAATTTATCTAAGAATTTACATATTTTTTCTCCTTTCTTTCCCAAGAAAAAACAAATATTATAATAGGGTGATGATAAATTCACAGCTCAAATGAGCTGTGTGGTACGGCTACACAGCTAAATCTGAGCCGTGCAGAGGCCCACAAGATTTGAGTGTGGTCAGGCTGTACTCCACATGGCACTGGAACGCTGTGTGGGGGCTGCACAACTACATTCAAGCCATGTAGAGCCCCAAAAAGCTAAAATGTAGTTATGTTGCCATGCCAAACAGCCAGCCCGACCACATTTAAGTTGTGTGGGGCTCTACATGGCTCAAATGTAGTTGTGTAGCCATGCCACACATCTGCAAGTCTGGTGGACCAAAAAAAAAAAACTAAAGGGTCTAAAATAAACTAAAATGAACTAAATAAAAATACAAAAAAAAAAAAAACAGAAATCAACCAAAAGATCAAAACAGGTTGATTTTTTGTTTAAAAAAAACAAAAAAATAAGAAATAAGATAAAAATTAATAAATAAAAACAAAAACAAAAAAAACTGAATAAAACCAACCGTTTGTCTTCAGATTCAAGTAAAAAATTCAAGTTCAACTTGACTAGCCCTAAAGTAAAAGGGCCAAAAAATGCAAAAAGTCTTTTCACCAGACCTAAAGTAAAAGTTCCAAAAAAAAACCAGTTTTTTGACCAGAAAAAAAAATAAAAGAAGTCTTTTGACTAGCCCTCAAGTAAAAGTGCCAAACAAATACAAGTCTTTTGACCAGCCCTGAAGTAAAAACACCAAAAAAAAACAAGTTCAACTTGTGTTAAGCTTGTGATGGGATCAGCTCAAAACAAGTTGATTTGAAGTACCATTGAAATCTCATTCAAAGCACTCATCATAATTATGTTAACTCAAAATACTCAAAATAATGATGTTCAAAATGTGATAACCCTTTATATTAATAGAATTACAATATCAGCATGTTAGGCCAAACCCAAATGATTAAATTAATCTATAAGTTAGAATACAACTCATGTTGATCTTTGAGGTGATCAGCCCAACAAGCTGCTTTTTTAGAAATCATGGAATGTTTTTTGGAAACTATTGGTGGGATTGGAATCAAATCTCCCTTAAGTACAAGCTGGACCAAATGGTTATTGTTAACAAAGCAAATGAAAATAGGATCTGATTGTTCTTTTAAACCCATTTTAATAGGAGTAAAAGTACAACATGATTCTAATGAAATGAAACATATTGGTCTTACATAAGTATCAGCTATTATTTGACCCATTTCAAGCTTTGAAAGCCATTTTGAAGAGGAAATCATTTCATTGATTTCATTAACATCAAGTCTTTGTTCTATCTTTTCAACATCTTTACTGCCACCAAGGATCTTAGAATAGCACCCCTTATTTTTCCTCAATGTTTCAAGCATTTCTTTCCAAATTTTAAACCATCCATCCTCATCATACCCAGGTGATTTAGAAATTACTATAAAACCACAATTTCCATCACCAAATGGGTCCCAAACCTCACCCAAGAACTTATGTAAGTTCTCAGGTATTTGATTGAGGTAATTTACTTCCTAAAATCAAAAAGTAGTTAGCCAAAATTCTAATCTCATTAAAGGAATCACCACTCAACAAAGATGAGCTTTTGTTTGACTCCTCCACTGCGTCTGCTTCATCCTTTGAATAGGAATTGGATTCCAATGGCACCAAACCAATGAACTTTCAGTCTCTTCAACTGAACTATGAAATTCAGATGAAGAGCCTGAATTGGACTATAAAAATTTCTAAATCAGTTCATTAAACCAAAGAAATAAACCTTTCACAAAAGAAAAGACCTACAATCATTTTTCTTTTCTTCTTTGGTGCCCTTCTACTTCTCTTTGGACACTTAAGTTCCTTTTCAATGTGTTCAAATTGAGAAGGATCTTGCAAGTATCTGTAAATTTTGGATGGCCTCTGCTTCATTGCAAGACTTTAGGTTCAAGTCTTGGCTTTGATTGATAATTGGAGGTTTCCTTGATTGGGTGCTTCAACAGCCGGCAATAATCTTGATCAGGATGATTCAAGATCATTTCATTGAGCTTCTCATGTAACTGAGAATTGTTGAGCAGTTCATCAACATCAAAATTTAAAAATTAAAAAGGATCAAATATTGGTCAAGTAGGAATCATCATTTTAGTCAAGTAGGAATCATCATTCAAAAATAATTTGTCAAAAAGCTTTAATCACAAATTTATTTGAACAATCCAAATTAAAAAAACTTACAGAATTAGAGCTGCAAGGGTCATAATTCAACCTCCACTGAGGATGAACATCTTCAGGCACAATGGAACCTCTTGATGCTAGTAGGTCACCTATTTGGTGGGAACAGGGAAAACCCATGGTCATTGAGTATGACTTGGTGCACACTTCCCCATCATGGTTCCAATTTAACCTCTCTAATTAATCCCCAAAAAGCATGATTGCTTTTAAAGACACCTTTTATCCCAATGGTAACAGTTCAGTAGGAAGAACTATTCCAATCTTTATTTGAGAGCTTTAAAGGGCAGCATGAACCAATTTGATTTCATTGGAAAATGTGCCCTCTAGGTTTTCCAAACATCCAACATGTTTCCCAAAAAGTTTTCAAGGAATTTCTTGAGAGTAGCATGGGCCCCTTCAACCCAATATGTTTTTCTATTTCCAAAGTCTGTTTTTTTGAAATTCCAAGTCATTACAAACCTCTCTTTGAAATGGAGAATATCATGATCCATATACTCAAGTAAATCTTCACAGTCTTCCAAAAAACACTTTATACAATTCATAATTTAAGCAACCCAAAGATAGGAAGATTAACAGTAGAGGAACTGATTTGGCACTTACTCTAAGTTCTGCATCATTGACCTCTGCCTCCTCCTTGGTTTTTGAGGCCCCATACTTAGCCCACAGAGACATAAAGCTTTGCCACCCTTGAAATTCATTATTAGAGCACAATTTACAGTTTGCTTGTATGTTTTTAGACAAGTGCCATTGACAGCACTGTCTTGTTGACTCAGGGAATATTTGTTCTAGAGCACAGATCAAAGCTTTTTCACAGTCCATCACAAAGACTTTGGGAAGTCTCTCAAGATCATAAGCCAACTCTTTTAGCGCATTTACAGACCAACTGTAGAACTCAAACGTCTCTCTTGTTATAAAAACAAGAGCTTTTGTGAATGTTTTCTGGTTGGAAGTAATTCCTACAACGTGCAATAGGGGGATGTTGTACTTATTTGTCTTATAAGTACAATCTATCATAGCTATATTATGGAATTTCTTCCAAAGCTTTAATTACTCTTGGTGAGCCAAGAATAGGGCCTCCAAGTGACCCTCTCCACTGAATTTTGCTTTATGAACCTAACCTGAATTACCAAGTTGTTCAAAGAGGACCTCCATAAAAATTTTACCCTTTAGTTCTGCTAGCACTAACTTACGCTTAGTGTTATAGATTGTTTTGTCATCAACATATTTGCCACCATCTATTTTTCTCAATTTTATTTTGAGTTGAAGTGTATTGACCCCATAATTCAAGCCTTCTTTTAGTTTTTCTACGGCTACCCCAGAGATTCTCCTCAGGTGAGGATTCACTGAGGGGTGTGGAGATGGTTCATGGTTATTTTTATCATTCTTGTAGGAGATTTGCCAAAAGTGGTTTGCCTTCTTGTGACTATCATGGATTAAAAACTTGCACCCAACCTTCTGTGTGTAAGTTTTCCTTGACCATTTGGTGAGCAATTTCCCAGAGTAAAAACCATGTCTATCACAGGCTAAATCTACATGTTTACCATGCTTTGAGTTGAAAAACTTTGAAGCGTAACCATGCTTCATTGCCAATGTTTGACAATACGTTTTTGCCTCTTCCCTAGTAGGAAAATCTCTCACAGGAGGTGGGGCAAGTGGATCTTTCATAGCTACATAGTCATAGTTACATTTTCATGGTTATATTGATGGAATGCACTCCATCAGTTTCAATCAAATTAAATATGGCAAAGACCAGTAACATAAAATTTTACTCACCACCAGAGGTCATGTCCATTTGTGAAACATTTTTTTCCTCAATTGTCACCCTAGATGAGGATGCGATTGGGGCTTCCAATTGTTCATTACCCAAATCCTTCTTTTCCACAGCTTTGTTCATTGCACTAATGTAGTCCTTGAACACAGCCATTTTAAAAGGAGGGCTTTCCACTCTTCCCATAATGCAAAAAAATTCAATGCTACTTCAGTATTCAATCCAACTTTCAATTGAACAACTACCAAGTTTGCTCACTTTAAAGTTGAGAAAGATCAATTTTGTGGGATTTTTTATTTGCAGTTTCCTATAGTGTCACTTTGATTTCACTTGATTTCACTTTAATTTCACTTTAGTTTCACTTTATGATTGCTAGATGTGGAACAACAGTCCCACATGGTAAGAATTGATCCCAAATTTGGGTTGATGGAACCCAAATGTGCTCCAGGGGGTCCCAGAAAGTTTGGCACAATCCCCAGGGGGCCATGTACCCCCCAACACGGCTCAAAACTGCCGTGTATGGAGTTATATTGCCCCCCAGGGGTTATGCATGTTTGAGACGACCCCTTGGGCGCGTGCAGACATGTGTTTTTGCCCAAACACCCGTTTTGGACGTGTGTATGGGCCCCCACGCGTCTATTGGGCCGTGTAGGGCCCTACAAAACTCCCACATGACTGGGAAAAGTGAATTTAGCATCACCCATTATAAATTTAAAATTTAATATATTCAAGAGATATTTGAACAGAATTACACGCATTCTTTTTTCACATACAAGGAGAAAGCCTTAATTAGTTCCATGAAATATTTTTTACTGATTTTTTTTAATTTTCTATGTCTTTTTATATCTCCAGAAGTAATAAAAGTAATTATAAAAAAAATTAAAATATGACAAGGAATTTTCAATATTCAGAAAAATCTTGAATATTCTTGTTAAATAAAACTCAGGATCAAAATATCAGATATCGAACCAATTTCACCAAATTATTTTCTTTTTTGAAAAGTTCTACCTCAGAATTTCTCTTGGTGAAGTGGATTCCTCTCAAGAGGAAATTTTTTTCATATTTTCCTGAACAAAAATTTCACTTTGAGAACACCAGCACTTCCAAAATAGGAGGCTTAATTCTGAACTAAAAAAATTCATCACCTCCGCAACTGGATATTTTTCAACCTTAATTCATTCATATTGTTATAAAACCATTCAAATTCATGAAAGCGATATTGAATCTTATAGATTATTCTTCAAATCTTAAATTTTTCTAGCCCACTGTGTGCATGAACTAACAGGAAAGTTTAGCCACTAGTCCCTCAAGATTATTCATTCATTCAATAGATCTTCTGAAAAATCAAATTTCTGTTGCAATTTTATTTTAAATTCTTCCAGATGAATCAAATTTTTTCACAAGGCAAAATTGGCTACCTCAATGAATTAGAAACTCTAAATTCAATATTTCCAAACTCAATGGCATTTGAAACTTTCTGTTTCTGTAGGTTCATATTCAATTTCAAAATTATAAGACTTGTGATTTTATATCAATTTTGGTTCATATTATTTTTTTGAATATTTTGTTTGAAAGAATTATTTTGAAAAAATGTTGAAATGAATCGGCCCAAGCTCTCAAATCCTACAGCTCATGTAAGCGGTGCACACTCCTGAAGAAAACCACAAACACAACCACCTCCAAGACTGACCACAAGGCCTCTCTCAATCACTCAACAAAGGAGCTCTCACCCAATACCCTGATCAAACTTCCCCACTCATTCATCCATTCTCACCTATGATCAACAGCTCCATCCCAATCATCCATCATGCCTCAAAAAACTTCTTAGCTATCTCTCATCCCCACCTTAACAACCTTCTTACCTATCTCTCATCACCATCCTCAATTAATCAAAATTCAGCCCTCAACTCTTCTCTTCAATGCAAACTTGACAACAAGCATTCCATGCCTGCCTGGTCAGACTCAGCCTCTTGATTATCCCAATGTTCATCTGTTGTTTCCTGTCTCATCCTTCCATCATGTCATCTTGTCACTATTATCCTTGGTTTTTGGTAATCCAACCATGAAACTCTTTCAAAAAAAAAGAAAAAGGAAAATAAAAAGATACAGAAGAAGAGCTCTCAAATACAAAAATCAAAGGAATTTTTCAGGTTTAAAGATTTGGAGCTTCAAAAAAATTACCACTGGGAGGAAAATATTTTTTTCTGGAGTAATTCCTGAATTCTCAGAAGAAAATTATAAGATATTTTAGATTCAAGAACCCAAAAAAAGACTCAAATAAGATCAGAAGAAGATCAAAATTATATAAAAAGATTTTCAAGAAAACTTCTCAATATTAAAGAAAAAGAGATCCATCAGATTTTGGATATCTTGAAGGACCCAACAAGAGAAGAGGGCCAGGGAAGAATGTTTTGGTAACTCAAAGTGTTATTGATAAAATCATGCCATTTTTATTTATTTTGGAAACTTAAATGACTTTTTTTTACAATCAGTTCATTAAAAAAGGGAAGGAAATAAACAGAAAGGGAAAGGTAAGAATGGTGAGATAAAAACAAGAGGTATAATTTTTCTTTTTTGTCAAAAAGAAAAAAAATATCTTATTTTATTCTCAAATAAAATAAATATTAGATAACTCCAGAGTTTCAAAATCTTCAAAAACTGACAAATGAGAGATTGGTCTTCTCAGATTTTTCAATTCTTTTGATTTATTTTTTTGGTATTCCAGATATTAGAAATTGTTTTCAAAAACCAGATTTTCTCAAATGAACTTATCCCAGGGAACATCAAAAGGATGAAAATAAGGAAAAATGAGAATCATCATTTTTTATAAGCCTGAAGGGAATTTAAAAGTTCCTTCCACTTCCAAAACTGTAAGTGATAAGGTTTTGATTGCATGATTTTTTTGATTAATATTTATCAAAATTTTCTTTTCTGAAATTTTCAGATCTATTCCACTTCATCTGATTCATATCCAGGATTATATAAAGAGATTTATATCAAATAATTTATTATTCAAATTAACTAAATATTTATTTCATTGTTAAAAAATTGTGATATTTTCAGTAAATTTAAATAAAATTATTTCATTCAACCTGAAAGCTTTATTGAGCAAACAAAACATTCTAAATATTTGATAGGGGTTGTAAAATGAATTTTATTTCTGCTTTAATTTTGGGAATAATATTGAATTGTTGGAAGAAAACAACACTGGAGATGATTAAGGAGATGGATTCAAATCCAACTTTGAAAAATATAAATTCATGGAAAACTTCTGGGGTCAAAAATATCAAGAATAAAGAATCAAACTGAAACATCTTCTTCAACCAGATCCACTAACTTTATGGATTAAGTCTCCTTGAAATGGTTTTCTTGATACATGTAATTTTCCAGTGACCCTTTTTCCCAAGAAGATGACTTGCAATCATTTCCCTCTAAATTTCCCTCCCACAGATAATTCTCAAACTTCTCCAATCTGGCTCCTTGTCCTGCATGCATTCAAGAATATAGTCTGCTTCAAGTTTCCAATGGGATGAAGTGAGGGGATCAAATTAAATAAGAGGGGGAGTAGCTTCAGAAGCTGTAGAAAGAGTTCTGAAGAGTTGGTAATGTTTTTTCAGGGATTTTTCTTCATTTCAGTCAATTGTTTTGGAATTTTCTGGATAGAATAAAAAATTAATTTTATGAAAATTTGAGGAAATGAAGAAATCATATTAGGTGAAAAGTAGAATTAGACACTCTATTATGGTATGGGAAATTTTTTGATTTTTGATTTTCTTTTTTGAGTTGCATTGATTCAATAATGAAATGATATAAAAAAGTGAAAAATTTCAAAAGAAATTTCATGAAGAGGGAAATTTTTGTTTTTTAAAAGAAATATTTGAATTGAGTAGGATTGATGAAGTTTTCTTTTAATTTTTGAGTTTATGTTTTTGAGGTTTAGGAAGTGATGGTGTGTGGTGTTGAGTGGGTTGGTATGGTGTTGAGTTGCAGGAGGAAGATGAGGTTATGGGTGATGAAATTATTTCTCTGCTGGAAAAGGTGACAAGGTCACCCAAGGAGGTAGCAGCAAATAATAATAAAAATATTGCATGATATTATTCTTGATATTTTCAAGCAAAATATTTTGAAAAATGTGGGCCTAACACAGAAAATGGTTTGATTGATGAATTTCAAGTTAGATTTTTGAGGGGGAAAAAATTCTTCCTAAATTCACAGAAAGAGTTTTTTTGGAATTTATCCATTAAGTTATGGCCCAGAATTTTCCCAGGCTATAATAAAACCTTAAGAATTACTGAATCCAAAAAGATTTTTCAAAAAAAAGACATGATTTTAGCATTTTTCTTTTGCTAGATTCAGACCTGTTTCAAAGAAAGGAATGAATCAATAAATTTTTTATGAAAAAACTCATACCGGCTGGAATATTTTCCTAGCCAAAGGAGGTGTGCAAAACTTAGATTTTTCCCATGTATGCATATGTTTCATATAAGGTATTTACATCCCAATGTAAGTATGAATTTTCATTTAAAAAAATCAAAATTTTGATATTTAATGATTTGATTTTTGTACTTTATGAAGTTCTTTTTTGAAATATTTCAGAATTATCCTCGTGAAATACATTTATTTTTAATTTTTCTTATTTTCTATTTCTAGTAGAAAGTTATTTAGATTCAATCAGAAATATTTAATTCCTTCAAAGAAATTTGTTTTTCATATTTCATATAGTTATTTTTGGACTTGCAAGTGAATTTTTTGGAATATTTTTTAAAAAAATTATCACCCTCATAAAATAGGAATATATATCATTTGTCTTGGTTTTTTGATGTTTTTTAAAAGTTTATTTATATTTCACTTCAAATATTCCATTTTGTGTAAAGAAAATGAATTTTTATCATTTTTTTTTATAATTCATAATGATTTTTTTCTCAAATCTGAGGTCAGATTTGAGTTCCTGGCAAATATATATATACATATTTTGCATTTCTTGAATTTCACAGTAGCACAACTGATTTCCATAATTGGAATCTCAAAATAATTCTTCCCAAGAGAGACCCCATAGGGTGTCTTGAGGCCTTATTTTAGCCCCCCAAGGCCTCAATCAATTTTCACAGTCCATGATTAACCAACACCTACTCTTTCAGCCAGCTACTCTTGCAGAGAAAGCTGAAAAAATTCCTAAAAAGACACAAAAATAATAAAAAAAACCACCAGGAATAAAACCTCTCAAAATATTGATGCATAAATGTATCAATCACCCCAAATTAGGTAGGTTCACTTGTTTGAAATACCCCTGAAATTCAACTCCTTAAACCAGCTATTGAATTTACCAAAAAAAAAAAAAAAAAAAACTTGGAAATTTTGGGGAATTTTAGTATTTCACATGAAACATCATGTGTATTTTACAAGATAAAAATTAAGTCCTAAATGGAGTTTTTTTGTGTATTTTAGGATTTATCAATCAATCTTTTTTTTCAGAACTCCTGCACACACCTATGTGCAACAAAAAAGCTCTGAGAAATAAATATAGCCCCATAATCTCAAATTCCTGCACAAAGCCACATCCAAGAAAGTCCATGGACAGCACACAGGCCAACAGCAGCACATCAGACTGTCATATCTGAAATCATCACAAAAGGCTCTGGCAAAGGTGTTGAAACAGAAATGGGAAATTCATTCATATGTAATATGAATTTATTCCAAAAGATTACACATGCACAAGCTAAATAGTATAGAAATTTCCATAAAAGTACATATAATTAATTATAATCTTTGGAAAATTAACATAAATGCAAATGCATCTACCAAGAATATTTATATGTGCACCTGTCATAACCACAACTTGACTCAGTCTCCTCAGCCATACTCAACCCTCAGTACAACCCACCTTTGACCCCTGGATCCACATGCTTCACCTCTTGAAGCATCCTCCTGCACACACTGCATTCCTTAGGTAATCTCCCAGGCATATACTCCATCTCTCTTTTGCTTGGTGCATCCTCATCTCTCCTTCAGCTCTATCTGGTATGAGAATTACATACTGTAAAGCCATAGTACATAATCCTGGATGGACAACCCATACTCCATTTCAGTAAATTCCACACCTTTCTGGACAGGCCCATTACCCAATCTGTCAAGCCACAGCCTCCAGCCCAATTGGTCAACATGTAATGCCATGGGACATCTCACCCCCAGGACCAGTCATCCCTTCTCAAGGCCTCCATCCACTTCTCACATATACTGGCCTCTCCTCCCCTCCTGGATTAATTCCCCTCAATGAATTAGTATACTACTTCTTATTGGTTAGTTACTCTTCCAATAGGTGTCATCTCAGCTCAAGAAAGCTATCCAACCTACCTTACTGATCTCACCTATCCCTTTGGTGTTACTCTTATAGGATTCACTCATCAACATCCTTCTGAGCCTTACTCCTGGTTCCCTTCCTTGTCATTTTCATTACTATATGTATCTTCCGTATGGAAATCAACCTACTCTTCTCCATCCCTACATCTGTGAGAATTAGTGCCTGTGCCCTCAGCCCCTTGCACGCAAGGGGCAGTTTTGACAGCACCATACACTCATTTCCCCTTTCATTATCACACAAAAAATGCAATAAATAACATATTTCTTGAAATTTGACATTCTGATCCATCCTAAACCACCAAAAGAAAACCGTGAGCCATGAATTACCGCACTTCTGGCCCCAGAAAATGGCTTTATCCCCTCTATTTACCCTGATAAAAATCAAGGGAACCACTGGTAAATTGAAAAGGCATACATACAGACCTTTTCTAGGCTATATTTCCCCCAGATACTCATTATTATATTCATCCAGAAGCCATCCAATACAGGAATAAAATAATTATAAGGATAATTAATTTATTCATGGATTCATTCTGAAATTTATTTGGAAAATCCAACCCTTTTAACTCAACTTTTTAATGGTGGTAAGCCCTCCAAGAATCAAATTAGGCTCAAAATGCACTCTTTAGTTATTTATTTCAGGTACCCTGGGATTATCCACACACCAATTAATTTATTCCTCCCTTCTCTGGCTGTTTTTCTACCCAAGCCTGACCATACTACATATTATCTGGAAATCATTCCCTTATCCAAAGGCTCTCATATCCTAGGTGCATGTATTCAAAGTTTAATCCACTGGAAAGAGGTTTTAAATATCCCTGTTTTAACCTGTTAACCCTGTTTTTATTGAATGGATACTTGATTTACTAATGAAACCAAATTTTATTGCACCAAACCACCTCCTTGCATTTTATTCATCCATATATTTTTGAATTATTGTTGCATTTACTTGAAAAATATATTTCTTCTGACTCTATCACCTCTATTATCTACATTATTGCAAGGTTCCTGGAATCTAGTGGGTTGAAATCCTTAAAAGGTATGTTTTTACACCTCAGGAACCCCTTTAAAAAACAAAAAGGTGTACCAAACATCAATTTTCTAAAATTGCACATTTATTGCATTGGGACAGATTTTTAGGGTCTGCACGCCTTCCTTAGGTGGGAAAAAAACAAGAAGGAATGTATATTGAATACTTTCAAACCTAAATTTCTGCTTCATACTGTTGCAGAGGTAGCTGCAATTATTAAAAAAATAAGTTCAAATATAAAAATGAATACACTTAAATAAATAAATAAAAGGCAAAAAGTTTGAGAAAAATATTTGAATGAGTGAGAGATCCTAAAAAACTATTTCAGAAATTAATTCATAGTTCCATTCAAATTATATTTATCCACTGGTGCAAACAATTTCCTCCTTTTTATTGGAATTCTGATTAACTCAGGCTACTTCAGTGAGAAATAAGGGATTAAATAATTCATGTATATTCGACATATAGAAAATCTTACAGAAATAAATTCAAGAGATTAATGCTTTTTATATTTGAGGAGTTATTTTGATTAATATTTTTTTTTAAACCAAGGAATGCAGCCACATGCATACCTACACTAGCTACTTTTTGAATCAAAGGCCTACACACATATACTGCTTGTTTGATGTAAGACTGGAAGCATGAAGCCAAAGTAAAGCAGCTAATGTATACAAATGAAATTAAAACATGATGTGTAGGTAATCAAATGACCAGTTCATCCTTCATTAAATAAAAATTTGAAAATCAAAATAAAATCATCAAAAAAACAGAGATCAATTTTAGGATTGCTGATCATAAAAATAGGAATTTACTAGAAATCTGATTCTTAAACAGGATTCCAGTCATATTTGAAAACCATAAACACCCAAATACAGGGGTAAATAATTATAAATATCTTGAATAATTTCCAAATTAATAAAATACCATCTTTTTGGTCCGCATTTCAACAAAACTGGATGAAATAAAGCTTATTCATTTTTTATGACTAAATTCATTAAGACAGAAATACACCATTAATCCTAAGTAATTAATATTATCAAGTTAATTAAAACTTTAATTTGACCAATAATGATCACGTGGAAACCTCTCAAGTCCTTGCTGATCTGATTGCACATTTTGTAACCTCTCTTTGGCCTGTGTGTTAAAATTAAGACACCTTGAGGGCCTGATGAAAGAAGTTAATCAGATGGGAAGCTTATTTTGGTAGGAAAAATGGATTGGGAGACAATATAAAGGGGAACTCAATTATGGAAAAAGGAAAAACAATTTTTTATAATCACAAGGACAGAACAGAAAACAAGTCTACTAAGTAAAACTTGGCTGAACTGTGGTTAAAAATAAGTATAATAATAACTAGTGCATTCAATGTAAAACTGCAAGAATCCCCACAAACTGGAGGATTAATTTGGAAAAATCAGACACTGGAAAGAGGATATATATTTCACTAGATCTATAACTACTCAGTATAGAACAAATATACCATTGAAATTTGCATGCATGAGCAAGAAATAATTAATGAGAAACCACTTGGATTAATTATTTAGTATCCACTAGAACTATGAGATCCTTTTATAGTACAAAGAGAAATATTAAAATTAACACTCTTTAGCATATTATAATTTTATAATACAAACATTAAGGATTTATACCAACAGGTTGCACCCAAGCATTGGGAAAAACTGATTTGAATACTCAAATTGCAGAACCTTATACAACTCACATACTAAACTGAGAACAATAAACAACAGCTCCATCTATGCTGTATTCAACCCTGACTCATTCATTCATATCTACAGATGCTGTGACCTTCAGGATCAAGTAATTAAAAGGAAATAATTAGGTAATATCAGTTTATTTCTAGACCTTAAGACAGGATTTTTCAGTCCCATATTTCTCTTTATACTTATAAATTTTCAGCCTGGTCAGGAACCCTAATTATCCAAAAAATCTTTTAGTACCATTATCTATATTGGTTTATCCAGAAGATACCTTGGATTAATAATAACAAATTTGTTTAAGTCAATCTCTGTCCATTGAATCAATTGTTGGATCCAGCATATCCACAAAGGAAACCCTGCTTCAGGATATTTTAGTGAGCTTCAGGATCTAAAATAACCATCACCTCTCCAGATAAAGCTAGATATTAATGTTAGTAGAATGCCATAATCATTTGGCCCCTCTTAAATTGATTGTTTTTTTGTCTTCAACATATTCCAAAAACAAGGCAAACCATTGTATCCTGTCATTTGTGATATTTCCATGTTAATGCCATAATCATTTGGCCCCTCTTAAATTGATTGTTTTTTGTCCTCAAAATATTCCAAAAACAAGGCAAACCATTATATCCTGTCATTTGTGATATTTCCATATTTTAGGGAATTATATCTTGATTATGAGAATAAAAAATTTTATTATTATTTTTTTTCTATCACCTATAGCAGCTAAAAAGGAGCAAGGCCTTTGGCCCCTAGGAGGCTGACAAGTAATGATGGCTGGATTCATAACTAAGATGTTCAATAAATTAACATTCAAAGATCTTTGTAACCTAATATGGGTCAAGAAAGTCATTGATCTAGTTGAGGAGGTGTGCCAGAATCTGGTTCCTTTGCCAAGCTCCATATAAGTGCTCAAGCAGCAATTTAGATCAAGAACACATTCAACTCACTCTTCATGACATCACTATGAGGCCATAACTTGATGGGTCCACCCTCTTCACTGAATTGCTTCGCAATATTTGTTGCCAGTGATTTACTGAGAGTATTAATAGCAGCTTTACCCTCACTCTATAGGTTCTCTGTCACTGCAAGTTGTCTGGTGGAGAATCTACATTTTCAGGCGTTATCATCAACAAAGTGATCAGATCTTGGTGAGGAACTAGGATCACTATTGCTATATTGTATTCCTCAGATGTGTTGTCATCCACAAAGTGATTGAATCTTGGTGAGAAGCTAAGATCGCTATTGCTATATTGTATTCATCAGGTGTGTCATCATCAACGGAGTGATTGGGTCTTAGTGAGAAACTAAGATCACTATTGTTATGTATATTGCATTCATCAGGTGTACCCACGCTTCAAAATTGCTCTATAATTCATCGGTGGAAATTGATCTTGAGGACAAAATCAGACCAAAAGTAAAAGTTTGAGCTGGTATTGTCCTGTCAAATTTGATCCGAAAACGAAAAACACAGTTGATATTGCTTCAAATCAAAGTGGTCACAGATACATCAATCCAACCTCCCTTGCCGGAGGTTGGTTTCCAATAGATTTTTGTTTTAGTTCATCATTAAGATGAAGTCTTTGTTTCACTAGATGTTTGATGGATGGACTTAATTTGCTAGGAAATTCCCATCGGTGATTCTGAGGGTCATTCTTGGTTAAGATTAATTTTTCAATTACTGCTTTGATCGAGCATCTAAGATTGTGGTCATCAATACCCAGCAAGGAGGATGGTAAGTCATGGCCGTTGTCTGTGGATGAAGTAGAAAAATCATATTGTCCAGCCGGGATTGACTTTGATGATTTATCATCGTGTGGAGTCGAAATAGAGGGTAGCACGACTATGCGTGACTCAATCTTCAAGATATTTGCCTTTTATGTTGGATTATTGGAGAAAGAAACCAAGTCCTTGAATAATTAGTTTCCTAGCGTGAAGAAAAGAACCTTCATGGCTTGTGCGGATTCTGGGCACGTACAATGCAATCTAGCAGGACAAGCGGAAACAATAAACAATCACAAAGCTGGCTTACTTGAATCATCAGAGCTGCCTCAAAACCTTTGATCAAGTTGGGCACTTGAAAATGCTGGCAACCCAATCCTTCGAGGAGGCTCGGCAAGTTCGAAGAGGCAGCCGAAAAACTTGATAAAAGGTATCGAATCGGGTACTGTTCAGACGAGGGTATGTAGGTAGGAGCGGCATAACTAGATACGATAGTGAGACTGGGAGGTCGAAGATCCGACAATAGCTTCGTAGCCAAGCTCGTTTGAAGTTGCAGGGGAACATGGCGGGGTGATAAGACGTATCTTCCAAAGTCCGATACTAGCAGATAATCGTCAAGTTGATGAAAGGTTTGTGATTGAGAAGTCAAAGCTTCGGGTAGTCCACTGGCAACTAACGACCCGGCATCCCCGACCAACACAAGAAGGGTAGAGGAATTGGGGAATTCAAGCTGGGGTCGACCTGTTCTCCACATAAACTGTGGATTGTCTTGAGCATGGTTGGGACTAATGTCGGGGGTGGATCGAGTTAACCCTTGACGTGGGTCATCAGCCCATTCATCCTCCTCCGAATCCGACTCGACTGCGTAGGCGGGTGCTGGTCCGTTGGAGTGATGGATATCAAACAAGTTGGCTGACTAAAATTGGGTAGGTTCGCGGTTAGAAAGATTCAGGAAGAACAAGATTGAAGCGAAGTCACACTTACCATTCTCTCAAAACTGTGTCCAAATTGGTGGACCTCGCGATTTGTGAGCTCAGAACTTGAGGGTGCCGATCGGGGGTGGTGCGAATGACGAATACTGTAACCCGAAATCCGGACGAAGCCACGTGGACCCCGGTGACTCCCGGAATCCAGATTAACCCGACTGGATTGCGGCAGGCCAGTGGGGGCCAGGGCAAGATAAGAAACTCCAACCATTACTTAAATACATGAGGATCAATGCAATCAACACGTTTGATTTTGGGCAACCCATCCAATGACTTTATTATGCCTTTGGCACCACATCACTCTTAAAAGCTTGGTCTAAGTAACTCTGCAAGAAGGAATTGAAGTACAACAGGTTCTTAACTCAATTTACTGAAAATCCTGGGAAAGCTATGGCTAGCTGCCACATTCAACTGATTTTTGGAAATAAGGTGAAAAAAAGAAGAGATGTTGAAGAATGATTTAAAAAATCTTGAGTGAGATTCTTCACCAATCATACCTGTTGATTGGTTACAAAAGAAAGACAACCAGCACATCATTAATATGATGTATGTACTTTACATGCAGGTACCTATGCCAATATCTTGTTTGAATAAATATAAAATGAAGGAAATTTGCCTATATTCATAAAATGGAATTTGAAAGATGCAAAATTATTTTTCAACATTGACCAAAGATGGATTTCAGCCAAAGACTGGTTTGAAAGTAAAGATCTAACCATCCATGGAAACAAAAGGGGAACAAAGCCCAATCACTTTGAAAAGCTAACACTGCAGCTGCGTGGCTGGTTTTAAAAAACCCCCACAGAAATTTATTCATATTTTTTGAATTGTTGTAATTCCAGTAACCATCTTTCCAATAATCAAAATCATAAATAATAAATAATAGGGCATATCAGAGTTAAATAAACCTGCCATTTTTAATGGTGGGTTTCACCCAAATCTGCCATTAAAAATAAATAAAAAAAACACTTCACATCTGATGTGTCATAGTTACCTGAAAAAAAAATGGGTTTTTTCAGATTAAGTAATTAAAGGCTTTCACCACCTCACAGTCCACATCATAAACCCCTGGTTTCCAACCTCACCTCCTTCTACCTCTGACCTCATCAGAAAAATTCTACCTCCAACCTCATTGGAAAAATATTATTCATCACTCTCATCAATTTATTTCTCTCAACACTTCATCACTCTCATCACTTGATGACTCTCATCAATTTATTGCTCTGGTCACTTGATCACTCTCATCACTTTATTTCTCTTGTCACTTTATCACTCTTGTCACTTCATCACTGTTGTCACTTCATCAATCTCATCAATTTATCACTCTCATCACTTCATCACTCTTATTTTTTCATTGCTCTTGATCTTTCCAAATAGCCTCTCAGCAAATCTACCCGCACAATTCTACACAAAAATCAAATACACAAAAGAAAAAACTTCCAAGGAACTCTACAAAAAATAATCCTTTCCCATCAGCTTCCAAAGGCTCAAGTCACCTCAAGAGAGCTGATCACATCATCCTGGTAAACTGGCTCAAAATTCCCTCCAACTATGATTCTTTCTTTGGATCCAACAATGAAACACAAGTTGGCCAACCTCCATCCTCTTGGGTTAATGGTTATCTCCTGATGGCCAATGAACTGAAGACTAAAACAAAAGGTAGGCTGGATCTTTTGGAAAGACAGATGAGGGAGAAATTCAATAATTATCAAGCCAAGTATAAAAAGGCCCACTCAATTCAATCTCCATGGGCTTTGGTATTGCAGACTCCAATAAAGCCAAGGGAATTGACTCAGTGGTAGATAGGTTGAACTCAATTTGTGCTTTTTATATTCAAATGGATGAAATATTTGGAAAGAAGGCCATCATAACCCCTTTAGCTGCTTTCAACGCCCAACAATCTGATTCAGTTTATGCTGAGGAATTGGCTGTGGATTCTGATCCTAGCAATGATGATTCCAATGAAACCTTTGAGTGGCCTAATCTGACAACAAGGTGGATATTCCAACACAATCAGCTCCAATCATGTCTAAATTGGAATTGATAAATGATTCAAGCCCTTCCTTGGAACCCTCACTTACTTCTTTGGATTGCTCTCTTCCTGGGGTGGAAGAAATCAACAACTTTGCCAATGAGGAGCAATTTATTCAACTATATCCACAAAAATAAACATCTGTTCAAGTAAGGAAGCAATTTCTTTTATTTTCTTTCTGTTTAATCCTGACTGATTTAGATTGTAAAAAAACAGCCTCATCCTTTCCTGAATGGCCAAAAAACCAAGCCAATGGGGCCTGCCACATCAACTTCAAATAAGAGTGAAAAAATTCCCACACAAATCTCCTTGCCAAAGCAAAAGTAAAAAGCCTCCAATTCCATCAGCATCAAACCCAAAAGCTGTCAAAAGAGGAGAAACACCTCAAATTTTTCCAGCTTCAAGGATATCATGGAGAAGAGAGATTCAAGCAAGTACAATGATTGAATCTCCTTGCTTTAGAAACTCAGCTGATTGATATTCCCCTAAAAAAACAGTGAAATTACAAATGAAATCCAAAAAACTTGAATTTGGAAAGCAAAGGTGGAATTTTCACAAGCAGAAAGCCAAGATTTTGGCTCATCAAAAAAAATTGGATGCTGAGTAGAAATTGAAGTAGGAGGAGAGGGAGTTTTAAAAATAGGAAAAGGAGAAGGATGGACTTGAAGAGCAACTGGAAAAGGAGAGGGAACAACTGGCAGTTGAAAGAAAAGATATATCACCAGTAGCCAGGGCATGTATTGATAGCAGTAGAACAGTGGCATAAATACAGAAAATTAATTGATTTATTGGCTTGTAAATATACTTACTTGAAAAAAAGTTTTAAAAAATAAAAAAAAAAAATTTTTGATTTAAAAAACATTTGAGACTATTTTTAACTCCACTAATAAAAAAATATTTTTTAGTTTTATTTACATTTTTTTTCTAGAGCATATTTTTCCACTGTTCAAGTCCTTTCAATTGTTTTGATTTGATTTGTTGATTTGAATAGAAATGTCCATCCTTGTAGGAGTGGTAGTCTCTACAGCAGTAAAAGTACAGTGCTTGTACTTATTTGCTTCCCAAATCATTTTAACCACACCTTTTTGTTTGAAATCAATACTGAAATACAAGGAAGGAAATTCAAATTGGCCATCCAATATGTTGAATAATCCAGCACTACACCTTTGCGCGCGGGTCTCCATGGAGTCTATGGCAGGGACCCCGCTTCTTGTCCATTACCCGGCTGCACTCTCTCGAGCTTTTACCCTTTCTTTTATTTTATTGATTTTTTTTCTTCTCTGATTGTTCTTTTCTCTCTTTGTTATCTTCAACTCAAAACCTGATTCTGATATTGTCTCAACATCTTCATGCTTGACCTCAATTTTCATATATTCCTCCCCTCTCAATTGTCTCTCTTTCTTTATCTCTCATTCTCTCAATCCTCATCTCTGTCAACAAATAACTTGTCTTGACTCCACCAATCTCTGACTGGTAAGATTTCAATCTCTTTGTTTGACTTGTCAAAAACCAATCTGACTTTCTTTCAATCAGTCTCTCTCCTTCTTGTCCGTTTGATACATGGCCTCCTGTTCTCTCTGTCTCTAAATTCTTCCTTCCCTAAAGCTCTCTCTATTGGGCGGTATTAACTGGTTGATGCTGTAGGATATATCTCATTGTCTATCTCTTTCCTTTTTGTTCTTTGTCTGACATCTTTTCTTTACTGTCTCTTAATCAGCGTAAGCTGGTTCTAAGTTCTAGAGAAATACAGATTTTCAGTAACTTTCCATCACGGTTAAAAGCTGAATCCCCTACGAATAAATCTAACCAATTGGATCATAAACAAACCAGCTGGAGCAGCCAATTACTTTCATCAAGTGGCTCTGAAAGCTTTGGTCAACGCCATACCCCCCTTGAATGAAGAAAATTATTCTATCTGGAGAGATAAAATGCTTATGCTATTTGATCTCAAGGACATTAAGGAAACTATCACTAGGAATTCCCGGCCCATGTCAAAAAAACAAGATAGAGAAATATGAGCAATCTTATTATCTAAACTAGACGGTACCACCCACGCCAATGTTTTTAACTCCACCAACATCTCTTCCTCCAAAATTTTATGGGCCAAGATTACTAGGAGATTCGCCTCCTCAGAGAATGCCAACCAAGCTAGAGTATTCAACCATTTTCTACATTCAGTCTTCCATGAAAACGCCATCAAAAGCTTTGTCACAGAAATGAGAAAGGCTATCACAAGAATGACGGACGTTGGGATCAAACTACCTAAGGATATTCTAGCTTATTTATTACTCTTCAAATTTCCCCCAATGCTCAAAAATCTCAAACAACAAATAATGCATGTGGAAAAGAATCTGACGATGGACGTTGTATTCAACCATCTGATTCAATACAATAATGAGAGAAAGGCCCAATCTAACATCAGCAAACCCTCCACAGACGTCTCTTTGGTATTGACTAAGACAAGAACAAACAAGGATGAGAAAAGAACTAAGTTGAGATGCCAAGAAGGATACCACAATCCCAATTCACCGCACGCTGAATCTTCCTGTTTCCATCTACATCCCCAAATTTCTCCGGACTGGTGGATTGAAAAAAAAAAATGAATGGAAAAACAAGACCAAAAAGAATCTGACAATAAATTACCATGCCTTGTTAACTCTATGGATCAACGCGGATTACAACCCCAATCTCCTTCTAGACTCTGGGGAAAATGTTCATATCTTCAATGATCTAAATTTTTTTTCTTCTATAAACCTACAAGATGAGTCCAAAGAAATCAAGACTGGAAAGCTAGAGGCAAATCTCAAAATATGTGGAACTGGGTTAGTCAAGCTGGAGTGGAATGATTTGGTGATCACTCTTGAAGATTGTGTATATGTTCCGGATATAGTTGTGAATCTTATCAGCCCCGGTCTACTCGCTAAGAAAGGATGCAACCTCACTCAAGTTTGAGACACGTTCAAGGTCACTCGAGGAGATAAAACCGTATTGAAAGGACTAGTTTGAGATAATCTATTTGTCATTGAAAAACCCAAATCAGCTGGTCACGGCCATGCGGTGAATATTTTGAATCAATCCCTCAACCCTTCTCTTTCTTTATTGGACTATCATAAAATGTATGGACATGCCTCCATCCCTACGCTCAAACCTATTATCAAAGATCTTTTCCCCAACAACGAACTTCAAAATTTCCAATGCAATAGTTGCATCAAGAGCAAAATAACCAAATCTCCCTTCTCCAGTGTTTCCATGCCGGCCAGTAAACCTTTAGAGTGTATTCATCTAGATCTTGTCTGTCCAATCACTCCTCAATCTAAAGCAGGAAATCAATACCTGCTTACTTTGGTTGATAATTATACTGGCTACCCAGCCGCTTTTCCTTTAACTTCTAAAGATCAAACCCCCAAAACAATTATCAGCATTCTCAAAACGGAACATAAATGGTTGAATTATTATCCCTCTGAGATCTTTTCCAATAAAGGAACCAAATTCACCAACTCCACTCTCAAAGACTTTGCTAAGTCAAAATTCATTAAATTGCAAGCCTTGGAACCCTATCATTCTCAACATAACGGACAAGCTAAACAAGCTAATAGAACCATTATTGAATTGGCTTGATCTACCTTCTCCTCTTCTCAACTGGCTAAAAGTTACTGGCACGTCGTAACTCGGAGTTGCTGCTTTATGCTCAATCAAATCCCCCGTGAAGGTAACCAGTCATCTCCCTGGGAATTAATGTTTGGTAAGACCCTCCCCACTAATTATTTGAAGCCTGTAGGTTCTTCTGTTATATATCTTGCCAATTGCCTCCAGAAAGGAAGAAAGTTTGACAAAAAGGGCCTTGAAGGTGTTCTTGTTGGATTTAATCCAACTTTTCACTCCTAATTAATCCTGAATATGCTTGGAGCCATTGTAGAAAGCAAACACGTGAAGTTCCTCAAACACCAATTGGTTGATTTTCCTCGTCTTGAATCACCTGGTCTTGAAGTTTTTTCTCAACCCAATCTAAATTCCTATGAGACCAACTTTTCAAACAATGACAAACAATATTCAATTAGGGAACCCAGCTCTGAAGGTCTCAATTCTGATTCTGATCAAGACAATGACCAATCAGCTGTTCCTCAACTTCCTGCTTCTTCTTCTCAACTACCCATTGCTTCTTCTCAGCCCAAATCCCTTCCTCAAAGAATCAACCTCCGACCCAGGCATGAATTTCAGAAACCACAAAGATACGGGTTTCATCACTATTATGAACCTCCTTCTTATAAGGCAGCTTGGAAATGTCCGGAATGGCCTAAATGGAAGAAAGCTTCTGAAGAAGAACTCACTTCAATTGAGAACCAGGAAGTCTGGGAGGAATATTACAACAAACCCAATAATATCTTGAACACTACGTGGGTCTTCAAGGTGAAAGAAAACTGCTACGGCAAGCCTGTCAAATACAAAGCCCTTTGGGCATACAGGGATTTGATCAATTTCAAGGCATAGACTTTGATGAAACCTGGGCTCCAACGGGTAAACTCGGATCCCTACGGCTTGCTCTTCTATATGGATTAAAAAACAAAATGACATTCACTCAATTCGACGTAAAGGGTGCTTTTCTTCATGCTCCTTTACACGAGACGGTAATTATCAGAACTCCGGAAGGATCAAGTCAAAAATCTCCTTATCTAAAACTAAACAAATCTTTATATGGTCTAAAACAGTCTCCAAAGAATTGGTATGAAACCCTCACCTCTTGGATAAAATTGCAAGGCTTCCATGAATCAACTAGCGATCCTTGTCTGTATCTCAACCCTAAGTTGGGTGAAGTGCTTTACTTCCATGTTGATGACCTCATCTTAGTAGGTAAATCTGATTCTTTTGCAGTCAACTTCATGGAGAGATTTTCAAATTCCTCCTGTCACGCTCCAAATACCATCCTTGGGATGTTAATGGAGCTGGACGGGGACAGAATACTCCTAAGTCAACCAAAACATATTGATCAAGGCTTGGAAGAATTGGGACTCTCTGAGTGTAAAGAAATTAATTCTCCGTTAACTCAAAATTTTCATCTTGAATTGGCCTCAGACAAAGATCACGCGGAATTCTGTTGCCTTAACATCAACTATTGTTCCTCAATTGGACTTCTAAACCATCTTGCTCAATACAGGCGCCCAGACATATCCTTTGCGGTTTCAAGCCTGGCGAGATTCAATGTCAAGCCGGGAATGTCACATTGGAGAGAAGTGCGCAAAGTTTGGAAGTATCTCAAAACCACCAAGAACGCAAAATTAACCCTTCAATACAATCCATCCAAAGATGCAATTTCTAGCTATAGCAACGCCACATGGGGTGATGACCCCACATTTTGGAAGTCTCAAACCGGATACATAGTATTACACTATGGAATTCCAGTCATTTGGAGTTCCTCCAGACAAAGCAATATCACATACTCCTTGACTGAATCAGAAATCAATGCACTTTTGGACTGCTATCTCAAGCTGAAATGGATCGCGCATCTTGTAGATGAAATTTATTCTTCTACCTTGACTAGACCAACTATTTTCATAGACAATAAGGGTTTGGAAAATAAAATAAAGAAGTTTGGCTCACACTCCAAATCCAGGAACATGGACATTAAAACTAAGGGTCTGCGTGAAGATTTTTCTCTATCAAAATTTGATCTTACTCTCATAACCTCCAATAAAATGATAGCGGACGCTCTTACAAAGGCCACCTCCATAAGCGCCCTCAGTGTCCTTCAGCAATGTGTTTTACCTGACCAAAACTTGAATAGAGATTCTCCTCTTACAAGTCACGAGGGGTGTTGAATAATCCAGCACTACACCTCCGCGCGCGGGTCTCCATGGAGTCTATGGCAGGGACCCCGCTTCTTTTCCATTACCCGGCCGCACTTTCTCAAGCTTTTACCCTTGCTTTTATTTTATTGATTTTTTTTCTTCTCTGATTTTTCCTTTCTCTCTTTGTTATCTTCAACTCAAAAACTGATTCTGATATCGTCTCAACATCCTCACACTTGACCTCAATTTTCATATATTCCTCCCCTCTTGATTGTCTCTCTTTCTTTATCTCTCATTCTCTCAATCCTCATCTCCGTCAACAAATAACTTGTCTTGACTCCACCGGTCTCTGACTGGTAAGATTTCAATCTTTTTGTTTGACTTGTCAAAAACCAATCTGACTTTCTTTCAATCAGTCTCTCTCCTTCTTGTCTGTTCAATACATGGCCTCCTGTTATCTCTGTCTCTAAATTCTTCCTTCCCTAAAGCTCCCTCTATTGGGCGGTATTAACTGGTTGATGCTGTAGGATATATCTCATTGTCTATCTCTTTCCTTTTTTTTTTTTGTCTGACATCTTTTCTTTACTGTCTCTTAATCAGCGTAAGCTGGTCCTAAGTTCTAGAGAAATACAGATTTTCAGTAACTTTCCATCACAATAATTGATATTCATCTTGTTTTCCAATAATTTTTCCATTTGATTTGTTAGTTGGAACCACCAGTAAAAATAAATAGGAGGAAAAATCCCCATGGCCAATATGAGGAGAGTTGTAGAAGTAACCAGAAGTGAAGGTGATGTGGAGGGCATAGTCAAAAGTAGAAAGGCAGGATCAAAATTCCAATGAAGCATTGGAGGGGATATTTTTGTCCATCATTGTTTCACAGTTGAATCCAAATGCAAGTCTGGCTAATTTTCACAACATTTGGTTAAACATTTGAGAGACCTTGTCAGACCTAAGGTTCAAAAAAGAAAACTCTTGGGGGGAGATTGAACAGAAGCTTTCTTCAAATATTTCCAAATAGTTCAGAAGGGTGCATCAATTTTTTCCATCCAATTTCCCATGTTTCTCAACCCCAAGATCTTGAGGGACCAACAGTGTTGTAAGTTATTTTGGATTGGTAAAAGGAAAGTGGTGACCAATTTGATGTCCTACTTCTCTTGCTTGGAGATTTTATTCAATGGGAAAAGTTTTATTGTTGCAACCAGAGACTCATGAATAATTTTCCAGAGAAGAAGAAACAAAAATTTTTTATCTTCTGTTTGGCCTGTTCAAACTCTTCAGGGGAGGGTTTTAAAATGTTCATTTGTTTTGGAAAAAATGCAGGAAAAAGATTCAAAGGTAATAGTTTTTTCACAGACCACACAATCTTTTTATCAATCCCCTCCTTTGCTCCTTCCAAAGAGATTTTAGAATTTTGGTTTTGAGACCTCTTTTGCTGAAGAGCCCTATTCTTGCCACCTCTCTGTATGCTTATCAAATAATTTCCTCCAATCCAAATAATTTGATTTGGGCAAAGATCAAGAAATGATTTATTTCATTGTATAAAATTTGGGGGGAAGTGGGAGAAGAATGGGTGGTTGAGAAAAAGGGCCAGTGTAGAAGGAAATAGAGTTTGAATAGTGTTTTGAAATGCACGGAATCAAAAAACAAAGAATCACCAGTCATTTTATAATCAAGGTAGATGATCAAAAAACATAGAAAAAAATACCAGTAAATGATCCTTACAAAAAAAAAGGGTTGGTAAGATTTTTTAATCATTAACATCATGGATTAAAGAAGAAGAAGAAAAGGAGGAGGAGGAGGGGTGCCTTTTGATCAATGGAGGAGGAGGACAAGGAGGTGTGGTTCAGTTGACCAATTGAAGGGAGGAGGAGAGGGAGGAGGTGGGGGACTTACAGGGTTGATTGATTGACCAATGGGGAGCAGAAGCAGCAGGAGGAGGGTAGGGGGGGACTTTGAGGTGGAGGTGGTTGGTGAGCAGGAGGAAGGAGTTTACCTGTGGTTTGGTGAGGAGGAGGAAGGATTGGACTGGTGGGTTGGTGCAGTAAGGTGCATGTTTTGTGAGTTTTTGTTTTGTTTTGTCTAAGTACACCAAAAAAAAAAAAAAAAAAAAAAACCATGAGTCAGAAAGTCAGGCTAGGATTCATTGTTGAAGAACCAAAACCAAAAAAACACTGTGACAATATTTTTTAACTATTTCAAAATAGAATGTTACTCATCAAAGTCAGCAAGTTCAAGGGGTAGAATCTGCTCTGTGATGGCCAAAAATTAGGGACAAGACAAGACAGGGATGACTTGAGGAGGATCCAGAATATTTTCATCAAATATTTTTTCCCATTCATCTTTGATATTTGCCAAAAGATTGTGAAGGATTACAAAAATGATAATCCAGTTGATGAGGATCTTCATTTCCTTGAAATTTTGAAGCTTTTTTTTTGAATTTCTGTTAAGCTGGCCCATCTTCCTTTCAGTACACCTATTGCCTGTTCAATCCAAAAAAATGATTGAGCAAGATGACAGTTGAGATTAGTTTTTTTTAGATCATTGGAAGAAATATTCCAATTATCTGGTAGAAGATATTTCCCACTAGCATAAGCTAAATTAGCCAAAATTTATTGATCTTGGTCAAAGTAGTTCTCTGGTTTTTGGGCAATCCACATCCAATTGAAAATATATGAATTGTGGAAATAAGCCAGAAGGTCAGCATGGAGGGATTTAAAACTCTTGTTATTATCAAAAATAAGCCATAGTGCCACAGAGTATCTGAAAAAACAGATAAAAAATATTTGGTCAGTGTGTTATCAAAGTTGTTATCAAAGGGATCAGAAAAGAAATAAATTGATTGCTTTTTTTCCAATAAAAATAATGGTTTCCATCTAGCTTTGTTTTTTTACTGAAAGGGATAGTGGTCCCATCAACAAAACCATTGATACCAGGAAAGCCTTCAGTCTCCATTAATTGAGATATCTCCTTGAGTTCTTCTTTGGTTGGCCAACAAAGGACTGAGTAATGGAAAGATAGGATAGCAATCATGACTCTTTTGGTGTATAAGTCAATGGTTCCATAAAAAACTGATAATAGATTTTCTAATTGATAAATTCCTGCTCCATTTCAATTTGACCCCAATCTACAAAGAGCAACAGCCATTTGGATGTCTGGATTATGTTGAGGATTCTGAAGATTTTTTTGGAAGATTTGGTGGTCTTAAATCATCTCCAAAATGTTAATGAATGAAGGGAAAAAAGTTTGAAAAAGTTTCTGGAAGCTAAAGTTGGGGAGGAGATCAAGATTTAGTCTTTCATACATAGATTTGTGCAGAGTCTGTCTCCCTGAAAGCATGTATTCCTTTTCAAATAGAGAATTCAAAGCTAAACAAGTTAATTCCGAATTGCATTCAAATAACAGATAAATTTCAGTTGGCTTCTTTGAATTTTCAACTTGCTCCCGGAGACTTTTATAAAACATGTTGAAAGAGATGGTTATGTACTGTGGGGTGATGAGATGATGATGCGATGTGTGTGAAGAAATGGAGATGTGAAGCAAAAGAGATGAGATTTGTGTGAAGGTGTGGGTGGGTGTTTTGTATGTGATTGATGGTGGATGAATGACAATGCATAAATGGAAGATTTGATGTTTTAAAAGTGCCATTTCAATGAAACAAACCATTTCAAAATGCACCAGTTAGGGGGTATGTGTATTTTGGAAACCCACCATTAAAAATGGCTGTTTTGGTCAAAATCAATGGTGGGTTTCTAAGAGCAGGTTTGCTCACTCTGGTAGACCCCAATAAATAATAAATAATAAATAATAAATAATAAATAATAAATAATAAATAATAAATAATAAATAATAAATAATAAATAATAAATAATAAATAATAAATAATAAATAATAAATAATAAATAATAAATAATAAATAATAAATAATAAATAATAAATAATAAATAATAAATAATAAATAATAAATAATAAATAATAAATAATAAATAATAAATAATAAATAATAAATAATAAATAATAAATAATAAATAATAAATAATAAATAATAAATAATAAATAATAAATAATAAATAATAAATAATAAATAATAAATAATAAATAATAAATAATAAATAATAAATAATAAATAATAAATAATAAATAATAAATAATAAATAATAAATAATAAATAATAAATAATAAATAATAAATAATAAATAATAAAAAACAAGCAATTAAGAATCATGAATTATCAATAGAAAAAAATATAACAGATTAAAAATAAAGAATATTTGATCATGAATAATTATTGGTGAATCACATAAATATTAAAGAATCCTGCATCTATTGGTTTCAAGTTTTAGTATTTTCTTAAAATTAAAGGTGATGCTTCTTTCTCCATGACTGCCATGAAAATTGCTGACACTCATGATTTCAACATTGGTGTCAATTTCATTGGTATGGATAATGCCTTTCAGGGTAAGACCCATCAAAACTATCTAAATATTACCATGGAAGTTTTTCTCCAGCCTTTGATGTATTTTTTAATCCTTTCAATTAGATATTTCACTCCTTATTTTTTTTTGAACACTTTCTTAAATGAACCTAACCATATGGATATGGAACTTCAGCTTCAGGAGTTCTTTTTGGAATAAAGGTTAGTGTGATACTCATGAAAACCATCCTGATTCTTAATTTCATTATATTAATTAAAAGAGTTGATTATTTGTGTTAAAATAACTTTCTTCTTCTATGATTCTAGAGAAAAATCACTAGTGTATTTTTGGGCCTTGATGTGAATTTTGGTGGCTAAAGCAATGAATTTGGCCACATTTTCTAGTGGTATATCAAAAATAAATTGCATGAAATTAAACCTAATGACTGATTTATGTTTTTAAGCAGAATTTATGATAATGCTGAATTAATTCAAAGAATGAATTGAATTTGAATGAAAATAATCCACATTCTACCTCAAATTTAACAAATTAATCATTTCCTGAGACATGAAAGCCATTGAAATATGTTCAAAATATCGAGTTTATAATCCAATTAATCCAAGATTTGCAAAATAAAACCAAATTTCTTGCCTTAGAATTAGATTTAAATGGGAAAATTTTTTTGGGATGAAGTTAAAAATATATGGCAATGAGTGACAAGTGTGCTTTTGGTTGATGTCATGCTTTGAAAATCAACAGTAAATCCTGATGATATGAAGATGAGTGTCAAAAATAAAGCCATAAAAAGATATATTTTGCTTGAAGAAATAAGCTTTTACATGCATAAAAATTCAAGCTTCTAAAAGCTTCAGGGAGTAATTTACCGTTTTCAACCAATCTGTACTGGATTATTTGAAAACTTTCAATCTTCATGTGTTTTGATAAATTCCAATTATGGTATTTCAAGCATTTTGGGTGCATGGAAAATTTACAATTGTCAAGTGCCAATTGGGGGTTGTGTAGGCTCCCAGAGCACTTGATTGGGTATTTTTTTGGGTTTATTTCTTTTTACCTTCTCAAGCTTGGTTTGAACCATATCAAAGCTTGTTTCACCCCCTTAATCACCATTCACCACAATAAACCTTCAATGTAGGTCATCTCCCATCTCCATTTTTTTCCAACTGCAATTATTTGTTATTTTGTTTCACTAATCCTGTTATTCATTTAGATGGTGTTTACATGCTCTTCTTTCATTTTATTCAAAAATTTGACCTTGGCTTTTATCTCCCTTTTCTCCTATAACAGCTTTTCAATGTGCCAAGCTTTGATCAGTGACCAAAAATGGATGATGAGACACCCATCTTATTTTTCAGCAATCCAAGTTGCAGCTGTTCAGGCACCAAAAATGTTCAGCCATGTGCCAATAATGCTTTTTTTAGCATCAAAAAAAATTTAAAAAAACCTGGAATAGGTTTTCCAGGAACCCAAATGGGCTTTATATACCATATAAGCATTATGGTTTATCAGATTTAGCAAACCCACCATCATAAAGCTGCCTTTCTTTACCAAAATGGCAAATTTAATGGCACACTTCTGAAATAAATATGCACCCTAAATGGTGTATTCAAAAACAATATGTTTAAAATATCAAATTTTCCATTTATTCATCATGTTTCTCCACCATTGATTGAATACAAAACACTCATACAGAGCTCCACATCATCAAATCCATACATGTCCCACCACCATTGATTCACACATCAAATATGGTATCATCATTCCATCAAATCCTAAACTCATTGCACCATCCAACCATTAAATAAAATGATTATCCCATTTCCCCATACCCCTATCAAACCACCCCACATCACCATCACTCTCAAAATGAAAAAATGAAATTTCAAACAGCCAGTTCAAAATTAAATCAATCTGAAAAAACCTTTTCTACTATTTTTCTCTGATTAAGAATCTGACTTGAAATTCAATTGTTTACCCTTGAATTCTCTTGTTAAAATTAATTTATTTTCCAAAGAATTCAAAATCTCCCCAATCTTCAATAAAAAAGTAAATATTTCCACTCCTTCCTGACTTGAGCTTCCACCAAATTTTCAAAAATTCTTTTGTGTCATTCATTTCACTTTTGTAGATTAATTTAGACCACTGAATCTTTCAGAATAAATCTTCAAATCCTCTAATAAATCCAGCTACCGAAATATAAGATGATATTTTGGATATGGAAACATAAACCTCCACACCAAAAGGGTTATGATTTTTATCCAAGGATTAGACTTCTAAGCACTTCTCTGGCCAATCAAAAAATAGTAGGTGGAGATATCTCAGTTCATGGAAGCAGAAGAATTTCTGGGTTTCATAGGCTTTGTTGATGGAACCACCATATTCTTGATACAAAAAACCAAGCTTCATTGCAACCACTATTTTTTTCAGAAGAAAAGGCCATCCATCAATTTAAAAACAATTTATTTTATAAAACTCTGAACAAAATGGTTCCTTTTTTGGAAAAGGCTAAATTCATTCCAAAAAAAAAAAAATCTGGATCCACATCTTTTTTTGAAAGGCCCAATTTTAGAAATTTTCTTGTTGAAATCATGCCCTTTTGAAGAAAGGGGTGACGCTTGTAATTCTTTGCTACATTGATGCCTTGTGGCCTTTTTTCATATCCTGTGAAGGTGTGCAAACCTTAAGAATATATTTGAATACAAAAAGGTTGTTAATAAAGCAATGTTTGGCACACATTTTAAAGGTTGAAAGGGATTCTGTGACTGGGTGGGGAGAAAAAACCCTTTGAGAAAGTTCTGGGACCCTCAAGGCCTGTAAATATTGATTGAGGCCTTGGGGGGCTAAATTAAGGCCTGCAGACGCCCTGTAGGGTCTGTCTGACATAGAACTTCTCGGAGAATTGGATTATAGAAGCCAATTAAGTTAATATGATATTTAAAAATGCAATAAATACATTTTTTACACAGAATGCAAATTTGATCTAAGGTTTTAAAAAAATCAAATGCAAGAGAAATGAGAAAAATGATAAAGATCAATTTGGTTTACACAAAATGGGAGATTTCTGGTGTAAAATGAATAAATTTTTACCAAACATAAAGAAACACATAAAAACACTGAATTTACCTATTTGATGATGAGAATTAAAAAATATCCAAATATCTCAACAAAAATAACATAAATTCAAGAAATACTTATAAAAAATATGGAAAAAAAAATACTTCTTTGACAAAAACTCAAGATTTGTGATTGAATTTAAATACCATCTTAAGAAGCATAAAAAATATATCAAAACACTAAATATTTAGTTTTCACAAGGAGGGTTAAAATATTTTGAAAAATTTCAACAAAAGTTTCATCAAGTACCAAAATAAAAACATCAGATGTGAAAAATTGATTATTGAAAAAAAGCAAACTTTTGATATTTCTTGAATACTTCTGGAACTTGATGGATTTTATTTTTTTATTTTTGATTATATTTGAGTTTTTATCATGAAACAGGTTTATATTTCATTGTTATATATTTTTTTCATTTTCAGTAAACAATATTCACATTCCATCACAAATAATCAATTTTATTCAAAGAAATCAACCTTTGATTTCATTTATTCTTATTGTGTTACTTAATGAATTTTTTTTGAACATTTCAAAATATTTTATTCCCAAAAATAGTATAGGGATATTCATATTTTTTATATTGTTTTTTGAGTTGGTGGTAAAATATTTAAATTTCACTGAAAATTTCAAATATTATTCAAAGAAATCAATTTTGTACATTTGATGTTTTTATTTTTTTTAATGTAAAAAAGGTTTTTTTGAAATATTTCAAATCACTATTATTCTAATTCTGAAATAGATCTATTCAGTATTTTCCTACTTTCTTTATACTTGGTACAAATTTATTTACGTTCCATTGAAAATATCAAATTTTATCCAAAGAAGTATGTTCTTCATATTTTCATAAGGAAAATGGTAAATCCACAACCCCTGGGTTGCAAAAAGGCATGGATTGCCGTTCACAAACCATATGCGTTGTGAACGGTGATTCACAACTCAACAAGCAGCAAGAAAATTTTTTTATAACTTCTGCATCTGTGATTGCAATCATTTTTGAGTTTCAATTGGGGATTTGCAAGCCTATTTGAGTTGAAATTGGGGATTTGCAAGCCTTTTTGAGTTTAAATTGGGGGTTCACAACTCCCTGGGGGATGTAGAAGTTTTGAGCGGGGGTGGCACCTGTTTTCCTGGCCCATTTGGGGAAAAATTGCCCCAAATGGGCCTTTTGAGGGGAGAATTGGGGTAGCTAGGCACCCCTGGACCACATTTGAGTGTGTTAAAAACATATTTGGGGATGTGGCATACTCTTTGGGACTATTGGACAACAAAGAGAAACTTGGAAATCAAACATTCTGCCTATTGGAAAAACAAAGAATTTCCAAAAAAAATACTCACCCATTGGATAATTTTTCTCTCAAACCAAAAGTGATTAAACTTTGGAGTTTTTGGAAACATTTTCATTGAAAATTAAATTGAATTGGTTTTTTTGGGGATTATAGGAAAAGTGGAAAGCCCAAGCCCCCTGGTTTACACATGGGTTTGTGCATGAACTTAATTGAAAGTACTGTTAACAAAGCTTTGGATTCTAGGGTTTTGGGTAGGGAGTTGGAAAAGAAAACATTGGAAGCCCGATTGAATCCTCATCTAGGTTTAAAATTGAGGAGCAAGGTGTTTCTTCACAACTGGAATTGACTAAAGGTGGTGGTTTACATTTCATATGCCATTTGACTCAGAAGGATTTGACTTGATCAATACTCACTTAACAATGTTGGTGTAACTATGTAACTTTGTAAATAAGAGGTTCCAGAACCCCTTTACCCTCCTCCTGTGAAACCCTTTACTAGTAAAGAAGATGGCGAGATTTATTGTGAAAAATGGGCAGCCATGCATGGCTACGCATTGATAACATTCAAGTTGAAAAAGGATCAATATGTTGAACTAGCATACAAAAGATTCAGAGTATATGAGCGGCTGTACCCCACCAGATGGAAAAGGCAAAATCCCACAAGGGAGGTTGGGTTTCAATTCATGATCTGTGCAAGTTGTAAAGTATCAGATCCAATGTGGAATCTCTCCATTAGAAATGGCCAACACAATAATCAACCATCTGAAAACCCCTCAGTGCATCCTCAACTGAGGAGAATCTGGTGCAACCTTGGATCAACTTAAAGAAGGCATAAAGATGGGCTCAATACAATTCAACTCAAAGGAAATTGAGCAAGATTGAAGGTGGAGAATACATTGATGATAGAACAATCTATAACACTAAGCGCAAGGTAAAGCAAGCAGAGCTCAATGGGAAAAATCTTATAGACTTTCTATTTGAAATTCTCCAGAACACAGTGGGTTACCTGCTCAAACCTTTGTGGAGAGGGTCATTTATAGGCCCTTTCATTGGCTCATCCTGAGTCTATAAATATTTTCGAAAAATACTCTCATATTGCTTTGGTGGATTGTACTTATAAAGCAAATAGGTAAAACATCCCTCTATTTCATGTTGTAGGAATTACAGCCCACATGAAAGACTTTAAAAAGGCTTCTGTTTTTATAAAAAAAGACACTTATGAGTTCTAAAGTTTTCCTTTGAATGCATTAAAGGAGTTGGCTTATTATCCAGAGAGGCTTCCCAAAGTCTTTGTCATCGAAAATTAAAAAGCTCTGAGTGGTGCAATTGAACCCAGTTTACCTGATTCATCCAGACATTTATGCTCCTGGCACTTGTCTAAAAATATTCAAGCAAATTTTAAAGTTTACTTCATTAATTATGATGAAGGATGGCAATGTTTTATGAATCTGTGGGCAAATTATGGGGCCTCTAAAACCAAGGGGGAGGGAGAAGTCAATGATAGGTAACTTGGAGTAGGCCAATTTATTGCTTCTTCTGTTCATCTCTGCTGGGAATGCTTATGTTGAAACTTGTATACAGTATTTCTCAAAAGTTGTGAGGATTTTCTTGAGTATATGGAAAAGAGAATTTTCCCTATCAAAGAGACATTTATAATGGTGTGGACTTGTGTCAACCCAGACTTTGGAAATAAAACAATGTCTAGGGTTGAAGGGGCCCATGCTACTTTCAAAAAAGTACTTGCAGGATCTTTGGGGAATATTTTGGATGTGTGGAAACACCTTGAAGGAACCATTGAAATCCAAATCCAATCATTTCATGCATCACATAAAAAATCTTGAATAAAGTTAGGAACCTTTCTTCCAAAAGAAATTTTAACTTTGGGCTAAAAATTGTAAATTGAGGCAATTAAAATCATTGGGGAACAATTCAAGAAGTTAAAGTGCAACCATGATGGCAAGGTTTTCTCAAAGTCCTACTCAAAAACAATGAGCTTGCGGTGTTCACACATCTTATCATAAATACTAGCATCAAGAGGATACATTGTGGCTGAGGATGTTCATCCTAAGTGGATGTTAGACTATGGCCTTTCCAGTGAATTGATTTGTCTTTTTGTGTTTTTTTGAAGAGTACCAATTATAGGATTGACAGCAATTGTAGGATTGACAGCAATTATAGGATTGACAGATTAATTATTTTTTTTCTTTTTTAAAGATTGAAAAAGATCTAGTGCTTGAAAAATTCCAATTGTTTAACAAGTTGAATTCCATGCTTATAAGACAACCTCAACAATTTAGATTGGAGATTTTAAATTACATTGTTGATTATACAGCTAATTTGATTTCCAAGCCAAGGCTTGAGCCAAAGGTCTTAGGGTCCAGCTGCAGTCAACCCAAATTAAAAGCCAATCTTTGTGAACTTTCAAAATTTAAACACTTTGAAAGAGAAATTAAAAGGTAAAAAAAGGGAAACAAAAATACTAAAGATAGTGAGTCTATTATTTTGAAAAGTACTCATTTTTATGGTTTAATTAACTGATGGGAAAATGTTTTCTGTAGTGCAAGGAAGCCTCTTCATCTGAAGTGCATAGCTCAGAGGAAGAGACTAAAAGTGAATTAGGATAACTTCATTTGGAATCTTCTTCCTCTTCGAAGGAAGAAGAGGAAGTGGAAAAGTCAATTAGAAGCGCATCTGTGGTGAGTATTTGTTTCATTGATGTGATCAAACCCAACAATGAATACTAAGTTGTTATTGGTCTTAGGAACCAAAAGTGGAATAAGTCAATCAAATACCTGAGAACATACGTAAGTTCTTGGGGGAGGTTTGGTATCTGGTTGGTGATGGGAATTGTGGATTTAGAGTCATTGCAAAATCACTTGGTTAAAATGAACATGGTGGGTTTAAATTACAAAATGAGATGAGTGAAAATTTGAGGAAAAATCAGAACTTCTATTCTAAGGTCCTTGATGACAGTGAAAACATTGAAACGATAGAACAAAGACTTGATTTTAATGATGTCAATGAAAAGATTCCCTCTTCAAAATGGCTTTCAAATCTTGACATGGGCCAATTAATAGCTGATACTTATGGAAGACCAATATGTTTCATTTAATTGGATTCATTTTGTACTTATACTCCTATAAAAATTTGTGCAAAAGAAAAATCAGATGCTATCTTCATTTGATTTGTCAAAAATAATCACTGGGTTCATCTTTTAATTGAGGGAGAAACAATTCCAACTCTGCCCATTGTTTCCAAACCTGCTTCTTTGCCTTCTAAAAAGGCTTCTGGTTGGATTGATCATCTAAAAGGTCAACTTAAGTTACATTATAAGTCATAAAAATCATTTCAATTTCATCATATGGGTTTGTGTTCTGATTCTGATCTTGTAATTCTATTAATATAAAGGTTTATCACATTTTGAACATCATTATTTTAAGTGTTTTGAGTTAAAATCATTATTTTGAGTGTTTTGAATGAGATTTATTGGTAATCAAGTTCAAATTTTGGTGGGCAGATGCCATCATAAGGAGTATTTTTAGTTCTTGTGATGGGATCAGCTTAAAACAAGTTGAACTTCATTTTTATTTGGTGTTTTTACTTTAGGTCATTTCCATTAAGGTGGACTTTATAAAAGTATTTTTTGGTTTTTTTACTCTAGGTCTAGTCCATTGAGGTGGGATTGATACAATTCCACCTCATTGTATCAGCTTGACACAAGTTGAAATTGTATTTTTTGGTATTTTTACTTTAGGGCTGGTCCGTGGACTTTCATTTTTTATTCAATTTTTGGTGTTTTTAATTTAGGGCTGGTCCATAGACTTTCTCATTGTTTATTTATATGGGCTGCGCATTCATGGCCCCAGATTGGTGAAACTTTCAGAGTTTCAATTTAATCTCTTTTTTTTTCAATTTTTTTTCTTCTTTTCTTTCTTTTCTTTCTTTTTTTTGTGTTTTTCTTTTCTTTTTTTCTTTTTTGTTTTTTTTTTTGAAATTTTTCATTTATTTCATTTTAATTTATTTTTAATTTCTTGTCTTGTATTTTCTTTTCTTTTTTTTTCTCATGGAAAATGGGTGGTGAATGGCCTCTCACAACCCATTTTGGAGTTGTGGTCTGCCATTCATGGCTGAAATGGGTTGTGAGTGGCTTTCCACAACTGAAATGGGTTGGGAGCGGCCGTTCACAACTGAAATTGGTTTCAAACTGTGCCAAATGACCTCATTTGGGTTGTGAATGAGTCGCGTAGGGTTGCAAATTTAACATTGCCCTTTGTATAATTATCTATGCAATTGATGTTATCTTTGTTAAGATATTTGGAGATTTTTGAATTACCCCTCTCAAAAAGCTATATTCAGGGTTTTTATCAGCATCAGGATAAAAAAAGTCCAAACTCCTTTTCTGGTCTAAGCACCACTTATGAGGTTTGTCCTTGGATGGATCAAACTGGGAAGTTTCAAAAGTTCTAATCATCTTTCTTTTCCAAATCCTGGTACCAAACTGCACTTTTATCAATTCTTTCCAAGAATTCCAGGATAAAGATCCAACTTCTTCTCTTTTATTGATAAACCAATCAAGAGCTACTCCTTCAAATAATCTGGGAAATCTTACCACAGCTATTGCATCAGGGAGCTCCTAGGAAGAAAGAGTATAGTAAATAAACTTAATGAAACTGACATGGTTTTATTCTCCTTCTCCAGAGAATTTAGGCCATTCAGTGATGGGAGGAAGTAGCTTCAAAGCCTGCTCCATTTCAGGAGTAGGACTGGGTCTGAAAGACTCATTCCTAGTTATCCTGGCTCTGGGAGGAACACTAGGAGTACTGGTGAACCTGGCAGGTCTAGTTTCTTCTAAGTCAATGACCGGAGAGTTAGTAGAGTTGATCTCAAGATCTCTGAAATCATTCTTTATCGTACCTAACTCTAAATCAAGTTTGTTGCTTAATAAGTCAATTTAGTTAGTCAGATGAGCTGAAGGAGTAGGACTAGTTTACTTAACTTCTTCCTTAAGCAATTTTTGGTACAAATTTCTTTATTCTCCACCAGAAATATTCCATTTTGTGTAAACAAAATGAAATTTTATCATTTTTCTTATTTTCGTTGAATTGGATAAATTTTTTTTTAGAATCTGAGTTCAGATTCAAATTACATTCAAAAAATTATAGGCATTGCATTTTTAAATATCACATTAACTTGATTTGCATCTATCATTGAATTTGCCAGAAATTCTACTCCACAAAGATCCCATAGGGAATCCGGAGGCTTTAATTTTGCAACCCAAGGCCTCAATCAATGCTTACAGGCCCTGTGGGGCCAAGAAAATCCTCAAAAGGTGTGTTTTACCACCCCAAGTACTCCTTTAAAACTTGAAAAGGCATAAAAGACCTTAAATGTCTATTCTCATGCCTTTTCTATTATTTTCACATGTTTTTAAGGATGGAATGCCTTCTTGAGATGGAAGAAAATTCCAGAAGGTTTCAATTTAGTAGAAAAATTACTAAAAATACATCATTCTATTGAAGAGGAATGATTTTAACAAGAAAATTTGATAAATTCAAATCCTTTTTGAAAAAAGGTGTGGATTTATTAGTTTATTTTTCTGGAATTTAGGCTGGGACTTCTTTTTTTGTAGGCATTATCTTGTATTCCAAGGTTTTTGTGACAAAGGAATAATGTTCTTTGTTTCCACACATGTCTTCCAGTTCCCTGTGAAAATTCATATGTTTTCAAGTGGATGCATATTGCACAAGAACCAAGCAACTAATTTTATCAAGATAAATAATTTCTTGTCAGTTTAGCTTATGGTGGTGGAATATGTGGTTTCAGAATAAAAGAATGATTCATCCAAATATTAAGGCAAAAAAAATTTAAACTAGTATCTTTCTCAATCAAATGTTTGATTTAAACATGGTATGGAAGTTCTGAAAGGAAGATGGTTCAGATGAAGATAAATTAAAAGGGTGATGTTAAATTCACAGCTCCAACTGTTTATTAGTTGTGTAGGGCCCTACATGGCTCAAATGAGCAATGGGGGCCCAAAGACAACTACAAAGGGCTGTTTCAAACACGTGCAACCCCCAGGAGGTTGTGTAGGAGCCATATAACCCCCAGACACGGCTCAAATAAGTTGTTTACCTCCATACATGGCTCAAATTGGCTGTTTTTGGGGGTGCACAACCCCCCGGAAGCCATGCTAGAATTTTGGGCACCCCCTGGACCAGACTTGGGTTCTGTCAACCCAAATTTGGGATTAAAGCATACTTTTTGGGACTGTTTTTCAGCACCTAGCAATCCCAAAGAGACATTAAAGTGAAACCCAAGTGAAAGTAAAGTGAATAATCATAAATCATATAAAAATCTGTGAAAAATTCTTTCTAAACTCAAAATTGAGCAAACTTTGTTTGATCAATTGAAAGTTGGATTGAATAATGAAGTATACCATTGCATTTTTTGCATGGGAACAATGGCAAGCCCTCCTTCTTCTGACATGGCTGCTGGGAAGGTCTACATTGATAGTGCCATCAACAAAGCTTTGGAAAAAGAAAAAAAGGAGTTGGGTAATGAAACATTGGAAGCCCCAATTGCATCCTCATCAAGGGTGACAATTGAGGAACAAAATGATTTTCAAATGGACATGACCACTGGTGGTGAGTAACATTTTATGTTACTGGTCTTTGCCATATTCAATTTGATTGAAACTGATGGAGAAAATTCCATCAATATAACTATGTGAATATGGCAGATCCACTTGACCCACCTCCCTTGAGAGCTTTTCCTACTAGGGAAGAGGCACAAAACTATTGTCAAACATAGGAAATGAAGCATGGTTACACTTTAACAGTTTTCAACTCAAAGCTTGACCAATTTTTGGATTTAGCCTGTGATAGACATGGTTCCTATTCAGGAAGTCTTCTTACCAAACGGTCTAGACAAACTGAGACAAGGAAGGTTGGGTGCAAGTTTTTAATCCATTCAAGTTGCACAAAGGCAGACCCCTTGTGGCGCCTCTCCTGCAAAGAAACCCAACATAAACATCAAACATCTGAACATCCCTCTGTGCATCCTCAACTGAGGAGAATCTTGGGGGTGGCCTTAGACAATCTAGTAGAAGGCATGAATGATGGGCTCAATACATTACAACTGAAGATAAAACTGAGAAAGATTGATGGGTGGGATTATGTTGATGACCAAACAATCTATAACACTAAGCAGAAGGTAACGCTTGCAGAACTAAAGAGAAAAAGTGTTATGGAGGTACTCTATAAACAGCTTGAAGAAAAAAGTTGGATTCACCGGTCAAATTTCAGTGGAGAGAGTCACTTGGAGGCCCTGTACTTAGCACATCCAGAGGCAGTAAAGATTTCAAAACAATTCCATGATATTGCTATGTTGGATTGTAATTATAAAAAAAATAAGTACAAAACCCCACTATTGCATGTTTTAGGAATGACAGACAATTGGAAAGCTTTTACAGAATCTCTTGTTTTTATAACAGAAGAAACTTTTGAGTTCTACAGTTGGTCTTTAAATGCATAAAAGGAGTTGGCTTATGATCCTGAGAGACTTCAAAAATTCTTTGTGACGGCCTGTGAAAAAGCTCTGATTATTGAAATTGAAACTAGTTTCCCAGAGTCATCAAGACAATGTTGAACTTGGCACTTGTCTAAAAACATACAAGCAAACTGTAAAGTTTGCTTTGTTAATTATGTTGAAGGATGGAAAAGCTTTATGAATCTGTGGGAAAATTATGGGGCCTCAAAGACCAAGGAGGAGGTGGAGGTCAATGATGCGGAACTCAGAGTACGTCCAAATTACTGCTTCAAATTTTTCCTAGTTTTGGGTTCTGACCTTTTGACTTGTATATTGTTTGTTGAAAGACTATGAGGATGTACTCAAGTATATGCAAAATGAAATTTTTCTTATCAAACAGACATTTGTAACAGCGTGGACTTGTATAAACCCAGATTTTGGAAACAAAACAACTTCTTGGGTTGAATTTACCCATGCAACTCTCAAACAATTCCTTGCAAACTCTTTGGGAAACCTGTTGAATGTTTGAAAAAGACTTGAAGGAGCAGTTTAGAATCAAATAAATTCAGTTCATGCATCACTTTATAACTCTTGAATTAAGTTAGGGACAGTTCTTCCACCTGAACTGTTACCATTGGGTTAAAAATTGTCTTTAAAGGCAATCCAAAGTCTGCACCAAGTCATATTTCAAGACTATTCCAAGTCTTATTTCAAGACTATGGGTTTGCCCTGTTCCCACAAAATAGGTGACCATCTAGAATTCAGAGAATCCGTGGTACCTGAAGATGTTCATCCTCAGTGGAGGTTGGACTATGACCCTTGAAGTTCTAGTTCTGTAAGTGGGCTTAAGTTGGATTGTTCAAGTTGGATTGTTCAAATCACAATGTGATTAATGCTTTTTGATTAATGAATCCTAATTCACTAATGGTTGATCCTTTTTACTTTTTCCAGTGCAATGTCAATGAAATGCTAAGCATTACTCAGTTACATGAAAAATTCAATGCAATGATCTTGGAATCTCCAGATCATGAGCAAAGCGGACTATTGAAGTATATGATTCAGAAGATTACAAAATATTGATCAAAGCCAAGACTTGAACCTAAAGTCTTACAATCAAGTAGGGGCAGGCCAAAATTGACAGATATGCGGCAAGAACCATCTCAGTTTGAGCTTGTTGAAAAACAACTCAAGGGGGAAAACTGAACTAGAAGGGCTCCAAACAAGAAAAGACGAAAGATTGTAAGTATTTTCTTTTGAGATATGTTCATTTTTTTGGTTTAATGAGCTTAGTTACTAACTAATGATGAATTGTTAGTCAAAGTTGGCAGAATCTGAATCTGAATTTCATAGTTCAGAGGAAGAGACTAAAAGTGAATTGGGATCACTTAATTTGGAATCAGAATCCTCTTCAGAGGAAGAGAACATGCAGCAAATCTCAACCAGAAGCTCATCTTTGGTGAGTATTGATTTCATTGATCCAATTAAAGAAATCAATACTAAGTTAGTTTTATTGATAGGAACCAAATTTGAAATACCTCAATCAAATAACCAAGAAATTCCATAAGTTCTTGGGTGAGGTTTGGGATCCAATTGGAGATGGGAATTGTTGATTTAGAGTCATTGCTAAATCTCTTGGTTATGAAGAACATGCTTTGTTTTAAGTTAGGAAGGAAATTATTGAAAAATTAGAGAGACATAAAGCATGCTAAATTAAGATGCTTGGTGGTGCAAAGGAGGTTGAAAAGATTAAAAAAAACTTGATGTTGAAGACATCAATGAAAAGATTCCCTCTTCAAAATGGCTGGCTAAATTGGACATGGGTCAAATCATAGCAAACACATATTCCAAACCAATATTTTTCATTTCATTGGAGTCATGTGATACTTATACTCCAATGAAAAATGGTTTTACTGATAAATCAGATCCAATTTTCATTTCCATTTTAAAAAATAACCACTGGGTTCTATTGGTACTTGAGGGAGAAATGATTCCAATCCCGCTCATTGTAGAAAAACCACGTTTCTTGATTGCTAAAAAAGCCTCTGGTTGGGTTGATCATCTCAAAGATCAACTTCAAATGTCTTTTAGATTGTAATAGACTTTGACTTCATTTTCTCATTGGGTTTCATATAAATTGCAATTCTAATGCAGCTAACAACTTCTATTAATATAAAGGGTTATCACATTTTGAACATCATTATGTTGATTGTTTTGAGTTAACATCATTATATTGAGTTTTTTGAATGAGAGTTTAATGGTAAGTCAGTTCAACTTTTGTTGGGCTGATTCCGTCACAAGCTTAACTTGTGTTAAGCTGATTGCTGATCCCATTCCAAGCTTAACATAAGTTGAACTTATTTTTTTTGGTGTTTTTACTTTAGGGCTTGTCAAAAGAATTGTATTTTTTTGGGCAATTTTACTTTAGGGCTTTTCAAAAGACTTCTTTAATTTTGGGCCCTTTTACTTTAGGGCTAGTCAAGTTGAAATGACTTTAGGGCTTGTCAAGTTAGTTGTATTTTTTTGGTTTTTTTACCTTAGGCCTTGTCAAGTTCCTTGTCTTTTTTTTTGGTGTTTTTACTTTAGGGCTAGTCCAGTTACTTGTTTTTTTTAGGTCTTTTTACTTTAGGGCTAGTCCATTGGATAGTACCAGTTTTTTTTATTTTGATTTATTTATTTTTTGTTTTTTTTTAACCAAAAAATGAACATTCTTTGATTTTTTGGTTGATTTCTGTTTTTTTGGAAGGTTTATTTAGTTTATGAGTTGTTTTAGTACCCTTTCATTCCTTTTCCTTTTTTTTTTTGCTCACTGCGGTCTGGTTCCATGTGGAAGTCCACACAGTAACGGACCAGGTTGGGTGGGCCACATGACTCCGTGAGCCATGGGGGGCTGTACACAGCCCAAATTGGACCGTGTGGCGTGCCACATGGCCCATTTCAAACCCTATGCACGGCTCAATGAGCCATGAATTTAAAATTACCCAAATTAAAAACCAGCTCCAGAATTCCAAATAAAAGAACTGAATTTTTTTTGATGTTACTCTTCATAAATTATTGGCCAAAATGAAATATTAACAGTAAAAAATATTTGAAGATTATATTCATGAAACTCATCTGGATTTGAATTAATTTCTCTTTCTTTCCACTGTTGGTTACTGTTTCTTAAAATAATCAAAGGCATTAGAATTTTAATTTGGAGGCCCCATTGGCTGAAGCTTTTGGTTTTTCAAAAAATGGTGAAACCATCAAATGAAATTGTTAATTTTTTACTATGACTGATAAATTTACTTATTGTAGATAGGGCCATAGATTTGGGTGTTTAAAGAGGAGTTTATGAAGTAAAATAATCCTCCTCCAGGTTTAGAGGATCTTTTAATTGATCAAAGCTTGGAATCAAAAAATCCAAATAGGAAAGTTCTGGATCCAAGTAAAGATTTAAATGGAGTGAAGTTCATTTCAGTCTTTGAGGGGGATTATTCAATTGGAGGTGACAGAGTGAGGAAAAGGTACCTCCTGGCCTCAGGGGAATGGGGTGCTTCTTTCCAATTCAGGGATGTTTGGCTGTTTGAGAGGATATTAATTTTGGGTCTTATTCCTTCTTTTAAAAGAAAAAAGAATCTCATTCCTAATATCATACCTAAAGACTTGAACTCAACTTTTGCAGCAATCTTTTCCTTCCCTCAATAAAAATTGTTGGAGTGATCCCCCCCTAATCCCCTTTTTCTGGTTGGGCTAAGCCATTTTTATCAATTATGATTTCTCTGGTATGTTTTTTCTGTGTGACTTATTTGAGCTATTGCATGGGTAATATTTGGTAAGAAAGAGAAAACTTTGTTCCAATTTTTTCAGTTGAAAAGTAATTTTATTATTCCCTGAAAAGGCAATATTTGAAAGTGTTAGAAAGTTTCTTAATTTTTTTCTTAGGCACAGGTTAATGTGGTTTTCCAACAAATTTTTCTTGTTGACCATATGTGTCAGTATGCATATTAGGAAATTTATGATTTTTATTCTTGGGGCTTCCAGTATAGTCCCAAAGGGCTGGTGTTTTTTAGATAATTTAGCAGAATTTGGTGTAGAAATGCTAGCAAAAGTCATGCTGCCTTTTTATGAATTATCCCTTTCCCTGGATAAATTGATGCAAAATTACTAAAATTATGCCAATTTTTGAAATTGGTGTAATTTTAGCTATTTTTTTGCCAAAGTCACAACAAAAGACACCATAGGCATTATTTTAGTATACAAATTCCTACATTTACACCAAATGAAATGCTTCCTCACAACAAGAAGGCTTAAAGCCTTTTTAAGTTTTAAAGTGTTGCCTGAAGTGGGAGAAAATTAGATTTGATGGGGTGTTTAGCCCCAGAAGGCCTGTAAAAATCAATTTAGGCCCTTGGGGGCTCTATTAAGGTATACAGGCCCCCTGTGGGGTCTTTCAGGGGAAAATTTATTTGGAGAATTCAAGTATGAAAACCAATTGAGTAAATTTAACATTTAAAAATTCAATTAATATCAATTTTTTGCAAATAATTTAAATCTGACCTCAGATTTGAAAAAAAAACTCCTTCAACATAAGGAAAATAAGAAAAATGATAAGAATTCTTTTTTCTTACACAAAATGGAATATTCCAGGGGAATTTTAATAAATTTTTACCAAGATCAAATAAACACAAAAAAAATGCTAGGTATACCTATTATTGGAATTCAAATATTTTGAAACACAAATACTATAATATCCTCCAGTAAAAAAATAATTTTAAAAAGTATCAAAAACATATTTCTTTGAAGGGAAATCAATATTTCTGATGGAATTTAAATGCCTTTGTACCAACCATAAAAAAAGATAGCAAAATTCTAAAAATGTCTATGTTATGATTAAAATTCAAATATTTTTAAATATCTAAACATAAGCTTCATGAAGTAAAAAAACAAAAATATCAAAAATCAAAAATCTATTCCTTGGAATTAGAGTTTGAATTTTTATTGGGATGTAAATAACCTATACCAAACATAAAAAGACATATATAAATTATAGATATAACTATTGTAGGAGTAGAATGAAAGTATGTTAAATTATTCCAACAAAAAATTAATTGATTAAAATAATAAGAATGATAAAATAAAAAATTTATCTTTTTTACTAAAAAAAGATATTTCATGCAATTTTCATGCATTTTCACCAAAAATAAAACAAAATATAAAAACCAATATGGAAATATTAAATAATAGAAATTCAAATATCATTAAAAATTAAAAAAGAAACTGTATCAAGTGCAGGATCAATCAAAGAAATATCAATTTTAATATTTCTTTCATTATGTTTTCCAGTTGATGGAGTTTCTTTGGAAGAATTAAGTAATTATTGAATTCCTCTATTAAATAGGTGTATTTTTCATTTTTTATATCTATTAATTAAGATAGGAAAATATTGAAATTACATCAGAAATTTTGATTTCTTTTCAATTAAATCAATTTTGGATTTTATCATCATCATTATGTAACTCAAAGAATTCTTTGCTGGAATTTTTTGAAATATTTAAATTCTACTCATAAAATAGGTATATGTGGGATCTTTTGGTCTATTTTCAATTTGTGTATAAGGTATTTACATCCCACTGGACATGCAATTATTATTCAAAGAAATCTATGTTTCATATTTAATGTTTCCGCTTTTTTATGTGATGAGGCTGATGTTTGAATATTCAAAAAATTTTAAATTCCAATCATAAAATATATATGGGTAATGTTAAATTCACAACTCCAGTCGTGTGGGAGTTTTTTAGGGCTGTACTTGGCTTAAATGAGCCGTGGGGGCCCATAGAAAACTACAAAGGGCCATTCCAAACATGCGCAACCCCCAGGGGGTTGTATAGGAGCCGTTTTTGGGGGTGCACAACCCCCCAGAAGTTGCGCCAGAATTTTGGGCACCCCCTGGACCAGACTTGGGTTCCCTTAACCCAAATTTTGGATCAACACATACTTTGTGGGACTTTTGTTCCACACCAAGTGATTCCAAAGTGACTTTAAAGTGAAACCAAAGTGAAAGTAAAGTGAAAATTGAAATCATATAAAAACCAGCAAAAAATTCTTTCTTAACTTGAAATTGAGAAAACTTTGTTTGTTTGTTTAATTGAAAGTTGGATTGAATACTGAAGTTTACCATTGCATTTTTTTGCATGGGAAAAGTGGCAAGCCCTCCTTCTTCTAAAATGGCTGCTGGGAAGGTCTACATTGATAGTGCCATCAACAAAGCATTGGAAAAAGAAAAAAGGGATTTGGCTAATGAAACAGTTGAAGGCCCAATTGCATCCTCATCAAGGGTGACAATTGAGGAACAAAATGTTTCACAGTGGGATTCAACCTCTGGTTGTGAGTAAAATTTTATGTTACTGAGGCCTTTGCTGGATTTAATTTGATTGAAACTAATGGGTGCACGTAACTAAAACTATGACTTAACCAATGAATTTTTACTAAATCAACTTGACCCAACTCCTGTGAGAACTTTTCCTACTAGGGAAGAGGCCCAAAACTATTTTCAAACATGGGCTATGAAGCATGGTAACGCTTTGACAGTTTTTAACTCAAAGAAAGATTAATATAGGGATTTGGCTTGTGATTGCCATGGTTCCTATTCAGGAAAAATTCTTGCCAAACGGTTTAGACAAACTCACACAAGGAAGTTTGGGTGCAAGTTTTTAATCCATGCAAGTTGCACAAAGGCAGACCCTTTGTGTCAAATCTCCTACAAAGAAACCCAACATAACCATCAACCATCTGAAAATCCCTCTGTGCATCCTGAACTGAGGAGAATCTTGGGGGTGGCCTTAGACAATCTAATACAATGCATGAATGATGAGCTCAATAACTTGCAACTTGAGAGAAAATTGAGCAAGATTGATGGCAGAAATTATGTTGAAAACCAAACAATCTATAACACTAAGCGGAAGGTAACCCTTGCAGAACTAAAGGGGAAAAGTGTTATGGAGGTACTCTATGAACACCTTGAAGAAACAAGTTGGATTCACAATTCAAATTACAGTGGAGAGGGCCACTTGGAGGACCTTTACTTAGCACATCCTGAGGCGGTAAAGCTTTCAAAACAATTCCATCATATTGCTATGTTGGATTGTACTTATAAGACAAATAAGTCCAAACCCCCCTATTTCATGTTGTAGGAATGACAGCCAATTGGAAAACTTTTACAAAATCTCTTTTTTTATAACAAAAGAAAAGTTTGAGTTCTACATTTTTTCTGTAAACGCATTAAAGGAGTTTGCTTATGATCCTGAGAGACTTCCAAAAGTCTTTGCAACGGACCGTGAAAAAGCTCTGATTTGTGCTATTGAATCTAGTTTCCCTGAGTCATCAAGACAATGTTGCACTTGGCAATTGTCTAAAAACATACAAGCAAACTGTAAAGCGTGCTTTGTTAATGAGGTTGAAGGATGGAAAAGCTTGATGACTCTGTGGGAAAAGTATGGGGCCTCAAAGACCAAGGAGGAGGTGGAGGTCAATGATGTGGAACTCAGAGTAGGTCCAAATCACTGCTTCTGATTTTTCCTAGTTTTGGGTTTTGACCTTTTGACTTGTATAGTGTTTCTTGAAAGACTATGAGGATGTACTTCAGTGTATGGAAAACAAAATTTTCCCCACCAAAGATAAATTTGTAACAGAATGGACTTGTATAAACCCAGATTTTGGAAAGAAAAAAACATCTTGGGTTGAAGGGGCCCATGCAACTCTCAAACAATTCCTTGCAAACTCTTTGGGAAACATGTTGGATGTTTGGAAAAGCCTTGACAGAAAAGTTTCAAATCAAATTAAATCAGTTCATGCGTCACTTTATAACTCTTGAATTAAGTTAGGAACAGTTCTTCCACCTGAACTGTTACCATTGGGTTAAAAATTGTCTTTAGAGGCAATTAAGCTTATTAGGGAAAAATTCAAGAAGTTCAAACGTGATCATGATGGCAAATTGTGCACCAAGTCATATTACAAGACTATGGGTTTTCCCTGTTCCCACCAAATAGGTGACCATCTAGCATTCAGAGGATCCATGGCACCCAAAGATGTTCATCTTCAGTGGAGGTTGGACTATGACCCTTGCAGTTCTAGTTCTGTAAGTGGCTTAAGTTGGATTGTTCAAATCACTATGTGATTCATGCTTTTTGATTAATGATTCCTAATTCACTGATAGTTGATCCTTTTGGGTTTTTCAAGCTTGATGTCAATGAAATGCTAAGAATTCCTCAGTTATGTGAAAAAGTGAATGCAATGATCTTGGAATCTCCAGATCATGAGAAAAGTGGCCTATTGAAGTATATCATTTGGAAGATTTCAAAATATCAATCAAAGTCAAGACTTGAACCTAATGTCTTAAAATCAAGTAGGGGCCAGCCAAAGTTGACAAATACACGGCAAGAACCATCTTGGTTTGAGCATATTGAAAAACAACTCAAGGGGGAAAAAAGGACTAGAAGGGCTCCAAATAAGAAAAGACAAAAGATTGTAAGTTTTTTCTTTGGGGATATGTTCATTTTTTTGGTTAAATGAACTTAGTTACTAACTAGTGATGAATTGTTATTAAAGTCGGCAGAATCTGAATCTGAATTTCATAGTTCAGAGGAAAGGACTGAAAGTGAATTGGGATCACTTAATTTGGAATCAGAATCCTCTTCAGAGGAAGACAATGTGCAGCAATGCTCAACCAGAAGCTCATCTTTGGGTGGTATTCATTTGAATGATGTTATTAAAAAAATGAATACTGAGTTAGTTTTGATGATAGGAACCAAACTTGAAATACATCAATCAAATACCCAAGAAATTCCATAAGTTCTTGGGTGAGGTTTGGGATACAATTGGAGATGGGAATTGCGGATTTGGAGTCATTGGTTATGAAGAACATGGTTGGTTTAAATTGAGAAAAGAAATGATACAAAAATTGGAGAAACATAAAGCATTCTAAATTAAAATGCTTGGTGGTGCAAAGGAGGTTTAAAAGATTAAAAAATGACTTGATGTTGAAGACATCAATGAAAAGATTCCCTCCTCAAAATGACTGGCTAAATTAGATATGGGTCAAATTATAGCAGACACATATTCCAGAACTATATGTTTCATTTCATTGGAGTCATGTGATACTTATACTCCAATGAAAAATGGTGTTACTGATCAATCAGATCCAATTTTTGTTTCCTTTATAACCAATAACCACTGGGTTCTATTAGTACTTGAGGGAGAAATGATTCCAATCCCGCCCATCGTAGCAAAACCGTGTTCCTTGATTTCTAAAAAAGCCTTTGGTTGGGTTGATCATCTCAAGGATCAACTGCAAATGTATTCTAGATTATAGAGATTATAGACTTTGACTTCAATTAATCATTGGGTTTCATATAAATTGTAATTCTAATGCAGCTAACAAGTTCTATTAATATAAAGGGTTATCACATTTTGAACATCATCATGTTGAGTGTTTTGAGTTAACATCATTATATTGAGTGTTTTGAATGAGAGTTGAACTGGTTTTTTTTTGTGTTTTTACTTTAGGGCTTGTCAAGTTACTTGTCTTTTTTTTGGTGTTTGTACTTTAGGGCTTGTCAAGTTACTTGTATTTTTTTGGTGTTTTTAATTTAGGGCTTGTCAAGTTACTTGTCTTTTTTTTGGTGTTTTTAGTTTAGAGCTAGTCCAGTTACTTTTGGTTTTTTGGGTCTTTTTACTTCAGGGCTAGTCCATTGGATAGTCCCAGTTTTTTTTTTTTTTTTTTTTTTGTTTTTTTTTAACCAAAAAATCAACATTTTTTTATTTCTTTGATTTTTTGGTTGATTCCTGTTTTTTGGAAAGTTTATTTGATTCATGGGCTATGTTAGTGCCCTTTCATTCCATTTTTTTTTGTTTTTTTTGGCTCATGGCGGTCTGGTGGCGTGTTGGATGTTGCACAACTACATTTGAGCCATGTAAAAATCCACAAGACTTAAATGTAGTTGTGTGGAATCCAACACTCTGTTGGACCAGGCTGGGTGAGCTGGGCAACTCTTTGAGCCATGGGGATTTGTACACAGCTTGGATTGGACCGTGTGGCATGCCACACAGCCCCCTTTAAACTGTTTCCAAGGCTCAATGAGCCGTTAATTTAACATTACCCAATATATATATATAGAATTTTTATTTTTTTTCATGTTTGATGAAAAGCTATTCACATTCCATCAGAAGTATTGAATTTTTTTCAAAGAAATGAGTTTTTCATATTTTCTACAACAGGGTTCATCAAATTTAGAAAAACCGCCATTAGACACCCACCATTTTATTGACCAAACCTGCTATTTTTAATGGAAGGTTTCTGAAATACACATACCCCTCAACTGGTGTATTTCAAAATGGTGGTTTTAATGAAAATGGTGAATTTCAAACATCAAACCCACCATTTATCCACCATCATCCATCCACCATCCATCCCATTCAAAACACCCATCCATACCTCCACCCCAGCAAATCCATACCAATCTCATCTCCATTGCTTCACATCTCCATTTCTTCACATATCCATGGCTTCACATCTCTATTGCTTCACATCTCCATTGCTTCACAAACATCTTATCATCATCTCATCACCCCACATCACATCACCATCCTTCTCAACATGTCCAATCAAACTTCCCAGCAGCAAGTTGAAAACACAAAAAATCTGACTGAACTTTTAACCACAGGTCCAACCAGTCAACTCCTTCCTCCTCCTCACCAACCATCTTCATCCACCACCACCACCTCACCCATAACATCCACCTCACCCAACACCACCACCTCACCCAACACCACCACCTCACCCACCACCTCCCCTCCTCCTTTGGGCTGCACCCCTGGTAAGCCCTCCCCTCCTCCTCCTCATCCTCCTCCTCTTCCTGCCCCTCCTTGGTTGCTTATACTTTTATCATTCAACCTCTAGGCCCCCCCACAACTCCTTTCTCAATCCACTAGGTAAGATCCCCCCCCCCCTGCTCCTCCTCCTCCTCTGCCACCGCTGGAGGCCTCCTCCTCCTCACCCTCTACTGCCGCCATCAATTGATTTATTGATTTATGGAGGCCTCCTCCTGCTCCTCCTCTGCCCCCGCCAGAAATTGATTTATTAATTGCAGGCGGTGGCCTCTTCCTTTTCCCCTTCTGGAAATCAATCAATTGATTTCTGGCTGCCTCCTACTCTGCCGCCGCCGGCAACAATCAATTGATCAACAGCGGCCTCCTCCTGCTCCTCCTCTGCAGCTGAAAGCTATTGATCAAGCAATTGATTGATTTCAGGCTGCCTCCTCCTCCTCCTCCTCTGCTGCTGCCAGAAATTGAACAATTGATTGCTGTTGGCCTCCTCCTGCTCCTCCTCTACTGCTGCCGGCAATTGATTGATTGTGGGAAGCAGCCTTCTCCTCCTCTTCCTCCGCCAGCAATCAATTGATCCTGGCCTCCTCCTCCTCTTCAGCTGCCAGTGATTGATTGATTGATTGCTGGCTGCCTCCTCCTGCTCCTACTCTGTAGCTGCCAGAAATTGATTTATTGCAGGTGGGGGCCTCCTCCTCCTCCTCCTCTGCTGCTGCCGGCAATCAATAAATTGTGGCCTACTCCTCTGCTGCCGCCAGCAATCAATCAATTGATTTCCTGCAGCCTCCTCATGCTCCTCCTCTGCTTCCACTGGAAATTGATCAATTGCATCCTCCTCCTCTTCTGCTGCTGCTGGAAATCAATAAATTGATTTCCGGTGGCCTCCTCCCGCTCCTCCTCTGCTGCCGCCGGCAATTGATTGCAGTGAGGAGGAGGATGAAGGTCAATCCATTGGTCAAGATCTCTATTGATTGATTGCTTGAAGCGCTAGTAGTAGCCCTTCCTTGATTTCCTCCCTGCTCAAGGTCTCCTATCAACTCAGCCAGCTCTTGACTGGTGACAAAGATCTTGATTGACTCTTCAACCTCTCTCACTTCACTCACTTCTCACCTTCCCACCTCCCCTCCTCCTGATTTTCATGATGATTATCCTCTTCTCTAACTGCCAAACACAAGTAGTATCACTCCTTTGTTGGATTGGATTGGACTTGGATCAAAGTAGGACCCAAATTCCAATAAGGATTGTGAAAGTCAGACTCAAGGACTAGTCTTGGATTGTTCTTGAGTGAGGAATGATAAGTCTATAAGTATCCAAGAGGATATTGATGGTGAACTTTGTCATCATGATGAAAAATAAGATCTTTTGATAAGTGAGTGGAAATACACAATGGTCCATCTGACAATGGCACACTTAGCTTAGCAGTTAAAGCATCACTCATGAATGTTGAGGTCATGGGTTCAAATCCCATAGTGTGCAGCTGAATTTTGGATTCTCAACTCCCACCACCCTCAAAGTGTTACCAATGAATTGAATCCTTTATTGATCCTCACCCCAATTGAATTATTTGGATGGGAGGGAACAAGATTGGAGGAAATTATTTGACAAACATACACAGATGTGTAAAAAATTGGGCTTTCAAGCCTCAAAATGTCATACAATGAATTGAATCCCTTCTTTATCCTCACACCAAGCAAAGTAATTGAGTCCAACTTATCAACCACCAAGTTGATTCCCTTTTCTTTATTGGAGTTGGTGATACCAAAGCCAGTGGAGATTGACATTGAGTGAGCTTTTTTTTACTTGGTTCAATATTTCTTGAATTTATCCTGCATCTGTTTGGATGAAAGAGCCATCCTACCTTTGGTTTTATTCTTCAGTTCATTGTCCATCAGGAGATAACCATTAACCTTAGAGGATGTAGGTTGGAGAACTTGTGCTTCATTGTCAGATCCAAAGTAAGCCTCATTTTTCAAGGGGATTTTGAGCCAGTTTACCAGGATGATGTGATCAGCTCTCTTGAGCTGACTTGAGCCTTTAGAAGCTGATGGGGGGGTTATTGGATTTTGATTTCCTGGGGGATGTTTTCTTTTGTTGAGTGGACTTGTGGGGGGAGGTTTGCTGAGGGGCCATTTAAAAAAAGTAAGAGGTATGAAGGGATGAAGCAATAAATTGATGAAGCAATGTGATGAAATCAGGGATGAAGGGATGAAGCAATGAAGTAATGAGAGTTAGGATGTGATTCAAGGGGGGGTGAAGTGATGAAGCCATGGGAGGATGGATTTGATGAAAGCAATAAAGTCATGAGACTGAGGAAGCCAGGTGAGAGTGATGAAGTGATGAGGGTATGAGAGTGATGAAGCAAAGAGGATAGAAAGTGGTGAGAGTGATGAAGTGATGAGAGCAATGAAAATCAAATTTTTCCAATGAGGTTGGTGGTATAATTTTTTGAATGAGGTCAGAGGTTGAAACCAGGGGTGATGATTTTGAATGAAGCGTGGTTGAGCTGGTGAAAGCCTTTATATACTTCACTTGAAAACCCCCACTTATTTCATATTAACTTTGACACGTCTGATCTGAAATAAGTGGGTTTTTTGAATTTTTAATTGTGGGTTTGAAATGGCAGATTTGGGTTGAAAACCGCCATTAAAAATGGCAGGTTTGCTTAACTTTGATACAACCTATTGAATTACGTAGTGGATAATATTTTCTTTCATATTTGAAAATATTTGAATTCAAAACATCAAATAGGTATATGTAGCATATTTATATATTTTTTTATTTTTGGTAAAATCTTATTTAAATTTCCCTGGAAGTATTATATTCTGTATAGAAAAATGAATTCGTAGAATTTTTTCTAGTTTTTCTCATGTTGGATCAATTTTTGTTTCTCAAATCTGAGGTCAGATTTGATTTACTTTTGAAAAAATAATATTTATTGTATTTTTACATGTGGAATTTACTCAATCTGTGTCAATGTTTGAATTTTACAAAACATTCTATACCAGACAGACCCCACAGGGGGTCTCCATGCCTTAAAATAGCGCCCCAGGAAGTCAATTAACATTTACAGGCCTTTGGGCGCCCAAAATGCGATCAAATGTTGTGTTATGCAGCCCCAGGCACTCCTTTAAACCTTAAAAAGGCTTCAAAAGTCCATGGGGTGGGAAAGGATGCAGTTTGGCTCAAATAAATTAATTCTTTTACTCTCATCATGCCAATGGGGAGTTTTGGCATTATTTTAGCAAAAAAATTGCTAAAATCACACCAATTCCAAATACTGGCATGGGTTTAGTAATCTTTTGGTATTAATTGAGCCTGGGCCTCCATCTACAGAATTTCAGTAAAAGTTTGTAAGCCAGAGATGAACTCTGTAGATGATTGGTTTAATCAGAAATGCAGTTGTGAGAAGTCCTATTTCATGCTCCCTAATTCCCCAATATTCCTCCCAGATTTTTTGCATTTTTCCTAGCTTCTGCTTGGCCAAAGTTTTCTACTGTGACACATACTTGTGAAAGTGGATTTTCTGTTCCAATAGGATAACCAGAAATTTTGCCTTATTATGGAGATGCAGTTTTAATATTCCAGAAGAAATACTTAATTTAGCTGAGAGTGTGTGCAAGGATATCATGAATTGGGCCTTTTTAAATCAAAATTAGCACCATAGAGCTGTCCCCACTGTAGTTCCTACTACCAGATGGCTAAGATGTCCAATTTCTCCCATCTGTGAGGGGAAAGCAACAATATTTACCACATTTTCAACAAATACCAGTGAAATATAGTTTTCTGTGAAGGATAATTTGGGAATCAGAAGTCCTCAGTTGCAAATGATGTAAAGTATCACCAAAAGTGGGAATACTTGCAGAAATTATTTAGATATTTCAATGGGAAAAATATTTAATCCCCAAGTCTTAGTTTTTTGGTGTGGTTCTTAGAGAGATTTAAATATATTCCATAAATAAGTTGGTAAATTTCCCAATTTCAGGACCTGAATCATGAATGCTGGGGAAAATGAGGTGTAAGCTGAATTCAAATTGATTAAAATAATTAATTCCATCTTTACTCCCCTCCATTAGTACTTTACCCACATGGCTAATTCTAGAAAAGAATCTTAAACACCCTTCCCCTTCCTACAGCCCATGTGGCCCTCTTCTATTATATTATCTGTCTCTTTGCAGGGGGTAATCTAGTTTTTTGACAAGATTATTTCAAATGTTTAGCTTAAATAATTTTGTGACCAAATAGGGTTTTGTGCCTCAAAGATGATGGCTGTTGTTGAAGATCTCCTTTTGATGGGTTAATATCTGTGATTGACACAGAAATTGAAGATATGGGTCTGTGGTCATCCTAGTTCCAGATTATCTGCACTAAAAACCTTTTGGGAATACCATCAGGGACACTTTCTGCTTTTTGAAAGCTTCTGTAGGACCCAGGATACCTCATCATTTTTAATTTTTTGAAACAAGAAAAATCTGGTTGTTTGCTCAGCCAGGATATCCAAAAGATAAAATTTTGTTGTGATGGTTCATTTGCACTCAAAAGAAAACTTTCCAGATCTTCTCTCTTTTCTGTGACCAATCCATCTGGCTTTTTTTGGGGGGGTGGAGTATTCCATACCTGCTATAGATTTTTTTATCTTTGAAGGTTTGAAATATTGCTTTGTTGTTGGTTATGGGTAGTTCTGGGCCCCAAGGCATACCCAACCCAAAAATCAATTCCAATATCCAACCCGCAGGAATACCCACTTTTTGGGTATCAATTTTGGATGGCCTGACCCAATACCCAAGGATATTGGGTGAATACCCGGTGCCCAACATGAATCCACTCCATTTGTAAATATCCCCCCTTACCTCCCCAAGATCTTTTTTCATATCTAAAAACCACCTACTTGATCCCCTTCAAGCCACTTTTGAGTCACCTAGAAACCATCTGTTCACCAATATCACCCCCTTACCTCCCCTGCATCTTTCTTCATATCTACACACCACCTGCTCAACACCCTTCCAAAAACCCCAACTCTATTCAAGCTCTGGATTGGCTTTCCCTGGCATGTTGATGTTGTTCTCCACAAGCCACTTGTGACTCATTCACCATACCCATTCACTGACCTATATGCCCGTTTTCTCTCTTGTTTGAATGATGTCTTTGGTTACCAGATTGAGCATGTGTTCAGATATCCTCACAGTAAGTTTGCATTATCTTATTGGTGTTATCCTCAATATCTGCTTCTTTCAGCTCATCTGCCCCAGCCCACCCTTCCCAATTCCCAATTATACTACTTCAAAGCCTTAAATATCCCCCAGCTTGTTTGCATAACTAAATCCCTCTCATTAGCCATCCCTCCCAAGTCCCATCTTTCTATTTGAAATTTGGATCATTCAGAGCCTCAAAAATCATGCCATCACCATTGAAAACAACTCAGATTCAACTGAAAGCATTATGCCCTCTCAGCCACCTCCTTGCCCCAAAAACCACAAGGCAGGCCACCGCATTTCAACCAACAATTTTGAAACCTCCACAAGCACTGAAACTGCTACTTACTTGAATTCCTCTTCAAATGGCACAAAAAGCTAAGTATGGTCCTACTTCATCAACAAAGGGAAGATAAGAAATTTGTGTGTATTGTCCCACTTTCAAATGGAAATACCTGTAGTAAAATACTACTTTGAGAAAAATACAAAAGCACAAAGTCAATGGCTGAGCATCTCATGCAAATTCACAAGTTCCATAATCCCAAAAAAGTATACAACAACCAAACCATGATTGATGGCTTCATGAAAGGGGCAAGCATCAAAAAGATGGCAATTCTTACATTTTCTATTTGAATTATTCAAGTTTCTTGTACTGATCAATGTTTTTTTAGATGGAACTCAACCCAGAATCATTAAAGAAAATGATTTCCTATTTCATTGCTGATGCCAACCTCCCATTTTCAATTGTGGAGCGCTCTTCATTCATCAAAATCCTTAACCTCATCAATTCTCACGTGAAACCAATGATACAAAAGCAAAAAGCAATATCAAAAAAAGTACAAAATCTGTATTGCGCCCACCTTGCTCATATCAAGGTTTTTTTTGAAGAAGTGGCTGCCGTTGCTTTTACTGTTGATACATGGACATCCCCAAACTGTATGGCTTTCTTGGGTATAGCAGCCCATGTGATTGACTCTTGATTGAAACTGATTGAAATTGCCATTGGAATGCCAACAATATCCAGTAAGCTTTATTTTTGATCACTAATCATTTTTCAAAACTAATCCCAAATAATCCCATTTTCAAGGATCTCATACTTGCGCAAATCTTGGCAAAGTCTTTTGTGGCTCCCTTGAAAAGTTTGGTTTGCTCAACAAGGTCTCAGTCATTACGGCCAACAACGCATCAAACAACCTCACCATGGCAAAGAAAATCAAGGAGCTCACAGATCAAAAATTCAACCACAACATGGATCTCTTGGGCTGTATGGCCCATACCATCAACTTTGCAGCAAAGGATGGCCTCAAGGTATTTGGTTCCATATAAAATTTTGAGCCAAAAAGCAACATCAATTTAGATCCCAATCCCCTCTCAATTTAAAATGTTGTCAACCAGCCAGATGGGGCATTTTTCAATCTTGGAAATGTCCTGCAACACATCCATGGACTTTCAACTTGTGTTTGGTCATAAACTCAACATTGAAAGCAGTTTCAAACCTGCCGTAAACTGTGTGAAAATTCAAAAATCACCACCAACTTGGCAATTATTTTGATTCTTGATGTCAAGACGCACTGGAATTCAACATACCTGATCTTAAAACGTGCTCATGAGCTGAAGAATACATGTAACCTTTTTTGTGAGCAATCAGAGACCAAGAAGTTCAAGATCCACCCAGTTGAATGGGAGAAAGCGGAACAAATGATCAACTTTCTTGAACCACTGAATGATGCTACTGAACTCCTCTGCTCAACTGTATACCCCACCCTCAGCTATGCCCTTTGCATCTTCATTGCTCTGATTGGTGAAATTTTCAAGGTCAAATTACAACATGACTCTGAGCAACTTATCCCGGTTGCAAATGATATGATCACCAAGATGAAGAAGTACTTGCGCCATTCATTGGCCAAGGTGGCTCCAACCTGTGCCATGATCTTGGACCTGCGGATAAAAATATCTTGTTTGACAAATCATCACAAAATGATACTTGAAAATCTAAATTTAAATATAAGTCCACCAACAGTCCTCACAGCATTTAGGAATGAAGACCTCAAGTTCCAAACAATCCAGCGTTGTTCCAATTCCACTGAAGGTTCCAGTATTAATAAAAAATTTAAGTTTAAAAGTCTATTGGAAAGCAAGATTTTCCATTCTAATTGTGCAAAAGGTGATATTGAGTCCAGGGTCCACCAATAACTATCTGAGCTTTGAGAGACTAAAGAAACTGACATCCTTCTTTATTGGAGCTCCCAAGTTTCAATCTACCCCATTCTTTCTAGGATGGCTAAGCACTACCTAGCCATTCCTGCCACAAGTGCCCCTTCCAAACGCATTTTTTTTAATTTAAATCTTTTTTTGGGCCTCAGTGTGCCTCCCTTGATTCAGAATCAATTGAGAATTTTTTTTGCCTGAAGGAGTGGTGTTGCACATTTGGAAAGATGGCATGATTTTAAACTCTGATCTTAACTTCCTTCATTAACTTTTTTTAGTTTACAGCTATTCAATTTTGTCTGCTCAAATGTAATAAGCTATTCAATTTTGTCCAATCAAACGTAATATAAACATACACCACGTGCTTAAAAAAGAAATATACCCAATACCCAATAACCAGAATGAACCAGAACAACTCCTGACCCAACAATGGCCTGAGCCATACCCAATGGCTAAATACAAGAACAATAATCAACCCAAAAGGGTCAAGTATTGGGTATAACCTGTACCTGGCTAATTGGGGTCCAGCCCTAGTTATGGGCAAGAAATAATTCCAGGGGTCCTTTTTATTGAAGCTTTTTTTACAATATTGGAATCACTATTAAGTCTCTTTGGAGTGAGTTTGTAGGCAGTCTCCTTATTTTCTTTCTATTTTAATAAGTGGGCCAGGGATTAATTTTTCCCTCAATTCTTTCCTTGGCCTGGATTAGTCCTGTGTATCCTAACTTGTGCCTTCCAAGCTTCCTTTATGGCCTGCATCACAGCTTTCTTCATTGCATCCACATTGGTGTTTTCTTGTGCTATGGATAAGATGAAGCTGGCTTTTTAGTCAATAACCATTTCAGTAATTTCCAATTTACTGCGTCAGCTCATGGGGGGACAATCCAAGCTGGTTGGGAGGGAGGATTGAGGAGAAGGGTAACCAATAATTGTTAATAGTGCAATCAATGTATGTTGTCTGAGGTGATTATGTTTTTGATTAGCCCATGAGAAAGGAGATTGGAAAAAATCATATTGATAATTTTAGTGACCCCTCTTGTGGAGAGTAAGGTGCATGAGTCCCTGTCTATGTTAAGACTGAAAACCACCTCACCACAGTTTTTCACCAGAATGGCTGCTTCTTTGTGAAAATGCCAGTAACCTGCTGGGTTCCAAGATTGATGGTGGAAATTTTGGTCTATTGAGGTTATTAGGGTATTTTATGGTTGCTGTATAAGGAAAGGAAATTCTGCAGTTCAATCAACCCATGCATAGTTCCAGGGGGGGGGCTTATAAAAATTGATTATTCATATTCTTTTGAGAGGAGAAATTTTTAATTAAGTAGAAATTAAAAATCTTTTGTTTCCAGGCTGGGGGGAAATATCTGAGGTGTAAAGGATCTGGCTGATGTATGTAACTTTTTGTTGTTTTTCAGCTAGGTCTTTGGGGGGATGAGAGGGACTGAAGATATTCCACCAAGCCTCATGGCTGGGGAACACCTTCATAAGGGGTTTAACCCATGGCTCCTGCAGCGCCAGGGAAATTTTTGAGGGAGGTCTGGAGTGGAGTATGCTGAGGTTGGTCACATGGCTATTGCAGCAGTTGAGTTGTGAGATAAGCATTGGGGCAGGTTTAGTGTTGGTGTTGGGGTAGTTGGGCTGTCAAGGGATATTATTTAAAGAGTTTTTGTTGGCACTGTTTGCTTATAGGAAAATTTTGGTTTGTTTATAAAGGTTTGAGGAGCTTTCTGGAGGCCTGGAATTAAAATTTTGAGACATAGCCCCTACTGAGGGGGTCATGAGTTTTCCAAACTGCAGTTTTATTTCAATTTTCCTTACATGCCACACAGCTTGAATCACATCCATTTCTAATTTTAAAACAGACTGATGTTTCATGATTCTAACTGCATTTGCCACATTGAGGAGGTGATCTAAAGCATTTAATGTAGTGTCCCATTTTCAAGAAATAAAAAATTTTAGAGAGTGTCTCTTTAAATATCCAGTTTTATGGAATTTGCCTTCCAGAAAAATACCTGTCTCAATCAATTTTTCAGCAGTAAAAATATTTGTGAATCTAAGGAAAAATTTGCTGGCCTTCTTGGTAAAGAGTCACAAGATTGAACTGCCTAGCCTCTGTAACCAATGCAAATACTTCTGCTCAAACTTTTCATCTTCTGAGATCTTCCATTTTCTGTCTTCTTCCTCAAAATTTTATTCCAGAGGGACCTCATGGGCCAACACAGAGTACATAATTGGTGATGCCTCCAAGTGCAGGTGGAAAATTTTACTCCAGCTGTGTTTTTTGGCACTGAGCCTTTTTATTTTCTGCCTGTTTGCCATATGAAATCTAACATCCCCTGAGGGAATAATCCTTATCCCCTTGAAATCAAGCTTCTCTCTGCGTGCATTAGAATTTAGTTCTCCCAGGAACCTGTTTCTGTAATTTATAAACTGGTTAAAATTGACATTCTGGAGGGGGTTAGAGCATCTACCACCATCTGAATAATTTGGCTTGATAAGCAGACTTAAGAAGAATTTTTCCAATCAAGCCACCATTGTGTGCTCAATAGGGCTCAATAGCTTTCAATTTGAAAAAATCCTTGACAAGGAACCATAAATTTCTGGATCCTTTTCAAGGCTTGAAAAGCAAAATTTTGTCAAGCCCCACTCTAATCTTTCTGCCCCCTGCCCTCCCCCTCCATAACTCCACCCTACCATACCCCCCCCTCCCTTTGAAATTCATCAGTTCCATCAACAACCACACATCCATTTTACATTCCCCTTAATCAATTATGTCAGCTTGCTACTATTGCAGAGCAAGCTGCAAAAGTAACAAAAATAACATAAAAATAATAATAATACAATTAACCTAAGAAGGAGTAGAAAAACCTTAGGTATTATTACAGAAATGGGTTCTCCATCCAAAATTAGGTAGGGTCACTCACTGACCCCACCCTTGAAATCCAACTCCTTATATTTTTAAATAATTAAGGAAAGAAAAACCAAAATACTACGGCTCCATTATTGAGTTTTTTGGCCATTTAAATATCTCACACACATTGTCACGTATAGGTTTCACACCTAAAATTCAGTCAGAATTGAGGTGTTGTGTATATTTTAGGAGTTATGGGCGGAAATGTGTTTTGTCACAATTCCTGCACACAGCCGCGGCAGCCAATGCACCCGCGCGCGGCTGAGATACAGCCTTGTCACTCCGTCAAGGTCTTGTACGCAGCCCTGGGCCTCTGACAAGTACGCAGCCGCGGGACTACGGGTTGAAAGAGTGACAGGCGGCCTGAGAGGCTCAGGTACCGCGTAAACATGCTACAACATACATGGGAACTTCCTACATATGTAATAAATTTTCCCGTGGATAGTAGACTGTCTAAAAATACATAATATTATATAAAAATACATAAATAATCTTTATACGTATTTTTTATTTAATATAATGCAAATTACCAAGAATGTCAAAAATAAGACAATGACAACTTCTAAAAATATATTAAAATACTTTAATATACTTTTATGAAAATTGCTAGACATCAATATCTTTTTGACATACTAAGAAAACTAATGATGTAAAAATATTACATGAATTCACATGACTTATATTTTTAAGTAATTATCTTAGTAAATCAACTGGAACTCGAAAATAAAGAGTAAAATCAATACTATGACTTTTACTCCAGTTATAGAATACATAATGAGAACTTACCTGACATAAAGATGTCCATAGAAATTTCTATTAATATAATTATTAAATTACTGGGAACATTTACTAAGGATAATTAATTAAATGATACATAAATAGGACAGATTAGTGTTATTCACATGTCCTAATGTCTATTATAAGGTGGAATAATTCCCATACCCTGAGTAATTAGATGCTACCCGTGCTATAGAACCAAGAACACATGACGGGCTACCTCTGGTTACCCAGCTATCCTTAGTGTCCGTCCCTTTGAGCACCTAAAACCCTCAGAAGGACAATATTGGGACTCCAAAATCTATAAATAAAGAGCTCTTTTGAGGATATTGATGGGCAGAGACCCAGTTATATTCATATCCAGACGCCGTGCCAAGGTAATCAAGTACTTATAAGAGATAAGTAAGTGATTTATGGCAATGTCTGATCAGTAATATCCGTCCTCAACCTCTTTTTATCAATCAAAACTGCTGAAAAAACCTTATAACCCCAGTATACAGGTTTAACCCATCAGTACACGTCTCAAACAGATACCCAAAGGATTTAATAATATACCAGTAAGTTTTATTATCCTTTCTCTGTTGTGGTAGCTTGGCTACAAGGCCCTACCACTCCATTGTGTATTTTATATACATATTATCTTTGGGTAAAATGTTCTTTAAACTAAAGAGCCCAAAGTAACCAGGACTACGTGTTTTCATACTGAAATCCCTGAAGAGAGGTGTTAAAGATCCCCAATATAATTGTGGCCCCTCTATAAATATTTAATAATCAATTTATTCATATTGATTCAAAACAATAAACAATAACCAAACCACTTAACCTTGAAATAAGCTTAATCCAAATATTCTACGGATTTTTGCTGCATTTATTAAATAATATATTTATTATTTACTCTATCACCTCTGGTAGCTAAAGGATAGCAAGGGTCTTGGCATCCAGGAGGCTGACAAATTAATTTTTTTTTTGTTTTAATCTCAAAATTATCCAACAACTTTTCTTTTTTCCATGTTTGGGGGCAGTCCCAACCCTTATTGAGCAGGGATTTGTGGAAGAAACAATGGTGGGAGCCACTCTCTAACTCCTGTATAGCTGTTGCACAGGCCTGATTTATTGCAACAAGGGTGCAAAATTGGGTTTTGACAGTTATCCACCCTTGCATGCCTCAACAACTTGCCAAAGTTAAGCAAGATATCTGCGGCAAAGGGTTTCAGGTGAAGCAGGAAGGAGCCTGTTCTTTTGGAGGCTTCCATGGCATACTGGAGGAAGCTAAATAGGGGGGTGGGGGGGCATACCAGGGGCATTGTCAATGGGTTTGGTGGGGAGGGTTGGCAATTTTGTCTTGTGTTTCCACTGTTTTTTAACCAGGGAGGGGAGAAGGAGGGTTATGTTGGCTTTGAAATTCCATCAACTCCCAAAAGGTGTTTGCCAACTTTGAAGGTTGGTTAGCAAGTTGGGCTAAGGCGGGGGGGCACATTGGGGCAATGGGTGTGAGCAGAGCTTCAAGTTGATGAGAGGATTTTCAGTATTTTGGGGGGGAATAGGAGGTAACTGATGTCATAGAGTGGAGCTCAGATGAGGTGGGTGGGTGTTTTGCATGTTGATGGACAATGATAAATAAACGGCAGATTTGATGTTTGAAGCATGCCATTTCTATGAAGGCTGCCACTTTGAAATACACCAGTTGAGGGTTATGTGTCTTTCAGCAACCTACCAACAAAAATGGCAGTGTATTCCAATTGAAGAATTAGTGGAGCTTTGGACAAACTAATGCCTCTCACTGGGCTAGGTTGAAGCCAGCCAGCAGTGATAACAGATTCCGAGATTCTAGGTCAAAATATTTGACTAGTGATTCTAGGAAGTTGGACCAACCAGGATGAGAGGGTGGGGAGGGGCTGGTTGGTTGAATCAGGGGCCACTCACTGGGTTGGTTTGCTCCTGATGTGTTCAGTTGTTTGGGTCTCGTGAAGACGTTCTAAAATTTTTGTATGAACGCCGTTTGGAGTTTCTGAAACATTTCTCAATCAGCAAATTTCGGCTGTATTTTTTTGACTGTTTGAGCCTGCCGTTATTGTTGACTCTCGTTTCATAAGTTAAGGTGCTTACTTAAATACGTACGTAAATACTTAAATATTTACATCTTGACTTTTCGTGATCCTTCTGAAGTTTTGATTCCAGGCTTTCTCGATTCCGTTGCGACCTGGTCGGCGTCCTTGGTTGACCAGCCAGTCTTTGCAGGGTTCCAACCACAAGTTGACAACTACGCGCAGTTCCCCAAGGATAACCTACCCAGACGATTAATTGGGTTACACGGCCAAGGCCATCTCGCTCGACAGGTGTCGTCGCACTCCAAATTCCACGAAGGACCAAACAAGTACCATTGCACACCCCCGCACATCATCCCTGCGATTCCCCAGCGAGCAATTGAGCTTAACCCCCATCATTCAAAACTTTACCATGGCACCTACTCAAAAAAGGGTTCTACTCGCATACTCCGGGGGCCTCGATACCTCATGCATCCTGGCCTGGCTAATCGAGCAGGGATACGAAGTTGTTGCATTCAGTAAGTCTGCCAAGTTGGTTGTTTACACAACATTTTGCTTTCTTCTGAGGATCCGGTAGGTAAGCTGATCCTTCTTTGATTTTTTCAGTGGCCGATGTTGGGCAAGAGGAGGATTTTAAGGCAGCTGAAGCAAAGGCATTGAAAGTCGGCGCTAAGAAATTCGTGCTAAAGGTTAGTTTACTTGCACTGAATTCTGTTGATCTCGGAGGACTGCAGCCGATTCACCCGTCCACTTATACATCTCTTTCTACCTACCCATCCCATTTGATTCAGGATCTCAAAAGAGAGTTTGTCACCGAGCTCATCACTCCAGCGGTGCAAGCTAACTGTATCTACGAGGGGGTTTATCTCCTCGGAACCTCTCTGGCAAGACCGGTCATTGCTCGCGGAATGATTGAAGCTGCCACCAGTGAACAATGCGCGTGAGGCACATCCTTCCCCCTGCCGAATCCATCAATCCTTGCTTCACGCTGGCCTTGAATGTGTTGACCTTTCTATGCTGACGATTTTCTGTTTTTCTCTTCTAGCTTTGTTTCACATGGCTGCACTGGGAAGGGCAACGACCAAGTCAGATTCGAGCTTGCCTTCTATGCGCTAGTCCCTTCCATCCAAGTCATTGCACCTTGGCGACTCCCAGAGTTCTATAATCGATTCGCCGGTCGATCTGATCTTCTCAAATATGCTGCTGAGAAGGGTATCCCGGTCGTTCAAACTGCAGCCAAGCCGTGGTCTACGGATGAAAACTTGCACCACATTTCATACGAGGCAGGCATTCTGGAAGAGCCGGATGTTTCACCACCCAAGGACATGTGGAAACTGACCAAAGGACTAGAAGAAGCTAGTTCCACAGGACCTCAATGTATTGATATCTCATTCACTCGTGGTATAACCAGCGAATTGGTTATTTACAAACCCTCGACCGATCAACGCGAAGTGATAAGCAAACATACCGATGTTCTAGACATCTTCCTTCAGCTGAACTCCCTTGCTCGCGCCCACGGGATCGGTCGAATTGATATCGTGGAAAACAGATTCATCGGAGTGAAGAGCCGTGGATGTTACGAAACCCCAGCTGGCACGATCCTTCGTCGCGCTCACATGGATCTTGAAGGACTAACGTTGGATGGCAGAGTTCGAGCTTTACGTGACTCATTTGTAACAGCGGAGCTAAGCAAGATTTTATACAACGGGTACTGGTTCAGTCCTGAGCGCGAGTTTGTCCAAAGCGCCCTCGATGCTAGTCAAAAAAATGTTAACGGGCGAGTGAGGCTATCATTATACAAGGGGAACGTAATCGTCGAGGGTCGCGCTTCCAATGAAGGTTTATACGATGCCAAGGAAAGCAGCATGGATGAAATGGGTGGTTTTGAACCCACGGATACCAGCGGCTTTATCAAAATGTGAGTAGCATTGCTTGAAAATATGATAATCATCAGTTGTGCATGCTTCAGCTCATATTTGATTATCACATTGCAGTGAATCAATTCGGTTGAGGAAATGGGGTGCCCAGCGCCAAGCTCAAGGCAAGGGTGTCACGCCAGGCAAGTGTTTGACTTTTTGACTCTGACAAGTAAAACTGATTTGTCTCTGTGCGGTCGATTTTGATTTCAGATGATGTTTACATGAAGCATTGAAACACCCCTCTATCTTCAACTCTAAATGGTTTTATGCGTCCTTTACAAAAGGAATCAGTCACTGATTGAAATTAGAAATCCAAAACCTATAGATATTTTCAGAAGCCATCAGCCATAGATACTGATTCTGAATGTTTTTTGCATTTCTTTAATAGCCTTGATTTTATCGACGTGACTTCTACGTACAAATTTCCAATGTTTTAATTTGTGGTAGTGTTGCCATATTTGTTCTGCCTTTCATCTTGATTTTGTTCTGTTGCAGGGCAGATTACTTCATAAGGGAAAAAATTGCCATCAATCTTGTTTAATTGGGTAATTTCATCGCACCATGGAGCCAAGTCTGGCCCAAGTTAAAATTAGAGTTTTTAAGTGTTTTTGATGTGAGAGCAAACATTTCATAGTTCTTCAATAATCCCAAGCACTGCTCAGCTGTTCAAGTATGAGTAGTAGCAAATTGTTTTGTTGTAGATGCCACTGGGACCTGACTACTGTAGTTTTGCTTTGTCTGGTGGCCCAGAAAGCTGCTGCAAGCCAACAAACTAAGAGTGAACTGCACCAACAATATGCAGCTACGTATGATGGAGATGTTGTAAAATTTCTCAATCAAAAACAACTGTTGGAGGAGCTTAGTGCATGAGCTAAGTCTCAATGTTTGAATTTGTAGGCACAGTGCTCTGCTGCCACAACACCAGAGAACCCTTCCTCAGTCAATTCAACCACCTTGACTCCTACTAAGTTCAAGCTTCAGTAAAATCCATACTCACTGAATACCTCAAGATCATATCTTTCACAATCTTCTAAAAACAACTAAGGGTCTCCCAGGAAATGAATTTACTTCAAGGATTTCATTTCTGTTTGCAGGTAATTGAAATTCTAGTCCATTATATATATTTTTCCTATGGTATGTGTGAATTCTATCATACCCACTGTGGTAACATTTATGCACTCCCTTTAATAGTCACAAAAAAAGCTCAGGTAGATTTTGAATTCATACACAATGGTTGAAATATGTATCTTTTGTGCTATCAAATAAATTTGTTTTCTAAATGAATCTGGTTGAATACCTAATCCCCACACTGAGAGGTTGGACCCTGTAAACCAAAATTGCAGAAGGTTCCTCAATTTAAAATTAGCAAGGATTTTTGAATACTTCTATTCCATCTTGGAAAACCATAGTTTCCAGACATACACATCCAACTCTAAGAAAAATGGATGCTTCCTCCCCTCAATAAGTTGTTTTTTATTTATATAGCCTGGCTTCATCCAATTCAAAATGTGATACATCCCCACCAATGAGATTCAAAACAAATTCCTTCATAAGAACCAGATAATATTGATGAAAATCCAGAGACATACATTATGCCTTCCACTTTCCAGGAACCAGATTGCTGTATTCCCGGTTATTGTATTTTTTGAGTAAATTGGAGCATAGTCTAGCTGCCATATCTGTATAAGTCTGATAATTGTTATGATTATTCATTAAAATTCTTAATCCCTTAAAATACTGATAAAATTCCTTGTACAAGGAATTTCCATAAAAAGCCACTCCAAAAAATTTCAAAGGCAAAGTTTCAAAATTCTTTATTCTACATAAAAACCTGACATAGAAGCTGGAAAATGGGATTTTATGCTCCAAGGCTGTGGACTTGAAATATTAAAATCTAAATTTGGAAGGCTCATCAGTTTCCCCAGGATCTATTTTATAACTAGAAAGCATGGAAATCAATAGAAAAGAATGCTATCAATTGGTTCTTGATAAATGTAAAATATTATCTCCATCAAAAAGGAACCATCCAATTTGATCTAAAGGAAGTATTATAAATTTGTATGTACATTTTACACTCAAAAATTAAAAAAATCAATCACATAATTTGTAATTGTTCATATGGCACAAAACTTTTGAGCCAGATTCATTTTTTGAAATTTTTTGTCCAAAAAATCAATTTGCATCATGATTATTGGTTAAAATTCTTCCCAGATTTTCTTTCCTTCTGAAAAACTCATTTACTTTTAAAATGAAATAATTAAATTGAATTTTTGCCTTTTGTGGAATTTTACCTTTAAGTTTGATTTAAAATTATCATTATTGCCCTTATAAAATTCAATCATTACTTCCAAAATACTGATTCATCTCAAATTCATAAATAAAGATCACAGAATGATTTCCTCATACCAAATTTCATGAAAGTAAGTTCTTTTATTGAAAAAGAAATGCGTCAGGCTGAATTTTAAAATAAAATTCTGCTTTTATTTACTCCAAAGCATTCTGAATTTACTGTTTTGATTTTTTTCTCATTTTGTAAATTTGATAAATTCTTGAATTTATCTTTACAAATTATTACATTGGTATTGTTCCAGTTTTATCATCATTTCAAGAAGATCATTTCAAAAACTTGGAATTGGATTTTAAATTATTTAATTTGGAGCTAGGAAACTATAAGCTCCAGGTTTGAGTAAAACTTGAGACTTACTCTACTTTCCTTTTTGGGGTTTTCTTCTCTTTGAACCCCGTCCATCTATTCATTTGAAAGGAAATGGGGTAGGCTATTGAAATCAAATAAACTAAGTAAATAAAAAAAAACTTTATACCAATATTACATCCTGATATAATTATCACTTTCAAATTTAAAATGCGTCAAGAATTGGGAGCTCTGCACCTCACCCTTGAACAAAAAATTCAAAACTTAGTTAAGTTTGATAAAATTTTGTTGATATATTGACACATCAGTGTCCCGTCCTATATGTGTTTTCTATCTTTCTTTTATATTATTGTTTCCTTTATTTTCTAATCTCATTTCTTTTATTCATTTATTTATCTGTCTCATTTTGACTGCTTGAATCTGCCCGCTAAGTTGCGCGGTCTGGTTGCTCTCTAAGATGCGCAATCTGGGCGTATGCATAAAACCCTACCCAATATTCATCACCTTCTTGGCGCGAGGCAAGGAGTATTTAGGGGAGGAGTCCAAGGAACCAGAGTGGGGGGGATTTGTTGATTTTCTTCTTTTTTTTCCTGACATAGAAGTGCTTCAGAAGATCAATCCGCCTGAATCAATCAGCTCAAGATCCAGCACATCCAAGAAGAACAGCCCTCCATCTGAAACTCATGGCAATTTGGTGCAATCTCTTTCTCAACGAACACGGCCTTTTCTTTCCTTCTCCTAACTTCTCTGTGTGCTACTTTAGAGGTTATCCGGTATCATCAGAGGTGGTAGTCTAGCAGTTTTCAATATCATAACTTCAGATTCTGACATTGTGATAGCTGGGTATGATCACTCTCATCTCCATTGTTTTTTTCTCTCTTGACCGCATCTCTAACAGATCTGTATATAGTTGTTGGTTTACATTCTTATCCAGAAATATAGGCCAAACACGATTAACAGTTGAACGCAATAACGTAACGCAGCCTCAACCTGACAACCAGCATGTCCGAATCCTTGATGGCGACTATCCTTAAAACTGCCATCAAAGCTATTCCTCTTCTCACCATGGATAATTTTTCCATCTGGCGCAATCGAGTGGTGAATATGATGGACCTGCAAGAAGATCTCTACGACAAACTTACCAGGAAGAGATTAGACTCTGCAGGAAATCCCATTGGACTAAGTCATATGGAAAACGTACAAATTAGAACCATTCTTACCTCCAAGCTAGACACCTTGGTTCAAGCCAACATCATAAATCCCAAAAACAAAAAAGACGCTCATCTTATATGGACGAGCATTAATGAATATTTCGCATCAAATCATGCCTTGAACCAAGCGAGAATCTTTAAAGAATTTCTCAGGACTCCATTCTCCGCCTCAAATGTTTTGGGTTTCATAACAGACACAAAAACCGCAATCTCACGACTTCACAAAGTTGGAATAGACCTGCCGTCCAACATTATAGCCTATCTTATTTTGGAAAAATTACCAGCCTCAATGGATACTGTCGTACAACAGATCACTCACTCCAATAAGAAAGTTACTCCAGATCATGTTCTAGATCATCTCAGACTCTACCACAATAACCGGTCCCTTGGAAATGGTTCGACCAGCAAGATTAAAAAAGAAGACGTCAACTCAGTCTCCTTTTATAACAAAGAAATCAAACCATGCAAAGACAACTGGCACAATCCTAGGTCCGCTCACCCTGAAGGTTGTTGTTGGAAGCTCTATCCACAGCTCAAACCAAGCTTCCCAAAAAAGAAGAAGAAGTCGGAAGCCAATGGATTCACTGGTTCCGCGACGGCTGTTAGATCATTTCATTCCACCTTCTTGCAGTCTCTGCTCAACCGACTCTTCGTTCTTGACTCAGGTTCATCTGCACATATGGTGTCTGATGAAACTCTTTTTGATCATCTAGACAGATCACAGTGCGGGTTAATCTCTACCAGCTTGGTACTAGACAGTCTCAAGTATTCTGGAAAAGGAACCGTATCAGTAACTGACAAGAAGGGGTATAGAGTGATTTTATCCAATGTGTTGTATGCTCCAAGTTCCACCGCAAATCTTCTTTCACTTTGGTCGTTATTGTTGGATGGATTCTCTGTCGCATTTCTTGTAGACAAGGTAGTACTAAAGAAAGGAAGCTGGGCGGCTGTAGGGTATTATGAATGCAATATACCTATCTTTCATCTTTGTCAAGAGTCATCTAACCATGTCTCTCATTTAAGTCGAGAAGAGATTCTTCATAAATCTCTGGGTCACGTCAGTTATCATCAAATCAGGCAGAAGCTTGGTATCAAGGTATCTAAACCCAAGGAGTGCCTTGCATGCGCGGTCAGCAAAATTACTCAAGCATTGTTCACCTCCAAACATAAGCGTGCCAAAAGACCGTTTCAAGAGCTACACTGCGACTTGATAGGCCCGATCAAACCAAGAAGCATCTCACACGACTCCTACATATTGACAATTGTAGACAGCTGTACAAGATTTGTAGCAGCTATGCCAATTAAGGACAAGAGTCAAACTGGGCCTACTCTTGAGTTTCTGATAAATACAGAATCAAAACGGTTTGGTTATCTTCCAATGATTGTACATTCAGATAGGGGAACGGAATTTTGCAATGAGTCGATGAAGGCATTTTGCCAAGCAAACAACATCAAGCAAAGGTTTTCTGATCCCTACACTCCTGAGCAGAACGGATTAGCTGAGAGATACAACCAAACAATTCTTGAGTCTCTTTGAACGACTCTCTTTGACTCAAAACTATCCAACAAATACTGGAATATAATAATCAAAGCTTGCGTTCTTGTTATTAATCAATTTCCGTCTCACAGATCCAAGGAATCGCCGTACAAACAGTTCAAGGGGAGGAAGATCGAGTTGAGTTATTTCCATCCCATCAGTAATCCTGTAACCTATATCTTTGGTGATAAGCCCTCTTTGGCAAAGCTTGAACCTCGCGGAGCATTTGGGAGGATAATAGCATATAACAAAGAGCTGCTTTCTTATAAAATACTTACACAAGATAATAGGGTTGTCGACACAAAGAGCGTTAAAATTCTAGATTTTGATACTTGCTCTACTCCGTCCACCAGCGATTCCAAATTTGTAGTAGAAGAAGAAGATGAGGGGATCTCTGCAGGTGAATTGACTCCGACCTCTTCTCCAAAAAAAAGGTTATCTGAGGGCTCTGAAGTGTCCGCTCATCGTCTTGAAGAAGTTCTTCCTGAAGCTGACAATCCTGTTGGCACCATCATTCAGCCTGAACCCACTCTCGCAACGTTGCCAACAGCAAATTGACCAGACTCCTTGTCAACAAACAGATACAATCTACGGGAAAGAATGGAAAAAGTGAAGCCAAACCAGTATTCACATCTCAACAGCACAAAAGAGGATCCTTTGTACTGGAAAGAGTCACGCAGCAGCGAATTGAAGGACATCAAAAGTCAAGACGTCTGGGAGGATTGCAATGTAATGCCTAGTCACTTTCTTAGAACGATGTGGGTTGATAAATTGAAACCTGCCACTGCCTTAACTGCAGAACAAAAAAAATCTAGATTATGAATCATGGGGAACTTGCAGACCCCGGGGATCAACTTTGGAGAAACGTTTGCCCCTACAGGGAAGTTCACTTCTCTACTCATCTTGTTGATCCATGGATTAAATTGTGGCCTCAAAATACAACAATTTAATGTCAAGGGCGCCTTCTTATTTGCGCCTTTAGATGAAGACATATACATCCTCAAGCCAGAAGAATGTGATTGCAAGTCTTGTTTCTTGAAAGTAAAGAAATCCTTGTACGGGTTAAGACAGGCACCGGCAAACTGGTTCAAAACCTTGACAACTTGGTTAGAATCCATTGGCTATCGCGAGTCTAACTCAGATCCGTGTTTGTACATTCATCACCTCAAGTGTTTGTCTCTTTTTTTCACGTAGATGATCTGGTGGTGGTAGGAGAGGTGGAATATTTTGAAAAGCTATTTTTAGAGCGATTTCCACAGTCCTCGGCTCATGACTTGGATACCGTGCTGGGAATGAGTGTCAGGTTAACCAAGGGGCAAATAGGTCTGAATCAGTCCTCTCTGATTGATGACACTCTTGAGGAGTTGGATCTGACATCTTGTTGACCTGTGGGGACGCCTCTTACGCCCGGTTTAAGGTTGACTCAAGCCACGGACAGGGACTGCAAAGAGTTTAGCAAGTTGAACATCAACTTTTGTCGATTTACTGGAATTCTTAATCATCTTTTGTGCAGAACCCGTCTGGACTTGTCTGCGGCTGCGTCTCTGCTGTCAAGGTTCAATCAAAGACCTGGTCTCTCTCATTGGAGAGAGGTCCTCCATGTCTGGAAATATCTAGCCGGCACTACCCACCTGGAACTCACACTTCATCCGAGAAAAGTCAAGCATCCACTCCAGGTCTATTCAGATGCCACTTGGGCGGACAACCCGGATACGCAACTCTTGCAATCAGGTTTCATAGTGTCATGGCTGGGGTGTCCCATTGCGTGGAAGAGCCAAAAACAAACAAACATCACCTTATCTACCACGGAAGCTGAGTTGAATGCCCTCACTGACAGTGCGCAGGAGGCACTATGGATCTGTTCAGTTGTGGAGGAAGTTTGTAAGAACCCTCAAGAACCTACGACATTTCTCATTGACAACAAAGGTTTACTGGAAAAAATCAAACACTTTGGGTCCAACTCAAAGACAAAGCACATCAATATGAAACTTAAGTGGCTCCGCAGTCAACACGCGAATGGTGGGCTATTTGTCCATCTCATTAGCTTGGGGGACATGGTGGCCTACGCACTATCTAAGCCTACAAATAAAGCCATGCTCAATTTGCTCAATTGACATTGCTTTCAGTGATTGACACCAAATTCCGGGGGGATGTTGATATATTGACACATCAGTGTCCTGTCCTATATGTGTTTTCTATCTTTCTTTTATATTATTGTTTCCTTTATTTTCTATTCTCATTTCTTTTATTCATTTATTTATCTGTCTCATTTTGACTGCTTGACTCTGCCCGCTAAGTTGCGCGGTCTGGTTGCTCTCTAAGATGCGCGATCTGGGCGTATGCATAAAACCCTACCCAATATTCATCACCTTCTCGGCACGAGGCAAGGAGTATTTAGGGGAGGAGTCCAAGGAACCAGAGTGGGGGGGATTTGTCGATTTTCTTCTTTTTTTTCCTGACATAGAAGTGCTTCAGAAGATCAATCCGCCTGAATCAATCAGCTCAAGATCCAGCACATCCAAGAAGAACAGCCCTACATCTGAAACTCATGGCAATTTGGTGCGATCTCTTTCTCAACAAACACGGCCTTTTCTTTCCTTCTCCTAACTTCTCTGTGTGCTACTTTAGAGGTTATCCGGTATCATCAGAGGTGGTAGTCTAGAAGTTTTCAATCTCATAACTTCAGATTCTGAAATTGTGATAGCTGGGTATGATCACTCTCATCTCCATTGTTTTTTTCTCTCTTGACCCCATCTCTAACAGATCTGTATATAGTTGTTGGTTTACATTCTTATCCAGAAATATAGGCCGAACAAATTTCATGCCTTCTCATATGAAAAGTAGGATTGTGCATGCTGCAGAAGGCTGTTTTTTTTTCAAATAAAATAGTTTTAATCTCATTTTTGTTCTCATCATTCAATTGTGAGTTGAGAGCAGCTTGGTAGAAGTATTCTTGGTTTACTTCCTCTGAATACTTTTGGAAAGTAGAGAAAGGGGCACAAGCTTGGATATTGCAGACATTGGATTTATTTTTCCATTTTTCACCTCTTTCAAAATACCCATTCTTAACTTTGAACACACCTATTCCATGCAGGCAGAGAGTATAATTTTTTAAGATAAATTAGTCATATATCCCATTCTGGAGAACTGAAAATCCCACTTTTATTCTCATCAAGATTTTAACATGGGGCATTAATATAGTTGCTTTGGATAATCCTATGTTATTCATGGTGGATATGAGACTTATGAACTTAGATTTAGGGACTGGTAGCAATTGTTTTCTCCAGTAATGAGAGAATTTATCAAGGAAGATGTCAGCTTGCTACTATTTACAAAGCAACCTGTCAAAGTACCAACAATAATAAAACAAAAAGAAAAGACAAGGAAAATTACATAAACAATAATACAATAAAAAAAAATAGTGGGAAAAACCCAGATATTATTGCAAAATTGGATTCCCCACCAAAAATTAGGTAAGGTCACTCACTGACCCCACCTCTAAATTTCACTCCTTAACACCTCAAAGAAGTATACTGAAAAATGATCCAAAGACAGACTATTGTGAATTTTGGACATTGCAATATTTTACATACATTTTCAGGTATAGGTTTCACACCTAAAATTTAGTCAGAATTAACAAGTTGTGCTTAGTTTAGGAGATATGGGCAATATCAGGTTTTGTCAAAATTCTTTCACACAGCCCTGCATCCTCACACATAGCCTGTGCACTCCCAAGAAAAAATAACGGTGTAAATTAAATGAAACACCCACACTCAGATGATCCAGCCCCACCCGCAGAAGATCTGACCAGCATGTTTCAACTCTGCAATGCACAGAAATATTAACAGGTACCACACTTAACCTCAAATCCTAGAAGGATCAAATTTGCATATGTAGTGAAATTTGGTATTCTTAATAGATGATCCAAAACTACAATAATTTAAAAAAAAATGTGGAAAATCCTACTAGAAATCATTTGAAATTAAAAATCAGATAATAAAAAGTACCAAAAAATTGACAGATCCAGATTTTTGAAGACCACAAAACCTATCAAGAGACCTGCAAATAAAATAATAAAAAATACCAAAATGATCAGTAGATGATGGAAAATCAATAAATAACTACCACTGATCATTTTAGTCAATAATACATTGTATAAAAATAAATTACAAGCAGGATCAGAAAATTGACAGATCATGCTGATCCAAAAATCATGCACTGATCCTACAGATACAGGATCAGCTGATCTGCAGAACAAATAGGACGTTTCAAAAAGCCCTGGCTGGCTTGAGAACATGAGTCTTAACCTCTCTATGTGCCCTGAGAATGCTCACTTAACCCCCAAAGGGTAATGTTAAATTCACAACTCAAATGGGCCATGTGGAGTTGTGTGCACAACCCAAATGGGCTGTGTGGAATGCTAAACAACTAAAATGGGCCGTGTGGCATTCTAGACGTCCCATTTGAGTTGTGTGGCATTCTAAACAACTAAAATCAAGTTGTGTAGCCTCCACTAAATAATAAATAATGAATGATAAATGATAAATAATATATAATAAATAATAAATAATGAATAATGAATAATGTATAATAAATAATGAATAATGAATAATGTATAATAAATAATAAATAATAAGTAATAAGTAATAAGTAATAAGTAATAAGTAATAAGTAATAAGTAATAAATAATAAATAATAAATAATCAATAATCAATAATCAATAAGAAATAATAGATAATAAATAATAAATGATAAATAATAAATAATAAATACTAAATAATAAATGATAAATGATAAATAATAAATAATAAATAATAAATAATAAATGATAAATGATAAATAATAAATAATCAATAATAAATAATAAATAATAAATCATGAATAATGAATAATAAATAATAAATAATAAATAATAAATAATAAATAATAAATAATAAATAATAAATAATCAATAATCAATAATCAATAATCAATAATCAATAATCAATAATAAATAATAAATAATAAATAATAAATAATAAATAATAAATAATAAATAATAAATAAGAAATAAGAAATAATAAATAATAAATAATAAATAAGAAATAAGAAATAATAAATGAGAAATAATAAATAATAAATAATAAATAACAAATAAAAAATAATAAATAACAAATAATAAATAATAAATAATAAATAATATGGTTGTGTACAGGGGTACAAAAATCAAAAATGCCCATTATGGGGAGTATATGCCCCCAGGGGTTGCGCGTGTTTAGAACAACCCTTTGGAGTAGTGTATGGGCCCTCACGCGTTGAGGGGCCCTACACAACTCCCACAAGTTGTGTGGGGCCCTACACAACTCCCACAAGTTGTGTGGGGCCCTACACAACTCCCACAAGTTGTGTGGGGCCGTACACAACTCCCACAAGTTGTGTGGGGCCCTACAAAACTCCCACAAGTTGTGTGGGGCCCTACACAACTCCCACAGGTTGTGTGGGGCCCTACACAACTCCCACAGGTTGTGTGGGGCCCTACACAACTCCCACAGGTTGTGTGGGGCCCTACACAACTCTCCCTGGTTGTGTGGGGCCCTACACAACTCCCACAGGTTGTGTGGGGCCCTACACAACTCCCACACAACTGGAGTTGTGAATTTATCATCATCCAACCCCAAAAGGTATTTATAAAGTAAATTGTTTAAATCTTTTCCCTAGAAGAATCAATAAGTTATGATCCAGAAACTGTTCCATCAGTGATAAAGTGCTTATAAAGGTATAAGAAAATGATTTATGGATTCAGTGTGAATTATATTAGTATTAATTCATAAACATCACTACTGCTTGCATTGAAGACAAATCAATAAGAACCTCAAATTTGATCTATAATCCTTGAACTGTGAACCATTGCAGGTACGCATCAAGTGACTACTCAAATAAGTGAGTTATTTTCTCTCTGCTTTGGATTGTGTTTTACTATAGCCTGGCTACCACTTTAATATTGCGTGTTACCACTTATTTCTGAGTCATAAGGAACCCACTGTTCCATGGTACCAGATTCAAAGTTAATCTCCTGAGGAAGCGGTGTTAAAGACCCCAAATATTTATAAACTGTCGCCCCTCTTTAACTATTATTATTAATCATATTGAAAACCCTCTAACTAAACCATTTAAATCTTGAAATTTGAAAAATCATATATACCCTTTTGGAGATTGGTATTTGTTTATTTTTAAGAAAATTACTATTCTTTACTTCTATCACTTTTAGTAGCTAAACAACTTCTAGGTTCCTGGTATCTGAAAGCTGAAAGCAGCTGGAGAGTAAACAGGAGCAAAAAAAATCCAAATATTAAACTTACAGAGGATTCTCTACAGCCTCCAGTGGCAAAAAATGTTCCTCTGGTGCTGCAGCATCTAACAGACATAGGATGAACTACAAGTGCATTGTCTTCAGATTTTTTTTTTTTAAAAGAGAGGAGTCCCATTCTTGTATAAATTTTACTAATTTCCACAAAATCCCCAAAATCTACACTTATGAAATTCATGAGGTTAGGCATAATTAGCTCAAACTCAGAAAAGGATCCTTCAGTCTTGGCATTTTGAGGATAAATATCTTCTTCTTGTTCCCCCTCTATTGCTTCAGTTTTCCACTTTGGAAGGGGAAATTCTTGTCTCATGTGCCCTGTTTTATGAAAGTTCCACAAACTTCCAGGAAGGTTTCCCTCCTCCTTGAATCATAAAATTTTCTTTAAATCTGGGACAGTAAGGTGAGGAGGGATGTCTCTGGGATTAGAATTGTTGATATTTTCCTTATTTTTAGAAAGATTGCTTTCATCTAATCCATCCATTTCAATGACTTCTTCTAAAACATCAGCAAGTTTGGGTAGATTAAATTTAATATCCATCCAGCATCTGAAATTGCCCCAGCTAGAATAACACCAAAAATCACAAAAATGACACCAAAAGGTGCCATTGGCCTCATTATAGCAAAAAATTATTATAATCATGCCACATGGCATGTTTTCCAACCCCAGGAAGGCATGCAAACCTTAATATAGAAAATTAACATTTGGAAAGCCTTTTTAAGGTTCAGAATAGTGCCTAGGGTGGGATAACACACCTCTTGATGGTGTGTGGGGCCCCTCAAGGCCTGTAAGCATTAATTGAGGCCTTCAGACACCATGTGGGGTTGGTCTGGGGTAGAATGTTTTGGAGAGTTCAATGATGGACATCAAGTGAGTTAATGTGACATGTAATAAGAGAATACTTTTTTTTTCAAGGAATTCAAATATGACCTCAGATTTGAAAAAAAAACTTCACCCAAATTAAGAAAAATAAGAAAAATGATTAAAATTCATTTTTATACACAAAATGGGACTATTCTGGCGGAGAATAAATAAATTTGTAACCAACATAAAAATTAAACAAGAAGAAAGAATATTTCTACATATACCTATTTGATGAAGGGGATTCAAAAATTCAAACCAAAATATCATCCAGAACATACATAATAAAAAAATAAATGAATTAAAAACTGATTTATTTGGATAAAACTCAATATTTATGATGGGATGTAAATACCCTTGTACCAAACAAAAGAAAAAATTTGAAAATGCTAAATTTGTCTATTCAATGAGGGTGATTCCAATATGATTAGTTCTTTTAAAAGAAATTTCATTAAGTAAAAATATAGGAACATAAAGTATAAAGTAATAATTTCTTTTTGTTAGAGTTTTTGCCTGGTCTTTGTGCTGCCTAAATCTTGAGTGCAACCATACTGTCATCAGTGTCTATGAATGTTCTTTATATTGTGATATCCTATGTGTCACACTTATGCTTATTAAACCTATTTCTTACATTCACCTTGCCAACCACTTGTCAGCCATCCTGTAATTAGTCTATAAATAGTGATGCCTGATCAAGCCAATTAACATCATCTGTTCTGACTAACACTGAACTGGAGTGCCCCCTTCAACTCCCTGATCCGCTACTCTTGGCGTCACAAGATTCTTCCTCCTCATCTCTTCAGTGTCTGAACCGGAGCATTCAACTCAAAACCTCACACGGTTCAAAGCCAAATTGCTCCCCTGAACATCCTCCTTTTTTTATCTTATCTCTGTTGCTATCATTTAAAAAAACCAGCCTTGCATCTCTGCTCTTTTGCACTGCGCCTATCTCCTGATTTGGTTTTCTTCTTGATGCTTGTGTCACCTTGTCCTGCAATCCTTGGTTGCCTTCTCAATCTTATAAGTACCGAGTGCATCGTCCTGCTATCTTGATTACTGCCTCCATTCTTCCATGGCATCTCTTGGTTGTCTTCCTCTTGCAATCTCAATTGCTTTAGCTTGATCAATCTCACTTGATCATCCTTAGCAACCTCGCGCCATCCCAATTGACCAATCAATCCATTCAAAGTCATCTGCTCGGTCATTCGCTCGTTGCAATCTCGTGTTTGCCTGCTCAATTGGCCTCATTCAGTGGCCTCTGCCAGTCTTCAATTCAAACCTTCACCGCAACTAAAGTTCTTCGGCGTCCTCTCCACTTTCATCGATTCTCTGCAATCTCTGTCCCTCTTGAAGTCCTTCAACTGTTACTGCCTATTGCTCGATTTTGCACCTCCTCGCTCCTGTCGCCTCAAGTCGCTCGGTTCTTCAATTCTCAGCTTCTTCAATCGATCTATCGCCACCTCAACTGTCCGATTGGCCAGTTCTTCAGTTCTCATCCTTTGCCCATCTGGTGCGATCGTCTTTCCACTCAATTGGTTTGGTCGCTACCGCTAAATTTTCCCGGTTAATGGTTACCTCAAGTCAATCAAGTTAGGACTCTACTCAAAGTGGCCCGGTTATGCGCTACCTCAAGTCGCTCAGTAAGGAGGCTACTCAAAGTTGTCCGGTTAATTTCTACCTCAAGTCAAGGAAGTTAGAACACTACTAAAGTTGTTTGGTCATGCACTATCTTAAGTCGCATGCTTGGTTTGTTGGTCACTTTATCAGTCCTCCATCATTCCTTCTCCATTGTGGGAAAATCTTTTCAAGTATGGTCGTTGTTCATATAAGGCCGGGGTTCAAAAATTATGATTGGAATTTTTTGTGTTACTTGTTGATGTAATAGGCTCTGTTTTAGGTTCAATTGTAGTTCAAAAATCAGAAGATTTCCTTCTTCTCTAATGGAATATGCCCTCATTGTAGTGTTCAAAAATCTCTTCATACCAGGTGGTAATTTTGGATTTAATAGACATGCAAAAGTCAAAAAGTCTTCAAGTCTTTATTTTATTTTATTTCCCTCAAGATTTAGGCAAGGGGGTGTGTTAGAGTTTTTGCCTGATCTTTGTGTTGCCTAAATCTTGAGTGCAGCCGTACTGTCATCAGTGTCTATGAATGTTCTTTATATTGTGATATCCTATGTGTCACACTTGTGCTTATTAAACCTATTTCTTACATTCACCTTGCCAACCACTTGTCAGCCATCCTGTAATTAGTCCATATATAGTGATGCCTGATCAAGTCAATCAACATCATCTGTTCTGACTCACACTGAACTGGAGTGCCCCCTTTGACTCCCTGATCCACTACTCTTGGTGTCACAAGATTCTTCCTCCTCATCTCTTAAGTGTCTGAACTGGAGAATTCAACTCAAAACCTCACACTTTTTACTAATAATAGAAATTTCTACTGAATCCTTTTGAATGAGATTCTCTACAATAAAGTAACACATCTCATTAAAATGAAATTAAGAAAAAGGGATCATAATTTTTACCTGAAGAACTACTGGAATTATCTTTTAGACAGATTCAGAGGTTGGGGGATGAACATCTTGATAAATATTGGAGAGATTTTATGCTGAATAATTGGTAACACTTGAATGACCAATGGGATTAATTAAAAAAGAGGATTGCTTTTAAAAAAATTTCAATCATCTTTTATTGAGATAAAGATCTTCTTCTCTTTTTTTTACCACAATAAGCATTGGATTGGTTAGTGTTATTCATTTTCTAATATGTTAATTTTTGTGTATTTGGTTGGGTAAAAGGGCTGTGGTAAGTGAATATTAATGAATATATGGATTTCAATGATGGAAAATTTCAGGGATTTAACCTCTATAGCTATACCGGCTGTGGTTAAACCTGCAAAAATTAAGATAAAAAAAAATAATTAAATCAGTTATTGACTTAATAAAACAGTAATACTGTTACAGAACAAAACAACTCAAAAAATACTGGAGTATTTTGAGTAAAAGGCCACACCTTGATCTCTATAAATAGATAAGGGACCTGAATCTAATTGAATAAAGCCAAAAGGAGACTTGCTTAAAAAGTAAAATCACAACCTTTAAGGGAACAATAAATTTTAAACCTACAAAGGACTTACCACACAAGCTTGGAGTTGATAAATTGATTATTAGTTCATTTCAATACTAAAGTTTAAGGCCACAGTCAATCTTCTTCTTGAGATTAAGTTTAATGGGCTTGTTAACTCTTTCCATATTCTTGGATCAATAATATGTAATAAATAACTGAGGAAGGGGCTATAGGGTGAAGAACCTCCTCTTTTAAGGTATCAGTAGCCCTCAGGAGACTCAAGGAATCATCAGGGGAGTGCTAGGCTCCCCCTGTTTTTTTCCTCAAGGGCTCAGAACCCCATCACATCATACCCAATGAGAGATAGGGTACTAGTACTCATTGGAGGGATTTTCAATGTAAAAGATTCTAATTAAATACCCCAAAGGTTAGTTAAATTATCCTAGGACTTTAAATCAGTCAAAAGGACGGTGCAGAATTCCTAGAACACCCTATAAAGATTACATAACCATAAATTGATAGCCTTGGCATGTACTTACTTCATAATTCTTAGTACCTTGGCTAATATTATACATATAAGGTATGTATATTCTTGGAAATGATATTACATGGTCTTTACTTTAAAACTGAGCTCAGAGTCCTCTGAGTGGAATATCTCAAGTCTCAGTGAAGTATATTAAAGTAAAATTACATACCCAAGAGGGATAAGATTAAAATTATGCAATTTGTTTATAAAGAGTAGAGAGTATGGCTTAAAGTAATTACTATAACTTGTCTCCAAAGGAATGGAACATATTGGGAAGTTCTATATCAATATTTGGGACAAATCTTAGTCCTCATAGCTTAATTTAAAGTTATATTGTATCACCATCTTGATAATATATATTTTCAAGGTTTTAATTCCATAATCAATACTCAAAAAAACATACTTGTAAAATATTTTAAAATATTATCAAAATTTATTATATAATTCTAAAAATCTTGATAATTATTAATTATTGGCTCTATGGTGGTTTGAACTAGTGAACTTGGTTTTCTATAATGGAGAATAACCCTAGTACTTAACCATTATACTAACAAGACATATGAGCTGTGCAGGAATTTGGAAAAATTTTTATGTCTTGTGGCTGGCAGAAAAAATAATTTCAGAGTCCCCCTTTACCATTTTTAAGAGGGAATCCTTGGGAAAGACATGAAAACTGTTTGTAAGCCAGTTTAGAAATTGATATTCTTGTAAATAGGGTGCATAAGAGGTAGAAAACCTGCCATTAGAAACCCGCCATTTTTTTTGGCCAAACCTGCCATTTTTAATGGCAGGTTTCTAGAATACACATACCCCCTAACTGGTGTATTTAAAAATGGTGTGTTTCATGGAAATGGCAGATTTCAAAAATCAAACCTGCCATTTATGAACAATCATCCATCCACCATCCATCACATGTAAAACACCCATCCACACCTACACCTCAGAAAATCCATACCAATCCCATCTCTATCCCTTCACACACCTCTCATCTCCATTGCTTCACATATCCACGCTTCACATCTCCGTTGCTTCACATATCCATTGCTTTACATATCCATTGCTTCAAATCTCCATCACACCACACACATCCCATCATCATCTCATCACCCCACATCACATAACCATCTTTCTCAACATTTCCCGGCTTTCTCCATCAAGTATGGTAGCATGGTTTATCAATTTCTACCTGCGGGAGTCACCTAAACTACTCACTATCTTACCCCTTCTTAGTTCATCTTTACCCCCACCCCCCATCAAATCTTCTGTCTAAAACCCATCCAAGGAGAATTATTCTCAGAACTTGAACTAATACCTCTCCTCACATTCTTTTTATCCATCAGGGATTGGCCTTGGGTAAACTTTTTAACAATAAAATGAATTTTTATGGTTATAAAATTAATTCTCAAAGCTTTGGTTAGTGTCTTTGACCCTTCCCTTCTTTGAAAAAAAATCTAACACCAATTTGGCAGACCATAATCAATAACAATAGCACCAATTCCAAAATTATCTTCCCAGGATTTCTTTTTCCCTGACAAGATTAATCAATGTCAGTCAAACAAGTGATTTCAAAAAATGTGGGATATTCACCTTGGGTACTCTAAACTCATCATTAATCAAACCTGGGGAGCCCATCAATTTCATCAGTGCACACCAAAATTTACAGCCCTATTGGTTGATCCCCATGTATGTTCTAGATTTCAACAGATTCCCCTTGGCTCTCTCCTCCAAATCCTTTCCTAAAATTTCCATTGATACTAGTACTACTCTCATTGGTGGACCAGCTGATGAGGTCTGGAAATTTTACAATCATTTTTTTGATTCTTCTCCTGAAACTGTTTCTTATCAAGATTCAAATGATCAATCTTGATTATCCATCCCTTATTGATCATCCCACCAGCTGAATCTTGAGAGTTGAACTAGAAAATTGTGTTCAAGATGTTCAGCTGACCTGGCTTCTATCTTTTTTCTTTTTTTCTTCCTTTGAAGTTGATGTATAACCCAATACCCCCTCCATATGTTATGGCTCCTCAAGAAAAAATTTGTACCATATTTACTCTTGATCAATCAATTCTGAATCAATTGATTGATAAATTAGAAATTGATCAATCATAAATTGATTGATCAATCAATTAGAAGTTGATCAATCATTAATTGATTGATAAATCATTAATTGATTGATCAGTCATTAATTGATCAATCATTTATCAATTGATCAATTGACTGGAAATTGGTTGATAAATCAATTGATTAGCAATTTTTTGATCAATCAAAAGATTAGCAAGGATGATAGTCTACTCATGAGTGGAATTGTGATCAATGAGGGTAGAGGATGGAGGATTTACTTACAGCAGACTGCCCCTTTGAATAGGACCAGTAGATCAAAAAACAATTTTGAGATAGATTTATGAGGTAAAAGCCATGCAAACAGACAATGATGAGTAGGATTCCAAGTCAAATTAGAACTTGAATTCCAACAAGGATTTTGGAGGTCAGACTCAAGGATCAGTCTTGGATTGGTCTTGAGTGATAAATCAAAGTTCTATAAGTATCCAAGAGGATCTTGATGGTGAACTTGTTCATGATGATGAACAATGGGATCTTGTGATAAGTGAGTTTACAAGCACAATGGTCCATCTGGCAATAGCACACTTAGCTTAGTGCTTAAAGAATCACTCATGAATGTTGAGGTCATGGGTTGAAATCCCTTAGTTTGAAACTAAATTTTGGATTTTAACACTTCCACCACCCTCAAAATGTTACACAACAAATTGAATCATTTCTTGATCCTAACACCAATTGAATTATTTCGATGGGAGGGAAAAAGATGGGAGGATATTATTTGATAAGCATACAGAGAGGTGGAAAGGATAGGGCTTTTTGGCAAAAGAGAGCTCAAAAGAGAGAGATACCAAAATCTCTTTGGAAGTAACAGAGGAGGATATTGATCAAAAGGTTGTGTGGTCTGTGAAAAAACTAAAAACTTTGGATCAGTATCCTGCAAATTTTTCCAAAAAAAAAGAACAGTTGGAAACCCTCCCATGAAGAGTTTGAACAGGCCAAACAGAAGATCAAACAGTTCCAGTTCTTCACCTCTGGAAAATTATTTGTTCTTGATCTTTGGAAAGATTAAGAGCAATGAAATCATAAGACTGATGAAGTGATGAGGAGAGCAATTCTTGAATTGTAGATGAAGAAATGAGGATAGCAATGAAGAAATGAGGATAGCAATAAAGAAATGAGAGCAATAAAGTGATGGGAGTGATGAAGTGACAAGGGAAATAAAGTGATGAGAGTCATGAAGTGACAAGAGAAATGAAGCAATGAGAGTGCTGAAGTGATGAGAGCGATAAAGTGATGAGAGTAATCAAGTGATGAGAATAATCAAGTGATGAGAGTGATGAAGTGATGAGAGTGATGAAGTGATGAGTGAAATAAAGTGATGAGAGTGATGAAATGACAAGCGCATGAGAGATGAAGCAATGAGGATAGAGATGAAGGGATGAGAGTGATGATTTGATGAGAGCAATAAAGTGATGAGGGGATGAGAAATGAATCAATGAGGATAGAAATGAAGAGATGAAAGCAATGAATCAAATTTTTTGGATGAGGTTGGAGGTGGAATTTTTCCAATGAGGTTGGAGGTTTAAAAGGCTTTAAACACTTTATCTGAAAAAACCCATTTATTTTCAGGTAACTCTGACATGTCTGATGTGAAATAAGTGGTTTTTTTTGATTTTTAATGGCAGATTTGTGTTGAAACCCGCCATTGAAATATGGTGTGTTTGCTTAACTCTGATAAACCCTCATATGTATCTTAAATATTTCAAATAAACAAAAAAACTACATGTATGAAAAAAAGAACATTTTTATTTTTTTTGATCCGGATAAAATATAAATTAATAAGTAAAACATTTAAAAATATGAAACTATATGAAAAAAAAGTTAAAAAAAGAAACAAAAAATACAAGAAAAAATCAGGGCGACTCTAAGCACCAGGAAGAGCCACAGTGCACTTGGATTTTATCAAAAAAAAACATTTTAAAAAAGATAAAAAGCAGCCAAAAAACTATGAATATAAATATACATATATATTTAAAAAGAAAAAGAAATTGATGGTGAAGAAAAGCACTACCTCAGCCAAGTATGGGTGAGGTTTAAACTTGCAGCACCCAGGCCATTTTGTTAACAATGTGGAAATGCCAAGGCAGTTTTGATGGCCCAGTAAAAACTTCCAGGGATGGATGTAAAGTTTTAACTGCCTGGGACAGACCCTCCTCCCTCTGGATTTTTGAGGAGGGGAAATTCCAACCTTTCACACCATGGAGTGGGATAACAGGCCAAAAAATTGTGGTTTTGAATAAAACACTTCCTGGCATGTGAAAGCACACCAGGTGGTGTGATTATAGTAATTTTTTACTACAACCAAACCAATGGTGCCTTTTGGAATCATTTTGGTATTTTTTTTGGCATGATTTTAGCCTGGCCAAGGCATAAATTAAGTAGAATTTCATTTAATTCTTATTTTTGAACATCTTCAAAGAAGCAGCCTAACTCTTTCTTCTTTTCCAAGTCCCATCTTTGTGATTTGTCTTTGGTAGATTCAAAGAATGATTTGTCAAATTTTTTTCAAAATTTTTCTGTTCCCCATTCTAGATCCACATTTATCCTTGATTAGTCATTCCAAGAATCTTAATTCATTGAAACTAGTTTTTCTCTTTTGATGAAAAACAGATAAAAAGCCCCTCCTTTATATATTCAAGTTAAACAAACTACAGCTATAGATTCAGGTAGTTAATAAGGTACTATACTTTAGTAAATGAATTTGAAAAATATTATGTGGTTTTATTCTTCTTCTCTGTAGAATTTGGGCCCTTCAGTGATGGGTAGTAAAGTTTTTAAATATTTATCTATTTCAGGAGGGTGACTAGACCTAAATTTTTTGCTCTTAGGAAGTCCAGGTTTTCTTGGTGCACAAGGATTATTATTATTTATGAGAGGGGTTTTTTACCTCTATGTTACTCCCTTAAGGTTTTGTCAGACATAACTTCAGTTCTATCAGATAAATTCTATACAAATGAAGATGAAGATATATCTTATTTCTAGGGAGGTCAATTTCATTGTTAATAGGCAGGATGGATTCAGTAGTCAAATTCTGCAGTTCTTCCTTAAAGCTCTGGTGGGAAATCACAAGATCCTCTTGGAAGGTAGAAAATTTTATATATACTTTGTGAGATTGAGTTGATTTACTTTTGTTGATGGCTTCCCTTAATTGGTAAGTTTTATTTTCAAGATCAGATTTTTCTATTTTCTCAGGCTGAAAGTCATGGAGTTTGGAAAAAAAAAGTTAAAATCCATCCATTTTGAAATATATTCAACCCAAAAATTTACAGAAGATCTTAAATCTATTTCTTAAATCATTAGAAAAATAAGTAAATACAAAATCTGGTACTATTGGTTGTACACATTTTTTCACTTTATTTTTCAAAGATTTTATCTTTTCCCAAACCTTGGGATTCTTTCCTTTTGGATTGAGATTGGATAAAGATTTATTTTTTGCTGTTTCCTTACCTCAGTTGGGCTAAATTTTTGCAAGTATTCTATTTTTTGACACAGGATCCTACCTTTTTCTGGGTGATAATTCTCTGAAGGGCTTTTCAGGAAGCTTGGGCTTTTGATATGCCCTTTTTAATGGATATTTTTTTTCTTTGGCCTGGTACTCTGTCAAAAGGGATGGTTTTGTGCAAGAAGGGCTTGGCACGTGAGCAATCTACTCAAAGCAGACTTGGGGGAAGATTGGCTAAGCTTATCCGGAAGGAACAGAGTAATTAATGAAATAAGGGATAAGAGTTCTTGGATGGCACTTGATGGGCAAAAGTCCTGGCAAGAAGTAGTAAACTGATTTATTGAGGAAAGAGAATTAGGAAGGTGGAAAGTAGGCCCATATTAATAAAAAAGGATCTGACAAAGAGTTGGCAATAGAAGCTTCAGGGGAAAAGTGCTAAATACCTGTAATAAAAGCCAATGATTTAAGTTCAAAGGCACAGTGAAAAAGATTGGTAAATGTTTCAGCAAGGATACTCTTAGTACCTTAATACTAAATTGGGATAGGATTACAACTAAATTTGGCCAAGCTCTCAGGTCTGTTCTGTCTAGGTTGGGTATGTACACAGGGGGGGGGGGGGGGGACAAAAGTTGTCCCCTGATGGGATTTTTTTCTCTCCTTTTTTTTGTACCATCTTGGGTTCATTTTTTTTTTTGAAAAAAAACAGAACAAAACCAAAATGGAGTAATCATGTTATTTTGTGTCTGTTATTTAAATGAAGATGAATTTTTTTGATTTGAACCCATTTTTTTTTAAAAAAAAGGAAATCCAAAATCAGATCATGGTTTTCTGTATATGGATTCAAAAAAAAAGAAAAATTGAAAAAAATTGAAAACAATTGAACAATCATAATTCTTTAATACTGGGTAAGGATTGATAGCAGATCATCATTGGAAGGAAAATGAAAAAAGGCAGTTCTACCATCAAGTAGAACCACCATGAGCTTTAAGCACTGCCTTCATTTGTTCAGGCATGCTTCAAATGAAATGGATGAGTTGCTGCTTTGGAAAATTGTCCCAGGAACTCTTGAGGGCCTTCTCCATCTCATACAGGGACTTTGGTTGGTATAGTTTCTGTATATTGACCTTCATGGTATGCCAAATGTTCTTGATGGAGTTGAGGTCTGGTGATTGAGCTGGCCATTGTAGGTTTTTGAGGCATTTCTTGTTTTTCCGCTTTTTGAAAATTCTAGCCTTGTGAACTGCAGCACTGCCTTCCATCAGGATGGAATCTTGATGGCTGATAGTTGAAAGCCATGGCCCTAAAGCGCCATTGTAAAAAAATTCAAAGATATTCTTTTCCAAACTTCTTTTTGAAGGAATGAAAGCCATTGGAGAGGTGCTTTTTCCCATGAAAGCACCCCATATCATCATTGTTCTTTGACCACTCTTAAATGTGGGGGCAAGGTAGGTTGATTCATACTTCTCATGGGGGAGTCTCCAGAAATTGAATTGCTTCTTATTCTTACCAATTTAAAAGGAGGATTCATTGGTCCAGATGACCATCCAATGGAGATTTTCCCAAGCAAAATGCCATTTCCAAGTCTTTTAGGAGCCATTCAAGAATGGCTTTCTTGCAGAAACTTGGGAGTGAAAGCTCAGTTGATGGCAATATTGGAAGATTTTCCTGGTCAAGACTTTTGTCAAAATCAAATTGGACAGTTTTTTCAGGTTGGACCTTGTTTTGCCTCTCAAGACCCAACTAAGATGCCAAACATTGGGATTCATGAGTTTTGATGGAAAACCCAATTTCTTTTGGTTTTAAACAGTCCCTTGTAAATTATATAGTTTTAGATGGCTTTAGATCTTGTATTGGTTGAGTCCCATTTTCTTGCTGATTTTGTTACCCAACATTCCACCCTTGTACATCCCTACAATCCAAGCCTTCACTTCATCTGATGTTTCTTGCTTTTTTTCAATTTTTTTGACATTTATCTATCAAAAAGAGGCAATTGGATGATTATTTCACAAGTCAATTGGATAAAACTAACAAATTATTAATAGTTCTTTTTTAAAAAATAGCTCAAAACTGTTGGAATGTTGGATTCCTGATAATGCTGAGAAAGTGCTTCTTACTAATCTTTTGTTGATCTCTAATGTTGTGTGTTGTGTCTTGGTTTTAGATCTCTTCTTATTATTTCTCTTCTTCCTTCTATTGTGTTAACTCAATCTCATACTGGTTACTCAACCTCACCCTCAATTCAGTAACACCTGCACAACCTGACTAGGTGCTCAAGTGTGGAAACTCCAACTTCAAGACCAGCGACTAGCCCCAAACTTATCTTGCTCACTGATCCTAGATCCTGGGTGTCTCTTCTCCTTGTGCAACCATGAGATTGCACCACCGGCACCCAGGGGACTAGGATCAGGTATGCTGCTCATTTTACTCTCAGTATCTTCCAACTCAACAATCTGACCAAACCTCCTCCAGCAGCACTTCAAGTCAAGCTACTCCAACTTTCATTCTTCATTGACCATCCACAGCGATCCCGTGAGCCCTGCGCCAGACCTCAAGATAGATCAATACCTCTCATCAGCTATATTTTATACATTCATTCTTTGTCTGACCTCACTCGTAATCTGGTTTTATTAGGTTCATTCATTCACTGTTCTTCCTTCATCTTTCTGTTTCTTTTGCTTATTGATGATTGAAATCTACTGGTTTTATTAGACAAAAATTTTCTCTACTTCAGATTTACAGTCCCAAACCAGGTTACAATAATCATTTCGGACAACAAAGAGGCCTTGAGTTCAACAAAATTAAAGATTCCCCTTCTCACCAATGAGAACTTTCATTCATGGAGCCTCCAAATTCAAAGCTACTTACAACACAAAAGTATTCTCAATTACGTCCTTGAACCACCACCCTCTCCTCTCAATGCACCTCAGAAAAAGAAGCTATTTGAAGCTGCCAATATTATCATTCAACACCTAGGGGACATGGCGTTTGATGCTGTCATGAACAAAGAAAACAATGGTGATCCTCATGTGATCAGAAACAGCATTCTGGAACAATATGCATCCAAATCCACCAACAACCAAGGCCATATCTGGCTCAACTTCATGCAATCTCAATACAAAGGTGATCTGTCAGTATACATCCAAGAATGCCAAAAAAAATTAATGAGTTATTGGTTGTCAAGCTCAAGGTTCCACCTGACATCCTCAGCTACACAATATTGGCAAAACTCCCAAGTAACTTTTACCACATTGTTGATACGATACTCTTGAACAATGAGCTCCTACAAAATCCAACCAATGTCTTAAACAAGCTGAGGTAAATCATCCATCTCAAAAATTCTCCGAGTAAGAACCCAGAGGATATTAATCACAAAGCTTCCAAACCAAAAGCTCTTGTCAAAACAGGTTTTAAATCAAAATCCCGTCCTCAACCCAAACATCCATGCTAAAAGGGTCATCACAATCCACTGTCCAATCACCCTGAAAGCAAGTGCTGGTTTCTTTACCCGCACCTCCGCCCTGAAAACAGCTCCTCCAAGCCAGCTGTACACCTTAATTCATCCAATCAAAAATCCAAGGATCAACTCCCTGGACCTGAAGCCGCCAAGCTGCATTTGAACGCCCAACTTTACCTCACAAATCCCTTCTCCAAAGAATCCAATTGATTACCTGTTATAGAATCAGGATCAAGCCACCACATTCTCAATGATCTGCAGTACCTCCATGATCCCAAACCCATTGTCATCAAAGTTGGCACCGGTGCTCCCAATACTGGTCTCAAAGCCACTCACGTTGGCAGTGCTATAATCAAGAATCACAATGGAAAGGAAATGACCTTGGAAAATGTGCTTCTTATCCCATCTCTCAATTGGTTATTGATATCCTTCACACAGTTGAAGTCAAAGAAGGCAGTGTTTGATAAGGTTGGTTACTCAGGAATCCAGATAACTCTGGACAATTTCTCCTTCATAGGTAGCACTCACAACAAACTGACCAAACTATGTGGAGTAAAATTTGTGCCACTCAAGGAGGACCCCAGTATGTTCTTGAAAACCAATTCCAACACGATTGATTGGCACCATTAGCTGGGGCACCCCAATCCATCTATTCTGAAGATTCTAAAGCTTCCCAACAAGGACACTGAGGCCATGTGCAAAATATGCAAAACTTGCAAGGGTACAGCCACCCCATTCAACCACCACTTCAAGGCTGTGAAAGACCCGCTAGAAGCTCTACATTTTGACCTAGTGGGCCCTTTTTCTGTCCAATCCCGCTCTGGCAACTTGTACTTTCTGTCAATCACAGATCAACACACCGGATTCAAGGCCGTATCCTTTCTCAAGTCAAAAAACAAAGCTGAGAAGTCACTGACCAACTTCATTGCCACGGCCAAAAGGCAAACAATGAAGAAAGTGAAAACCCTAATCTCTGACAACAGAGGGGAATTCACTTCCACCACACTTAAGGAATACTTCTCATCTCAAGGTATAGTTCAGAACTATGCCCCTGCCTATAAACCTCAACAGAATGGCCTGGCCGAGAAAACAAACCGCTCCATTCTCCAGAAAGCTTGATTTCTACTTTCTCAAAGTTGATTGCCGCTCACCTACTGGGATGAGGCCATTAACACAGCCACGCATCTCCTCAATCTCCTGCCGTCTTGTACACAATCAAACAACATTCCCTACAAACTCTGGTTCAATAGAGACTTCAACTTAAATTTCCTCAAACCTTTCAGATGTCTTGGCTACTCCCTAATCCCAAAACAACTTTGTGAATCAAAAATGGCTCCCACTAGCAAGAAATGCATATTGCTGGGGTATGTAAACAACTTTTTGTTGTACAGATGCTTAGATCCTGTCACCCTAAAAATATATATATCAGCAAATGTTGTTTTCTGCAAAGCCATCTTCCCTTCCATTTCCTTACCACCTTCTGTGTCTCATGATATCAACTCTGGGCCTGCTTTCCTTTCCATGCCAGATAAAGCTGCAGCTGAAACTTCCTCCTCACCCTCCAATCATTCCAATCCTGACTCCTCTATCACATCCATCAGCTCCTCTCCAACACCACCCATTCTGTCTTATGATTGAGTAACCCCCAGCAATATTCTTCCAACTCCTTGCCGCAATGACTCCTCTATTGGTCAAACAAAAGTGTATCTCATCTGCGACTCAGAATACAAGGATCCGGCCAATCTCAAAGAAGCCTTGGCCTTAAAATATTGCAAAAAGTGGATCAAAGCAATGCGTGTAGAGGAACTCAACCTTATATCATATGACATGTGGAAAGAAGTTGATCTGAACCCTGAATCAGTACCCATCAACTGCCTGTGGGTTTTCAGAACTAAACGGGACTCCAGGAATTGCATCACTGAGTTCAAAGCTAGGCTTTATGCTCAGGGCTTCCATTGACAATGGGGCCGCGACTATCACAACACTTTTTCACCCACTGGTGACAAGGCTTCATTACAGATTCTCATCTCCTTTGGGGCATCTCAAGGCTTAAAATTTCACCAAGTCAACGTCAAATCTGCATTCTTAAATGAACCCATTAAAGAAACCGTCTACATCAAACCGCCTTCAAATATTCACATCTCCCCTGGTAAAACGCTCAGGCTGCTAAAGGCTCTCTATGGACTCAAGCAGGCGCCTTTTGCCTGTTACACTACTCTGACCAACTGGCTTCTCAGTTACGGATTCAAAGAATTCAATGATGATCAATGTGTGTTCTGGAACAAAGACACTTGGCTCTATGTCCACCTTGATGATATAGCTATTTTCAGCAGAAGACCGGAAGAATTCATCAACACTCTTGGATCTCAATTCACCATCAAGGATCTTGGTCAAGCTTTGTTACTGCTAGGGATGAATGTAGAAGTCACCTTGACAGGTATCAAGTTACATCAAGGCACCTACATCCAATACCTAGTTTCCAGCTATGATCTCCCGGTGTTCAAAACACATTCCACCCCTTTCCTACCCAGTGGAAAATTGCTGCCTGCAACTGATGAAGAACACAACAAATTTGAGAAATCAAATTGAAACTACCAAAAAATAATAGGGGAGTTAAATCATTTAAGCTGCTGCACTCATCCGGACATCACATTCTGCGTGAACTACCTTGCGCAATTCTTGAATAAACCGGCTCAACAACACTTCAATGCTGCACTAAAGACCCTCAACTACCTCAAACATACATCCACCTGGGGGCTGAGCTTCCTCAAACAAGACAATCAGACCCTTTCTGCATTTGACAACGCCAATTGGGCAACCTGTCCAAGTACAAGGAGATTGGTTTCAGGAATCTCCATCAGATGGATGGGAAACCTGGTTAACTGGAAATCTAGAAGCCAACCAACGTTGTCTCTGTCTACAACAGAGGCTGAATATAAGGCTATAGCCAATGCTGTGAAGGAAATTTTGTGGCTAAACTCCCTAATACATCAAGTCTTCCCCAAAAGCCGATCAAAATTGTCAATTCTCTTTGAAGATAACAAGAGTACCATAAAACTGGCTCTGAATCAGGCAAATCACTCCGGTTTTCACTCCAAACAAATGGAACTCCAATTCCACTACATCAGGGAAGATATTGAAAAAGGAAAAATCATCATGAAAAAGGTGTTGTCGCAAGCAAATCTGGCCAATTTCCTCACCAAGCCTCTCAGCAGAATCAAATTAGTCACCTCTCTATCAAATCTAGACTTTTGCTGAACACCTTCTCAGCAAGGGAGGATGTTGGAATGTTGGATTCCTGTTAATGCTGAGAAAGTGCTGTTTACTAATCTTTTGTTGATCTCTAATGTTGTGTTTTGTGTCTTGGTTTTAGATCTCTTCTTATTAGTTCTCTTCTTCCTTCTATTGTGTTAAATCAATCTCAGACTGGTTACTAAACCTCACCCTCAATTCAGTAACACCTGCACAACCTGACTAGGTGCTCAATTGTGGAAACTCCAACTTCAAGACCAGCGACTAGCCCCAAACTTATCTTTCTCACTGATCCTAGATCCTGGGTGTCTCTTCTCCTTGTGCAACCATGAGATTGCACCACCGGCAGCCAGGGGACTAGGATCAGGTATGCTGCTCATTTTACTCTCAGTATCTTCCAACTCAACAATCTGACCAAACCTCCTCCAGAAGCACTTCAAGTCAAGCTACTCAAACTTTCATTCTTCATTGACCATCCACAGCGATCCCGTGAGCCCTGCGCCAGACCTCAAGATAGATCAATACCTCTCATCAGCTATATTTTATACATTCATTCTTTGTCTGACCTCACTCGTAATCTGGTTTTATTAGGTTCATTCATTCTCTGTTCTTCCTTCATCTTTCTGTTTCTTTTGCTTATTGATGATTGAAATCTACTGGTTTTATTAGTCAAACATTTTCTCTACTTCAAAAAAAAAGCAGAAAATAAAACTTCCCTGATTGGATATACAAAATGAAAGATGTTCATGAAGCTGAAGAGCAACATTGGTTGCTGAGAAAAGTTTCCCAGAACGTACTCCAAGTTTGGGAGTGTCTGCACTCAGGCTGATTTCAAAAAAGTGGGAAAAATATTGTCCCCACCCTGTACAATTGAAGGATTTAAATTTTAAATGGGACTCATGAATTCAGAGAATATATAATATGGACTTAAAAGCATTTCATCTTTGAACTTTCAAATAATCACATTTCCAAAATAATAAATCATACATGCAAAAATATGGGTTTAGGTATCCTCAAAAACCAAGATATGTATTTAAAAAACATATATATGGTTAAAACTACAACCTGAAATTTTATTTCTTTGGTTTGATTTTATACTTGCTTAAAATTTTATGAGCCTGAAACATATAAAGTACTATTCTTGAAATTATCCTGGAATGCATTATTAAATTTCTCTGCATTTTTTCCTCCCATTTGAAAAATTGAAAGTACTGATTCCCCCAGGATCCTTTATGGTGAAAAATGGAAAACAGCCAGACATTCCACATTTCTCTTCTTGGTGTTTTAGCTTGTGAAGCACTAGTTTTCAGACATCCCAATGTTCCTCCACTTGGGTATTGTTGAAGTTGATCCCTTTCAAATCTTCTTCATCCTTCCAAAATTTTAATACTGTCAAAGCAGAACCCTCCATGGACTCATTGGCCAAAGCTTCCTTGTCTCATCCACAGCTATCCTTCCCTGCTAGTGATGATGGGAAGACTGATGTGGAGTCCAACCCCAAGAAAACTTTTGAAAATACCTTTGCTTCTCTGGATGGTAGCTATTTTTGTGCTCTGCTTAAATATTTCTTTCTAGCATTTCCAGAAAGCTCTTTAGAAGTCCAGGATGGCCTTAAATGGATCCAGATGGAAAAGGAAATTTAAAAATAACTGATGGTGGATGGAAGCAAATATCCAGCATGGTCCTGTGCTGTGAAGGAGGTTTTGTTGCAGAATACCATGGTTCAGAACTACCTTTCAATGAACCAAGGCAAATTTTACACCTCCACAGCAAATGGGGTTTTCCTATTGATTGAGTATTCAATTGAACCCCTCTTACAAAAATAGATCATGGAAATGAACACACATGATGCCAAATATCCTTGACTGTTTATATTTCAAAAACTGGCCCCTTCTTCTCTCAAGGAGGTCTTAAATTTTCTCCAAAAACTCCAAAAACCTGACCTTTGAAGCTTGCCATTGGAAAATAAAGAATAACTTTATGGATCTTGAAAGCAGGTTTTTAAAATTCACTTTTGATAAACTAACTTCTTTGTCTTTTCATTATTCTTTGGGATTACTTGAAGACTTGGTTTTAGATGCACTAGATTCCAGGGTTGCAATCAAAAAAGAAATAATAATTACCAGTTTCAATCTCCTTGAGGTGGCATCATTTTTTCAAAATTATTCTGGAGCCACTCAAGCTACAAATACAATGGCCATCACAGGGTCCCCTTGAACTCAAAAGGGATGGTTTATGCTGCAAATAGGGGAAATATGCAGGGAAAGAGTAAATGTTTTTCCTACCTCAGGTCCTGTTGCGCAATCTGGAACTCATGCTCCTGAAACATGAGCAAAGAAGTGTCTGAAGGAAGAGTTCCCCTGTAATTTCTGCTTTGAGTGAGGTCACTGGGCATTTGATTTACCAAGAGTGAAGGCAAACCTTCCACCCCTAGAAAATCTGAAACTCACAAACCCATCATGGGTTCCAAAGAAGTATCTTATTCTCTCTTGCCAAAATTTATCTAAAAATTTGGACCTGGAAGCCATCTTGATGATGCAAGAGGTAGTTGGAAAAGCCCTGTTTGAAAGTAGAGCCACTAGCCATCTAATGTCCAACCATTCATTCTTTTATAATATATGGCCAGTCAACTTTGTAATTTATTTGGCCTTCAAAGATAAATTCCATGCAGACAGGATAGGTAATGTGGTTCTGCCTACTGCTTTTGGAGACCTAAATTTTTCCAAAGTTCTGTTCTCCGCACATATCTCCAGTTTAGTTTTCTCCTTGGGATATTTTGACTATTCTGACAGAAAGTTTTCCTCCCCCAACAGCCCCTATCACCTGCATCAATCTAGAAAGGTTTTTGACTCTGTGAAACAAAATTGAAATTGGTTCATAAATTTCTTTTCCCCTCATGTTAGTGCATTGGGATCATCTGGCTCTTTTTATTCTCTTGAATAAATCTTGTGGCATCTGCTTCTGAGTCATATTGGAATCAGAAAGCTAAATAAAACCAGAATGTTGTCCAGAATGGGAGGCTTCCCTCAAAAGAAGCTTTCCTCTGTCAAATATCCATTCCCATCTTGTTCCATGTCCAAAATTCCACACTAACCAGTAGTCTTTGAATCCAGGGAAATAAAAAATTATCCTGGGGAATTAGTGGAAATAGAACTTTTAGCCCCTTTAAGTACAGGAATTTATTCAACTACTCTGTGATGAAATAACTAAACAGATAAATAGGAACTCTGCACTGTAACATTCCATTTGATAATAAAAAGTATAATCACCAATATTATACAATAAAATAAAATCCTATGCAATACTCTGATGATAAGATAAGATCCCCTGACATTCTAGAGAGAAAAAATCCTTATATATACAGCCCAAAATTTAACTCCAAACCAAAATAAATGAAATTAAAGAATGAATACCTCTGCACTGCCTTCCCCATGAATTTAGAAACAATAATGATCACAATTAGCCATGATTTGCTTAGAAAATCCACCCGCATGCATTATTTGTGGTGATACCTTGATAGAACTACTAGTTGATTCTGCCCCAATATGCATTACTTACCACAGATCCCCAAAAACATTCCTTAGCGGATCTGATCCCACATACTATATAAAAAAATATCCTTCATAATCTTCCTTACGGATACCCTTTGACCTGCTTGCTGTATCCTTGACTTTTGAACCCAATTTCACCAACACTTACATACCCTTCCGCAAACCCCACTGCATATCCCATAGTTGAACTTTGGACACATACTAAATAGCTCCAATCCCTTGCTTCTGCATTGATAAAAATAAATTCCTGAATCCATAGCTGTGTAAAACATCTGATTATCTTACCAAAACTCTTCTTTTGCCTCAAAAGGCAAAACTCTGGCTCAGATTTTCTATTGTGCTGCAGATCCCGCATCCTCCCCCCTGCTGAGCCCTTGTCTTCCTCTGCCAGAGCAGGCAATTTTCCAAGCTCAGATTTGCTTCCCATTGTGCTGCAGATCCCAAATCCACCCACTGCTTAGCCCTCTGGTAAAATGTTGATGCTGAGTCTTCTTGAGTTTGTGTCTATAAAAAACCACAACAGCGCGTATTCACATGGTGGTCTTTGAGGAATTGGATGGCTGGAATTTGTGTGATCCTCAGTCTGGAAAGACCATACAAGGGCAATTGGTAGTTTTTGACAAGAAAAACTCCTTTAAAGTCTTACAAAATCAACATCACTGAATACTCTTATTGACTCTATTAAAGTTGGGAAGCTGGGTGAATTTTCACAGTTAAAAGATCTTGAGATAAATTATGCCATGATCCTTTGAATCTCTGCAATGGAAAACCAATTCTCTGCTTCCCCTGCAATCAAAATGAGTCTAAGCTTTGACATGAAAGGCGGGATTGGGATTGTGCAAAAAGGCTGCAGTCAAAAATGATTGCAGAAATTTACATCTGGAATGTTGTGCCCTGTGAACACCACATGCAGTTTTTGGGGGGCCAAAACACATATGCTTTGAAAAGGAGCAAGCCAGAAACATGATAAAACCTGATAGAATTTTGTGGCTGAGGAGCAAATGAGTTGGAAAAAAAACCAGAATGTTAGGCAAGGAGAGGATTCAGGAACAACAGACTTGCAGATGAAATAAATGAATAGAGAGCAAGAATGGAGATTCATACTTCCAAATGAGTGGTGAGACACTGAGATGAGGATGAATAAAGAAGTTGAAAGAATTGAACACTAGGAAAAAGAGGTATGGAGGCGTAGGAAGATAGCAGGACTGAGATTCAAAAGTTCAGAACAAGGAAACCCTGGAGACAAAAGTGACCAGTCCTTTTTCAAAGATCCAGTTCTCACCAGATGAAAGCTACTTGAGTTTATGGAACCTGAGACAAAGCCAATGAGGGTTTGGAAAGATTGGTTTTTCAGAAAAGAGGATTTGAGTGCTTGAAGCATGAGAGGAGAAGGAGTGGTCAAGGAATTTCAGAGAGGATGATTGAGTTGGCAACAAGAGGAAAAAGGAAAAGACTTTTATTTTCTAGGAAGGAGGAGAGTTCCAAGAGTGGAGTTGGAGTCACTGAACTAGAGTCAATTAGGGAGGATAGTATTTGAGGTAAGAAGGTGGAGTGAGAGGATGGTGGAAGAAGGGATGAGAGAGGGAGATGGGTAAGGGCAGTGGATGGTAAAGAAAGGGAATGAATGATCAAGAGAAGAATGGAAGTTGAGAGAAGAGGAGAAAAGTGCTGACATGTGTGACTGTGACATGGAGTGCAGCGGAGGCACCCAAGAGGTCAAGAGCTTCCTCAGCTGAGTTCCCTTTGTCAGTTTCAACACTAAATAAGTGGAGGATTGTGGCACAGGATTTCAGAAAATTCCATATGATAAATTTTGAGGAAATATTTGCTCCAATGCCTACCTTTTCAATACTGAGATATGTCCTGAAACTGGCCTGGCAATTTTCCTTGAAGTTGGCATCTTTTTATGTCAAAAGGGATTTTCTGCACTCTCCTATTAATCAAACTGTGTAAATTAACCCCTCTCAACGCCTACGCATCCCAAAGAACCATGTGCTGAAGTTGAAGAAGGCCCTTTATGGGAAGAATCAGGCAGGAAGATGCTAGTGTCTTTAAAATTGGGGAAAGCTAGCCAAAATTGGATTTGAACCAAATTTGGAGGATCAGTCAAATTACAACTCCTCTGGGGCCAACATGCACACTTTCTTATGGATTCATGTTGATGATGGAATTTTTAATTCCAGCTCCAAAACTATCATAATTTTGCTATGAAACAGCCCATATTCAGCTTTGGAACTTAAGTGGGATGCTGAAATCTCTAGAATTGTTGGGATAAGGGTGCTGTTTGTTCCTGGTGCATTTTTCTTTGACCAAACAGCATTACTCCAGTAATTTCTCATCCTGGAAAATTCCAAAATCAAGGAGCAGGAAATGTGTATGTCTGGGGATCTGCTTCCAAAACCAAGCATGGCTATGTAAATTGATTACCTTTCCCAGATTGGAACTCTAATATACCTGATTTTGGGAAAAGAAAATGAAATCTGGTTTGATTTTAAATTCTTGGCTTGATTCTCCATGAACCCCAACAGTGGGAACTGGAAAGCCTTGTGGAACTTAATTTCATACCTGAATTTCACCAATGAATTTTCCCTTCCTATCATTAACTATTCCCTCCCAGAACACACTGGTATCAAAAAATTCACTAATGCAAACTGGGGTTTCAAGGGGGCCATATATGTCCATGGCTTTATCACAATGGTGTGGGGCTTCTGGCTACCATGGGCCTCTAAGAACCATACCTGTTTTCCTATTTCTACATAGTAGGGACTCCTTTGGGATAGTGTAAGTTTAGAAAATTGCTTTTTGGCATTCACTTGAGGGGGAATTTAGTACTAAAAAAATTGATATGATAGATGAATAATAAGGGTGGTTTTTAATTGAATAAATCTCTGATTACTTTATTATTTCCAAAAAAATAAAAAAAAGAAAATTTGTGGCTGATTTTTCAGATAGAGTTGCTAATATAGTAGCATCAATTGTTGTGGGCGGCTCAGTTGAAATGCTCTGCTGGAACATTCCAGGGGTTTCCAGCCTGGATGAATTGTGGTTAAGGCTGTGCTGGATGATTACATCATCCCTTCTAGTATGCATGAAGTTTGAAAAAGTTGTGGTTTTTGTGGAGATAAGATGTCACCTGGATGTTCTGAGAGTTTTCCTGGTATGTCCATTTTTCTTTCACTGGGTTGTGTTACCTGAGTAGTATATGAGCTGGTTATGGTTGATTTGGTCTGTATTTTCTAGACAATTAGAGATAGAGGGGTATTTTGACTGATTTATTGTGGTTTAATTATGGTGTATATTTATCCTAGAAGATTGAAGCTTATGGCTATAGAGCAGGTTTGGAATACCACAATGTGTCAGGTGGAATACATGGAAATTTGCTTTGAATACAAAGATCATATTCAGCTTTGCTCCCTCCTGTCTCTGCTATGATTTCTGCCTCCCCCAGCCCTACTATCCAAAAAAATATCAGAAATTCATATCAATAGAAATTCTTCAACCTGGAAGAACAACCAACATTTCAAACATGAAATCAATCCCATCAATGAACTTGTGTAACAGGAGAATGTTTGTGTGAAATGGATTGGAACTATGGGCCAACTGGCCAAAATATTTTTTGAAGAAGTGGGATATAGGAAAGATGATAATTTACCTATAGCACTTGGCCTCAAATATTTCACCACTATAGCAAGTACCAGGGTGGTATTATGCAGTGTCACCAAGACATTCAAACCCCCTTAAATTTTCCTTAATCTCTTTCCTGGTCTCTGCTAATGTTCAGAAGTTTTATTGATGCTTGAAAATACTGATGCCAAGGTGTTTTCTTTTAGGTTAATTTTCTTTTCTTTAATTTAAATTTCTTTCCTGTTTAAATTTCTTTCCTGTTTAAATTTCTTTCCTGTTTTTTATCTTTCCTTTTCTTTTTAATTCAAATTTTTTGGGGGGAGGGGAATGTACAGAATATCAAATATGGATTTGGAATTTTTTCATCTTTTAGCTATTAAAATTATTAAATTTCCCAACTTCTAAATCATACATGCCAAAATATTGGTTAAGGTATCCTCAAAAGCAAAAATATCTATTTAAAAAACATATCTATAGTCAAAACTACAACCCACAATTTTATTCCCTTGGGGGAATTTTATACTGGATTAAAAATGGAACTATGTACTAAGGATTGATAGAGTATGCAATCAAATCTGCAGGAGGATGTAAATAGGTATTCTCCACAGGATAAAGCAGTAACGGAATACAGGATAGGCAGAGTTGATAAGGTTGGAGCTATGTGAAAGCCTGGGAGATAAAGTATGTGCAAAACTGCTAGATTTTGTATATTCAAGCCTGTGATTGCTATGCGTGTACAAGTGATTGATAGACCATATTTAGATACCAAGTGTATGTAGATACTAAGCATATGAGGGTACTAGGTGTATGTACTTAGATGATTTGCTTTGGAGTTATTTTTCCTTTGAGTTGAATTTACTTTTGAGTTAAAATGGATGAGTTTCAAGTGTGAAAGCCTCCTTGAAATCCTACCAGATATTCATATAATCTTTGAGTAGCTAACTCATACTGGCTTTTTTCCTGGTCCAACCAGATGGGGAGGCAGAGAAAAAAATGAAAGCTCCAGTGAAATGATTTTGGGATGAAGCTAGTGAGGCTTCTCTAACAGTTAATTGGTTGAGGAAGGACTAATGTGGTTCAAATTGTTGATGAAGAAATCTTCTTTTGTGGTTTAAATTCCTTTCATTGTAGAAATCATTGCATCTCATGAATTTGTGAGTTTCAGGGGGGAAAGATTAATTAAAAACCTTTCTTTGGGTGATGTGGGTATTATGTCTGTCTTGGGGAAAATAAGAAAACTAGTAAATTTTAAAAAGTATTTTTTTTGAAATCAAAAGTAATTTGTCTCACTTCAGTTAAGAAAAAGGACTATAAGAATATTTTTAGGGTGTAAATACTCTTTTTGAGAAACTCCAAGGGGATTTTCATGGTTTCAAATGAGGTCTTGGGCCTGGTTTGGTACTCCTGGACATCCAGATTCATCAGGGATATCTTGGTAAATAACATCAAATTCAGTGGTTGAGGGTGAATTCCATTGTGAGGAATTCACTTATGTTTCAAATATAAAAAAAATGCAAGTATTTTGTAATATTTAAAATTAATTTAAAAGAAAAAAAATCTTTTTTAAGAGGTGCTAATTCCCTATATATATATGTATGTATGTAGGTATATATATATATTTGAAGAAGATTTTCCTTCTACCTTTCTTTCAAAACAAGTTCTTCCTGTTTAGTTAATTTTAATTAATAGATCTTTAAAAATACTCTTAATCATGTATTGGAGAATTTTTAGGACTATTTTGAACCTTTCAGAAGGAATCACTAACTACAAATCACTCAGCTTATGGTTTGTAATTTTGTCTGATTTTCTTAATTTAAGAAGCCAAAAGTAATATTGTATTTATTCTATGTTGTTTTCTACATCCAAAAAACAAGAAAAACAAAAAAGGATATAATGATGGTTGGTGAGATAAATATTGTAAAATTCATATTCCTATGTGATTAATTTATGCCTTTCAAAGGAAAAATGATGATTAAATATGCTTAATCAAATCATTCCTGGCTAGAAAACCAAATTTCATCCTCAAATATCAAGAGAATTTCAAAATTCAAGCTAATAGATGGGAATTAGTTAGAATAGATATATTATTCAACTATTCCAACAAAATCACATAAAAAAATGGATATTTTTCAGATCCAAATTATTTTGTTTTGTGCTGGTTGATCCACTTTAATTTATAAATAAAAATAAAAAGGGGCCACATTTATACCAGGAACCTTTGAATAATCTCATCAGTTGATTGGCCTTATAATCTGTGCTTGTGGGACTTTGAAACCTTAATTAAAGGAGTTTTTACGCATAAAATATGTGGTATTTGATAAAATAGCTAGAAATAAAGCCAAGTTAAAGATCAATAAATTAATTGGTGTGTAATTGTAGACTGGTTACCTGAAATAAATTAAAAATTTGGAAAATTTATAAGCCTTTTGTGGTATGTGAGGACTTACAACAGTGGAAAGTTTGGCCATAAGGGTTCTAAGTGTTAAATAAAGGCAACAATAAAGCCATTGATCACTCACTTATAAGTCATAAGTATTTTATTTTCTTATTTGAAAATAATTGGATGATTATCAATATAATTCTGGGTAATGAAAACTCTAAAAAGGGACTTTGTTCATGCCTTTCTGTTTCATTCATTCTTCCTCAGGCTAGGAGGATGGGGAAGAAACCATGTGCTGAGGATAGAATCTCAGCAAGGTACAGCTCAGAATGCATCATTGGCACTGTGAGACACATGGGGCTCTTGTAAATTAAGAAGGTAGGTTTTTCACTCAATAATGGAGTTATTAGAGAGGAATAATCTACTCTTTGAAATGTGAGAAAGCTATTTTAGAGACTAATTTGTATAATTTTCTTTCATTTTAAACTAGTATTCTGAGTTACAAAATTTTCACTTCACATTTTTGTGTTATTTAGTTCTCATGTATGTTTTATTTGGTAGAAGTTTGTAACTTTTTGAGGCTAATATATTCTCTTATTTTTGTTTTTTTTTTTGAAAATCTATATGTATTTATTTCTGTGGGTTTTTAAAATTTTAAAAATTTCTTCAATTTTCTTACTAGGCTTTCTCATCAAAAGCTATGTATGGAATAAATATTCAATATGCATGAAATCCCCATTTCTTCTAGAAAGCAAATGGTTTAAATTCAAATGGATTTTCTGCAGGTTTTCTGATTGGTGTGGGTGCAAGTTCACTTGTTGTGCAGCTGTGTTCAAGCTGTGTTTTTTTGTAGGTGTTTCTGTCATACTGCATGTGTGAATTTTCAAATACAGCTGCAGCTGCGTGTGGGGATTTCTAATGTATACTGTGCAGATGCATGCTGGAATTCTGGAAAAACCTGCATTTGCAAATGAATCTTAAATTTAATTAAGTTTTTTGATTCTGAATTTATTTCAGTTCCATAAAATACAAATGAAATATCATGTGGAATATTTAAATGGCCAAAAAAGGTCATTGAAGTTGTGATAAATTGGGTTACTCCAGAAGGAGTTTAAGGGGTAGGAGTTCAAGGGTGGGTTAAGAAAGTGATGCTACCTCAAATGAACTTGGGAATTCATTATTTAATGATATTTTATCACATTTTTCTCCCTCTAGGATTCCTTCTTGGTTTTTTCATTTAAGGCATTTTGTGGTACTTTTGTCAGAATCTACAAATTTAGCTGGCTGACGGTCCTTATGAGCTATTTAGCACAGCGCAAAAGACCCAATCTTTCTTTCTGATGTATCTACATCTCTCAATCCCTCCAAAACCACATAATTCTGAAAAGATGGAATTGCCATTTCAAGGAGTTGAACATGGGTTGGGCTTGCTCTAGCTGCCTACTTGACCACTAAGCTACAATGATGATGTGCAGGTTAGTAGCTCCAACACACCCCCATAATTGGTACACCATTGGTGCTTAGTCTTGGGCTGACATGTCTTGAATATTGACAGCACAGGCCTTGCACTGTAGCACTTTGACTTTTAATCTGTGAAAAGATGGGATTGCCATTGCCAGTAGTTGAACCTGGGTTGGGCTTGCTCTAGATGCCTACTTGAACAATAAGCTACAAAGATGGTGTGCAGTTTAGTAACTCTAACAAACCCCTGTAATCTGTAGACCACTGGTGCTTAGTCTTGGGATGACATGGCTTGCATATTGACAGTAAAAACCTTGCGCTGTAGTGCTTTTACTGTTAATCTATGAAAAGATGGGATTTACATTGCCAGGAGTTGAACCTGGGTTGGGCTTTCTCTAACTGCCTACTTGACCAGTAAGCTAAAAAAAACTGTGCAGGTCAGCAACTCTAACAATAATAACCCATCAAAGAAATTTTTTATGACTTCTTTTTTATCTCAAAGTCACAAAAACTCATGGAATTAATCTTGGAGGACTTGTACAATCCACATTCAGCTTGGCCACATAATTTGATATTTATCATGCCTCCAGCAATGAAAGCGGTTCCCTAACTTGATCTGCTCTTCTAATGAATGGTCCTTTAATAGGGAACTTCTCAAAGCTGGTTGCTCTATCCACAAATCAAACTGAACATTGATCCTGTTCCAAATCCAAAGAATATCCTCTGTGGGCTCAACAGTTCCTTTCAATTCTTTCCCCTATTTTTAATAATTTCTTTCACTCAAAAACTCTCTTTCATGATAATAACAGAGCTCTTAATCTTCTACAGAATCCATTTTATCAAAATCAAAGACAACACCTTGGAGTTTTATTACAAGGGATACACCATCATATAGAAAATAAATATTTCATATTGAACTATGTCCCCAAAACTGATAGCCACGCCAATGCAATGACCAAAATTCTCACTACTCACCTTCATTAAAAGCTCTTCAATGAAATTAAATTATTACCAATCCAATCAAATTAGCAAGCATGTGGATGTAGTCTTTTGCTGATACCAGAAACTCCTGAGCAATGACCAACTGAGGACTGAAAAAGGATGTACTGCAAAACCTAATCTCACCCTCAAATATTGTTTATCTCAAAAAGATTAGGCTTATCAATGAGCATCTAATTACTACCTCTAATAGCCATCTTGTAATTCTCTATTCCTTTTTCCTCACTCATAGCTGTTCATTACTTCATCATTGCACCTCCTCAGGTACTTCTTCTTTTTCATCTTGTGTCTGTCTCTCTTTGTCTCAAGGCCTGTGCCCTGGCTCAAACCACTTGCTGGTATTATCCTTCAATTGGGAGCTTGTTTGATGAGCTGAGATGGTCAAGATGGATAACTGGAGTGGTTGGAGTTGAGATTAGGGACAAGACAGAAAGAGAAAGAAAATAAAAAGGAAAAAGATACAAAGGAAAATTGTCCAGAGGATATCAGGACCCACAAAACATAAAATCAAGCATTGACTCCAGCTAGATGTGAGGTGTCCCCGCAGTCCTCACTGGGAGTGATGCGGAGCACCCAAGACAACTGCGCGTTGTAAGACTCCAAACGGTGCTAGGCCGTGGCAGTTCTGTGGAGGGGAAAGGTGCTGTTTAGGCTGCCCTCCTAGGAGTTACAATAATATTTAAATGTAACCGGAATCAAGGTCCAGAACCTTATGGATGAGAAATCAAAGTAAGGGAAGAGGATAAGAGTTGTCGGTAGCAATGGAAACAACACTATCTGAGGCAAGATGGTGCAGGTAAAGACTTGAACAAATAAGTCAAGGTTTGTTCAGAGTTCAATAGAACAAAGCAGTTGTAAGTAACAACGCCCACAAGCTAATAACTCTGGTCGTCAGCAGCTGATTAGGAAAGATCAACTCAATCCCAACCAACCTCCAGGTTCTCAATGAACCTGCCCAACTCTCCGCAATCAAGCGCTTGAAGGGTAACAGATAACTGTGGGAGGCCAAACAAAACAAAAGCAATTTGTTTATGAAGCTCTAGAAGCAAATCAATAACAAATTTGAGCAAGAATATCCCAACACTTCTCAAGGGACTGAAGAATAGCTTGGCGAAATTCAACCTTAAAGAAGAAGGGAGGTATAACACTCCAGGTTTTAAGCTTAATAAAACCTCTTCAATCAAATGTGATTGGCTCCAGAAAGATGCTCAAGGAGAGATCAAGACCAGTATGGTCGGAAAAAGGGATCAGAGGGGTATAACACACTCAAGAATTCAGACAGACAGGAATTCTTCTTCAACCAGCAAGGCTATTGGTTGGTGATAAGGATCAAGGTCACAAGGAACAGAGTTTGAGTATGGAGGCTCAAAGGATCAAGGGGGCAATCATGGATATACCCGGATAAATTGCTCAGATAGGTGGGGAAGGATGCCCACAGATAAGTTGATTACTGATGGTGGTCTGATAGGATGGATGCTTCTCCGATCCTCTGATGCTGGGCCAAAAGGCAGGGGAGAGCCCCTCCTTTTATAGACATGAGGCCCTGTATACTATGTACAAGTGATACTACAAATAGGTGCGGGAAAATGAAACATAATAAAAAAAAAATTACATCAGAGGAAAAAAAAAGAAATGTTGCCCGCGTCAAGAATGACCGCGGGCAACCAGATGGACACCCGCGACAGCGGTCGCGGGTGTCGACAACGGCTGTCGTCCCCCGATCGGCGGCGACAACGGGGTGAAAGTTCCGACGGCCGCGAGCGGTCGCTTGCGGTCGTCGGTCGGATCGGATGATGGGCAAGGAGGGCTATCGATGGAGAATGGATTGGAAGGAGTCAAACGACGGGAGCTGAGTGCGGAGATGGGAGTACTACCGCAGGGATGAGTGAGACCGGAGATGGAAGAATGGGAGCCATTGGGTTGATTGGTGAATGCATCGGTGAGATCCCGATCAGCAAAATCAAGACTGGGAAGTGGTTGCCTAGTCTGGGGGGGGTTTGATTGACCGAGCATGGAGGGATGATGAGGATGAGGATGGCGATGATGAGGATGATGAGAGTTCTTCGCTGAGATGGAGAACATCAAGCGATGATTGAGTACCGAGCCTATTGAGGGCTCGATCTCGAACCTGAGGATGTAATCAATGGGGACAAAGATGAGTCCAACGGGACAAGATCTGAGACCGGGTACAAATTTGGTAGTCTGGTTGAGGACAAGATTGATGGTATGATCTAGACAGATCAATTGACCTACAAAGGTACGACAATCAAAGATTTCAACCCTCAACCTGCTGCCAACTAACTTATTGAGTAGTTTGATCCAATTCGTGGTTGATGATTTCTTAGAGTTAATTCGCTTCATCTTGATCCTTTTTGAGGCTCGATCGATTGTTGAGTGATCGTGGCTTGAGGATGAGATCAGGGATGGCGGGATGAGATGAGAAGGGATTGTCAAAAGTGGTTTGACAATTGCTCGCGTCGCCAAAAGCCAGGGCCGCAAGCGCAACAAGTGGGAGTTGAACATAGGAAGAGAGGATCAAAACGGAGAGACAGTCAAGAGGCCTGTCCTAGACCGCTAGGACAGGGAGAAGTTGAGAGATGGGGGGAAATGAAGGTACCCATAGGGGTACAACCAAAAAAGATTTTTTTTTTTTCGTGGTGTCCCGGATTGGTCACCACAGCGTGCAGTCTTTTAGGACAACATGATCAGCTGGTTGAGTCATTAGCTGACAGTTGACTGATCCTCCCGGTCTCAATAACTCCTCTACGTGGTGGGTGAAGATTGTGGGGGGATTTGGATTGATTGTTGGGTGGTAGATTGATGGGATATGGATGTGGTTGGTCAATGGTATGATGGGATATGGAGGTGGTTGGTTGAAGCTGTGATTTGAGAAATTGAGGTGTAGTAATCAAGGGCATGTAACTCCTGCTGAGGGTTGGCAAGCTCCATAAGTTTCCACAACATGATTGATTTTTTACAGAACTTAAATATGCAGTTTGCTACGTAGCAAGGTCCTATTTTGGACACAATTTTTGTGGAGTTTGCTTGGTAAACTTGACTATCAAGCCGGTTTACCAAGACAATTGTGAATGCTCCACCTGACAGCTGTCAATGATATTGGCTTGTGGGGGAGTGTTAGGGCATCCCCAATTGTCTTGGTAAACCCGCTGTGGAAAGCATAAGGGTTTTCCCCCTATAGTTGTCCCAAGGTTTGGAAGTTAACGGTTCCCTGCGTCTGAAAGGAGATGAGGATGCCCAAAGTCCCACTTAAACAAGAAATAGAAATAAGGAGATAAAGAGATAAAGAAAAGTAGAGAGAGAGTGAAATCACCAATCCTTCAATCCTAAGAACTTTCCACCTAGATGTGTATCCGGTATGAGTTCCTTTAATCTCTTGGTGAGATGATTGATCAAATCCAATGATATGATGGTCTCATTCCATGCCCTCCTCCCGCTCCTAACCCGGAGTTGAGAGTGAGGATAAGTCCTCCCTCTCAACCCTAACCTAAGTACACGCGCAAATAACAGTATGAGAACAAAACAGAAAACAATCCCAAAACAGAAACCCTAGCCTCCTCTCCCCACCTCCGTAACAAACTTCCCCCAACGTCTGTACGCCGTTCCATCCATCCGGTTCGTCCTTCTCATGACGCAGTCCTTGCACCGCGCCCTACTCTGAGCCCCCCGCGCCTGTCCGTATCCGTTTGTCTGCACCCTTTGTGGATGTCCGGTATTATCCGGCGTGATCCGCGCGCTTGCACGCGTGCTCCATCTGTTCCTTTATAGCCCGCGGATTGCTCCGCTCCTACGTATCCAAACCGGCGCGCCCGCAAACCTAGTTGAGCGCACTACCTTCCAAATCCGATCTCTGGCACAGATTGCCGCCCACGCCGCATTTGATGCTGAGCCCAACCTGTCCACTAGGTGCGGAGCCAAACAGCGGCTGCTGCTGGATCAGCAGCAGCCGCTGCTGAGCACTCCACATACCCTAATGCTGAGCCCGCTTGCCTCCAATGCTGAGCGCGCAGCTGCAAAGCAGTTCCCAATCCGTGTCTATAAATTGACACCACATCCCCCCCCCCAACTTGAGTTCTGTCCCCAGAAGTCTTCCATTGCTTCACCACACTACCACCACCGCTACTTCCACTACCACCCCCACCACTCCCACTACCACCTTCCCCCATCCTCCTTCCTCACCCTCATCATGGTCCCTCCCTGCACCTACTGCGCAAGGAATGGTCTTATGTGCACACTCCTCTCCGGCCGTCGAGCTTGCTTGGCCTGCCGTGCCGGCCACCGCCCATGTTCTCTTGGCAACACAATGCCACAAGGCTGTCCCGGACACAACCCCACCCGTCCGCGCAAGAGAACCAGGGGAAACTTGTTTGTGGCCTCAAGCAACAACTTGATCTTAGAAGGCTTGTGGACACCCCCCGGTTCACCTTCATCCCGCCGCCCCCAAGCTCCGTCACCCCCCACCTCGCACGTGAGCCGCAACTTGGCATCACCTCTCCGCCGGGCCGGACCTCCGCAACAAAGCAAATACGGAAACTTGGAGGAATGGCGCGCGGCGACCCCCACTTGGGCCGCCGCTGTCAGCGTGAATCAAACGGTACCGGACCCAAGGCTTTCTGGACAACCTGCGGCGGCGCCAGCACCCCCTCCTCCTCCTCCACAACCGCCAACACCCCCTCCGGCTCCGTCGCCATCTCCGGTCCCGGCGTCCTCCCCCTCGCCAGCCCCCTCACCGGAGAGGGCGTTTATCTTGTCCTCACCTCCCCCCGCGCCACCTGCCCCTGGTCAGACGTCTCCCGAGGTCCCTGAGATTCCGATTGGCCGCATGCTACCCAAGGTTCGATTCAATTGGTTTGCGGACAACTCGGTCAAGCTACTTCGTGGCTTCCTCTTGATCCCAAGGGCCCACGGAATGGATTCCCAGCGCGAAGTATTGGCGCAATTCCGGGCGCTCCTGGCGGACGCGAGGAATGGAATGGTCCTGGAGATGGAGGCGGATTAGGCGGGGCCCCTCTTTCCTTTCTTTTCCTTTTCCTTTCCTTCACTCTTGTTTTAACTTTTCTTCTCATCATTCCGCGCTTGAAATCAATTACCCATGGCGCGTACCACTTCCAAGTGAGCCAGTGAGCGGCCTAAGTAAAAGTAAGAGACCCCGCGAGTAAAAATTGAGAAATATCTAAGTCAAGAAAAGAGAGGGCGGAGCCGGAGTAGGTCCGCGCGCGAGATCTGCGCAATCCGCAAAGTCGCCTTCTGGTGCTCCGCAAAGGTACCTGGACAGCCCCAGACGGACTGCAACACAGTTCCCCGTACCCATCCTGTAACAAACACAACAACCAAACACCAGCGCGCGCCACTGTAAGGGAAGAGAGAGAGAGAGAGTAAGAGAACGGACATTCTGGGGTGCCTAGTTTTCCCGGCTGTGAACCGGCTAGAGCACGCCCTCACCAAACCAAGCTTATTCCCATACCAACCACCCATCCTCAAGATATCCTGAGAGAAAAGAAAAAGAGAAAAAGAAACCAACAGAGAAGAAAAATAGAAAAGAACACATTTTTTTTTCCGCGCAACGCCCGTAGACCGCCCGCAAATTGCTCTTCATCCCGCTTCCCCCATCTGCGGGATTTTCCTCGCGTCCTGGTTCCGCGGGGCTTGTCCTTGCGTTCACGGACCCGGCTTTGTGCCGCGCCCGCTTTTCCTGCAAAAACCCCAAGCCAGCAAAGACCCCACAATCCAGATAAGAAAGAAACATAGAGAAACAAACATTCTGGGGTGTCTAGTTGTTCCGGCTGTGAACCAGCTAGAGCACCCCCTCACCAAATCAAAACTTATCCCCTACCCCCACCACCTCCCCCCCAACTTTGCCACTGTCCCCAGCTGGTCGCAACCGCCTACTCCGTTGAAACGGCACGTTTTCCACTTCTCCTCCCAAAGATGAATCCCCGGATCGTGTTCCTACACCATCTCCGTGCTCCACACTCCCCTCGTCTGATACGTCACCCCCTTCTGCTGTCTTGTCAAAATAGGTAGATCCTTGCGCAAAGAAGCGCTTGACATGCAAAGCTGCCACCTTCCGTTTCAGCGGAGTACCGTCTAATTCCTCCAACTGATAGCTGCTGCCCTCAAACTTGGAAAACACGCGGAACGGGCCGTTCCACCGGTTAGCAAACAACTTTTCCCACTGAGACTCCAGACTCCGGTTGTACAGGAGCACCAAATCCCCCTTTCGCAAGGGATCCTGGAGACAATGCAAGCAGCGCTTGTCCCAATAGCGCACCAATGCCGTCCGAGTCTTCTTCAGCCAGTCCGCGGCCTTGGCGAGCATCCCGTCCCATTGAAGGAGCCGTTTGGCGTGAGCCTCAAGCAATTTGGCGGAGGTCTTCACCTTCCACCAGTCAACCCCCAGGAAAGTCTCCAACTCAATGTCCACTGGAAGCACGGGGTGCTGTCCAAAAAGTAACTCGTACGGCGAGTAGCCTGTCAACCGCTTCACCAAAATCTGATCTGCAAACAGAACCATTGGAAGGGTCTCCTGCCAGCGCTTACCGTCCTCCCCGCACATCTTGACCAGGGCGTCCTTGATTGGTTGATGCCCGCGTTTGATCATGCCGGCCCCCTTGGGATAATCCTCCATTACTCGGCCAAACTTGGCTCCGCAACTTTTCACCAACTCAACCAAACGGCCGCAAAACTCAGCCCCTCCGTCCACTGTAACCAGACAAAGCAACCCGTACCGCGCAAACCAATCTTCCTCCAGAAACAGAGCAACTTTGTCCGCCGAGAGCTTGACCAACGGACGCGCTTCCGCCCAACTGGACAGGTTTTCCCGCGCAACAAGCAGATAGGCAAACTTACCAGCCTTGATGTGGAAAACATCAAGCAAGACACAACCAAAGAGGGAATCTTCCCCTGTGGGGTTTCCGACTTCCTTAGGCAATCTCGCGCTCTGCCGTTGACAGGCTTTGCAGGATGCCAACCATTCCCGTACCGCTGGCACTACCCCCGGCCACCAAAACCGCTCTTTCACCCACCTCCGCGTTTCAACCTCCCCTTGATGGCCAAGATTGTTGTGAACTCTTTGGAGGATAGCTTCCTGATCCGCCCTTGAAGTGGTAACCACAAGAGGCACCAGAGTATTCCGCTGCCAAAGCTGCCCCTCCTGTACATAGAAGTTTCCCGCTTGCCGCCTTGCCCATTGCATGTGCTTGTCCATAGTTCCGTTGGGAAAACAAAGTTCCCGCAAGTAATCACAAAGAATCACGTACCGCCCGGTCTGCCGGAGCGGCAGCTGAACGCCTGCCTCCAAAACCCCTACCTTGACAACCGGGGTCTCCACATTGAGCAGTTCTGCGTCCTCAAACGGGTTGTCCCTTGGATACTGCAACAACGCATTGGGCAAAGTGAACGCTTTCCCCGGAACATGAACAACAGCAAAGGAAAAAAGTTGAAGAAACGCCACCCACCTGTTCATGGGAGCATTGGGCAACGCCGGAGAATTGATCATTTGCGCCAGCGCCTCCGCATCCAACAAAAGCTCAAAGTGAACCCCCCACAAAAGATACTGAAGCCGCTGCACAATCTTGGTGACCCTGCACAACTCCAACTTTGGCTGAGAGTACCGGCTTTCCGTTGGAGTGAAGGTGACCGACTTGTAAAGCACCAGCCTATCCTTACCGTTGTCCTCTTGAGTGAGAACCCCCCTGCGCCGAATTTGCTGGAATTGACCACTAGCCTAATTCCTCCTGCATTTTAGTCAAGATTGCGGAGCACAATGTCACATCCCACAATCTCCTTGAGCTTCCGGAACGCACTATCGCACTCTTCTCCCCAATTCCACTCCGTGCCTTTCCGCGTTAGTGATTGGAGTGGGCTTGCCACCTCCGCAAACCTCTTAATGAACATACGGACATAGCTACATAATCCCAAAAACTGAAGGATATGTGACACCATCCGCGGGGTCGGCCATTCGAGGACCTTGTTCCGCTTTTTCTCTGCAATGCGCCAGCCGTCGGAAGCAACAACATGGCCAAGGACTTTGAGCACCGGAACACAAACCGCCAACTTCTTCCCTGACACCATCAGTCCTGCCTCCTCAATGTAAAACAGGATGCTTTCCAACGTCTGCGCGTATTCCCACACAAAACGTCGGACACCAAGAACTTCAACCAGCTCTGCTCCTCCGTAATCAGATTTCGGACCTTTGATGCCCGCATTGTTGATGAAGATTTGGACTCCCTCCGGGAGATAATCTTTCAGGATCCAAGCCATTTGCGCCTGGTACACCACCACAGAATTGGTTGCACCCTGCGGTAGCCAAGTCAGCTGCATTCTTTCCAACCCAGTCTCAAATGCCGTTAGAGGCCACAAGCAAGGATCCAACTTGCACTGGTTGTATCCCCCCATCACATCCACTAAACCGTAGCAAGCGCGCCCCGCCATTGACTCAAGGAACTTGTCAATGCGAGGGGGCCGTCCTGCGTCCTGGATTGTAAAGGAGTTGATCCACTGCAGATCATGGACAATCCTCAACAACTTTCCGTCCTGCTAAAACTACCGCAAAGATTGGACTGGAGTAACTAGACGTTGACTGTTTGTAAAGTCCAGTCTTCACCCGTTCCCGCACCAATTCCAGAAACTGCTCCCGGACCGCCCGCGGTATTGGAATTGGCTTGATCTGCCACAGCTCGTGATTGACAGTGGGGATGACATGGGGGTGGCCAATATTGTTTTTCAGAAGCCCCCGCTCTTCAGGTCCAAAGGCAAGCACTCTTTCCCAAAGAACCAGAACTGATACCAGCAACTCACGCCCCTCCCTACTCAACCATCCCGTTGGGCCAAAATTGAAAGCTGCAATCCGCGCTGAACTAGTAACCCACCCCGAAGCCTTAATTGGCGTGAACAAAGGGTCCCGCAACCAAGCAATCGGTCGAAGCGGTGTGGTGCCCCATCCTGGACACCCTGGCCGCCTTAAGACCTCAATCCATAAACTGTTGCGCAAACGTACCGTCCGGCTGAACAACTTATCCTCAGGCTCATCCAAACCGTCCATTACCCGTGCGCGCGCGCCGCGGCGCGCGCGCTGCGCTCCCATTATCCGCGTCGCGCGCCGCGCCGCGCCCGCGCTCCTTTCATCCGCGCACGTCCCGCGTCCTTTATCCGTGTTGCTTGTCATCTCCGCCGTTGTCATAGCATGTCCTCATCTTTGTTGTTGTGTGTCTTCATCTTTGTCTTCCCGCATCCAAATCTCCTCATTGCTACCGTCGCGCGGCGCTCATCCATGATTTACTGAATCTATCCCGACTGCACCCCCAAGCATTTGGAAAATCCTTGGATCCATCAAACCTCCCATTGCACTTGATCTATCAGTTGTGGATCTCAAGGCCGTCAGGATTTACTCAACTTTCTCAAACCAATCTCCTATCCGCCCATCTGCGCTCTCATGGACTTCATCCATCACCTTTCCTGGGACTCTCCCACCCGCTTCCGCCTTTGGAAGAGTGCCAACAACCTCCCGCGGACATCCGCGGCGGTTTGGTTCATTTCTCTTTCCCACTCCGTCCGCCTTTGGAAAAGGGGTGGGTGACTCTGGTATTGTTGCACGGGCCCATCCACAGACGGACGCGAGTGACCACATGGTTGCCTTCCCTTTTCCGCTCTATTTGTAGAATCCGTTGGATATAGTCTAACAGGGCCTCCTGCCCATATAAGGAGGGGCTCTCCCCTGCCTTTTTGATCATCATCAAAAATCATCAAAAAATGGAACGATCCAGAATGAAATCAGCACACCTTTGATCCTTCAGCCTCCATACTCAACCCTTGATCCCTGATCCTTATCACCAACCAATAGCCTTGCTGGTTGAAGAAAAATTCTGTCTGTTGGAATTTTTGAGTGTGTCATACCACTCCTTGATCCCTTTCTCTGACCATACTGGTCCTGATCCCTGATCACCTTTCTGGAGCCAATCACAATTGATTGAAGAGGTCTTATTAAGCTTAAGACCTGGAGTGTTATACCTCCCCTTAGCTTCTTTGGAGTTGCCTTCTGCCAGCCTACTCCTGAGTCCCTTGAGAAGTGTTGAGGTTATCCTTGCTTCAAATCAGTTACTGTTTGTTTTAGAGCTTCTTAAACATTGTGCTTTGTCTTGTACAGCCACCCTCAGTTATCTGGTACCCTTCAAGCGCTTGATTGCGGAGAGTTGGGCAGGTTCATTGAGAACCTGGAGGTTGCTTGGGTTTGAGTTGATCATCCCCAATCTTCTGCTGACGACCAGAGTGATTAGCTTGTGGGCATTGTTTACACACAACAGCTTTTGTTCTTTGAACTGTAGGAAGACTTTAACTTCTTTTGTTCAAGTTTTCCCTGCATAATCTTGTCTCAGATAGTGCTGTTCCGTCGCTACCGAACTATTATCATCTTTATCCTCTACTCCTTGATTCCTCATTTACCAGGTTCTGGACCTTGATCTTGGTTACATTTAAATATTTTTGTAACACTCAGGAGGGAAGCCTAAACAGCACCTTTCCCCTCCGCAGAACTGCCACGGCCTAGCACCGTTTGGAGTCTTACATTTGGTCCCCCGGGCCGGGATTGAACCAGCAACCTTGGGATTTACAGTCCCAACTTGAAGAATCAACTCCGAAATCCGATCCATTTTTTTTTTCTTTTCTTTTTTTTTCCTTTTTTTCTGATCCAAGGAGGCAGCTTGGTCTAGAAGTAAGTCCTCCCAATTGTGCACCGCCTGGGCAAGATCCTTGTTGTTTTTGTGAAACTCTACTCTTGCCACACTTGTGAGCCACCTTGGAACTCTGCTTGTTTGGATCTCTTAGGAACCCTTCAACATGGAATCTGCTGGATCCTCTTTATCTGTTTGGGCCAAGATGGTCAAAATCAAACCTCAGAACAAAAATTTAGGCTTCAATGGGACCAATGTCAAATGATTCCTGGACTCCTATGAGATGGCTGCGGAAGTGGATGGTGCGAGTGAATATGATATGGCTTATCAGTTACGGTTTTTTATCTTTTCTGACAAAGTTATGGAGGTTATCAAATTTTTTGAGGGATTTGAAACTCACAACTGGCGGCTCCTGAAGGAGGCTATGTTAGCCTATTGGGGAAAAATAGATGTAGCCAGATTTACTTTGCAAGACTTGGATGCCCTGGTTTCTCAATGGATCTCCAATGGTGGTATCTCCTCAGCCTCTGAATATCAGACTTTCAGAAAATATTGGGACCCTATCCAGTCCTATCTTATCCAGAACGATCACATTGATACTTTGGACGAAATTTGAGTGCGATTTTTTCAGTCTTTCTCTCCAGGAGTGCAGGAAAGAATTAAAGATTAATTGGTGAAATCTGGATCCATGATCACGACAAGAGACAATCAATTCAAGCTCCCTGCTTTCATGGTTCTTAGGAATACTGTGGATAAAGTGATGAAAGGTCAAACAGCTCTCACCTTTGAAAAACCTAAAATCACTGAACCAGTCCTTGCCCCCTCTTTTCAAGCATCTAATGAAATCATGAATAAGATGGAAGCCAATTGCAGACCTAAACCCAATCCTCAGACTCACCGGGAGACACCTACTATAGATGAGATCACTAAATTACTTCAGGCATTTGAGAATAAAATAGATCAGAAAATATCCTCTTTAGCCACTCCTAAACCTGCTAATTCTGTTCCTAAGTCTACTATAGTTTGTTATTATTGCCATAGGGAAGGCCATGTTACCGGTAGACGTCCTGAACTCCAGAAGGACAAGGAGGAGAAGTTAGTAGAGCAGAAGGGAAATAATTTTTTCCTTCCTAATGGTGCTTTGATCCCTTTTGATTTGTCTTGACCGATCCGTCATGTGGTGGCCTCATACCAACCACCAACCCCTAAGAAGGCATCCTTGGTCTCTGTGGATTTTTGATCATCATGTGGAACTCTGCAACCTTGGTACCCTCCAGCTATCACTTCTTCCAGCTTCCCTGGCACCTATCAATCCAATCCAGCTAGGAAACGCCATGAGGAACCAAAACCTCATAAGTCTCCTCCTGTTCCATCCTCCATTCTTCAAAAACCCGTTAAACGCCAATCTTCACTTGAGCCTCCTTCCTCTGATGTGGAAGACATGGAAGTAGAAAGGGAACCACTTATGGAAAGGTTCCAAGACAACTCTGATCCTCCCCCTCTTCAACCTGCCCAACTCTCAGATCCTCTTCCATCACCTATTACACCTGATCTTCCTCCCTCCACCCATCCCAAAGTTTGATTTGAGAGGGGCATCTCCAAGGACTACCCTAATGCTGTGGAAGGAGTATTAAAGGAAATTTTGGATCTTAAAATCCCCGATCTATCTGTGGCTGAACTCCTGTTGATTTCTCCATCTGTGGCAGAAGGGATGAAGAAATGGGTTTCTTGTTGACGTGTGGAGATTGGTCCGGACAAATTAAAAGTCTCCTCTGGTACTCTGATAGAGGATTCTGGTGGAACAGATCCCTCTTCAGATACCAACCTGTATTCCTGTCCTCTTGGTTTTCTTGCATGTTCAACTTGGTCCGGAAGTAAGTCCTCCCAATTTGTGCACAATCTGAACAAGATCCTTGTCGTTTTGTGAAAACTCTACTTCATGCCACGCGTGTGAGCACTTGGGACGCCTCCTTCATTTTATCTCAGCCACTTCTAGGATTTTTGGTTGGATCAACAAATTTCTTCTCAACCACTCTCAGGATCAAAATGGCCATTTTTTGGTTTCAATCATCTTTCTTTCCTTTCTTTTTTCTATGGCATCAAACTTGGGAGCATACTAGGGACAGTCTGTAAGTTGGGGAGAGATGTGGTGCCCCATCCTGGACACCCTGGCTGCCTTAAGACCTCAATCCATAAACTGTTGTGCAAACGTACCGTCCGGCTGAACAACTTATCCTCAGGCTTGTCCAAACCGTCCATTACCTGCGCGCGCTGCGCTCCCATTATCCGCTTTGCGCGCCGCGCCGCGCTGCGCTCCTTTCATCCGCGCGCGTTGCGCGTCCTTTATCCGTGTTGCTTGTCATCTCCGCCATTGTCATAGCATGTCCTCATCTTTGTTGTTGCGTGTCTTCATCTTTGTTGTCGCGTGTCCCAATTTCCTCATTGCTACCGTCGCGCGGCGCTCATCCATGATTTACTGAATCCATCCCGACCGCACCCCCAAGCATTTGGAAAATCCTTGGATCCGTCAAACATCCCATTGCACTTGATCTATCAGTTGTGGATCTCAAGGCCGTCAGGCTTTACTCAACTTTCTCAAACCAATCTCCTATCCGCCCATCTGCGCTCTCATGGACTTCATCCGTCACCTTTCCTGGGACTCTCCCACCCTCTTCCGCCTTTGGAAGAGTGCCAACAACCGCGCGCGGACATCCGCGGCGGTTTGGTTCATTTCTCTTTCCCACTCCGTCCGCCTTTGGACAAGGGGTGGGTGACTCTGGTATTGTTGCGCGCACCCATCCACAGACGGACGCGAGTGACCACATGGTTGCCTTCCCTTTTCCGCTCTATTTGTAGAATCCGTTGTATATAGTCTAACAGGGCCTCCTGCCCATATAAGGAGGGGCTCTCCCCTGCCTTTTTGATCATCATTGAAAATCATCAAAACATGGAACGATCCAGAATGAAATCAGCACACCTTTGATCCTTGAGCCTCCATACTCAACCCTTGATCCCTGATCCTTATCACCAACCAATAGCCTTGCTGGTTGAAGAAAAATTCTGTCTGTTAGAATTTTTGAGTGTGTCATACCACTCCTTGATCCCTTTCTCTGACCATACTGGTCCTGATCCCTGATCACCTTTCTGGAGCCAATCACAATTGATTGAAGAGGTCTTATTAAGCTTAAGACCTGGAGTGTTATACCTCCCCTTAGCTTCTTTGGAGTTGCCTTCTGCCAGCCTACTCCTGAGTCCCTTGAGAAGTTTTGAGGTTATCCTTGCTTCAAATCAGTTACTGTTTGTTTTAGAGCTTCTTAAACATTGTGCTTTGTCTTGTACAGCCACCCTCAGTTATCTGGTACCCTTCAAGCGCTTGATTGCGGAGAGTTGGGCAGGTTCATTGAGAACCTGGAGGTTGCTTGGGTTTGAGTTGATCATCCCCAATCTTCTGCTGACGACCAGAGTTATTAGCTTGTGGGCGTTGTTTACACACAACAGCTTTTGTTCTTTGAACTCTAGGAAGACTTTAACTTCTTTTGTTCAAGTTTTCCCTGCATAATCTTGTCTCAGATAGTGCTGTTCCTTTGCTACCAAACTATTATCATCTTTATCCTCTACTCCTTGATTCCTCATTTACCAGGTTCTGGACCTTGATCTTGGTTACATTTAAATATTTTTGTAACACTCAGGAGGGCAGCCTAAACAGCACCTTTCCCCTCCGCAGAACTGCCACGGCCTAGCACCGTTTGGAGTCTTACAGCGGTCTGTTCAATTCCTGGGGCATTGGCTCCTTCCTTGGTCGGAACTTCCGCGACACCGGCTTTTACTTGCCAGCGTTGCACCGCATCATCCGCACGCATCCTTTGCTGTAGGTCCTGAACAGAACAGAACCGTGGCTTTTGCCTTTGATCACGAGTGTGGCACAATGATAGAGTTTTCAAAGCGTAGTACCCTTGGGCAATGCATACTGAGAAAAGGGACTTACTTCTGCCACGTGCGCGCCCTGCACTTTCCTCCCTCCCCCTCCCTGCTCCTCATTAGTTGACCGCCCGCACAAAACCGGAGCTTGTTCCGTGCGGTCTCCTCGGTCGACTAGGAAAAATCCTCCAAGGGTTGCCTGTTGCAGACCAACTCTGCGTCTGGTTCCTCCTCATACTCCAACACTCTCCTCTGCTTCCCTTTCCCGTGATTGCAGATAGTTGTCTCAAACCTTCCGCCAGACAAATCCTCCACTGTCAACGCCTCCATTCCCGCCTCCGGATTGAAAACCATTTGTGCTTGGAACCCAAAAATGAACGGCCTTCCCAAAATCACATCCCCACAATCAACCAAAAGAAAAGAAAGAGGCTTACAGGCCCTTGCGACCTCGACCTCTTCCTCCTCAACTACCCCATCCACACAACACTCCCCTCTGTTAAGCGTGCGGAGACCCATTGCACATTTCCGCCAAACCAACCCCAAATCATCCACCATCCTCAACGGCAGCAGGTTCACCATTGAACCGCTGTCCACCATAGCCCACAGCATCCTCCCCGCTATGACCATCGGAACGTAAGCAAGCGGAGTCAAAACCGATTTCAACTCACACTCCTTGCGCCCCTCCTCCTTCCGCGCCACATGAACCCGCTGCACCGTCTGAGGTACCCGGCCCTGACCGCTATCCAAAAATGCCTGAACCATCTTGTCTACCACCACCGGAGACACAGCCGCCTGTTCCGGCAAGGTCAGCGGGACCGGAGTCTTGTTCCCCATCACCCTACGCACAATGTCCGCCGCTTTCTTCTTCCCTACAGGATTTGCTGCCGGTGCCTCAATTCCGGGCACGCGTGTGGCCGGTTTAAGAACGGTCGATGGGGGTCGCTCCTTTGCATCCACCTCCATCTTATCCGAGACCACCACCTTCTCTTCCGTTGCCACTACCCTTACCTCAGCTTCCACCCAAGGTGGTTGCCAGGATCCGGGACCGGTAACAATGCCTAGTGACGCTTGCGCCGTTTTTCCCGCCTCCTGACCCCGTGTGCGCACCTGCTGCATTGCTGTTGGCTGGCTTGGCTTCATTGGAATCTGTTTGCCCGTTGGAAACATGTACCCCATCCCTGCCGGTCAAACCAATCCCGCTTTGAGATCCTTTGTAAGCTCCTTGCACGCCAATTGCCAATGACTGTTTGCCCCGCAGTACAAGCACCCCCTCGGCACCAAGGTACCGGGCGGACAAAACCCTTCCACCATGTGAGGTGGAGGCCCTTGCGGCTGCTGCTGGCCCATACAGCTCATTCAGATCTTCAAATCCTTCATCAGTTCCATCAATTAACTTACCAGAGGGGCAGGCGCAGGTTGAGGAAGCGGAACACGCGTGGAAGTAGGTGGAACCGGGGCCAAAAATTGCGCTAGAGCCAAAACCTGGGGGGAAGATTTCTTTGGTCCCGCTGGGAAGGACTTAGCGGTATCCTCAATAAGCTCTTCTAAGTCAAGCTCACTCTCCACAGCCTGGCAAATGACAGCCAACTCCAGAAGGAGCGCAATGCTCCCGTCCAATGACCGCTTTACCAAGTTGTGATTGTAAAGATGCCGCTGCACCCTTGCCCGGAGTTGAGCACCTAAACCGCCCAGAAACGCCCGTTTCATGGCCCCTGTCTGTCCCGCCACCACCTCGTTCTTTGACAAGTACCAATAGATCCAATCAAATGTTGAGGTGTAATCCACCAGCTCCACCCAAGTTCTGACTCCTCTGTGCACGCTCGCCTCCAAGGCCACGCGGTCAAAATTGCTTTCCCGGAATCAAGGTTGGCACCTACCCCACCGCGTTAGGATCTCCGCCTTCAGTTTTGGCCAATCCTGATTCTTGTAGCCTTCCATCTCCTCCACATCCCGGAGCTTCTCTTTGTCCATAATGAACAGGATGACAAGCCGGGCCTTATTGGCGTCTGACGCACCTTCCGCATCTGCAATACCTTTGTATCTCAAGATGAATTGCTCCACATCCGCAGTGTTAAATTGGATGTGAGGGTAGTTGCGCGGCCTGATGAAAACTGGATGAGTGGGTTCATGGTCACTGGAGACCGATGGGGGAACGGCGTAGCTTGTCCTGGTTTGAGCGGAGGGAGGGGGAGGAGGAGGGATGGAAGCCGCAAGTGGGGTCGGAGTAGCGGACCCCAAAACAGAAGGAGAAGAAGAAGAAGAAGAGGAAGCGACTTTAGGGAGGTATGGATAGGACATTGCTCCCAGTTACCTTTGAAAGACAAGAAACGGAAGGTTACTTCCTGGCCAGACCCCCAGATGTGGAAAGAATAAGGGTTTTCCCCCTATAATTGTCCCAAGGTTTGGAAGTTAATGGTTCCCTGCGTCTGAAAGGAGATGAGGATGCCCAAAGTCGCACTTAAACAAGAAATAGAAATAAGGAGATAAAGAGATAAAGAAAAGTAGAGAGAGAGTGAAATTGCCAATCCTTCAACCCTAAGAACTTTCCACCTGGATGTGTATCCGGTATGAGTTCCTTTAATCTCTTGGTGAGATGATTGATCCAATCCAATGATATGATGGTCTCATTCCATGCCCTCCTCCCGCTCCTAACCTGGAGTTGAGAGTGAGGATAAGTCCTCCCTCTCAAACCTAACCTAAGTACACGCACAAATAACAGTATGACAACAAAACAGAAAACAATCCCAAAACAGAAACCCTAGCCTCCTCTCCCCACCTCCGTACCCAACTTCCCCCAACGTCCGTACGCCGTTCCATCCATCCGGTTTGTCCTTCTCATGACGCGGTCCTTGTACCGCGCCCTACTCTGAGCCCCCCGCGCCTGTCTGTATCTGTTTGTCCGCGCCTGTTGTGGATGTCCGGTATTATCCGGCGTGATCCGCGCGCTTGCACGCGCGCTCTGTCCGTTCCTTTATAGCCCGCGGATTGCTCCGCTCCTAGGTATCCAAACTGGCGCACCTGCAAACCTAGTAAAGCACACTACCTTCCAAATCCAATCTCCGGCATGGATTGCCGCCCACGCCGCATTCAATGCTGAGCCCAACCCGTCCACTAGGTGCGGAGCCAAACAGCGGCTGCTGCTGAGCACTCTGCATACCCTAATGCTGAGCCCGCTTGCCTCCAATGCTGAGCACGCAGCCGCGAAGCAGTTCCCAATCCGTGTCTATAAATTGACACCACACCGCTTGTTAGCTAAGTTTACCAAGCAATTTTCACAATTGTGCAAAAATAAGGGCTCGCTAGCAAGCAAGCTCCATAAGTTGGGTCCAATTTCCATAAAGTTACCAGATTTCAGCAACCTTGCTAGCTCCCCCTCTTGAAATCTCTTGCATATCCCATACGCCAATACCCCGCCCACCCTGCCACCCTCATATGTCCCTTCCACCATCCCAACTTTGATATTGCCCCCACCAATATCCCCCTCCCCCAAGCCCCAGCTCCAATATGCCCAACTCCCCCCACTCCCTCCCTCCTTGACGATGAGTCGCCACCATGAGTTAGTTGCAAGGCCAAGTTGCGACAAAGGGGGGGACCTAGCTAGCGAGCCGCTGACGCGGCACACGATTGTGCGGTTTGGGTCGTTAGCTAGCTGCCGCGGCCTTGTGGAGTGGACGATTGTGAAACGCGCGCGGTAAATCGCTCGCTAGCTATTTTTTTTGGCTAGCGAGTCGCTACCTAACGAGCCGCGCTCTCGAACGATTGGGGATGCTCTTAGAGCCCAGTCTTGTGTCTAAACGGGGGAGTGCGCAGTAGCCGTCACGGTGGCGCAGCGGCTGGGATCTCCTTTTACAACCTCCCTCTCTTTACAGTTTTGACGTACCTGCCTTTGTGCCTTTTCTGATTTCGGATGTCCAAGGGGTGCTTGGTACCAGTTTTAGCCATGGTTATCATTGTGGGAGTGAAACATCTCACTTCCTTGGTCTCAAGATGCTTGATGGCTCAAACCTGACTGGAGCTGCGAGCGCAAAGCAGAGGGAACCAGCTTCTAGTAGGGCGCAGGAGATCCGAAGACTGGGGGAACTTTTGGCAAAAAGAATTTTTGTTCTTCGCTATTACTTCCTCATCTTGTGGTCGACACGTTGATTGCCTCAGCTCTGATGAAGCATGGCACCGACACAATCGATTCTCATCCCGGTATTCTCGTTTTTTGCATTCGCAAAGTCCCCGCCACCTACGAATCCTGAGGCGGAAACACTGACCTTAGGTGGCCGATGTTTGATTTTCACCAAAATGGACACTTCTCGAACCGATACGGGATTTCTATCTTTCTTTTTGACGTTGGCAATGATCGCGGCTTCCTCAAATTTCGTTACCAAGAAATTGGAAGGGTCACTCGTTTCGATCGCGGGGCCGGTCCTGATGTACTTTTTAGCGGTCAGATTGGAACTAGACTTATTTTTAACTGATGGCTCAAATGATTGACAGAAAGTTGCATCTTAGACTATATGTCACCCTTTCCAATCAAAAGGCTTGAACTTAACAAGGAGAGGCTGAGGCCGACCGAGGCTGCCGGGCACGATAGAACCACCAAGCTACCGATCGATCAGCCAAATAAATCCTCAAAGGGGGTAATTGAAGGTCAGAATATCTCTGGGCCGAGCGCTGGCCAAAAGCCATCGGTGGAGCCCAACGAGGAAAGAAGTGAGAGGTGCTCTGAGTTTCTTGAAAAACTGATTTGCATTGAGCATGCGGTTCTGCCTTTTGGTTTTATTCAGAGGAACAGATCAAGCGTAGTCTATACATTCATAAAAGCGAAGTCTTTCTGCTTTTTTCGGATGTAGTGCAAGACTTCCAGCAGATGAAATAAAAAGTTTCCTGCGCACCATGTAGATGAGGTAATGTCTCTCCTGGAAGATTTAGAAGGAATCAAGAGCAGTTTGGATTTCTTATCCCAGAAACAAAGAGAATGCGGCAAGATAGATGAAGGAAAGGTTTTGAAATTATCCCAAATTATACCACAACTTGAAAGATACCATAACATGATTCTTCAGTTCGTAGTTGTTCGACTCTATGAGATCGGGGGAGTTGCATCATTACCAGTCCCTGGATATCGAGGGCTTGATCATTGTGAACTTCAAGAGAGGAATCAACGATTGGCTCGGCTTGAAAAACCACGAGCCTTTGCCCCATCAAGAGTCACACAAGATTCCAAAAGTCGATCATTGGAGGAAGCTAGTAGCAGGCAGATGCGAGCCCCCGTTGATGACCTTGGAAAGTTTCCTAGAGACATAACCAACCGGATTAAGATGTTGATGTGGAAAAATCAAGCAGGCAATCTCTTGATGAGTTTGGCGGATTTTCTGCGCGTTGAAACCCTTACTGGAGACGATTCATCATTTTCACAGTGGCTCTTGTCGATCGAACTAGCCTTCCAAACTTGTGCACTTCGAATGATTGATCTACTCTACAAGAATGACTTCATTACCTCACAGTATGCTCGAAGATTTGATCAAGACCAGCAAAATTTGAAGAAACTCGCGCAACATGTTACATTACGAACCATGTACGATGGGCATCATCGCGCACATTACACTCCCTCACCGACGTTTGAATCGTTGATTGAATTCCCTGGATTGTCTTACCTGAAGCACTACCTGAAAATTGAGACCTTGAATGGTTTTGATTCCAATCGCCCCCATATTACTAATAAATCCTAATGATTATAATCAGGTCTAACTCAACAGAAGCAAGGGCTAGTGGTTTACTTTTTCCTGTCAGGTTTCGATTCTTTAATGAAAATTCGACTCGAATCCTTGCTGCAGTGCTTTCTAGAATACACTGAGTTGATTCGGCGAAATCCTCGTTCAAGAATTGAATATTGGTCGAAAATAGATCTCAAATTCGATGAGATAGAAAATGCCGCCAAATCCATCATGGTTTGGGTGAGACGTCTAAACTTGCGAGAATTCACTCTTGCCACCGTCACCCAAGATTTGACGTTTACATTATACTACCACCTGCAGATTCTTGAAACTTATCTGTGTCCTGGCTTAATCAAAACACTTTCCAACCGAGAGCCACTGCTTCAAGGTTTTGAAGACCAATTCAAACTGCTAGGATACCTTGATAAGCTCAGACAGCAGGCGAACAAAATGCGCTCATTCATTGAATCTGTGAATGCTACAAAAGGTGCCAACAACCAAGAAAACAAGATTATCTACAGCAAATATCTTGAAAATTAAAACCAAATTCGCACTGAATATCAAAGTTTATGCGTTCATCTCAATTGGCCGATTTGGGCGCGCAGACAACATCAAATCCACATGAATAAGAGACAACCAAAAACTCAAAGATTTTTTTCATCGGGGTTTCACTTGTTAAAATATTTGCGGGATCGGTCAGATAACCGATTCTTTTTTCCGATATGATAAATTAGTCTTGTTGGGAAAGGAGACTTGAATTTTTTTTCGGAAGCACAGATTATGATGAGATCAGGAATTTGATTGTACTAGTGAGATGAATTCAAAGACACAATGAACCTTACTTGATAAAAAAAATGGATGGATCTTTATGTTTCAGATGTCAGCCAGCTACTATTGCAGAGCCAGCTGACAAAAGTACGAAAGTACAAAAAATACTGAAAACAAAAATAATAAATAATAAATAAAATAGACAGTGGGAAATTTGAAAATTATTTCCCAGTGATGGAGTCCCCACCCAAAATTAGGAAAGTTTACCCACTGGAACTACCCTCAAAACCCAAATCCTTAAACTCTCAATTAAATGTGCCACAATAATCATAGCACCAATATGGAACTTTTTGGAAATTCCAATATCCCATTTTCAATTTCATGTATCTGTTACCTGAATAAAATTCAGTCAGAAAACATGAATTGTGGATAGTTTTGGAGTTATGGAAAAATTTTTGTATTTTTAAATTCCTGCACACAACCATGAGCAACCTGAAGAGGCCTGAGACATGTATGCAGCCCCATCTATCAAAGTTGGCACTTTTTGTAAATTCCAACTTATCATGTGAAATTTCAACTATATGTTACCTGATTAAAATTCAGGCAGAAACTATGAGTTTTGTATAGTTTAGGAGTCATGGTTGCATTTGTGTTTTTTCCAAATTCCTGCACAAAGCTGACAACCTCAAAAGGCCTGAAAAATGTATGCATCCTTGTCTCTCAAAAATTACCATGCACAGCTAGATCAAAGCCAGTACACAGGCTGACAGCTGGCCCCCCCACTGTCCAAGCCAAAGTTACCACTAAAGCCCATGACATAATTATGTTTGAAACAGAAATGGGAAAGGTGTGCCTATTTAATATGCATTCCAATCCATAAAGCATGTTGCCAAAGCCACAGATAAGTCCAAATATGACAGAAAAGACATGTGAAAAAACCTCAAAATATCAATTGACACTTTTGACCAAAATCATGAAAAGGGCTAAGATCCACTTTCAGAGACTTCTCAAGCCTGAATAAGTGACACCTGCACTTTCTACCTGGCATAGAATTTTTCAAAAGTTATATTTATTTAAGTGGAATGTCCCAAAGAATTAAAAAGATCCAAACAAACACACCATGTTGTGATGTACACCTTGCACCAAGAGGTTATAGCTCAATGGTTAGAGCATCCCGCATGCAATGGGCAGATGTGGGTTTGACTGCCACTGACTGCATTACCATTTCCCTGTCATTAAAGTTTATGAGCCCAGAGCTGCAGCTGTAGCATCCTGATTCATGCTGAATATCACGCTATAAAATTGAATAAAAATACATGACTATGGGTTTAAAGGGCGCGCCAAATGGGTACTTGGTGTATGGGGGGGGGGTGTTGTGATGTACACCTTGCACCAAGCGGTTATAGCTCAATGGTTAGAGCATCCTGCATGGATTGGGTAGATGTGGGTTTGACTCCCACTGACTGCATTACATTTTCCCCATTGTTACAGGTTATGAGCCCAGCACTGCAGCTTTAGCATCCTGATTAATGCTGAATATCACGCTATAAAATTCAATAAAAAACATAACTATGGGGTAAAAAGGGCACGCCAAATGGGTGCTTGGTGTATGGGGGGGTGTTTTGATGTACGCCTTGCACCAAGCGGTTATAGCTCAATGGTTAGAGCATCCCGCATGCAATGGGCATATGTGGGTTTGACTCCCACTGACTGCGTTACCTTTTCCCTGTCATTACACACCAAAACAACATATACAAGGATTGTAAGCTAATTTACCCGGCTATCATCAGGCTGGAAACGCCAGAAATATCTTATTTCTTGACATTTTACAAGGCCATCAATGCTAAAGCACCAGAAGAAGCCTGTGGGTCATGCATGACTCCACTTATGGCCCCAGAAGATTGTTTCTTCCCCTACTTTTACCCCAGATAAACCTCATGGAGACCCCTGATAAACTGAAAAGGGATAAAAAAAGGTGCAAAGCTAAATCAAATTTACCTCCTGACTACCCAAAAATACCTGTGCTGTGGTTGCTATGTGTGGTGTTATTTTAACTTGCAAGGTATATGAGGGTCTTGGGGTGCCACATCTGGCAACCCTCTAGCTCCCATGACATCCTTCAATATCTGGTACATCCATGTGGAATACTTGTGAATCCCACAGGATATCTGCTCCCCGGACAATTCCAATTGCCCTCCCACCCCTGTCCCCATTTCTCTTTGCCACACATATCCCCTCTTCCATCAATTGTTCTCTCCCCAATAAACCTTGCCATTCCCCTCCTCCTTTGTTCCTCCTGCCCACACCTACAACATTTCCATGATAAAATCCCCTCCTCTTTTTTTCATCTCTTTAACAGCAACACCATCACTTTGATTTACCAAATTTTGAATCCTTCCCTCTGCTAGAAAAATGGAAAGACTGGATGCATTAATTTTTGGCCCCATGGAGGTTCCATCACATCCCCCATCTTGTCAGCCTGCTACTTAGCACAGAGCAACCTGACAAAGCAACAACAATATTAACAAAAGTAAAAAGAACAAAAAAAAATAAATAAATAAAATTATTATAAAATGAAGGAGTAGGAAATCCATAAATATTTTTGCAGAAATGGATTCCCCACCCAAAATAAGGTAGGATCACTCACTGACCCCACCCTTGAATTCTTACTCCTTATATTTTTTAATTAATTTCAAAGAAAATGGTAAATGACCACGGCACCAGTATGGCACCTTTTGGCCATTTTAATATTTCACATGATATGTCATGTATAGGTTTCACACCTAAATTTCAGTCAAAATCCAGGTGTTGTGTGTAGTTTAGGAGTTACACGGGGAATTTTGTTTTGTCACAATTCCCGCACGCAGCCCCGCGTCCCTACAGCGCTGAACTCCCGCGCAACCAAAACTCCCGCGCGCAGTTGATCCCTCCCGCGTGCAAGTAATCCCGTGACCTAGTCACGCGCGCAGCGGATCAGTCCCCCGCGCGCATCTGAGCAGCAGATCAGTCCCCGCGCGCATCTGAATGGACTGATCCCCGCGCCTAGCCTGCAGTGATCAGTCTGACAGCCAGGTACCGCTCAGAGGAGCTACAACATAGTAGGATCTACACTACATATGTAAAGCTACCACACAAGCATAGATTGTAGTTTAAAAACCTTGAAAGTCAATTAAAATTAGTTATTAACTAATTTTTAGTATTTTTTATTAATTAAATAAAGATCCAGACTCACCACGTCATGAGCTGATCAGAACCTTCAAAGACCACGAAAATACACAAAGAGTGGTCGTAAAAATTATTAAAAATTACATACAGGATCAGCAGAGGATGGAAAATCAATAAAAATACACGTCTGCTCACTTTGGACCAGTAATTACAGTACAAATTGAGGATCAGTGCAGGATCAGCAAAATGACTAATCTATTGATTAACAGATCCTGCAGCTAAAAAGGAGCTGTTCCTTGACAGATCTAAGGACAGCAGGCTAACAGCACTTTGAGGACGTGCCAATCTTGTTCTGACTGCCCCCCTAGCCTCAGCCCATGGCTAATACCCCTTCTAGAGGCGCTCAAGCACCCAAAAAGGAATATTTAAACAGGCTCTTTTTGCCCTTCTGTTCCCAATCATCCATCAGTTATCAGAAATATTATTATTATCAATCAGACATTATGTCATTTTTAGTCAAGTGCTTATCAAGAAGAAAGCAAGTGATTTATGATCTAGTCTGAAGTATTATTATTATTATTTTCTAAATAACTATCAACAACCAGAAGTTTGAACCAGCCACCAACCCCATCTGTTCTGAAGCTTCTTACCTGAATCTTTGCAGGATTTCTGTGGATTACTTCCCAAGTAAGTTGTTCCCTTCCTGCTCTGGGTTTTTGTGCTGTTTTTCCCGCTCAAATTAGTGGATAAGGCCTTAGAAGGCACCCATCTTCATTCCAAGGTTATAAACTGCCTAAGGAGGCCCCTTGAGGAGTGGTTGCCAAGTCTGTAAAGACCCCCAGTAGTATATTACTGTGGCCCCTCTTTTTATATTATATTTAAAATATTTATAACCAAACCAATTAAACCTTGCACTTGCTCTTACCATAGTATTATTGGATCTGTAAAGTGTTTATTCTTTGGAATATTATTGCTCCAAATTCTTTTATCACTCTTTGTAGCTAAAGGACTGCAAGGTTCCTGGTATCAGAGAGCTGACACATCTGGTAAGTAAAAAATTTGAATATTTCTGATCCAATTATATCCTCATTTTAAATTATCAATGTTTATGTCACTTTTGTCCTCAGAAACAGGGAAAGCATCTCCATCTCCTCTTCATATAGTAAAAATTGAAGAATTCAAGACCAAAACCAAGGAAACCAATAATCAAATGGCTTGAGAATGCAATTATAATGAGACCAAGGACTTGAAGTTTTGCAAGTAATGGTTAGAGGTATTTCAGGACCCTCTCACTGGCACTGATCATTCAGCCAATGGATTTTGGGAGTGCTTTGAGTTAAATTCTTCCAAGCATATACCAAACCCACCTCAATCATTGAATAGCCCCAAGAACCAATGGGGAGCCATCCAAAATGTCATGAACAAAGTTGAAAGCTGCATGAGTCAAGTCATTTGGGAAAACTGTTCAGGATTGAATTTTGGATGGCCTAAGATTTTATACTGAGCTCAATAAAAAGAAATTTCAGCATATGAAATGCTACAACATAACTACCAAGGCCCCAAAATGGAACAAGTAGATGTACAACTTGGACAAAAAATTGTGATCTCTGAAAACAAAGACATGCTTCAAGGGTTGTAAAAACCGCCCCAAGAACCCCTTCTTCACCAAATCTGTCCAGAAGCTGGAATGATTGTGAACCTCAAAGACCAAGTGGCTGAAAATCAGCCAAACAACTTTGGAGAGAACCCTCAGAATGATCATCTGAGAAATACTCAAGTGGTGTGGTTGCAAAATGGAATGAAGACATGAGTAAGGCCCACCAAAATTTGGCTTCCAAAGCAGTTTGACAGGATGAAATCCTTCAAGCACATGGAAAACACCTTGTGATGATTTCTCAAGATCTTATTATGAGGAAGGATGTATCTGGCTTGGATCATGAAACTTGGAGATACTACCAAATTAAAAGGGCCAAGATTCTGAAAATTGTTGATGATCAATAAATGCAAGGTATGTCTTCAGGCTCCAAATTGTGATTGAAGCTATAGTTAATTTCTTTCCTTTAAAAAAAACTATCTAATTTTTGTATCCAATCTGAGAGCTCACTCTTCTTCTTGCATGGGCAGCACCTCTCTCTGACTGTCAAGGGTTTTTGCATTGGAGCTTGTGTACTCTCATGTCTGTTGCTTGTTTCTTTTTGACTCATGCAATTATAATTATGTTTTGATTATTATTCACCTCAGATTCATGCTCAAATTGTATATAAAACAAATACTTTTCCACAGTGGACAATGGGTGAAACTATGCTCAGCATGGAACTCTAATCTAGATTCCCTTTTTAATCATAAAAATGATTAATTAAGTTGCTCTAAAGAGAAAGAAAAAATCCTTTATTTTTCATATCTCAATACCTGCTGATGAAATATATAAATTCACTATTTTATTCATGGTTTACTTCAATTTTAGCGCTTGTCATTTCATGAACAATTTGTTTGCCATGGTTAAGTTTGTTCTCCAAAATCATATTGTGGAGGATTTCACAATTCTTCATAATCAACTGGAGGTTGAGAGGATCCCAACCACGGGCAGGTATGGCTAAAACTTCAAGCCATGCTTGAAGAACCTCAAATTCTGTTTAAAAATTCTTGCAAGCAGCCTCTTGCATTTTTGAAACAAAATAGATATGTGGAAGGATATAAAAAAAATTTCTAATCAGAATCAATCTTTTGCATACAGACAATTTTAAATTAACAACCACGGGGTTGCAAATGGTTGTGAATTGCCATTCCCAACCCATATGCATTGTGAATAGCTAATCACAACTTGAGACGGAGCAAGAAAGTTTCTCATAGGTACTTGTGCATCCCCCAGAGGGTTTCCATTGGGTGTTTACGAAACCCTGGGGGATGCAAAATTTGTGAGCAAATTTGCTTGTGCCTTGTTAAGTTGTGATTTGCTGTTCACAACCCATATGAGCCGTGAACGGCAAATCACCACTCAACAAGGAGCATTCAGAGTTTCTCACAACTTGCCCATCCCCTGGGGGGTTACAAATACCTGATTGCAACACTTTTCAAGTTGCAATTGGGGATTTGCAACCATTAAAGGGTTGCAATTTGAGGTTGAAAACCCCCTGGGGGATGCACAGTGAGTGGGGGTTGCGCCTGTTTTCCTGGCCCATTTGGGGCAAAATAGCCCCAAATGGGCCCTTTGAGGCGGGTATTGGGGTACCTAGGCACCCCTGGACCACATTTCAGTGCCATCAAACCAAATTTGGAGATTTGAAATACTATTTGAGACTAGCATTGGACCACAAAAAGAAATTGGAAACTGCATTATGCAAACTTGGAAACTGCATTCTGCCTATTGTCATGACCACAACTTTACTCACTCTCCTCAAACATAATCAACTCTCAGCCAGCCTCAGCCCTTTTTAAAATCCACCTTCTACCCCTATATCTACATGCAGCACCTCCTGAAGTCTCCCCCTGCATACCCTGCAGGTTTTATTCAACTTTCCAAGGATCCTCTCTACCTCTCTATGGCTTGGTGTATCCTCATCTTGCCCTCAACTCTATCTGGTATGAGAAGTACATACTTCTGGCTGGAAAACCCATACTCCAGCTCAGTACATGCCACACCCTTCTGGACAAGCCCATTACCCAATCCGTCAAGCTAGTGCCTCAAGCCAAATTGGTCAACGTGTAATACCATGGGGCATCCCAGCCCTAGCAAAAGTCATCCCTTTTCAAGGAATCCTCTCAGTTCTCACATATAATGGCCTCTCTTCATTCTTGGACCAATTCCCCCCAAGGAATTAGTATACTACTTCTTATTGTTTAGTCCTTTCCAATAGGTGTCATCTCAACACAAGAAAGTCAACCCAGCATACCTTACTCATCTCACCTACCCCTTTGGTGTTACTCTTATAGGATTCAACCTTTAACCTCCTTCAGAGCCTTAATCCTGGATATCTCCTCATTCTTATCATTTTTTTTACTTTACTATCCCACTTTCAATCAATGTCCTTTCTCAATACTGAGTTCTGTGAGCAGTAGTGCCTGTGTCCTCAGCTCTTTGGAAGTCTGGGGCAGTTTTGAAATTATACTAATTCCTTCCCCTTGATTACTACCCTTTCTATATCTCTCTATAGACCTATCCCATTGATCTCATTCCATCTTATGGATATCACTACCTACAGTATTTGTGGGCTAGTGCTTGATATGTGCTAAAAAATGTGTGGAATTTCACGTTTTACAAAGGAAATTCCTGCCAAAATATCCATCTCCAACTTCATCCCTCAATTGGCCCTTAAACACAATTTTGTTGGAAATTTGGAACTTTGAAGGGTTTTTTGAACTTTGACAGTATTTCAATGACCCCAATATGTTCAATGAAACTTTGAAAAACTTCAACTTTGACTTTGACTTTGACTGCTTCAACTTTGACACTTTGAATTTGACTTTGAATGCTTTGAGAAACTTTGACTTCAACCACTGTGACCTTTGACTGCAACTGCTTTGACCTTTGACTTTGACTTTTTCAACTTACTTCAACCAAGTTTGACCTGATTGAACCTGATTTGATGTATGTTTTACAGCCTCAAGACTTTTTTTTTGCAGCCAATCTCTTCTCCTCTTCTCCAGGTACTTTCCTTGGGTCACTTCCCTATGGCACAAAAGGAAACCCTTCCTCCTCAAAGTGCACAACCTTCCATCATCACCTTTCCACCCTTAACTAGGCCATCTAGAGGATTTAGTTCTAAACTAGAGATTCAGGATCACAATCAATCTAATCATCAAAACCATGGACGTGGGAGGACCTTTTCCAAACTCCCAGCACCAGCTTCCAGCACCATTGATACTGGTATCATTCCTCCAGCTCCTCCAAGAGCTTCCCTATCTCCTTCCCCGTCTGTTGTCAGATTTTTTGATAATTGAGCAATTGGTCAATATCACAAAGCAGGTTTTGGAATGGACTCCCCTTTGTAACTTACCTGCAAAATTCCTCTCCCTGAGTCTGAGGAAGAGGAGGAAAGCAAAGACTCAGGATTTGACTCTAGGATCCTCAGTAATCTGAATTAACCAACTTTTGAACCTCAGGAGGAAGCTTCAAAACCATCCAATTCCACTGCAATTCCTGCTCCTCAACCTCAACCGCCCCCTCAACCTCCTGCTGTGGATCCTAATCTACTAGCCTTGCTACAAACCATGACTTCAGCTGTTTCCAAGCTCTCTCAACCCCAAATGACTAGTACTCCCCACTCTGGAACCTTCAAGGCTCCATTGATGAACCTGCAAGAAAAATTTGAAGGCAACAAACCTACTAAGCCCAGAACCTTTTTACAAGCTTGTGAACTCATATTTGCAAGTGATGAGGCTACCTTTTGTGTGGATATGAGGAAAGTTTTGTTTGTGGTATCCTATCTCTCTGGGAACACAAGAAATTGGATCAAACCCTATCTGGATCATCTCTCCAATCAAGAGCCTTAATTAATACTCAACTCCTGGAAGCACTTCACAAAGAAATTTCATAATCTCTTTGGCAATCATCTGGAAATAGCCAAAGCAGAAAACGAACTTTTGAACTTGAAGATGAAGGACTCTGGATACCCTTCAACCCACATTGCAAAATTTTGATTTCTTATGACTAGAGTTTCTGGATGGGATGATAGAGCCTTCTATTTTCATTTTTTCAAAAGTCTCCCCTCTCAACTTCAGGATCAACTAGCTGGCTATGATGGTTCTGTTGAAACCCTTCAAGACCATATGGATGTAGTGTTAGATTACAATAGAAGGCACCATGAACAAGTCAAGGAAAATTATTCTCATACAAGCCACCCTAAGCAGCCAAAATACTCTCAATCCAAAGCTAATTCCTCTCAGTATGAAAAGTGAAAATTTAAGGCCAAGAATAAAGACAAATCTGCAAAGAAGCAACCTTTATCAACCAAAAATACCTTGGAATTGGGTCTTGATGGCAAGCTCAAGGCTGATGAAAAGAAAAGAAGGGAGAAGGAGGGACTATGTATGTATTTTGGAGTGAAGCACAAGATGCACAACTGTAAAAATAAGCCTGTATCCAATTCCTCTTGTAAACCCAGCTCTTCTTCTACTCAAAAGCCAAAAAAATGGGTGGTTCTCCTTTTGTACTCCAGGATTATCACTCTAATGATGTTAGGGTACAAAAGATACAAAAAGATTACTTTGAAAAACTTTCAAAAGGCTTATGTTTCATTCTCTTTCACCAGGACTTGAGCTATAGTGTTTTGATTGATTCAGGCGCTACTCAATCTGTAATGTCTAATAATATGGCTCTAAAGTTTTCCTTGCAGCCTAATCTTTTGGGAAACCTATTCTCATCTTCAATTTCATTCCTGAGAATTGACCCTCCCAGCTGATTGCTCAAAAGGTAGCTTGGGATATCTCACTCCCTTCTTTTCCTAGCTTTGAATGAGAATTCCTTTTATTCAATGCACCATTCTCAGAAGGAATCATGCTGGGAATTGAATTCCTTCATCACTGAAACCCTGAAGTGAACTGGAAGATGGGGTGATCACCCCAAGACACCACCCAACTGAAGACCCTTCCAAAAATTTTGTTGAACTCAACATGGCCAACATACCTTCAACTGGTTTCTTTCCTACTCTGCCTTTGGCACTGCAGTTAATTTCATTCCCCCTCACTTCAAAAACTTTGCATCCTTAACAAAAAATCCAATTGGCTTTGAGTTCAACAATATCCCATCTTGATTGGATATTCACTGATCCCTTGGCTATTTATCTGGAGGAAGAATCTAAGGATTAATACTTGCATGTCATGCAATTGGTTAACTCCTCAAACTTTTCTTTTACTCCCCACAAAGACACTTCAGCTGACTTCGATGAGGTTGATATTGATGAAGACCCTGAAGAAATAGAACCTGTGTTAGAGAAAGTTTCTGCTGATTACCATTCTTTTATAGATGTTTTCTCCAAGGTTAAAGAAGATCTAATTCCTCCTAAACGCACTTAAAATCACCAAATAAAACTGGAAGTACCTCTTCCCACAGTTGGGAAAGTCTACTCTCTCTCTCAAAGTGAAAAGTCTACCCTAAAAGCCTATATAGCAGAGAATTTAGAGAAATCTTTCATCCATTCAAGAAATTCAATCACTGGGGAGATTTTCTTGTTGTTGAAAAGAAGGATGGGAGTTTGTGGTTATTTTTTGGTTATTGCAAGCGTAACACTGTCACCAGGAAGAATCAATTTCCCCTTCCTCCAATTATTTTCTTACTGACTGTCTTTTCAGGTTATTCTAACTTCTCCAAAATTGACCTCAGCGGTGCTTAAAACCTTTTGCTTATCAAGGAGGGAGATGAAAATTAAACCACATTTAGGTCTCAGTTTGAAAGCTATGAATACCTGGTTATGGCTTTTGGCCTGAATAATTCCCCAGATTCTTTCCAGAAACTTATCAATGACATCCTTGATGATCTCCTCATGATTTATGAGGTATTTTACCTTGAAAATATCATAATTTTCTCCAAGAATTTTCAGGAACACATTTCTCATGTGTGTGAAGTAATAACCAGACTCAGAAACCACAAGCTCTGTGCAAAGGCCTCCAAATGCAACTTCCATTTAACTTCTGTGGACTACCTTGGTTTTTTTTTATCTCAGGGGATGATATCTTCATGGTCAACAACCAATTAAAGACCATCCTTTCCTGGCCAGTCCCCTAAAACAGAAAGTCCTTGAAGTCTTTCCTTGGTTTTGCTAACTTCTATTGCAGTTTTATAAAGAAATAATCAAAACAGGTCTCCATTCTCACCTCTATTTCTGGAAACAGCTCCACTTTATCCCTGACTCCTGAAACTTTTCAAAAATTTGAAAACATCAAGAAATCCTTCACCAAAGCCGCAGTCCTTTGCCATTCTGATCACTTCCTGAGAAATTATGTTGAAACTGATGCCAGTGACTATTCCCTGGGTGATGTTCTGCACCAGGTGACTGCTGAAAAATACTAAACATCCTATTGCCTTTGACAGCAGAAAAATTTCCAGTGCCAAAATCAAATGCAAAATCCATGACAAAGAAATCCTTGTAATTTTTTTTCCCTCCAGAAATGGTTTGCTTACCTCTTGAGTGTTACTGATCCCTTTGAAGTTTTTACTGATAACTCTTCTCTGAAGTATTTTATGTCTTCCAAGGTCCTCACCAGGAGAAAAGCATTTGGGCAGGGTTCCTCTCTGAATTTAATTTTTTGATCACTTACAGGCCTGGAAAATTCTCAACCATCCCAGATATCCTTTCACGTTTGGAAAACTTGTATCCAGCGGGAGGAACACCATATTCTGAAAAGAATCCAGGAAATTTTCAACAGCTTCCAAAAAAAAAAAAAAAAATGAATTTGAAGCTTTCAAACTCTTTTTCCTTTCTGCTAATAAACTTGATGATCAACTGAGTGAATTGAATTCTAGTCAAGAAGCTGAAAATTTACTTCAAGGTATCATTAAAATTCTGAATAATAACAAAGAAGAAGCTGATTATTCCTTAGATCCCTTAAGTGGCTTACTCTTGTTTCAGGGTAAAGTGGTCATACCTGACCAAGCTAACCATTGTAAATTAAAGATACTTCAAAAATTTCATGAATACCCTCTTGCAGTTCACCCTTGCCAAGGAAGACCCTAAACCTCATCAAAAGGTCTTTCCCTTGGAATGGATTGTCAAAATATGTCAATTAATACGTTTCAGGCTGCTACCTTTTCAACAGGAACAAGACTCTGCATGAAAAGAAACTAGGAATAATCAAAACCCTTCCAATCCCTGAAGGCCCCTGGACCTCTATATCTATGGACTTAATTTTTTAACTTCCTCTTTCCAATGGATTTGATTCAATCCTTGTTGTTGTGGAACATTTCTCCAAGATGGCTCTCTTCATCAAAACAACCAGTACACTGACTTCATTAGAATTAGATAAGCTATTCATCAGCCGTGTATTCTCCAAGCATGGGCTGCCTGCTGACATTATAAGTGACCAAGGCTCCTTGTTCATTTCTTCTTTCTGGAAAACACTTTGTGAAAAGCTACAGATCCAAAGGAATATCTCAACAGCTTACCACCCCAAAAAAGATGATCAAACTGAAATAGTCAATCAAGTACTAGAAAAATACCTTCAAATTTACATCAGTTATCACCAGCAAAACTGGGATACTTGGCTTGCCCTGGCGGAATTCTCTTACAACAACAGTTTTCACTCTTCTACAAAGCAATGAACATTTTCAACTTCTATCATAGGCATCCTAGCTTTGACTTCTTGCATGTGTTGGAAAACCAGCCAACTATTAACTACTCAGATCAGATTCATAAGAACCAGATTCAACTAAAGAAAGAGTTAAAATAGTCTTTGGATAAGTATAAGAACATGGTGACCTTAAAAGAAAAGATATTTGGAAAGTTATTGCTCCTGAGAATTAAGTTTGGTTATCTGAAAAGAAATTCAATACTAAGAGAACTTCCAAGGAGCTCTCTGAGATTTGGTTGGGTCCCTTTATCATTAATGAAAAAATAGGATCTCATGCTTTTAAACTACAACTCCCTCATCAATGGTCTTCCATCCACCCTGTCTTCCATGTCTCAATTCTCAAACACTACTCCTCAGACCCCACTTCCCCTAGTCACCAGCCACCTCCAGAACCAGTCAAGATTGATTGAAAAGAATAACTGAAAGTGTCTCAAATACTGGAATCCAAAATTAGACATGTAAAACTCTTCTACTTAGTTGAATAAAAAGGTTTTTTACAAGAATCTGAAAGAAAATCATGTGAACCAGTATCCAATCTGACAAACTGCCCAGCACTTCTCCACAACTTCCACTCCTTGAATCCATCCAAACCCAAGCCTCTTTGATTCACTTCCTCATTACTTCCATTCTAAACCCTCCTCAGTTTCTCTCCTCTCCAATCAAAAAACCAATAATAATTCTATTTCATCTTCAATATGTCAGCTCTCTGATACCAGGAACCTTGCAGTCATTTAGCTACAGAGAGTGATAAAAATGCTGGAAAAATAATTATTATTATTATTCAAATAATAAACACTAAGAAGCTCAAATAAATGATATAATAAGAGCAGTTGAAAGGTTTAATTGGTTTGGTAATAAATGGTTTTCAATATAATATAAAAGAGGGGCCACAGTATTATACTACTGGGGATCTTTACAGACTAGCAACCTGTCTTCAAGGGGCCTCCTTAGGCAGTTTAAGAAACTTGGAATAAAGATGGGTGCCTTAGAAAGGACTTATTCCACTAATGGCCGGGCTTGACAGCTCAAATGGCCAAGACAGGAAGGGTGACACTCACTCTGAGCACTTCACCACGAAAATCCTGGAATAATTGGAAGGGTTTCAGAGCAGATGGGGTAGATTGCTCGACTAAACTTCAATGGTTGATTGGTTAATAAAGGTAAATAATACTACTACAGACTAAGTAATAAATCACTTGCTTATCTTCATATAAGCATTTGATCAATAATGATACGGTGTCTGATTGATAATAAAGAATTCCTGGTAACTGATGATGGAATAATGGATCCAAAGAGGTCTGTATAAATACCTTTTTGGGGTGATTTTGATCTTCTCAGGGCACGTAGAGAGGGTTCTGCTCGTGGTCTGAGGCTTGAAAGCCAGTCAGGGAAAAATTAGCACGTCCACTTGATTCTGTCAATCAGCTGTCCTTAGATCTGCTGGATTTCTGTACTATTTTAGCCACAGGATCTGTTAATCTTTTATGGCGTAAATTTGATCATTCTGTACTCATCCTTCATTTTTACTATTGATATTGCTTTAAAGCGTGCAGATGTGGGTAATTACTGATTTTCCATCATCTGCTGATCATGTAAATAATTTTTAATAATTTTTATGAACACTCCTTGTAGTGTTTTGTGGTCTTCAAAGATCAGGATCAGTGATTTACATGATAATCCTTGATTTTTGATTTATTATTAAAAAATGTTTTAACTTAATTTTCATTAATTTTATTTAAGTTTAAATCTCTTTAGATCATTAGTACTGCATTTGTCAGTTTTTTACATATACTATGCAACCCTAACTAGGTTGTAGCTCTTCTGAGCGGTACCTGGTTGTCAGATTAGTCACAACTGATCCAGACGCAGGGATCAGTTAGTACAGATGCGCGCGGGGTAGGATCCGCTGCGTGCGTGGCAGAATCAGCAGCGCGCGGGTCTCTAGTACGTGGAAATCTGCTGCTACTAGTACGTAGGGATATGTAATGATGCGGGGCTGCGCGCGGGAATTGTGACATAACACATTTCCGCGTGTAACTCCGAAAATATACACAACACCTCAATTCTGAGTGAATTTTAGGTGTAAAACCTATATGTGACAATTAATGTGAAATATTAGAATGGCCAAAAAGTGCCATACTGGTGTTTTAATTTTTAGTACTTTTCTTTTTAATTATTTTAAAAATATAAGGACTTGGAATTCAAGGGTGGGGTCAGTGAGTGACCCTACTTAATTTTGGGTGGGGAATTCATTCCTGTAATAATATTTATGGATTTCGGACTCCTTATTTTGTTAATTGAGATATTCTTATTTTTCATAGTCTTGTGTTACTATTTGACAGTTTTGCTCTGTAAATAGTAGCAAGCTGACACAATCAATAAAAAAAATTAATAAATCAAAAGAAAAATTCTATCTACAACTCTTTCTCAATCTTAGCCACTAAGTTAGCAATTTCAGTAAGCCAAGCACTAGCTAGCTTTATCTTCCTACTTTTAAATTCCTCCCTATCCTTAGAAGTAGCTCCAATTTCATAATTCACTACAGATAAAGAAAGAAATTACTCCAACTCTTCTACAACTTCTTTCTTCATTTCCTTCTTCCTTCCTTTCTGTTCCACCTCTTCTCCACTATTCAAACCTCATACAAAAACTATATTAGTTCTGAAATCCTTTGAAAACCTTCCAAGTTGATCTCAAATTTTCTTCAAGTCACCAACTGGATCATCTTCAATGGAATTCATTGGTCCAACCACCCTTCCTCCAGAACAAACATAAAAACCAAAAATTTCCTTACTCATTCTCCAAAAATCACTCCTGATTCCATCCTTGGCCAAAATCCTTCCAACCAACTCTTACATAGGATTTAGCCCAGGGTCCCCCTATTCTACTTCATCCACCTCCCTTTCCTTTCCTTTTCCTCTCTCCATGACTTCCTGATCTTCATGTTCTTCTTCTTCTTCTTCTACAATTTCTTCTTACTCTTCATCAGTCTTGCCAGGAGCATCTTCATCTTCTTCCACCTCCTCTCTTTCCTCATGTTTGAACTTTCACATCTCTTCAATGCTTCAACACTTCTTTGACTCCCTTGCCACTACTTTGACTGTGCTTTAACCATTTTTTCACAAGGTTTGACAGCTTTGATTACAATATGTCAAAATTTGACCAGTTTGACCCTCAATTTTTGAAATTTGACCGGTTTGAAGGAGATTTGACTGCTTTCACAGTGGTTTGACCAGATTTGACGGCTTTTAAGCTTCTTGAAGGCTGTTTGATGGCCTGTCTACTTCTTCAGAATCTTCAATCAAAATTATGGAAACCAAATAGGGTGTTCCCCAGTGGATGTCCATTGATTTTGAACTTTTTGCATCCTTCTTTGAAGTCTTTTCCAGGGACAACTGGCCTTTCTTCCTCAATTCCAACTTTCTCTTTTCCATGTGCTTCATCTTGTACCTCAAATCCTCAACCAGAAACAGACCAAAAGACACCTCCGTCAGAAGAAATCCTTCAAAAAAAAAAGATGGAAGCTAAACCACTCACCATCTGATGGAACTACCCTACTGGACACTCCCAGGGACAAACTTGAGTTGTCAGGTGCTTACTTGACTGCAAAATTACCTCCAGTGTTGTCCTTCACCCATTAAACCGGCCCAAGCACCTTCCATCCAACTTCTGAAGTTCCAGAACAGGGTCTCTTGTATCTTCTACAGTATTCACACTGGCCAGAATTGGGGTTTATGCTGGTGATTCATATCTTCTCTGTTTCAAGGAATCTGGAGCAAGGAGGGTAGTATTGGTTGACAGGATGGTAGCCATAGGTGATTTCCATGGTGAAAGAAAGAGTGGGTGATCTGTTGCAGGATGAAAGAAATTGGAAAATGTCAGGTGGGGATGGTGATGGATAATGTCAGGGATATAACCTCTACTGCTAAACTGGGCCATGGTTATACCTGAAAAAATAAGTCAAAAACCAATGTTAAAGTCAGTTTCTGACTCAAAAAATTCAAAAAAAAGCTGAAAAGCTCACAGACTCAAACAATAACTAGGTTTTGTGAGGAAAAAGCCACAACTTAAAACTTTATAGAAGGTAAGGGGCCTGGCTCCAAATAAATGAAGCTCAAAGGAGCTTTGCTTATAAATAAGCCCACACCCTTTATTTTAGTAACACACAAGGGTCACTACTCCAATTAGGACCTTCCACTTGAAATTGAAGTTTTCAATAAGATTTTTAGTTGAATATAATACTAAGGTTGATAGCCCCAGTCAATCCCTTCTTGGGACTAAGTTTGGTGGGCTTGTTAACTCTTGACGTATTCTTTCACAAATAAATAATCATATATAACTGGTGAGGAAGGGGCTATAGGGTGAAGACCCTCCTCTTTAAAGGTAACAGGAGTCCTCAGGGGACTCAAGGAATCATCAGGGGAGAGCTAGCCTCTCCCTGATTTCGTCCTCAAGGGCTCAGAACCCAATCACATATTGCCCAATGAGAAATAGGGTACTAGTACTCATTGTGGGGATTTTCAATGTATAAGGGTTCTATTTGCATACCCCAAAAGTTATATAATCTACAACTAAGCTCAGGGCCCCCTGAGTGGACGCTCTCAAGGCACAGGAGATTTTATCAAAGTATAATCACATCCACAAGGGGGATGGTATTAAGATTGTGTGATTGGTTTATACAGAGTGGAGACTATAGCTTAAATTAATTACTATAGCTTGTACCCAAAGGAAGGGAACTTATTGGGAAGCTATTTATAAATAGTTGGGAGGCATTTGAGTCCTCATAATTTAATTCAAAGTTATATTGGATCCCCATCTTGATAATATACATTATCAAGGTTTTAATTCCATAATAAATACTCATAAAATCATACTTATAAAATAATATAAATATTATAAAAAATTATTATATAATTCTAAAACTCCTGATAATTAATCATTCTTGTCTCCATGGTTGTTTGAATCAGTGACCTTGTTGTCAGATAATGGAAGGTGAGGTTAGTAATTAACCACTATACTAGCAAGACATATGAGTTGTGCAGTCATTTGGACACATCAAATTGTCTTGTGGCTGACACTCCCTACCACCAAAAGAAAAATTACTCTTCACAGGAATTTTTACCTCTCTTAGATTCTCTATATTTCCTTAATACTATTTCAGATTTTTTAATGTCTTTAGCCTCCAGCCATAAATCACAATGAGCTAATTTGTTCTTGAGCCTCACCAGATAGAGTCTCACGTCTTTACCGTCTTTCCTAATGATTTTATGGTTAAATATCTTGTGAGGTAGTTCATCCTCAACCTGTTCCATAGGTGGGATTATAACTACAGGGGTCTTTCTCAATGGAAACTTTTCCGTAGGTTGTATCAACTTCTTCACCAGACTGATTGGGAATGTTGGATGTTTTCTGTCAAATTCTTTGTTCACAATGACTTCCACTGCATTCTTCTCATGCAAAGCCTTTACAAAAAATGGCCCAAAAAATGAGTCCTTAAGTTTTCTATGACCTGCTATGTTAGAAAGGTTCACTGTTGAAATTAAGACCATATCTACAATTTTGGTGTCATGGTCTTTGTGAGTTTTATCACACCTACTTTTGTTGTACTCCACTGCTTCTTTAACACATTTTCTTGCAAAGTTCTCAGCCTTAACCATCATTTCTCTAAAACAATCAGAAGAGGGGTGCAGTACAATGCTCTTGCTAAGGAGCCTGTCCCAGGGCATATGTGGAATCCAACCCCTTTCCAGTTAAAAAGGTGACTTGTTGGTTGTAGAATGCTTGCTAGAGTTATATGAAAATTCCAAAGCTGGCAATAGTGATACCCAATCATGTTTATAGCCATTGTTGTCCTTGAAATCAATTTCATAAGCACAATACCTCCTTATAATGTCTTCCAAGGTCTGTATCATTCTTTCAGGTAGACAATCAGTCTGCGGGTGGTAAGCTGTTGAGAAAGATAATTTTGTTCCTACCAGGTCAAACAAACTTTTCCAGAATTCAGAAGTAAATTTAGGGTCTCTGTCACTAATTATGTTCTGTGGGCAACCTACGTCACTAAAAATTCTGTTCCAGAATAACAGAGCTATATCAATTGCAGAACTATCCTTGTAACACGGTAGAAACCTAGCTATCTTTGAGAATCTATCAACTATCACTAGTACAAAATTATGATTCTCTTTCCCTCCAGGTGGTAGTCCAGATACAAAGTCCATATTGATATTAGACCACCTTTCCTTTGGTTCTTCTATGGATTGCAAAATTCCATATCTCTTTCCTCTAGGTCTGTTGGCCTTTTGGAAAATCTCAAAAGAATCACAGTATTCTGATACAGTGTTTCTCCAACCTGGCCACCATGCTATTTTCTTAATTCTTTCTGTTGTTCTTTCTTTAGAAAGATGTCATGCACAGATGTTGTCATGGCATTCATTCATCAATAATTCTACATGTTCACCTTTGGTCAATACTACAGAACATCAGTGGGAAGATTTATGATAAAAAAACCATCCAAAAGCACAAATCTACCATCAAGTAGTTCTTTTTTCCATTCTTTGTCTAGTCCTTCAACTAATGATTGCCTATTATTCTTTGATTGTAGAATTTCTACAAGTAATGAAGTATTTTTATCATTAGAATAGGATTCAAACACAGAATCCCAGAAGCTCTGTGCCAAATTGTTCATTGATATGGCCATGATAGGCAATGTATCCACAGTGTCCTCAGGGTCATAGGCAGGGTTAATTGGTGTCATTAGGTAGTGCCCAACGTGAAAAAACATCTTCATTCTTATGTATCAATCCTTCCCTGCAAGCTATTTTCATGTAGCCTCTCCATTCTTGGATGGCAATTTGCCAAATCAGCATGTGCCTGTTGGGTTTCTTCAAGTTTAGCAATGATTTAAGCGCTGTAAATTCAGTAATAACTTCAAATTGAAATCCATTCAAGTAATAATACAATTTTTCCAAGGCCCATAATAAACACAGACACTCTACCTGAGAAGCACCATATGTTTTTTCACTATCCTTAAGTTGTCTAGATATAAAACAAATTGGTCCTTCAACTGGTTTTTCATCAAATATTTGTACTTGTTGCAATGCAGCTCCAAGTCCTTCCATACATGCATCTATGTACAACTTGAATGGTTTTTTAGGTTCAGGATGAAATAGTAAAGGTTTACTTGTCAGTTTTGTCTTAAGTAATTTGTAGGCCTGTAAACTTTCTTTAGTTATTTCAAATGAAACATTTGGACTGCATATTTTATGAAGACTGGAAGCTATCATCCAAAAATACTTAATGTGCAGTCTTTAATAACCTGAAAAACCTAAAAAACTTTGCATTTCCTTAACACTACTGGGTATAGGTTTTAGCAAGACAGCAGCTACTCTGGCCTGAGCTATACCAAGTGATAAACCACTCACAATATGACCTAGAGCTTTCAATCCATTAAATCCAAACAAGCACTTAGTCAAAGATATCTTCATATTGATCTTGATTACCGTTTTGAGTATAAAAGATATTCTTACTTTGTGTTCATCCCATGTTTTCAAAAATATCATTATATCATCTATACAAATTATTAACCAGTTCTGCATCAATTCTTCAAGAAACTCTGAATCCATCATCCTCTGAAAGTGGGATGGAGCATTCTTAATACCAAAAGGCATTCTCAGGTATTCAAGCACTCCTAAGTGGCACACTATCCTCAGGAACTTCTTGCTCTCTGGGTCTACCACATTCTGATGAAAAACTTTGAGAAAATCCATACAAGAAATGTACTTATCTTGGTGCAATTTACTTAAGGATTCAACAATCTTTGGGATGGGATATCTATTGGGGGTTGTGTAGGAATTTGATTCCCTGAAGTCTCCAACCATCATTGATTTACCATTTTTCCAGGCTATAATAGAAGGTGTGGTGATATCTACATCCTCATTGGCACCTACCTTCTGGATTACATTCAATTTTAACAATGTATCTATATTTTCTTTTAATGCCTATTTACTCCTAAGGCTAACAGGGAAAGGATGTTTTCTGAGAGCTGGGGGATATGGTTTATCTATTTTCAAATTGATTTTCACTTCATGTCCTATTATAGAGCCAAAAGGTTCATTTACCATTGCAAAGGCTTTTTTGATGGTCAAATAGCAGAGATACTAGATCATTCCTTTGTTTCTCTGTCAAGGAGCTGTTAATTTTTGAATCTCTGATGAGTTCCGTTTCAAAACTCTCCTTTTAAATGTTAATCACATAATTTTCACCAGAGTTACTGAAATAAAATTTTGTGCTATTTCCAATAGTAAAGTATGAACAAATTTTCTCATGAAACAAATTGATTTGGTATCTTTTCATATAGTCACTGCCAATTATGAAATACTTTGTTTCAATATTTTCAATCACAATAAACTTTATTACTAAAGCCAATTTCTTAAGGACCAATCTAAATTTCACCGTCCCTAAGGGAACTAAAGTACCGGCACATCTTTGCAGGTTTATCTTTGGTATCTCTATTAAGTGCTTTTCCACTGGACATAACTTTTCTAAGTACCTTTTGCCTACTACAGATTTACAAGCACCAGAATCAAGAAGAAACTTACACAATTTATCACAGAATGACATGTCTACTAAGTCATTTGATGCATTAACAGAATTAATGCAACCTATAATCAGTTTATCATCTTCTGCCTCACTATAGTCATTTTAGGACTTGTAGGCAACTTATTCTTTGTCACTTGTCTTAGTCTCTATGTTATTGAACTTATTAGCCTTCTGGGGACAAGGTCTAGAGGTATTTCCCGTCTTACCACAAGTATAGCAAGAAAGATCATTAGTTTGAGGACTCTGCCTCAAAGGTAGTTTACCTTTGCTTGACGTTTCCATGGGAACATCCTTTGGAACATATGATCTTCTTCTACCTAGAGAGGTGTCTTCTACTATTTCTTCAAGTATGTTGATTAAGTTTGAGCAATTGTCTGTAGTCTTTCTACTTGTCTTTACTGCAGAAAAAACTTTGCCATCCATTAGGGATATCAATTTGAAATTGATACTATCCTAATCCAAGTATGGGTCGCATTCTCCAAGTCTTTTTCTTTTCCTGGTTACCAAAGTTGCCGATGGTGTCGCTCCTGGCAAAAATTTATCATTTTTGAAAGCACTCAAGCATTTCCTTTTCCAATTTGAAGTGAAAAATTTGGAGTTTTTTTCTCTTTTCCAAAATTCCCAGTCCTGTACACCTACTTCACTCCTTCTTTCTCTGTACCAATCTGATGCTATGCCCTTAAATAGAATACTTAATCTACTAGTAATCAAGGTATCAGGCAATCAAGTATCTTCTTTCAGGGTTTCAATCCATGAAATAAATGCAGTATGATCATATTAACCCTCCCCAGAGAAATCAGGCCATTCATTCATTTTTGGCAATCTCTGTAATATCTGCTTAAAAAACTCTCCTTTACCAAAATCCTGCACCATGTCATTGTCTTCTGAAACATTCTTGCTTCTTCTTTTCACTTCTGGAGCTCTGGATTCTATAACCTGACTGTGGTTATTTTGGGAAAAGATAACAATCTGTCAAAAAGCTCCTCATGTTTTTTCCCTAATTGTTCATGTACTTTATCAATTTTGGTACTCAATTTTTCTAGATTCTCTTCTGACATAACTTGACGTTTTAATATATCTTCTTTGACAGAACTCAAGTTTTCATCAAGCTTATCTTCCAACACTTCTAATGAAAGAACTAGTTGTAAAACCATTGAGGTCATTGAGCTGAAATACCTCTTGATACTGATAGATTCTCTGCATGATTGTTTCAAGGTGTTATCAATTTTTGCCAACTTGTCATTCAGATTACTCAAATCTCCTGCTTGTGCTTTCTTCAAGTCTAGTTCTATTTTTTTATTGGTCAAGTCTTCTATCTCTTTCACAGAGCTGGCCAAAATTGATTTCAAGGTAAAACTATCTGAAACAATACAGGAATAATTTTTATCTATGGCTGCAAAGCCTTCTATACAGTACTTGTTTGTGTGGACTACTGCTTTTTTAATATGAAGTGTTTCATTGAAGACAATGTCTCAAAATGTTTCTAGCAAAATTTTGGATTCTAAGGACAACCCCAGCCCCTCTTGGATCTTTTGGCTCTCTCTTTTTCCAAGAACTGGAAGCCTCCTTTGAGAGACTGGACCATCCTCATCATTTCTCCATAAATGGAGTTCCCGTGCTCTCTCCTCTTCCTCATCCTTGCTCCCTGACTCAGGGGAGGGGATGGTTCCCTGTTCCTTAAAGGATCCTGGGAGCCTGAAGCTATTGGTTGTGGGGCCCTCTCCTCTGGTAAATTCCTCTTTGTCTTTGGCTTGAGAACTACCGGTTTCTTGATCTGGGTTGGGTCCCAGTTCTCTGTCTCCTTCATCAACCTGTCCCTCCCCAACAGCTTGATGAGGGCCCTGTACGTTTCCAGGGCCTGAGTCAAGAACTTTGCCTGATTCTTGGCGTTGTTTGCTGCTACTGCCTCCAGGTAGTTGATCCAGTTTTGGCTGGGGCAGGTCAGAAGATTTGCCGTGCCTGGAGGTAGGTCGTTGTCTTCTCTGGTTGAATTCTCCAGAGGGAACAAGCTCAACCCCCTTGCTCCTAGTATTCATAATTCTTATTCAAAGAAAAAGGGTTGAAAAGTCAATAGATATAAAAGATTGCCATTGTTTCAAAAGGTTAGGATGGATATGTGTTCTGCGCAATGTTCCTTGTCAATGCTCACTTTTTTTTACTATATCAGTCGTAGGTGATCTCACCCTTTCTGTTGGTTTGACACTTCTGAAACTGATGCTGCTGGCCTTGCTATGTGGGACTGAGCTTGGTTCTGAAACAAAACTCCTTGCTTGCCCTCGGTTGGGGGGGGGGGAGAAAAGAATCAATAGATAGTTTTTTAGAAAATTGGTGCAAATGAAAACGCAAATTTAGCTGATTGTTTCTGCTTTTGCAACACAAAAGGCTGATGGCTTGCTAGATGAATGATTAATCTTTGCACACTGGGGTAGGGACGGTATTTTTGACTGATGAAACCAGGATGTTTCCTTCTCTGCCTTTTCTTCTTCTGGTTTGAGCTTTTTCTCCAATTGTTTTTCCAATCAATTTATATTGATTTTCTAGCATATCACTCAATTGAAATTCAAAGGTGTTCCCTCTGCTGAGCCAATAGACCAACAGCTTGTGTTGTCTTTGCTTTAACCAGAGAATCCCAATGGGTTGGGTTGGAGTTCTGGATGATATAATAGTCCTTGACTCTGAATCTTTTACCCATCAACTATGTGCGTTGTTCCCGGAAAAACGGCCAGAATTATCGAAAATGTCAAGGAAAAAAAAATGGCTTTGTTTTTTTTTTTTTGTTAAAAAATTCTGTTGATTATCCCTCCTCTTTCTTTCTTCCAAAAAAAAAAAAGAAAATCAAAAACAATTCAAGTCAGAAAACAGGACAAAAAAAATAAATTGGTTAAGTTTAATCAAAAAAATAAACCTGCACAGACCTAATGATTTCAGAATGAATTTTGAAAATTTGCCCTTTTCTCTCTCTTTTTTTGTATATCTTTCACAGGAAAACTCTATTTTATCCTGATTACTTAAGCAAATATTTTTTCCAAAATATACTAGATTAAGGCCTGTGTCAGGAACCCAACCAAAATGCTCAAAACACAAGGGTTTTAAAGCCTAAAGCTAAAAAACAAAAAATTTTGAAAATTAATATTTTTTCTTATTTGTTATTTTCTTATCAAAGAAGGATATAAATTAGTCAAAAAGTGGATAAAATACCACTAAAATTCGTACTCTAGGTGGAAAAAACACCCTTTAATGTTTTAAAATTTGATGAGCCCCCCTATTGGCAGGGATATAACCTCTACAGCTAAACTGGGCCGTGGTTATACCTGAAGAAATAAGTCAAAAACCAATTTTAAAGTCAGTTTCTGACTCAAAAAATTCAAAAAAAAGCTGAAAGGCTCAAAGACTCGAACAATAACTAGGTATTGTGAGGAAAAAGCTACACCTTAAACCTTTATAGAAGGTAAGGGGCCTGGATCCAAATAAATGAAGCTCAAAGGAGCTTTGCTTATAAATAAGCCCACACCCTTTATTTTAGTAACACACAAGGGTCACTACTCCAATTAGGACCTTCCACTTGAAATTGAAGTTTTCAATAGGATTTTTAGTTGAATGTAATACTAAGGTTGATAGCCCCAGTAAATCCCTTCTTGGGACTAAGTTTGGTGGGCTTGTTAACTCTTGCTGTATTCTTTCAAAAATAAACAATCATATATAACTGGTGAGGAAGGGGCTATAGGGTGAAGACCCTCCTCTTTTAAGTTAACAGAAGTCCTTAGGGGACTCAAGGAATCATCAGGGGAGAGCTAGCCTCTCCCTAATTTCGTCCTCAAGGGCTCAGAACCCAATCCCATCTTGCCCAATGAGAAATAGGGTACTAGTACTCATTAGGGGGGATTTTCAATGTAAAAGGGTTCTATTTGCATACCCCAAAAGTTATATAATCTACAACTAATCTCAGGGCCCCCTGAGTGGACGCTCTCAAGGCTCAGGAGATTTTATCAAAGTATAATCACATCCCCAAGGGGGATGGTATTAAGATTGTGTTATTGGTTTATAAAGAGTGAAGAGTATAGCTCAAATTAATTACTATAGCTTGTCCCCAAAGGAAAATAACTTACTTGGAAGTTATTTATAAATAGTTGGGAGGCATTTGAGTCCTCATAATTTAATTCAAAGTTATATTGGATCCCCATCTTGATAATATACATTATCAAGGTTTTAATTCCATAATAAATACTCATAAAATGATACTTATAAAATAATATAAATATTATAAAAAATTATTATATAATTCTAAAACTCCTGATCATTAAGCATTCTTGTCTCCACGGTTGTTTGAACCAGTGACCTTGGTGTCATATAATGGAAGGTGAGGCTAGTAATTAACCACTATACTATCAAGACATATGAGTTTTGCAGTCATTTGGACACATCTAATTGTCTTGTGGCTGACAGATAATTTCTGTCAGCTTACTTATACCAGGAACTTTGCAGTGATTTAGCTTCAGAAATTTATATTGGTTTTGGAACAATAATAATTCCAGGAAAATATGTAAAATGTTCAAAAATAGTGATATAACAAGAGAAAGTGAAAAGTTTGGAGTTTGGTTTGGTTAAAATGGTTTAAATATATTTATAAAGAGTGGCAAAAGTTTATAAAAGACTGGGGATCTTTATTGAAAAAACTCTTTTCAAAGGGCTCTTTTCAACTTTGTAAAGAACTTGGGACAATGAGGTCTCAAGTGATTGCTCAAAAGGGGTTTACTCAAGGGGAATGGGCGGACTTTGTGTCTCACAGCACTTATGCCTGGAAGCAAGGAGGAGATAAATTATTACTTTAAGCAGGCACTCCAAGGTACTGGCAGGAATTCACAGATCAAGAGGGTATCAGGAAAATTGGTGGAGTTTTTGCTGATATTCTTCAATTTAATTAATGATGGGGTTAAAATTAATAATTATAATATCAGAATTGGGCCATAAACCACTTTTCTATCATTAATAAAAACTTGATCACCAATGGAAATGGGTCTGGATTGATTATTTAAATTACTGGTGTTTAGATCATCCAAAAAGGGCTGTACATATACCTTTCTGGGGAAAAAGGACCTTCTCAGGGCACATAGAGAGGGTTGTGCTTGTGGGCTCAGGCTAGAAGACTGGAAATTACTATTTCCGCACGTATTCTTAGTAATTTCAATCAGCTGGACCTGTCTGTGTCATATTTATTGGTGAAATAATTATCAGAACCTGTTTAAATGTTAATTTGTTATTTTTAAAGTTCTGGCATCTTTCCTAATTTGGTATTATTTTATTTTTATTAAAATAGTCATTAGTGGGTATTTTCAGATTCTACGCCATCTTCTGGAAATTTTGATAATTTTCAATAATGTTTTGGGGAACTCTTTGATATTTTTTGTGGTTCATAAAGTTTGATAATAACATTCACGTGACAACCTTTATTATTATTTTCCCTAATTTGTCTGTCTTATGCTTTGAATTTCATATATTTTATTCAATTTTCAGAGGTTCCAGACATCTCTCTATCCATCAGTCAAGTTTTTAAATATGCATGATGCATGCATGTGGGTTTTAAACTGTTCCTGTGGTACCAGGCAGTCAGGAGTGATGCCAATGAATTTGATGTACCCATCCCTGACAGCTGCGTGCAGGAATCCAGCATCCGCAGCAGAAGTATATTTCATGTGTTTTTATTGACAGGCGCCTACATTTTGAGTATCAGGCGCATGTACCCTTGCTGAATAGATGCAGGGCTGCGCCCAGGAATTGTGATGGAACACAAATCCATCTGTAACTCCTGAAATATACACAAAACCTCAATTCCGAGTGAATTTTAGGAGTGAAACCTATACATGACATAAAATGTGCAATATTAAGATGGCAAAAAAATTGCCATAGTGATGCCATGGCCTTTTGGTAATTTTCCTTTTAATAATTTTAAAAATGTAAGACGTTAGAATTCAAGGGTGGGGTCAGTGAGTGACCCTACCTTATTTTGGGTGGGGAATTCAAATCTGTAATAAAATTTGAGGATTTTGTGCTATTTTTATTTTTATGATTTATTTTTCTTTTTAATTCTATTTTTTCAGGTTGCTCTGTACAAGTAGCAAGCTGACAATTTCACGCTTTAAGATTAAGGGTTATTGTCTTCTACACTTTTACATATCCTTTTCCTCATTACCGTCTACCTCAGTTCATACGCGTGACACAAATAAAGCACAAAATCAATGGTGACTTCTGCTTACCACCTTTGGCTTGCATAATGACCTTCCAATCTCCGCAACAGAATCAGTATATACTTGCAAATCTTTCAGTGAAATCTATACAGGTTGACCATCCATTCAATATTTGCTCTTCTAACCTGGGTTTTGTTAGCCCACCAACTTCCATTCTTGGTCACGCACTCACACTAGCTTGCAACCATGCCTAGATAGCCACATCAACTGTATATTTTGAAAATAGACTAGCTCCTTACCCTGCATAAACTACACCTTTGCATTTGCATTGTCTTCACATGTCATTCCTTCCTGTCTCATCCATTATTCCCTTGTACCCTCAGATTCTATTGTCTTGCACCCACGCTAAAAAATTGGAAACAACTTTACTGTTATTTCATTTCCAATTCTGTTCATTTCATTCATTGCCTCACCGCCTTTTAACTGTAGCTGGACATCCATCAATTTGTATCTAGTCAATTTTTGATTACCTTATAAAGGCCCCATTCCCTGCCTCATGATTGTCTCCTCATTTAGTTAATTTCATAAATTCTTGCATTTGCTAAATCCAGTCATCAGTTTGGGCTTGGATTTAGTATCTTTCTATTGGAACACCTCTCCTTGCTTTTTTTTGAGTCACCAAATCATAAGTTTGCACTTTTCAGTTAGCCTTGCTACCTTGAATTGCCCCTTCCACTCATTCTCTTCCTTTGTGCTCACAACCATCTAAGATTTCCCTATAGTACGTGGGGTGGTTGTGTGACAGATAAGGTAGGGAGAAAGGCAAATCAGTCATGATGATCAACTCAATATACTTCTCACCTTCTCTTATGGGTATCAGGAGCTACCCCTTCCTCTTCTGGGGGGGGGGGCTTAATTTATGACCACAACTTGACTCAGTCTCCTCAGCCATACTCAAAACTCAGCGAGCCTCAGCCTTTGTTACAAGCCACCTTCTACCCCTTTATCTACATTCAGAACCTCCTGAAATCTTTCCCTGCATGCCCTGCAGGTTCTATTCAGCTTTCCAGGGCTCCTATTGCCCTCTCTATGGCTTGGTGTATCCTAATCCCTCCCTAAAATCTATCTGGTATGAGAAGTAAATACTGTAAACCCATAGGACATACTCCTGGCTGGACAACCCATACTCCAGTTCAGTACATGCCACACCCTTCTGGAAAGGCCCATTAACCAATCCTTCAAGCCACTGCCTCAAGCCCAATGAGTCAAAATTTAATACCATGGGGCATCCCAACCCTAGTACCAGTCATCTGTCTTCAAGGCCTCCTCTCAGTTCTCACATATACCGGCCTCTCTTCCTTCTTGGACTAATTCCCCCCAAGGAATTAGTATACTAATTCTTATTGGTAATTCCCTTCAAATGAGTGTTATCTCAGCAAAAGAAAGCAAAACAAGTCTACCTTACTCATCTCACCTACCCCTATGGTGTTACTCTTATAGGATTCAACCTTCAACCTCATTCAGAGCCTTACTCCTGGATATATCCTCATTCTTATCATTTTCATCACTTTCCTATCCTGCATGAAATCAATCTCTGTTCTCAATCCTTAGTTCTTTGAGAAGTAGTGCCTGTTCCCCCAGCCCCTTGCAGGTCTTGGGTGGTTTTGACACCTATTGGCAAGACAAAGACTTGTCAAAAATTGTACAAATCACTTGCTCTTCACATCATTTTATTTTCCTCAACCCAAAATTGAGAAAACTTTTGGAGTTGTTGAATTGAAAATTGAATTCAATACTAAGTTTCTGTTGAGTTTTGTTTTTTCATTGGAACAGTGGCAAGCACAAGCCCCCCTGTATAAAAAATGGCCTTGTTAATGGAATTAACTAAAAGTGTTGTTAAAAAAGCTATGGTGGAATCTAGGTATTTGGTTAGGGAGTTGGAAAAGAAAAAATTGGAAGCCCAAATTTCATCCTCATCTGGTGTTGAAATTGAGGAAAAAGATGTTTCTTCACAACTGGAATTCACTCAAGGTGGTGGTTCAAATTTAATATACCATTTTATTGAGAAGGATTTGGCTGGATCAATACTAACATAACTATGTGGGGTATAACCATGAGGTGCCAGAAACACTTGACCCTCCTCCTGTGAGAGCATTTCCTAGTAGGAAAGAATCCAAGAAGTTTATATATGTTGATCTAGCATGTGACAGATTTGGGGTATATGAAGGGCTATTACTCACCAAACATCAAAGGGAAACTCACACAAGGAAGGTTGGGTGTCAATTCATGATCTGTGCAAGTTGTACAGTAGCAGATCTCACATGTCATCTCTCCATTAGAAATGGCCAACACAATCATAAACAAGCTGAAAAATTCTCAGTGCATCCTCAAATGAGGAGAATCTCTGGTCAAGCCTTGGTTCAAATTAAATAAGGCGTGAACAATGGGCTCAATACAATTCAACTAAAAAGGAAATTGAGAAAGATTGACGGGGGAGAATATGTTGACAAAATAACAATGTTTAACACTAAGTGGAAGGTAAAGCAAGCAGAACTGGATGGGAAAAATGTTATGGATTGTCTATTTGAAATGCTTCAGAAAAACTAGTGGGTTTCCAGGTCAAAATTTGGTAGAGAGGGTCACTTGGAGGTCCTTTTATTGTCTCATCCTGAGTCTATGAAACTTTTTCAAAAATACCATCATATTGATTTGTTTGATTATATTTATAAAAAAAATAGGTACAACATCCCTCTAGTGCATGTTGTAGGAATGACAGCCAACAGGAAAGGTTTTAAAAAGGCTTTTGTTTTTATAAAAAAAGATGTATGAATTCTACAGTTGGGATTTAAATGCATTAAAGGAGGTAGCTTATGATCCAAAGAGGATTACCAAAGTCTTTGTGAAGGAATGTGGAAAATCTCTGGTTTTTTCTATTGAACATATTTTCCCTGAGTCATCCAGACAGTTGTGCTCCTGGCACTTGTAAAAAAATATTCAACCAAATTTTAAAATTTGCTTCAGCAATAAAGATGAAGGATGGAAAAGTTTTATGATTCTGTGGGAAAATTATGGGGCATCTTAAACCAAGGGGGAGGTAGAAATAAATGATGCAGAACTCAGAGTAGGCCAATTTATTTTTTCTTCTTTTCATTTCTTCTTGGAATGCTTATGTTGAAAATTGTATACATTTTTTCTTGAAAGGATGTGCGGATGTGCTCAAGTATATGGAAAATAACATTTTTCCTATGAAAGAGAAATTTTTAATGGCGTGGCCTTGTGTCAAAAAAGAATTTGGAAATAAAACCATGTCTTGGGTAGAGGGGGCCCATGCTAATTTCAAACAATTACTTGCAGGATCTTTGGGCAAAATTTTGGATGTGTGGAAACACCTGGGAGGAAAAATTGAAATCTAAATCCAATCAGTGCATGTTTCACTTAAAAAATCCTGAATAAAGTTAGGAACCATTCTTCCAAAAGAGATTTTAACTTTGGTTCAAAAATTCCCAATGGAGGCAGTTAAAATAATTTGGGAACAATTTTAGAAGTTAAACCGCAACCATTATTGCAAGGTGTGCTCAAAGTCCTATTGAAAAATAATGGGATTGCTGTGTTCCCACATTTTAGGTGAAATAATAGCATCAAGAGGATCTTTTTTTCCTGAGGATGTTCATCCTCAATGGAGATTATACTATGAGCTTCAAGTGAAGTAAGTTGTATTTTGTGTTTTTAGAAGGCTACCAATTATAGGATTGACAGCAATTACAGGATCAACAGATCAATTTTTGTTTTTCTTTTTTGAAGATTAACACAGATCCAGTGCTTGAAAAATCCCAATTATTTAAAAATTTAAATTACATTCTTATGGGACAAGCTCAACAAGTTAGATTGGAGATTTTAAATCTGTGGTCACTTATGAAGCCAATTTGATTTCCAAGCCAATTCTTGAACCAAAGTTCTAATGCTCCAGCCCAGGTTGACCCAAATTTAAAGCAACTTGTTGTGAACTTTAAAAATTTGAACAAATTGAAAGAGAACTTAAGAGGGAAAAAAGGATCAAAAGGGAACCAAAAGGACCAAATATATTAATTATTGTATTTTGAGTGTTTTTTTAATGGTTTCATGAACTTATTTGAAAATTATTTCTGTAGTTCAAGGAAGGCTCTTTATCTAAATTTCATAGTTCAGAGAAAGAGCCTGAAATTGAATGAGGGTCCCTTCATTTGCAATTGAAATTCTTTTCCAAGGAAGAAGAAGAAATGGAGGATTCAAACAGAAGCTCATCTTTTGTAAGTATCAATTTCCTTCATGAGATTAGGATTTTGGCTAAGTAATTCTTGATTGTAGGAAACAAAGGTGAAATAACTTAATTGAATACCTGAGAACTTACCTAAGTGCTTGGGGGAGGTTTGGGATATAGTTGTTTATGGGAATTGTGGATTTAGACCAATTGCAAAATCCCTTGGTTACAATGAGCATGGGTGGTTTAAATTAAAAAAGGAAATTATTGAAACATTGAGGAAAAAGAAGATATTCTCTTCTAAGATCCTTGGTGGCATTAAATAATTTTTCAGCTCTCTGATACCAGGAAACTTGCAGTCCTTTAGCTACAGAGAGTGATAAAAATGCTGGAATGATAATAATAATTATTATTCCAATAATAAACACTTAGAAGCTCAAATAAATGATTTGATAAGAGCAGTTGCAAGGTTTAATTGGTTTGGTAGTAAATGGTTTTCAATATAATATAAAAGAGGGGCCACAGTATTATGCTACTTGGGATCTTTACAGACTAGCAACCTCTCTTCAAGGGGCCTCCTTATGCAGTTTAAGAACCTTGGAATAAATATGGGTTCCTGAGAAAGAACTTATTCCACTAATGGCCGGGCTTAACAGCACAAATGGCCTAGACAGGAAGGGTAACACTCACTCTGAGCACTTCACCACGAGAATCCTGGAATAATTGGAAGGGTTTCAGAGCCAACGGGGTAGATTGCTCGACTAAACTTCAAGGGTTGATTGGTTAATAAGGTTAAATAATACTACTACAGACTAAGTCATAAATCACTTTCTTATCTTCATATAAGCACTTTATTAAAAATGAAACTGTGTCTGATTGATAATAAATAATTCCTGGTAACTGATGATGGAATAATGGATCCAAAGAGGTCTGTATAAATACCTTTTTGGGGTGATTTTGATCTTCTCAGGGCATGTAGAGAGGGTTCTGCTCGTGGGATGAGGCTGAAAAGCCAGTCAGGTCAAGATTAGCACGTCCACTTGGTGCTGTCAATCAGCTGTCCTTAGATCTGCTGGATTTCTATACTATTTTAGCCACAGGATCTGTTAATCTGTTATGGCGTAAATTTGATCATTCTGTACTCATCCTTCATTTTTACTATTGATATTGCTTTGAAGCGTGCAGATGTGGATTTTTACTGATTTTCCATTCTCTGCTGATCATGTAAATAATTTTCAATAATTTTTATGAACACTCCTTGTAGTGTTTTGTGGTCTTCAAAGATCAGGATCAGTGATTTACGTGATAATCCTTGATTTTTGATTTATTATTCAAAAATGTTTTAAACTTAATTTTCATTTATTTTATTTAATTTTTAATCTTTTTAGTCATTAGTAATGCATATGTCAGTTTGTTACATATACTAGGCAACCCTAACTAGGTTGTAGCTCTTCTGAGCAGTACCTGGTTGTCAGATTAGTCACACCTGATCCAGACGCGGGGATCAGTTAGTACAGATGTTCGCGGGGTAGGATCCGCTGCGTGCGTGGCAGAATCAGCTGCGCGTGGGTCTCTAGTACGCGGGAATCTGCTGCTACTAGTACGTAGGTATATGTAATGATGGGGAGCTGCGCGCGGGAATTGTGACATAACACATTTCCGCGTTGTGGTGCCCCATCCTGGACACCCGGACCGCCTTAAGACCTCAATTCATAAACTGTTGCAAACGTACCGCCCGGCTGGACAACTTATCCTCAGGCTCATCCAACTATTGTTTACCCGCAGGCGCGCGCCGCTCCGCTCCGCGCCGCGTCCACGCCGCGCTGCGCTTCCATTATCCGCGTCGCGCTCCGCGTCGCGCTCCGCTCCGCGCCGCGCCGCGCCGCGCTCCTTTCATCAGCGCGCGTCGCGCGTCCTTTGTCCGTGTTGCTTCCCATCTCCGCTGTTGTTATAGAACGTCCGCATCTTTTGTTGTTGCGTGTCTTCATCTTCGTTGTTGCGCCTCCCCTCTCCTCTTCTCTACCGTCGCGCGACGCTCATCCATGATCTACTGAATCCATCCCGACCGCTCCCGCAAGCATTTGGCAGATCCTTGACCAACGCGAGTGACCACATGGTTGCCTTCCCGTTTCCGCTCTATTTGTAGAATCCGTTGTATATAGTCTAACAGGGCCTCCTGCCCATATAAGGAGGGGCTCTCCCCTGCTTTTTGGCGGACCATTCCATCATCCTAGCATCTCAGATCCCTGCATCAGATCATCCTATCATCGCATCATCATCGTCTCAGCATCCCATAATCATAAGCAATTTATCCGTGGGCATCCTTCCCCACTTATCTGAGCAAATTATCCGGGTATATCTATGATTGCCCCTTGATCCTTTGAGCCTCCATACTCAAACTTAGTTCTTTGTGAACTTGATCCTTATCACCAACCAATAGCCTTGCTGGTTGAAGAAGAATTCCTGTCTGCATGAATTCTTGATTGTGTTATACCACTCTGATCCCTTTTTCCGACCATACTGGTCTTGATCTCCCCTTGATCATCTTTCTGGAGCCAATCACGTTTGATTGAAGAGGTTTTATTAAGCTTAAAACCTGGAGTGTTATACCTCCCTTCTTCTTTGAGGTTGAATCTCGCCACGCTGTTCTTGAGTTCCTTGAGAAGTGTTGGGATATTCTTGTTCAAATTCGTTATTTATTTGCTTCTAGAGCTTCTTAAACAAATTGCTTTTGTCTTGTTCAGCCTCCCACAGTTATCTGGTACCCTTCAAGCGCTTGATTGCGGAGAGTTGGGCAGGTTCATTGAGAACCTGGAGGTTGGTTGGGATTGAGTTGATCTTTCCTAATCAGCTGCTGACGACCAGAGTTATTAGCTTGTGGGCGTTGTTACTTACAACTGCCTTGTTCTATTGAACTCTGAACAAACTTTGACTTATTTGTTCAAGTCTTTCCCTGCACCATCTTGTCTCAGATAGTGTTGTTTCCATCGCTACTGACAACTCTTATCCTCTTCTCTTAGTTTGATTTCTCATCCATAAGGTTCTGGACCTTGATTCCGGTTACATTTAAATATTATTGTAACTCCCAGGAGGGCAGCCTAAACAGCACCTTTCCCCTCCACAGAACTGCCACGGCTTAGCACCGTTTGGAGTCTTACATTTGGTCCCCCGGGCCGGGATCGAACCAGCAACCTTGGGATTTACAGTCCCAACTTGAAGAATCAACTCCGAAATCCTATCCAATTTCTCTTTCTTTCTGTTTGTTCCTTTTTCGATCCGTGGAGGCAGCTTGGTCTAGAAGTAAGTCCTCCCAATTTGTGCACCGCTCGGGCAAGATACTTGTCGTTTTTGGCGAAACCCTACTCTTGCCACACTCGTGAGCCACTTTGGAAATCTGCTCTTTGGATCCCCTAGGAACTCTGTTATTCGATATGGCATCTCCCGCTACTCCAACCACCTCTGTTTGACCTAAGATGGTAAAGATCAAACCCCAGAACAAGAACTTAGGCTTCAACGGTACAAATGTCGAGCGATTCTTGGACTCCTACGAAATGGCTGCTGAAGTAGATGGAGCTAGTGAATTCGATATGGCTTATCAGTTGCGATTCTTTATCTCCTCAGATGAAGTTATGGAGGTAATCGAGTCTTTCGAGGGATTTGAATCCCACAACTGGACGCTTCTCAGGGAGGCTATGTTGGCATACTGGGGTAAAATAGATGTGGCTAGGTTTACTCTGCAGGATTTGGATGCTCTGGTTTCTCAGTGGATCTCAAATGGTGGTATTTCTTCAGCCTCTGAATATCAGATTTTTAGAAAGTCTTGGGATCCCATTCAAAACTATCTTATCCGAAACGATCACATTGACACAGTGGACGAAATTCGAGCAAAGTTCTTCCAATCTTTTTCGTCGGCTGTGCAGGAAAGGATTAAAGAAGAACTGGTCAAATCTGGATCCATGATTACTACCAGGGATAATCGATTCAAGCTCCCTGTTTTTCTTACCCTTAGGAGTACTGTGGATAAAGTCATGAAAGGTCAAACTGCTCTTACCTTTGAAAAGCCTAGAACTACTGAACCAGTCCATGCTCCTTCTTTTAAAGAGTCAAACGATATTATGATTAAAATGGAGGCAGATTGTAGGCCTAAAGCAGATCCTAATTCCAATCGAGAACCTACTACTATAGATGAAATCACCAAGTTACTTAGAGCCTTTGAGAACAAAATAGATCAAAAGATTTCTTCGCTAGCTACTCCTAAAACTCCTTCTTCTGTCCCCAAATCAACTCTGGTCTGTTACTACTGTCATAGGGAAGGCCATGGAACCGGACAATGTCAAGAACTTCAGAAGGACTTAAAGGAAAAGTTGGTAGAGCAGAGGGGAAACAATTACTTCCTCCCTAATGGTGCCCTAATCCCTTTTGACTCGTCTCGTCCTATCCGACATGTGGTGGCCTCTTACCAGCCATCACCTCCTGTGAAAGCATCTCTTGCTTCCTTTGAATTTCAATCATCCTGTGGTACCCTCCAACCTTGGTATCCTCCAGCCATTTCTTCCTCTAGTCTTGCTGGGACTACTTATCAATCCGATCCAGCCAGGAAACAACATGAGGAACCTAAACCTCATAAGGCTCCTTCCTTGCCAACTTCAATCCTTTGAAAACCCGTTAAACGTCGATCAACACTTGAGCCTCCTTCCTCTGATGTAGAAGACATGGAGGTGGAAAAGGAACCACTCATGGAAAGGTTCCCAGATCACCCTGATCCTTCTCCCTCACCTCAACCTTCTAATCCAATCTTAGATTCTGCGTCACCTGAACTTCCTCCCCCCACCCAGCCAAAAGTTTGGTTTGAAAGAGGCATCTCCAAGGATCACCCCAATGCTGTGGAGGGAGTATTAAAGAAAATTTCTGATCTCAGAATTCCTGATCTATCTGTGGCTGAACTCCTATCGATCTCTCCATCTGTTGCTGAAGGAATGAAGAAATGGGTCTCTCGTCGACGTGTGGAAATTGGCCCTGAAGAACTCAAAGTCTCCTCTGGCACTTTAATGGAGGACTCTGGTGGAACCAGTCCTTCTATAGAATCCAATCTTTATTCCTGTCCCCTTGGCTTTCTTCCTTGTTATCTTGGTGACTCAGCTAAAACTGTTTCTCCTCTTGTGGATTCTGGATCTCAGCTTAACTTAATCTCGGATGCTATGGCCTGCAAGCTCAAACTTAGCCCTAGGGTCAGCTTCAACTCTGCAGTGTATGGGATAGGAAATCAAGCTTGTGAACTGGTTGGTATTGCTGAAGATGTACCAGTCAGGATTGGTCGAAATATCGTTGGAACCTGCCATTTTTGGATTACTCGTTTGGACAGTCCTATGATCTTGGGACAACCCTTCTTAATGGACTTTGGTGCAACCCTGATGTTTTCTGATCAAGTTGGGGAGAGAATTCTTCTCCCTGATGCTGATGGCAGGAAAATTGAAGTCCCTCTTTGCTCTTTGGATTCTGGTTGTTGGGAAAGAGATTTTCCTGGTCATTCTCCCAAATCATCTTTTAAGGGGAAGCAGAAGGATAACTCTAGTTCCTCTCATTTTTTAGGGGAATAGTTGATCCTACTAATGATTGTAGTTCTTTTCAGCCTCAGACTGCAACTCAAGGGTCAACTCCCCTCCCTCAGGCTTATTTTTCATTCCTTTCATCATTCTCTTCTGAGCTCAAGAATATTAAAAAACAGAAACATATCAAAATAGAAAAATCCAAAAATATTTCTCCTCCATCTCCTTCTCTCTCTGGATCTGTTGTGTCTTCTTTTCCTTCTACTTTTAAGTCTGATCAATCTTCTCTCAGTTCCGGTTTGAACCTCCGCAATTAGTCTAAACTAGATCCGAATTGCAATTCCGTTTTTGGTGATTTTGGTATGAAGGAATATGGGCTGCAGTGGAGGCAATTCGGGGTACAAGTAAGTCCTCCCAATTGTGCACTGCCAGGGCAATCTTCTACCATCATTTTTGAAACTCTACCTTGTGCCACACATGTGAGCAACGTATTATCTCCTGGTTCTCCTTTTATGGAAAAGGCACCCTTCAAGGATATTGCAGAACATCGGACTTGGAAGATGTTGGAACTTGGACTCAGCTTTCCTAATCAAGTCTCTCTGGTCAACTCTTGGAGGAAACAAGAAATTCTCTCTTTTGCCACTAAGTATAAACCAGTTGCTAAGAAGGTCCAACCAGTCAACCAGCCTATGCCTCTCAACCTCAATCCCCCCCTTATGCATCCTCCTCTATCTCGCGATCCTTACTGTGGTCTTCCTCAATCTCTTACTGGTCCCTTTGTGCCTAATGGACGGGTCACTGAAGAACGTCTGAAGGTGGTCAACTTTGGTCCAGATGGATGGCTTCTTCCTGATGAGTTAAATTTAATTAAAAATGTCTTATCTCTAAGAGAAAAATCTATTGCTTTCTGTGAAGAAGAGAGAGGTCTCTTGCGGGAATCCTATGGCCTCCCTTATATCATCCCTGTAGTTGAACATGATCCTTGGCAAAAGAAAAAGATCCCTATCCCCGCTGCTAAAGTTGACGAATTCATCAAGTTGGTCCGGGAACGAGTTCAAACTGGCCTGTATGAACAGTCAACTTCTAGTTACTCCAGCCCCGTCTTCTGTGTCCTCAAGAGTAATGGTAAACTTAGAATAGTTCATGATCTTCAACCTCTTAATAAAGTTACTATTAAAGACTCTGGTATCCCTCCTGCTACTGAAGAATTTGTTGAATCCTTTGCGGGAAGAGCTTGCTATGGTCTAGGGGATATTATGGGTGGCTATGACGAACGATCCTTACATCCTATTTCTCGTCCTCTCACTACTTTCGACACTCCTCTTGGTCGATTTCAACTTACTTGATTGCCTCAAGGAGCCACCAACTCGGTCGCAGTCTATCAGGCTCAGATGATGTGGATCCTCCAGGATGAAATCCCTGACCATGCTGGTATCTTTATTGACAATGGCGGAATTAAAGGTCCAGTATCTGACTATGATAATGAGCTCTTACCTTGGCATTCAGGAATTCGTCGTTTTATCTGGGAATATGCTACTACCTTGGAGAGGATTCTGTTTCGAATCGAGGAATCTGGCCTTACTGTCTCTGGATCCAAACTGGCGGCTTGTGTCCCTGCTCTGGAAATTGTTGGTCATGTGGTCTGCAAGGAAGGAAGAAGGATGGCACCAGCCAAAGTCAACAAGATCATCTCTTGGCCTACCCCAATCAATCCAACTGAAGTTAGGGGCTTTCTAGGTGTTGTCACTTATGTTAGAATCTTTATCCCATCTTTATCCAAAATCTGTGCACCCTTGCGTCGTCTAACCAGAAAAGATGCTGAATGGATTTGGACCCAAGATTGTGAATGTGCTTTCCAGCTACTCAAAAGGATAGTTGGTGAAGACATAGTTTTGAAAAAGATCTCTTACAAACCTGGAGCTGGCAAGATCAAGCTGGCTGTCGATTCTAGTTATCAATCTGTTGGGGCCGTCCTTACTCAGGAAGATGAAAATGGTTGGGACCGTCCTGTTCTTTATGAATCTTTGTTGTTTTCAGATGTAGAATCCAGATACTCCCAGCCCAAACTGGAACTCTGTGGTGTGGCTCGAATGATGAAGAAACTTCAAACCGTTCTCTGGGGCCAACATTTCGAATTGCAAGTTGATGCCCGATCCATCATTGAAATGATCAACGCTCCCAGTCTTCCAAATGCTCCTATGACTCGTTGGGTGGCCTTTATCCAGCTTTTCTCTTTTGATATTGTTCACAGGCCGGGAAAATCTTTCACCATGCCTGACGGTTTATCTCGACGACCTCTTGGGAACAACGAATCTGATGTTGGAACCAATTTCAATGAAGAGGAACCTTTAATTCGACCTATTTTCTCTTTTTCTTCACAAAATTATTCTGGCTTTCAACAAGGCTTCTGGTTTAAATTAGAGCAGTACCTTTCAACTCTTCAAAAACCTCCTGATCTCTCTGCTAAGGAATTTCGATCTCTTAAACGAAAGTCTTCTAATTTTTTTGTTCAAGGCTCTAGACTTATGAAGAGGGGCAATCCTTGTGCTCTTATTGTCGTCACTATTCCCTCTAAACAAGATTCCATCCTTGAAAGTCTCCATGAAGGCCTTGGTCATCGTGGGGAAACTGAAACTTATCGACGATTATCCGAACGATTCTGGTGGCCATCTTTGAAGAAATCCGTCTCCCAATGGTGCAAGAGTTGTGAAGTTTGCCAAAAACGTGATCTTAGGCGCCCAGCCGAAATTTGTTATCCTACTGGGGAGTCCACTGTCTTTGGAAGGATTGCTATGGATGTCGTTCATATTAAGGCAGGTGGTGCTAAGTACCTCATTGTGGCTAGGGATGATTTTTCCGGATGGGTTGAAGCGAAATTTCTTAAGAACCTTAGCTCTGAATCAGTGGCAGCTTTCCTCTACAAGACCTGGACAATGCGTTATGGCCTGGCTCGATCTTACTCTACTGATGGTGGCTCTGAATTTGGGGGCAAGCTTGCTGAAATGATCCGATCCCTTCCTGGACAACATAGAGTTACTACTCCTTATTATCCTGAAGGCCAAGGCATGGTGGAACGAGGCCATGCCCCTTTAAAGGCTGCACTTGTTAAACTGGCTGGTGAAAGTGGCAAGAATTGTTGCAAATTCCTTCCTCTTGTTCTCTTTTCTGATCGAATCTCAACCAAAAGGACTACTGGCTACTCACCTTACGAAATCATCTTTGGTCAAAGAGCAGTCCTTCCTTTGGATCTGGAAATGGAATCTTTCTTGGGTATCTCTTGGGAAGAGGTGTCCTCAACCACTGATCTGTTAGTTGCTAGATCCAAGCAACTGGAGCGAAGTGAAGACGTTCGTGATGAAGCTTATCAAACGATGATGGAGGCCAGAGCAAAATCCGTCCAGTATTGGGAGGACAAGCACTCTAATCGAATCAGGGAGCCCTTGAACCCTGGTGACCTAGTTTTAGTTTATAATCGATCTTTGGAAACCCAGTGGGGCAAGCTTTTCTCTAATCGTTGGAATGGCCCTTATCGAGTGGTTCATCAAGTTAGAGGTGGATCTTATGTTTTGGAGGAGCTGGATGGTACTCCGTTGGTCAGAAGGTTCTCTGCTGATCAAGTCAAGAAGTTCCATTGTCGTGGGGGCAACTTATCTCAGAAGTAAGTCCTCCCAATTGTGCACCACCAGGGTCATTTGCTGCGTTTTTGTTGTAAAACTCTACTGTATGCCACATATGTGAGCACCTGGGACGCCCTCCTTGTTCTATTCCTGCCGCTTCTAGGGTTCATTTGGAAGAATCAAGATATTTTCCTCAACTCTTCAACCACTCTCAAGATCAAAATGGCCATTCTTTGGTTTCAATCATCTGTCTTTCCTTTCTTTCTTTCTATGGCATCAAACTCGGGAGCAGACTAGGGACAGTCTATAAGTTGGGGAGAGATGTGGTGCCCCATCCTGGACACCCGGACCGCCTTAAGACCTCAATTCATAAACTGTTGCAAACGTACCGCCCGGCTGGACAACTTATCCTCAGGCTCATCCAACTATTGTTTACCCGCGCGCGCGCGCCGCTCCGCTCCGCGCCGCGTCCGCGCCGCGCTGCGCTTCCATTATCCGCGTCGCGCTCCGCTCCGCGCCGCGCCGCGCCGCGCTCCTTTCATCAGCGCGCGTCGCGCGTCCTTTGTCCGTGTTGCTTCCCATCTCCGCTGTTGTTATAGAACGTCCGCATCTTTTGTTGTTGCGTGTCTTCATCTTCGTCGTTGCGCCTCCCCTCTCCTCTTCGCTACCGTCGCGCGACGCTCATCCATGATCTACTGAATCCATCCCGACCGCTCCCGCAAGCATTTGGCAGATCCTTGACCAACGCGAGTGACCACATGGTTGCCTTCCCGTTTCCGCTCTATTTGTAGAATCCGTTGTATATAGTCTAACAGGGCCTCCTGCCCATATAAGGAGGGGCTCTCCCCTGCTTTTTGGCGGACCATTCCATCATCCTAGCATCTCAGATCTCTGCATCAGATCATCCTATCATCGCATCATCATCGTCTCAGCATCCCATAATCATAAGCAATTTATCCGTGGGCATCCTTCCCCACTTATCTGAGCAAATTATCCGGGTATATCTATGATTGCCCCTTGATCCTTTGAGCCTCCATACTCAAACTTAGTTCTTTGTGACCTTGATCCTTATCACCAACCAATAGCCTTGCTGGTTGAAGAAGAATTCCTGTCTGCCTGAATTCTTGAGTGTGCTATACCACTCTGATCCCTTTTTCCGACCATACTGGTCTTGATCTCCCCTTGATCATCTTTCTGGAGCCAATCACGTTTGATTGAAGAGGTTTTATTAAGCTTAAAACCTGGAGTGTTATACCTCCCTTCTTCTTTGAGGTTGAATCTCGCCACGCTGTTCTTGAGTTCCTTGAGAAGTGTTGGGATATTCTTGTTGAAATTCGTTATTGATTTGCTTCTAGAGCTTCTTAAACAAATTGCTTTTGTCTTGTTCAGCCTCCCACAGTTATCTGGTACCCTTCAAGCGCTTGATTGCGGAGAGTTGGGCAGGTTCATTGAGAACCTGGAGGTTGGTTGGGATTGAGTTGATCTTTCCTAATCAGCTGCTGACAACCAGAGTTATTAGCTTGTGGGCGTTGTTACTTACAACTGCCTTGTTCTATTGAACTCTGAACAAACTTTGACTTATTTGTTCAAGTCTTTCCCTGCACCATCTTGTCTCAGATAGTGTTGTTTCCATCGCTACCGACAACTCTTATCCTCTTCTCTTAGTTTGATTTCTCATCCATAAGGTTCTGGACCTTGATTCCGGTTACATTTAAATATTATTGTAACTCCCAGGAGGGCAGCCTAAACAGCACCTTTCCCCTCCACAGAACTGCCACGGCTTAGCACCGTTTGGAGTCTTACAGCGTGTAACTCCTAAAGTATACACAACACCTCAATTCTGAGTGAATTTTAGGTGTAAACCCTATACGTGAAAATACATGTGAAATATTAGAATGGCCAAAAAGTGCCATACTGGTGTTGTAATTTTTAGTACTTTTCTTTTTAATTATTTTGAAAATATAAGGACTTGGAATTCAAGGGTGGGGTCATTGAGTGACCCTACCTAATTTTGGGTGAGGAATCCATTTCTTTCATAATATTTATGGATTTCTCACTCCTTACTTTGTTAATTGAGATATTCTTATTTTTCATAGTTTTGTGTTACTATTTGACAGTTTCGCTCTGTACATAGTAGAAGCTGACATTCCCCCACTCCAAGATATGTCTATATTTAAAAGAATTTGGGTTAATGCCTCCTGTTGGATCTGTAGTTCCTCAGCTGTATAGGTCCATCAGGGATATTATGTTCAGGTAACCATTCATCTTAATCAGCTGATTCTCCCTTTTATCTAACCAGGTAGAGTCTGATGTCTTTTCCATTGATCCTATCTTTTTTATCCTTAAGGATCTTTCTAATTTTTCCTTTTTCCTTCTCAGGTTCTTCTGTAACAGGTATTGCAGGTGAAGGAGTATGTTCTCCATTCCTTGGGTGGTAGTGTTTGATGAGGCTTACTGGGAAGACTGGATTTTTCCTAGAAAGCTCATCACTGAGGATTACTTCCACAGAATTTTTACCATGAAGTTTATTAATGGTGAAAGGTCCAAAAAAAGCTGGTCTAAGCTTTCTATTTCCACCCAAGTTGGTAAAGTTAGTGGCAGAGATCAAGACTTGATTGCCAATCTTGAAATCACGTTCCTTATGGGTTTTATCCCACCTTTGCTGGTTATACTCCACAGCAGCCTGGACACACTTAACAGCATGTTTGTTGGCTACATCTATCATGTTTTTGAAATCAAGTGATGTAGGGTGAATATTGGTTAGCTGGTGGTTAAGGGTATCCTTGGGTAATCTAGGAATCCATCTTCTTTCCAGTATGTAAGGTGCTTCCTTAGTGGTAGAGTGCTTGCTACTGTTATAGGCCATCTCCAGTGCAGGTAAAAGGCTAACCAAATCGTGGCAATAACCATCAGAATTCTTGTATTATAGTCCAAAGCCACAGAATCTCCTGAGCATGTCTTCCAGGGTCTGAATCATCCTTTCAGCTAATCCATCCGTCTGAGGGTGATAAGCGGTAGAGAAAGCTAAGGTGGTTCCAAGAATATCATAAAGATTCCTCCAGAACTCAGAGGTGAATTTAGAATCTCTGTCAATGATAATAATCTTGGGAACTCCAACATCAGCAATGAGTCTGTTACAAAATAATAGGGCAAATTCCATAGCAGTGTCTTCCTTGTGATTAGGTAGGAACTTTGCTTTCTTGGAGAACCTATCCACAATGACCAAGACTGAGTTGTAGGAATAGGCTACTCCTGGTGGTAGTCCAGTCACAAAGTCCATATTGATGATCTCCCATCTTTTCTTGGGTTCAGCAATCTTTTGCAGTAGTTGAAACCGTTTCCCAGTAGTCCTGTAGGACTTCTGACAAGGTTCACAACTGGTAACGTACTGTATAGTGGAGTCTCTCCAATTAACCCACCAAGCAGTTTATTTAACCTTATCCAAGGTTCTATGAGCAGATAAATGACCAGATGAGCAGTTATCATGGCACTCAGCCAGAACATGTTTGATATGGTCATCCTTAGTTAAGACTATAACACTTGAATGTTGATACCTATAGTATACCAGACCATCCCATATGGTGAACATTCCGGCTTTGTATGGTTTCAAAAGATGTTCAGGTAGGCTGTTGATCAATTCAGAAGGTGGAGAAGTACTTTCCATAATAGTGATCAGAGTCTTTATGCCAGAACTGTAAGCTTCTTTGATTGAGTTGAACAATGATTTATTCAGTTCAAAAACGTGGATTCCCATTATAGGAGCTTCAATGTTTAAACTGTCAATGTTAAGGATAGGGAACTTATCATTATCCTCTGGATCATAAGCAGGGTTACTTGGGTCATTGGGTAACGCATTCCTGCTTAAACTATCAGCATTCTGGTGTTTACTCCCAGCTTGATGAACTATGGTCATCTGTCCTCTGTACTGTTTTATAGCTATCTGCCATCTCAACATGTGCCTACTAGGGGTCTTCATGTTCATCAATGTCCTGACAGCGTTGCATTCAGTAATAACCGTGAAGTTGGTGCCTTCTAAGTAATAATGGAGTTTCTCTAGAGCCCATACTAAGGCCAGAAATTCCATTTGACTTGCACCATACCTTTTCTCAGTGTCTTTAATTTGTCTGGATATGAAGAGTATAGGTTTTTCCACTGGTTTATCATCTTCTATGAATTCCTGGTGTAAAGCAGCTCCTAGCCCTTCCATGCTGGCATCTATGTAGAGCTTGAAAGGTTTAGAGTAATCTGGCTGGATTAGTACTGGAGCTGAAGTCATTGCCATTTTGAGTTCCTCATAATTCTTGACTCTGTCATGAGTCATTTCAAACACAGTGGTGTTGTTGCAGATCTCATACAGACATTTGGTTAGAAGAGCAAACTCTGGTAAAAACTTCCTATAGTAGCTGCAGAAGCTGATAAAGGATAGGAGCTCAGTTTTCTTCTGAGGAATAGGCCTATTCATTACTGCTGCTATCTTGTTTTGGTCAGCAGCTAAGGTTAGTCCAGAGACAATGTGTCCTAAGGCTTTGAGTTCCCCATAGCCAAAGTTACACTTTTTCATTGATACTTTCAATCCTACGGCAGAGATGGTTTTGAGGACTAGCCTTAATTTCTCCATGTGAGTATCCCAATGATCAGAGTAAATGATAACATCATCAATGTATACCATCATCCATCCCTTTCTGATGAATAATCCTAGGACTACGTCCATCATCCTTTGAAAATGAGAAGGATAATTTTTAATACCAAAAGGCATCCTAAGATACTCATAAATTCCCAAATGACAGATAATTCTCATGAATTTCTGGCTTTCAGGGCTGATAGGCATTTGGTGAAAACCTTTCAGCATGTCCATGGTAATGATAAACTTAGCCTTGGACAGGTTATGCAGAGCATGGTCAATTCTTGGAATTGGATAATAATCAGCTTGGGTGTAGTTGTTAAGCATTCTAAAATCTCCAACCATTCTTGACTTATCATTGTGCCAAGCTATAATTACTGGGGTAGTAATATCCACTTGTTCATTGTGGCCTACTTTCCTTAAGACTTGTAAGTCAACCAACTCTTTAATATGGGTTTCCAGAGCAGCTCTATATTTTGTACTAGAAGGGTAAGCAGGTCTCCTGAGGTTAGGTGGGTAAGGAGGCTTAATAGCCAGAGTTAGGGTCATATCATGTCCTTTGATGGTACCAATGGGGTGATCCTTGGTACAGAAAGAATTCTGGTTTTCAAAGGGTAATTGTAGGATATCCCGTTTTTGTTCTTCATTGAGAAGGGAATTCAAAGCAGCTTGAGAGAAGTATTCCTGATTGAAATTCTCAAAGTTTTTTTCATAAGTTGAATCAGAATTTTGAGTATTGACATGGCATATTTGGAACTTCTTATTCCAGTCTCCAGCTATAGTGAAGTATCTACCTTTGCTTTGGAATACATCTATAACATATAAGCAAAGAGAATCATTTCCAAGGATAAAGTAATCACGTGTTCTGTTTTGGAGCACTACAAATTCAATGTTCAGTTTGAGTGATCCTTTAGAGTGAGGGAGTATGATATCAGAAGACCATACTCCAACAGCATTGAGAGCAGAATTAAAACTTCTGAACTTAGCCTGAGGTACTGGTAGTAAGTTCAGTTTCCAGTTTGGTTCTTGTTTCTCCAGATAAGTTGAACCAACACAAGAGCAAAAGGCTCCGCTGTCTAGAAGTAACTTAACAGGGGAGCCTTGGATTAAACCAGTAGCATAGCATGTTTTTCCTCAAGTGTTACTTTTACCGGAAGAAGGTTTTAGAGTCAAAGCCTTAGCCTCAGAGATGTGGTGACTCTTCATGTTGTGATTCCATTTTTGAGGTAAGTTAGAATCCTCATTGACGGAATTTATGTCCAGGGAAGAATCAATACTACCTTCAATAACATTGATAGGGTTAGTGATTATTAGATCACAGTCAGAGAGTGATCCGTCAGTATCATCAAGGTGAGGGTCAAGATTTTCATACTCTTCTCCTTCAATAAGATTAATGCTTTTCCTAGGTAGAGGACAATCAGGTTTTATGTGTCCTGTCTGGTTACAGTTCCAACATACTTTCTCTTTTGATTCTGGAGTATTCTTGACTTCCAAGGTAGATGGATTAGTAGCAGGGGATTCTTTAGTTTTGGAAGTACATTCTTCCCTGTTCCTAGTATTTTGTTCCCTAGGAGGTCTATTGAACTATTTTTCAAGACCATTCATATAAATAGTCTCTTCCAGTACACCTATTAATGTGGAAAGATCTGAATCCATAAGCATTCTTCACCTTACACTGTGGTTGATTTGTCTAGGACATAAGTTGAGGAGGCTTTCATTGACTTCTTCTTTATCAGCATCAGGATAAACACAGTCTAACCTCTTTTTCTGTTCTAAGCACCACTTATGAGGTTTGTCCTTGGATGCATTAAACTGGGAAGTTTCAAAAGTTTTCATCATCTTTCTTTTCCAAATCCTGGTACCAAACTGCACTTTGATCAATTATTTCCAAGAATTCCAGGATAAAGATCCAACTTCTTCTCTTTTATTGATAAACCAATCAAGAGCCACTCCTTCAAATAATCTGGGCAATCTTACCACAGCTATTGCATCAGGGAGCTCATAAGAAGAAAGAGTATAGTCAATAAATTTGATGAAACTGACATGGTTGTATTCTCCTTCTCCAGAGAATTTAGGCCATTCAGTGATGGGAGGAAGTAGCTTCAAAGCCTGCTCCATTTCAGTAGTAGGACTGGGTCTGAAAGACTCATTCCTAGTTATCCTGGTTCTGGGAGGAACACTAGGAGTACTGGTGAACCTAGCAGGCCTAGTTTCTTCTAGATAAATGACCGGAGAGTTAGTAGAATTGATCTTAAGATATCTGAGATCATTCTTAATCATACATAACTCTAAATCAAGTTTGTTGCTTAATAAGTCAATTTTGGTAGTCAGATGAGCTGAAGGAGCAGGACTAGTTTTCTGAACTTCTTCCTTAAGCTGGTCTATGGTTGCAAGAATATCTTCCTGAAGAATTGATTGATTGTCATCAATATGTTTCATCAGGTCCAACTTACTAGCTCTTATAATATCCTTGATTGGTTGTATTTCCAACTCATCAATTCTCATAATCTGAGACTGAGTGTCAATTACTCTAAAAATACTTGAACTCAATTTGTCCAATTGTTGGTAAACTTTGTCAAAGCATTGGCTAATAATAGCAAAATTTTGAGACACATTTACAAAAAAGCTATTAAGAGCTTCTACATCTAATTGTAGTACACCTTTTTCCACTTCTGGGCTAAAGATATTATGCTGTCCCAATCCTTTGAGTTCCTTAACTTCTGATGGGCTGAGGACCTCTTCTTGTTGGAGTCCTTTCCCTTTAAGGAAGCTAACTGATCCCAAGGATTCCAGTTCTGCACGTAGCCTTCTACGTCTTTCTTTGGGATCAACCTTTGAAGAGAAATCTGAGATTTCTTTTCCTGAGAAATGGCTTTTCTCATACCTGGTTGTCCTCCTGGGTCTGAGCCAACCTGAATTGTTCCCAATAGCTCACGTGATCTTTCACTAATACTTTGACTCTTTCCTCCTAGGTTGAGTTCAGATGGGGTGGTGTAGGAGGACCTGTACCCTCCTGCAATAACATGGTAGACGTTTGAGGGTTCTCCAAAGGTCTTTTGGTTGAGTTGGCGGCTTCAGTTGTCGCCGTTGTTGTCCTGTGTGATGCTATGGTCACGGGTTTGAGTCACCTCATTGCGCTGGCGACTGGCATCCTTGCGCGCACGGGTTCCTCCGGGAAGAGATCCATATGACGGGGCTCTACCTGTTGCACGGGTGTTGCGCCTATTTTGATACATAGCACAAAAAAATGAGTAAGTCTTTTGTCAAAACTTTGAAAAAAAGACTTTAAAAATATAAAAATAATATTTTTTGTGTGTTTTATATTTTCAATAATTTTTTTATATATATTTTAAATTACTTAGAGTTAAATTAAAGGGTACCAACACTTGGTTGAGATCAAAACTATCCTTAGGGGGTATTCCAACGGGGTCTGAGTGAGTTCCAATCAGATCCTGGGATAAATCCAAAGGTAAGTCTAATGGTACACTGTCTGGGACGTCCTCTAGGAGGTCCTGGTCAATTAGATCACCAAAAACAAAATTCACTGAGATGGATAAAAACAAAAAATATAAGTTTAATATTTTTTTGTATTTTTACGTGTTAAAATGATGTTTTTTAGAAAAGAATAATCACTTTTATTCTTTTTGGATTTTTTGTTTATCTTCAGGGTTATTTAGTTTATAAATATAAAGCTTCCTTTGATAAATCTTCCACTTCTTATGTTGCCTTAAGAAAGAATTGAAATTGATAATTCTTTCAAGCTCAAGTTCTTTGTCTTTTATAACCTGCTATTTATAATAAAGCAATTTCTCCTGTTGTTGCTCAGGAGTTATAATAACAGGGACAAAGTTACGGATTTTTTCTTCTTTTTTCTTTTTAAGAAGGTTCAAATAGTAATTGATCAATTCTCCTTTGGTCTTAAGATCCACTAGAGAAACAAATGATCAAAAATATATGTTATAGGTATGTTAACTAATTTTTTATCAAATTAAATAGACTGGTCCAAGGAATAAATAATTAAAAATTAATTATTTAAGGATATTTCCCGGCCAGACCCCCAGTTGTCAGCTCTCTGATACCAGGAACCTTGCAGTCTTTTAGCTACAGAGAGTGATAAAAATTCTGGAATGATAATAATAATTATTATTCCAATGATAAACACTTAGAAGCTAAAATAAATGATTTAATAAGAGCAGTTGCAAGGTTTAATTGGTTTGGTAGTAAATGGTTTTCAATATAATATAAAAGAGGGGCCACAGTATTATACTATTGGGGATCTTTACAGACTAGCAACCTCTCTTCAAGGGGCCTCCTTAGGTAGTTTAAGAACCTGGGAATAAATATGGGTGCCTTAGAAAGGACTTATTCCACTAATGGCCGGGCTTAACAGCACAAATGGCCTAGACAGGAAGGGCAAAACTCACTCTGAGCACTTCACCACGAGAATCCTGGAATAATTGGAAGGGTTTCAGAGCAGATGGTGTAGATTGCTTGACTAAACTTCAAGGGTTGATTGGTTAATAAGGGTAAATAATACTACTACAGACTAAGTCATGAATCACTTGCTTATCTTCATATAAGCACTTGATTAAAAATGAAACGGTGTCTGATTGATAATAAATAATTCCTGGTAACTGATGATGGAATAATGGATCCAAAGAGGTCTTTATAAATACCTTTTTGGGGTGATTTTGATCTTCTCAGGGCACGTAGAGAGGGTTCTGCTCATGGCCTGAGGCTGCCAAGCCATCAGGGAAAGATTAGCACGTCCACTTGGTGCTTTCAATCAGCTGTCCTTGAATCTGTTGGATTTCTGTACTATTTTAGCCACAGGATCTGTTAATCTGTTATGGCGTAAATTTGATCATTCTGTACTCATCCTTCATTTGTACTATTGAAATTGCTTTGAAGCATGCAGATGTGGATGTGTATTGATTTTCCATCATCTGCTGATAATGTAGATAAGTTTTAAAAATTTTTATGAACACTCCTTGTAGTGGTTCGTGGTCTTCAAAGATCAGGATCAGTGATTTATGTGATAATCCTTGATTTTTGATTTATTATTAAAAAATGTTTTAAACTTAGTTTTCATTAATTTTATTTAATTTTTAATCTTTTTAGTCATTAGTAATGCATATGTCAGTTTGTTACATATACTAGGCAACCCTAACTAGGTTGTAGCTCTTCTGAGCAGTACCTGGTTGTCAGATTAGTCAGAACTGATCCGGACGCGGGGATCAGTTAGTACAGATGCGCGCGGGGTAGGATCCGCTGCGTGCGTGGAAGAATCAACTGCGCGCAGGTCTCTAGTACGCGGGAATCTTCTGCTACTAGTAGGTAGGGATATGTAATGATGCAGGGCTGCGCGCGGGAATTGTGACATAACACATTTCCGCGTGTAACTCCTAAAATATGCCCAACACGTCAATTCTGAGTGAATTTTAGGTGTAAACCCTATACGTGAAAATACTTGTGAAATATTAGAATGGCCAAAAAGTGCCATACTGGTGTCATAATTTTTAGTACTTTTCTTTTGAATTATTTTAAAAATATAAGGACTTGTAATTCAAGGGTGGGGTCAGTGAGTGCCCCTACCTAATTGTGGGTGAGGAATCCATTCCTGTAATAATACTTTTGGATTTCTCACTCCTTATTTTGTTAATTGAGATATTCTCATTTTTCATAGTTTTGTGTTACTATTTGACAGTTTTGCTCTGTACATAGTAGCAAGCTGACAGAATTTGAAAATATATAGCAAAGACTTGATTTTAGAGAGATCAATGAAAGGATTCCCTCTTCAAATGGAGTGCAAAGAATGAAATGGGCCAATTAATAGCTCATACTTATGGAAGAAAAATATTTTTCATTTCATTGGATTCATCTTTTAATTATAATTGTATGAAAATGGGTGTACAAAAACAATCAGATGCTATCTTCATTTGCTTTTTCAACAATAATCACTGGGTTCATCTTTTACTTGAGGAAGAAATGATTCCAATCCCACCCATTATTTCCAAGCCTGCTTCTTTGACTTCTAAAAAAGCTTTGGTATGGGTTGATCATCTAAACTATAAAATTGAGTTGTATTCTAAGTAATAAACATAATTTTAATTTCATCATTTGGGTTTGGTTTCTGATGCCAATATTTTAATTTTATTGATATAAAAGGTTATCATATTTTGACTACATTATTTTGAGTGTTTTTAGTTAACATCATTATGTTGAGTGTTTTGAATGAGATTTCATTCATCAGTCAGTTGAACTTGTGTTGGGCTGATCCCATCATAAGGAGTATTTTACTTCTTGTGATGGGATAAGCTTAAAACAAGTTTAACTTGATTTTTTTTGTGTTTTTCAATTAGGGCCTTTCCATTAAGGAGGACTTGATAGAAGTCTTTTTTGATATTTTTACTCTAGGGCTAGTCCATTGAGGTGGGCTTGATACAAGTCCACCTCATTGGATCAGCTTGACACAAGTTGACCTTGTATTTTTTGGCATTTTCACTTTAGGGCTGGTCCATAGAATTTCATTGTTTATTTGATTTTTGGTGTTTTTAATTTAGGGCTGGTCCATAGACTTTTCATTTTTTATTTATATGGGCTGCGCATTCATGGCCCCAGAGACATGAAATTTTTAGAATTTCCATTTAATTTTGTTTTTACAATTCTTTGATTTTTTTACTTTTTTTTGTGTTTTTGTTTTGTTTTGTTTTTTTCAATTTATGATTTATTTTTAGGCCATTATTTCTCTCACGCATCCAACCCTTTATTTAACAAATTTTAAAGTTGGTGCGCAGTCGCACCCATTTGGTATTTCATGCAAAAATACTTTATTTCATGCAACTTTCAAGAATTACTTTTTTTCAAATTCTTACTGCGCAGCCCTGTAGCAGGAGTTCTTGAACCACTAACCAAAATCTTTGGTAATTTTGGAGCCATTAGAACTCCTTCAGAAACTCAATCAAAAAATGCCAAAATTCCGTAAAAACAAATTTTTGCATGGGTTTTTGAATCATCATTCTGGCTATTTTCATTTTTTTTCTTATTTTGGCTGCAAAAAATTTCAACCAAAATTCATAGTCTTCAAATATTTCTTTCAAATTTTTCGGATTGACCCTTTCACCTTAAAAAATTCCTTCAAAAAACTCAAAAAATCAAAAAAATAAAATTTTTCTTTGGACATTTGGACCCTTTTATTTTCCTTTATATTTAATCTATTTTGGGTAATAAAAGCTATCAAAAATTTAGAGCATCATTTGAAGAGCGTTAAAATATTTTTTCCAGATTTTTTGGATGTACCATTTTACCTCAAAAAATTTGTTCAAAAATGCAAAAAATTCAAGAAATTCAATTTTCTCACTGAAATTTTGGATCCTTATGTTTGCCATTTTGACTTATTTATTTTGGTATTGCAAGCTTTGATAATTGTACAAAAACTATTCAAGAGCTTTTTAAATTTTTTTCAGGATTTTTGGATGTCATTTTTGACCTTTAAAAACTCTGTCAAAAAACCAAAAAATTAAAAAAATTCACTTTTCTCACTGGATCTTTGAATCCTTTTGTTGGCCTATACAATTTTTTTTTTTGGGTGATTCAAGCTTCGAGAATTTTGAATGTTAAAAAAAAACAATTTATTAATATCTTTTGAAGATCGTTTGCATTCTTGCATACACCTTACAAGCTTCATTGAAAAAATTAAAAATAAAGAACAAATATGGATACAAATATTAAAATTTATTCAACTATAATTGGTTTTATTTTTCTACTTGATTTTTGTGGAGGGAACAAAACCTCATTACCAAGATCCAAATTTCTCTGAACAATGGTTTTCCAAGATTTTGAATCCTTTGTCACAAAGCTTTTCCAAAGTGGATCTAACCTGGGAGCTTGCGGATGATCAGACTTGAACTCAAATGAGACTTTATGTCTGGATTCTTCTAAAAGAATGAAGCAAATAGGAGAAGGTTTGGAATTCGGAGTGGGAGGGGAATTCAGAGGAAGATAAGTGCAAGGCATTGAAGAAGAAAATGGAACCACTGGACAATTACATGCTTCAGCCAGAAGGAAACCATGGCATGGAAATTTCATCCACATATTTATGGGAGATGGGCCATAAAGATGGTTCAGTTGCCTTCTTGCTTCTTCGAAAGTTTCACCCCAGATATCATGCAGTAATCTTGTGTCCTTGAAGATTGGGTTTGAATCAAGGTCTTTCACAATTTCTTTCCTGACTTCAATCCAGTCTTCTGAGATCCTCCCCAATAAAATGGCGGCTGCTCTAAAGCCACATTTATCATCCCCTGTGACATCTGGAAAATTTGAGATATGTGTAATAGCTGTTTTGGGGGAAATGGAATCTTTTTATTGGAACTAAAACCAAAAATAAGAATTTTTTATAAAAGAAAATATGGAATAAACATAACAATTACTTCTTCAATTGATACTTGGTCAAATATTCCAGAAGAAGAATAGGATAATGTGCAGGAAGCCTACAGGAAAAAGCCAAAAGAAATCAGACAAAATTAAAAAATGATGAACTCAATTTCTCACTTATTGTGGGAGCTTCTAATACCTTCCGCCCAGGAGGATTCTAAGGAGCATCACCATCTTCATTGTATACCTTTTGTATCTTGTTTACCAGGATTGTATTCAGGAGAAGCAACTTGCTTATTCAAAATGGTTGCAGACCTCTGATAAAGGTTTGAATGAAAAAATTAATGAAAAATAATATCCAAAAAATTAGCCAAAAATAAAAGAAAATGAAAGCTCACCATCTTAATTATATCCACATCTGGCAGCTCTTCATCTGCTGAATCTTCCCCTTCATCCAAATGTGGCACCTCTCAATCTGCTGAATCTTCTCCTTCATCCAAATGTGGCACCTCTTCATATTCTGAATATTGCTCTTCATTCAGCAATTCACTCTATGTTCAAAAAAATGAGAAGGACTCATCAAAAAGAAAACCAATTCAGAAAAATAAGTATATTTATAAAATTACCTATTAATCTGATTCCTCCTTCTTTTTTCCCTTCCCCCTTCCTTGGATCGCCTTGCACCTTCTTGAAACCTGAGAAATAAGAAAAAATAATAATTATGAATGTTGATATATTTTTTTGTCCAAAAAATTGGTGACTGACCTTCAAATTTGCTATGAATTTGTACTTTGACCTTCCTCTCCTCTTGGGCTCTTCTAAATATTCAAAACCAGATGGATCTCTTTTTCTTGAGGACTTATAGATCCTCTTGAAATTATTAGCTGCTCCTTTGGGTCTTCCTCTAACTTTGGATCTTTGAATGGAATTTGGCTCTTCAATCATGGTAATTTGATATCTTCCACTATACAGATTCATACTTTCACCCAGATAATATAGCTTTTATCCAGGTGGCAACTTGCTGAATGCTTTGAAAAGTTTAGTAAAATATAGGTTTTCATTAATGTCTTTGGTTAGAAATTCTAGTTTTGCTGAATCTTCAGTTGACTCAGGTTTCACAGTTAATTGGAGAAAGGAAAATCAGAATAAATCAGGAAATTATTCATTTGGGCTTGGATCCTAAAAAAAAGAGAAAAACTTACTGAGATGGGAGCTTTGACATGCCATTGAGGATGAAAATCATCAAGTTGGAAGAATTCAACCTTTCTGATGACCAATTTTACTTTGTGAACACATGGTATACCCATGTAAGAAGAGTAATCACAGTTGTTGCAATTGGTGGAAGAAGCAGGAACTTGATGAGATGAATGAATGAATTTGAGGGAAAAGTGACTGATCTTTCCAGAAAGATGATCAACACAGTGAGGCAAAACAATGAGATTCTTGAATTCTTTCTAAGAGGCTTCAATGGCTCTCTCATGGGTTTGGATGGTGATGGAACTTTAAATTTTTTGAACTACATTACAGAAAGAGCCAATAGAAGAATTGATGATTATTTAAATGTAGGAGTGAAAACCTTCTATTCTTGATGTACTTGTGTTTCCAAAGTGAAAGTTCTTGTTTTCCAAATAGGAGGCAAATTTTCTTTTTAGAGGAATCCAGTTTTCAAGAAGGTAGTCAGAAGTGTGAGTATTCCAGACAAGAGAAAGTTTTGTGAAAGTTTTGTGATAGCTTTATTCAGATTTTGAATAGACCAAATGATGCCATTATTTCTGGAATCTTCAGATAAAAGTTTCTTCCTGCAATGAGTTTGAATATTCTTGAAAATGTGCCAGAAACAAAGAAGATGATGAGAGGAAGAGAAAACTGATTTAATTGAGCTAATAAGTGACTGTTCCTTGTCTGTCACAATCAAACAAGGTGCTTCATCTTCAAATAATTCCTGAAGTTGATTCAGGGGCCAATTATAGTTCTGTTTTTTCTCTTGATATAAGAAACAGAATGCAACTGAGAATCTTCTAGACGAATTGTTTATCCCAAGAATATGAAGAAGGGGCATTCCAAATTTGTTGGTTTTATATGTACAGTCCATCATAATGAGAGTAGGGAAAAGTTTGAGAATTTTCATGGAATCAGGGTGTGAAATAAACAATCAAATAACTTGAACATCCAGATTTTTCATTTTTTAGTAAAAATGAGGATTCCTGAGTTCTGGTATAATGGCTTCTGCAGGAGTTTTGCCAAAAAGGGTATTTTTTTATTTGGGATATTTTTTTGTAAATTGTAGGGAGATTTTTATGGATAGGTGATGATGAGTTTTTTATAAGAGAGTTGAGAATTTTTAAAGGGGGAACTCCTGCTTTGAATAAATTTTCAGCCACCTTCTTTTTCTCCCCTTGGATTATTCTGTTGATGGAATGAGTGGAAGGATCAATGGAAGGTGGATGCTTTTACTATGGACATATAAAATTCACCACCCAACCACCCAATCATCTTGAAATTTCCCTGATAACCTGAAAGGAAAATTGGTCTTTCTTGATTTTTTTAATTTGGAGGCATCTTTTCTAGGTTTATATTCCCCAGATTTATCACATTGGTAAGTGTAGGCCTGATTCTTGCAATTTGATACTCTGGTAGATATGGAATATCCATGGGACTTTGCCCATGATTGGATAGCCTCAACCTCCTTTTTATTATATGATAGCTCAGGAGGAGGGGTCAGAGGAGTGGAATCAAGAGTTTGAATAGATGAATAAGGAGAAAGAGGATTTGATTCACTAGTTTGATTAGATGAGATAATGGAGGATGAACCTGGTGAAACATTTGAAACAGTTCTGAAATGTGGGTGGATATTTTCTTGAGCCATTGGAAAACAAGATTTTCTTGTTTGGAAGTATCTGGAGTGTTAAGTTGTTTTGATCAGTGGTTGGTTGTGTGGTGTGAAAAGGTGTGGTGTGATGTAGTGTGGTGTGGTTTGGTGTGGTGTGGTGTGGTGTGGTGTGGTGTGGTGTGGTGTGGTGTGGTGTGGTGTGGTGTGGTGTGGTGTGGTGTGGTGTGGTGTGGTGTGGTGTGGTGTGGTGTGGTGTGGTGTGGTGTGGTGTGGTGTGGTGTGGTGTGGTGTGGTGTGGTTTGGTGTGGTGTGGTGTGGTGTGGTGTGGTGTGGTGTGGTGTGGTGTGGTGTGGTGTGGTGTGGTGTGGTGTGGTGTGGTGTGGTGTGGTGTGGTGTGGTGTGGTGTGGTGTGGTGTGGTGTGGTGTGGTGTGGTGTGGTGTGGTGTGGTGTGGTGTGGTGTGGTGTGGTGTGGTGTGGTGTGGTGTGGTGTGGTGTGGTGTGGTGTGGTGTGGTGTGGTGTGGTGTGGTGTGGTGTGGTATGGTGTGGTATGGTTTGGTGTGATGTGGTATGGTATGGTAGTGGAATGGTGTGGCGGGGGTGATGGGAGGGTGGAACAGGTCAAGGGGGTGTTTTATAAGATAATTGGGGAGCTCCAAAATGGGTGGTGGTCCCAGGAAGACAATTTTAGTCATATTGAATCTATGCATGTGAAGGGCTCAAAGCAGAGTGAATTGTTCAAATTTTTTGGTTTTTTGATGGAATTCTTAAAGGTAAAAAATAACATCCAAAAATTCTGAAAAATAAATTAAAAAGCTCTTGAGTAGTTGATTTACAATCCTTAAAGTTGGAAACACCAAAAAAAATAAGTCAAAAGGGCAAACATAAGGATCCAAAAGTCAAATGAGAAAATTGAATTTTCTGATTTTTTTGCTTTTTTGAAGGAATTTTTTAAGGTAAAATAATACATCCAAAAAATCTGAAAAAAAATTTCAATGATCTTTGAATGTTTTTCTAAATTTTTAATAGCTTTAAATACTCACAAGAATGAAATAAAAAGGAGAATAAAAGGATTCAAATGTCCAAAGAGAAATTTGGTTTTTTTTATTTTTTGTGTTTTTTGAAGGAATTTTTTAAGGTGAAAGTATACATCCAAAAAATATGAAAAAAATATTTGAAGACTATGAATTTTGGTTGAAATTTATGGCAGCTGAAAAAAAAAATGAAAATAGCCAAAATGATGATCCAAAAACCCATGAAAAAATTTGTTTTTATGGAATATTTTCATTTTTTGATTGCATTTCTGAAGGAAATATAATGGCTCCAAAATTACCAAATATTTTGGTTAGGGGTTCAAGAACCCCTCTTATGGGGCTGCGCAGTCAGAATTCAAAAAAATGAATTCCTGAAAGTTACATGAAATAAAGCATTTTTGCATGAAATACCAAATGGGCGCAACCGCGCGCCAATGTCCAAATTCATGAAATAAATGGTTGGATGCATGAGAAAAATAATTCCCTATTTTTATTTATTTTATTTTATTTTTAATCTATTTTATTTTTTTTCTCATCCCAAATGGGCCATGAACAGCTGCTCACAACCCATTGTGGGGTTGTGGGAAGCCATTCATGGCTAAAATGAGTTGTGAGCAGCCATCCACAACTGAAATTGGTTGGGAGCAGCCATTCACGACTGAATTTGGTTTCAAACCACGCCACACAACCTAATTTGGATTGTGAACAAGCCACAAAGGGTCCCAAATTTAACATTTCCCTTTGCAGCATCAAACTTTTGAGAAGGAAAAACAGAAATACCTTTTTTCATCCTCTGGATGTGATATGTTCTTCACAAGGACCCCCCAATCAATTTAGATTAAATTGAAAAGATAATACCTGTGCTTTTAGCTATTCCCATTGACCTCAAATTCCATGCTTTGGGATGTTTAATTCATAATTTCCTTGGACAAAGGGGATGAATCCAAGAAATTGATGTCATTATGCAAGCCTGGTATAAAAAAGAAGCAGTGAAAAATACAGAATTCTTGAGATGGAGCTGCTTCATGAACAATGGTTGACAGCGGCAGACAAAAAATGTTATTCTAAGATTTCGCAACATAAAAAATGAATGAAAAAACAATGCACCTTCTATTTTTCCTGGTGATTTCAAGGCCAGGCCTTTGGGAAATTATTAAATGGTAATTTCATGCAGTCAAGAGATTCCAACATACCTTGAAAACCTCAAAATTCACCCATGGCTAAAAGGCCAATGAGATCTTCTTCATTTTGGTATCCTTGATATTCATTACCATTGATCTCTTTCACCCACTGGCAAAACAGATTCAGACTTCTTAAAGTGGTTGTGTCTGAAATCTAAAAATATTCATTGTTTGAATTGGCTGGGATCCCATACGCAAGAATTCAAATGTATGGTGCAATTTTTTGAATTGGTTAGAGAAATGGTTTTCCTAGAGCATCTTTATTTTGAACAAAGAACTGGTCATGGGTGACCAAGTCTTGAACAATCTTCAAGAATATCTGCTTGCGCATTTGGAATGGCCAAAGGAAAAGATAGTTGCTGAAATCTGGGTTTTTTGCCAAAATATTCCTTCATGAAACACTGGTGGCCACCTTCAAAATCTCAGGGACAATTTGGTTTGCATGTTTTTTTTTTGGGGGGGGGGGGGTCTTGTGAATTTCTTTTTGGGGGTTCTTTTAAGCATGAGTTGGATGATCTGAAATTCTGCCAATTTTCTTTTGAGTTGGAATGATAGGGCAAGTGATTGGGTGGTGAAAACATGGACCAATTTGGATCGATGCATGGTTGAAGACCTGGCTTATTATTGGAAACCCAGTCAAGGTCTGGGTGGCAGGGAATTATGTGCAGATACCTCCCTGCAGATTTTTTTGCAGCAGTTTGGGGAGGCAAAACCTGCTTCACAAACCTTATTTTTTATGTTTTCTTCCAAAATTTTACCTCCTGCAGTAGAGATTCCCTGGAAAAATTTTAACCAAACCATATAAATCTTGCATTATTTACCAATAATATTTATCCTTTTGTAGATTGGTCTGTGTTGATTCTTTAGAATATTATTATTCTTTTACTTAATCACTCTGTAGCTAAATGACTGAAATTTTCCTGGTATGAAAGATCTGAAAGGCTTCTTTTCAGGCTATTTATCCTCCACCCATTCATTCTGATACTCACAGAAACTTTTCCATAATTTAATTGGATAATTATTAGGATAATTTAGTGAATAATTGCCTTAGTCTGAAACTTATATTGAACAGTCCACCATTTTGACTCAAGTTTGTCACCATGGTAAGCCCTAAAAGAATAATAATAGGCCCAATAACTACCCTTGAGTTCAGTTATTTCAGGTAAACAGCTTTCAAACCTCTAACCAGTTAGTTATTCCTCTCTGCTCTGAATTATTTTTTAAATTTGCCCAGACATAAAAAATGTTTTTCTGAATAATAATCCCTTCAGTACTCTAGTACCAAGTTTCCAAAGTATCAAGCGCATGTATAATAATCTTAATCTCCTGAAGACAGGTTTTAAATTTTTCCAACTCTTACTGTGGCCCCTCTTTTTATTTCATTAATATTTTATGAATTAATTAATTCACCCTTAAACCATACCAAACTACCTCCTTGAGATTTTATTACCCTTTTATTTATGAATCATTGCTGCATCACCTTGCCTAATGAATTTTTTCTAGCTCTATCACCTTCAATAGCTAAAGGATGACAAGGGTCCTGGAATCTTGGAGGCTGCAAGTTAGATCCACACCAATCCTAGCAGGGCATCTTAAACTAAAATTGGTACTTTGACCCCCAACTGAATATGTTTATTCAAAACTCATATAATAAGGTGTATCAGAGTTAGAAAGCCTGTCAATTTTTTAATGGTGGGTTTCAGAATGATAACCCAATTAAAAACGCACCATTAAAAATAAAAAAACCACTTATCTGAAATCAGATGTGTCAGAGTTACCCAGGAGACAAGTGGTTTTATTCAAATATGGTATATAAATGCCCCCATTCTCTCTCTTCTCTCTCATGTCCAAGCACCACTCTGGCACTATATCCTATTACCCTCTGAGAATGAGAAACCATGTCAGTCATCCTCAAACACCCCCACTCTTGAGTTCTATCCCTACTCCAATCAACATCAATTCTCATGATCATGATTGTCTCCACCACCATCCCATTTGCTTAACAACCTCACTCTGTAACCAACGTATGACAACAGGAGTGATGGACAGATTGTACCCTTGGAGCATAACCTTTCAGGATATACTTGTCTCCAACTTGATCCTCTCCATTGATACTCACTCACTCATCTTTTTTGCCTCCTTTTCTCTAACCTCACTCTCCACCCTCAGCATCAGATTCTTGGATAAAATTTCTACCATACCTTGCCCTGGAAATCTCAGATTTCTTTATACCTCAACAAAAATGTTTCTTTTCAAATCTCCAAAACCCTTCTTCCCTCACCCCAGGCTACTCCCTCATCAACAAATAATAAATTGGATTGTCATTCAAATTCATCCCCACACCTTTACTTTTCTGAGACTAGTCCTAGCATAATATTCAAAGTTGTAAAGGCTCAATGGGGATTGAGATGGATGTGGTTCCTAAATTTATCAAAGATTTAATTAAAAAGTGCTCAAACTAAGCATTCATTGAATCATTCAAAGTAAGTCCCCAGTTCATAGGCCAGAGGCTCTAATCTTTCAAAATGAGGTCACTGAATGTCAAATTGAACCAGCTCACCAATCCCTAGTGCAACCTGGAAGAGGTAACAGACCAGGAAGTACACCTGGAACAGGACAAGTGCTTTTTAAAACTAACTCCAAGCCTCTATTTTCTTCCATCCTCTGTACCTGACTGTGCATCTCCTGTATTCTTTCCTCAAGAAGTGCACCACTCTAAACATGTACACAATCACTTCACTCTTTGCCACATGGCGTCATCATCCCAGGGACCTCATGCTTGCCCTACCAAGAACACTAATCACTTGATTCTATAAAAGGACCATGGGTATGCACTCTCCTCAGGGACTTTCCCACTCTCATCATTCCATCATTTTTCAGAAACAATGCTAATTGAATTCATCCATCCATACTATTTACTATTGTTGGATCAAATCTGCAGCATCCTCTAGCACTTAAACTCATTCCTGCAATATCTTAAGGAACTCTCTATTAGCATAAACTCAACTCTCCTTCAAAACTGCAGCTGGAGATCTCTTTCTTGCACAACCACTCTCAACAGGCCCACTCACTTATGGCCAGACCTGTTTCCCCAACCAACCAAACCGGGCCCTTCAACCTCTTTTTTTTTAACATCTTATTATTTACCATCATTAAATCAATTCATCTCTTTCAATTTCCACTTTCCTTTCTTTCTTTTTCCATTTTCCTTGAAGTTAATACCATTTTCTTTGCTCTTAGGTAAAAGCTGTTTTATGTGTTTCATTGTCTGTTTCATGGCTGCTCATTTACACCCTGCTCTTAGTTCTATGCAATTTAAATTCTACAAAATCCACCAAAGGATTTTTCAAATGGGAGATTGGGAGAGAGAGAGAATGCCAGTATGTTGTGTTGAGAGCTTGAAGGATCATCTTGGATGTTCAATCTAGCTAGACCCCTGATTTTTCTACTTCTCCTCTCAAACCAATCCATCCTAACCTTATTAAAACACAAAAAACACAGTTATAAACCAATCCTTAACTCTTGATCTCTAAGTAAAATGAATCCTTCAATACTTATTTCCATCACCTGGTGATTGCCAACAAACTAAATGCCCATAAGACTTTGTTCCCCAGGATCAATTGGGATGGTTTGAATGAGCCAATCAAGAAAAATGATCTGCTTGGCCCCAAGATTGAAGAACAGGGTCCCAGCATGGATAATTTTTTGATCCTCTCTATTGGTGCACCCACCCATGCTTAGCCATCACCATTTTTTGGCTCCTTGACACTGGGCTGCCATCAAAAATCCCACTGTCACCATAGATCTCAGAATGAGGTCTTTGCTTAACACTCCCCCCTCCCACCCCCCCCCCAGAGAGGCAAACAGAACAAAGATATTTCAAGGATTGAGGTCCCAAATATCTATTTAATTCCACCCCTCATATAGAAATATTTCCAACCAATCAAATCCTCAGGGACTGCTGTTCTGCTCATCCAGCTGGATTGCAAGCCTGGCTTCAAAAGGTTGAATGACATCCAAGCTAATCAGTTCATGAATCCAACACAGTCACATCCTCTTGCAACCTGCTTGCACTCATTACCTTGAGAAAAAAGAATTACAGCAACCACAGACACAGGGGGGGGGGAAGATCACCATGAATGAGAATGTTGGATGGATAAAGAAGCAGGGTAAGAGGTAAGTGTAGTGCTCTTAATAGGTCCTCTCTGCTAATCACCCACATCTTTTCACAAAAATAACCTCCATCTGATCTATTTGGTTTTTTTATCACCCTCATTGGCTTTTAGCTGGGAGAAAAAGAAGACAATTTCAGTACTATCCTATCATAAATAAAGGAATTATTGGAGGTAATGCAAGAGATTGAGGCCAGGAAAATTTCTTTGAGGGGGGATGGCTCAAGTTGAGATGACTTAGATTTCCTCCAGAGTGTGTTGAGATGATTTCAAACTGACTTTATTTCATTTTGGAAGGTGATTGGAGGGATTGAGCAAGGGGAATGAGGTAGATGATGGTATTGATACTATGATTGAGGTATTTAGAATTTGTGAGTGATTTGCGAGCAAAAATACCACCCATGGGATGAGCAATGATGAGGACTGAGGTGAGTAGGGGCAGGTGAGAGTTGGTATGGAGTTGAGATTGTTGTTAGAGGAATAGGATGGAAAAAATGGAATCATTGGTGAAGATAGCCTGATTGAGCAGGGTTTGACTGTGAAATGCCAAGAAGGGTGATGTCTGAGCAGCTGATGAGGATGAGGGGGTTGAGGGGATCAAAAGTAGGTGGTCACATTGAGCAAGGCCAATGATCTGGGCTGAAAAAAAGATCTGGCATTACTGGGAGGAAGAGGATTGGAGATCTAGATGGCTGTGGATGAGGATTTGAATGTGAATGTGAATAAAGAGGATGGAGGGGTGTTTGGGTGTTTTTCATGGTAATGAATGAAGATGAATAAATTTTGGATTTTGTGTTTGAAATCTGCCATTTTAAAATAAACCAGTTAGGGGGTATGTGTATTTCAGAAACCTGCCATTAAAAAGGGTTTTTTTGGTCAAAATGAATGGCGCTTTTGCTTACTCTGATACACCCTAATGTTAAAGAAAATAAAAAATGATGAATTACCAGCCCAGGCTTAATTAATGCAAAAAAAAATCACTAAAATCAAACAAATTTTCATTTTTTTCAAAAATGATTCCAAAAGGTGTCATTGGTGTGATTATGGTAAAAGAATTACTATAATCACACCAATTGGCGTGATTTCAAACCCCAGGTTGTTGTTCTGCCTTTTTGAGTTTAAAAGGAGTGCCTGAGGTGGGAGAACACACTATTTGATGTTTGATGGTGTGTTGCGCCCACAAATGTCTATAAACATTAATTGAGGTCCTGTGGGGCTACATTAGGCCTTCAGAACTTTCTTGGGGTCTATCTGGGGGTAGAATTGTTTTAAAGATTCAAATATGGAAACCATTTGAGTAAATGTAATATTTAAAAATGCAAAAAATTTAAATTTTTGCAATTAATTGAAATCTGAACTAAGATTTGAAAAAAACTCCATCTAATGTCACAAAAATGGGAAAAATGAGGAGAAATTTTCTTGTTCACACAAAATGTAATATTTCCAGTATAATTTAACTGCACTTGTACCAAACATAGCAAAAACCTGAAAAAATTCTAAATATACCTATTTTATGCTTGTAATTCAAAAATTTTGTAAGGGTGATGTTAAATTCACGGCTCCAACTGTATGGTATTCTTGTAGGGCCCTACATGGATCAAATGAGCCATGGGGGCCCAAAGACAACTACAAAGGGCCGTTTCAAACACGCATGACCCCCAGGGGGTTGTGTAGGAGCCGTGTAACCCCCGTACATGGCTCAAATGAGCCGTGTATGGGAGTAAATAGCTCAAATTGGCTGTTTTTGGGGGTGCACAACCCCATGGAAGCCATGCAAGAATTTTGAGCACCCCCTGGACCACACTTGGGTTCTTTCAACCCAAATTTGGGATTAATGCATACTTTGTGCGACTGTTGTTCCACACCTAGCAATCCCAAAGAGACATTAAAGCAAAACTCAAGTGAATTTAAAGTGAATAATTTTAAATCATATAAAAATCTGCAAACAATTATTTCTCAACTTGAAGGTGAGCAAACCTTTTTTATCAATTTAAAGTTGGATTGAATACTGAAGTATACCATCGCATTTTATTGAATTGGAACAGTGGCAAGCCCTCCTGCTTCTGACATGGCTACGTGGAAGGTCTAAATTGATACTTCTATCAACAAAGCTTTGGAAAAAGATAAAAAGGATTTGGGTAATGAAACATTGGAAGCCCCAATTGTATCCTCATCAAGGGTGCCAATTGAGGAACAAAATGTTTGACAAATGGACATGACCGCTGGTGGTGAGTAAAATTTTATGTTACTGGTCTTTGCCATATTTAATTTGATTGAAACTGATGGGCTCATGTAAATATGAAACTATGACTTAACCAATGAATGTTTACTAGATCCACTGGACCACCTCCCTTGGGTGCTTTTCCTACTAGGGAAGAGGCACAAAACTATTGTCAAACATGGGCAATGAAGCATGGTTACACTTTCACAGTTTTCAACTCAAAGCATGACCAAAATGTGGATCTAGCCTGTGATAGACATGGTTCATATTCAGGAATTCTTCTTACCAAACGGTCTAGACAAACTCACACAAGGAAGTTTGGGTGCAAGTTTTCAATCCATGCAAGTCAAACAAAGGCAGACCCCTTGTTGCGCCTCTCCTACAAAGAAACCCAACATAACCATCAACCATCTGAACATCCCTCTGTGCATCCTCAACTGAGGAGAATCTTGGGGATGGCGTTAGACAATCTAGTATAAGGCATGAATGATGGGCTCAATAAATTAAAACTGAAGAGAAAATTGAGCAAGATTGATGGGCGGGATTATGTTGATGACCAAACAATCTATAACACTAAGCAGAAGGTAACGCTTGCAGAACTAAAGGGAAAAAGTTTTATGGAGGTACTCTATGAACAGCTTGAAGAAACAAGTTGGATTCACAGGTCAAAGTTCAGTGGAGAGGATCACTTGGAGGCCCTGTAGTTATCACATCCAGAGGCAGTAAAGCTTTCAAAAGAATTCCATCATATTGCTATGTTGGATTGTACGTATAAGACAAATAAGTACAAAAAGCCACTATTGCATGTTGTAGGAATGACAGCCAATTGTAAAAATTTCACAAAAGCCCTTGTTCTTATAACAAAAGAAATGTTTGAGTTCTACAGTTGGTCTGTAAACTCCACAAAGGAGTTGGCTTATGATCCTGACAGACTTTCAAAAGTCTTTGTGATGGACCGTGAAAAAGCTCTGATTTGTGCAATTGAAACTAAATTCCCAGAGTCATTGAGAAAATTTTGCACTTGGCAATTTTCTAAAAACATACAAGCAAACTTCAAATTGCACTTTGTTAATGACTTTGAAGGATGGAAAAGCTTTATGAATCTGTGGGCAAAGTATGGGGCCTCAAAGACCAAGGAGGAGGCGGAGGTCAATGATGCGGAACTCAGAGTGGTCCAAATCACTGCTTCTTATTCTTCCTAGTTTTGGGTTCTGACCTTTTGACTTGTATAGTGTTTCTTGAAAGACTATGAGGATGTACTCGAGTATATGGAAAATAAAATTTTCCCTATCAAAGAGACATTTGTAACAGCATGGATTTGTATAAACCCAGATTTTGGAAACAAAATAACTTCTTGGGTTGAAGGGGCCCATGCAACTCTCAAACAATTCCTTGCAAACTCTTTTGGAAACCTGTTGGATGTTTGGAAAAGCCTTGACATAAAAGTTTTGAATCAAATTAATTCAGTTCATGCATCACTTTATAACTCTCAAATGATGTTAGGGACAGTTCTTCCCCCTGAACTGTTACCATTGGGTTACAAATTGTCTTTAGAGGCAATCCATCTTGTTAGGGAACAATTTGAGATGTTCAAACATGATGATGGTGGCAAAGTCTGCACCAAGTCATATTTCAAGACTATTAGTTTGCCCTGTACCCACCAAATAGGCAACTGTCTAGCGTTCAGAGGATCTTTGGTACCTGAAGATGTTCATCCTCAGTGGAGGTTGGACTATGACCCTTGCAGTTCGAATTCGGTAAGTTGGCTTAAGTTGGATTGTTCAAACCACTATGTGATTGATGCTTTTCGATTAACTAATTCACTAATGGTTGATCCTTTTGAATTTTTGCAGTGCAATGTTGATGAAATGCTAAGAATTACTCAGTCACGTGAAAAAGTCAATGCAATGATCATGGAATCTCCAGATCATGAGCCAAGCGGCCTTTTGAATTATATCATTCAGAAGATTAAAAAATATTGATCCAAGCCAAGACTTGAACCTGAAGTCTTACAATCATGTAGGGGCAGGCAAAAATTGAAAGATACTTGGCAAGAACCATCTTGGTTTGAGCTTTTTGAAAAAAAACTCAAGGGGGAAAAAAAACTAGAAGGGCTCCAAACAAGAAAAGACAAAAGATTTTAAGTCTTTTCTTTTCAGATATGTTCATTTTTTGGTTTAATGAACTTATTTACTGACTAACAATGAATTGTTAGTCAAAGTGGGCAGAATCTGAATCTGAATTTAATAGTTCAGAAGTAGAGACTAAAAGTGAATTGTTATCACTTAATTTGTAATCAGAATCCTCTTCACAGGAAGAGAACATGCAGAAAAGCTCAATCAGAAGCTCATCTTTGGTGAGTATTCATCTCATTGATCCAATTAAAGAAATGAATACTAAGTTAGTTTTAATGATAGGAAACAAATGTGAAATACATCAATCAAATACCCAAGAAATTCCATAATTTCTTGAGTGAGGTTTGGGATCCAATTGGAGATGGGAATTGCAGATTTAGAGTCATTCCTAAATTTTTTGTTTAGAAGAACATGGTTGGTTTAAAGCTAGGAAGGAAATTATTGAAACATTAGAGAAACATAAATCATTCTAAATTAAGATGCTTGGTGGTGCAAAGGAGGTTGAAAAGATTAAACAAAGACTTGATTTTGAAGACATCAATGAAAAGATTCCCTCCTGAAAATGGCTGGCTAAATTGGACATGGGTCAAATCATAGCAGACACATATTCCAAACCTATATGTTCCATTTCATTGGTGTCATGTGATACTTATGCTCCAATGAAAAATGGTGTTACTGATAAATTAGATCCAATCTTCTTACCTTTGTAAACAATAACCACTGGGTTCTATTAGCACTTGAGGGAGAAATGATTCCAATCCTGCCCCTTGTAGCAAAACCATGTTCCTTAATTTCTAAAAAAGCCTCTGGTTGGGTTGATCATATCAAAGATCAATTGCAAATTTACTCTTTATTGTAATAGACTTTGACTTCATTTCATCATTGGGTTTCATATAAATTTTAATTCAAATGCAGCTAAAGATTTCTATTAATATAAAGGGTTGTCACATTTTGAACATCAATATGTTGAGTGTTTTGAGTTAACATCATTATATTGAGTGTTTTGAATGATAGTTCAATGGTAAGTCAGTTCAACTTTTGATGGGCTGATTCCATCACAAGCTTAACTTATGTTAAGCTTGGGATGGGATCAGCTTAACACAAGTTGAACTGGTTTTTTTTTGGTTTTTTTACTTTAGGGCTTGTCAAAAGACTTGTTTTTTTTTGGGCACTTTTACTTTAGGGCTGGTCAAAAGACTTCTTTAATTTTTGGGCCCTTTTACTTTAGAGCTAGTCATGTTGGAATGACTTTAGGGCTTGTCAAGTTAATTGTATTTTTTTTGGTGTTTTTACTTTAGATCTTGTCAATTTAATTGTCTTTTTTTTGTTGTTTTTACTTTAGGGCTAGAACACTTACTTGAGTTTTTTTTCGTCTTTTAAATTTAGGGCTCTTCCATTGGATACTACCCGTTTTTTTGGTTTTTATTTATTTATTTATTTTTTTAACCAAAAAATAAAAATTCTTTGATTTTTTGGTTGATTTCTGTTTTTTTGGAAGGCTTATTTAGTTTATGGGTTGTGTTAGTACCCTTTCATTCCTTTTCCTTTTTTTTTGAGCACCACGTTCCGCCGCCATGTGGAATGCCACACGACTACATTTGAGCCGTGTAAAACTGCACATGGATCAAATGTAGTTGTGTAGAAGTCCACACGGCGGCGGACCCAATTGGGTGGACCGCACAACTCCGTGAGTTGTGGGGGGCTGTACACGGCTCCAATTCGACCGTGTGCCGTGCCACACAGCCCATTTACAACCGTGTGCATGGCTCAATGAGCCATGAATTTAACATTACCCAATTTTTAAATATGTAAACAAAAAAAATCATTGATTACATAAATAATCATGAAATATATGATAAGCACATTTTTTTGAAGACATAAATACCTTTTTACCAAAATAAAAAAAACAAAATGCTACATATACCTTTTTCATGAAGGGAGTTCAGGTTTGTCCAAAAATTTAAATGTATGCTTCATCAAGTAAAAATTAAAAATTAGAAATTAATAGTTGAATGTTAAAAATTCAAAATTAAATAATAAATATTGATTTCTTTGAAAAAGAATTGGAATTTCTAGAAGGATTTAGATAACCTGTAACAAATTTAAAAAGAAATACAAAATTAAATATACCTATTTTATGTGGAGGAAGAAATTATTTTGAAAAATTCCAACAAAAAACTCATCAAATAACATAATAAGGATAATAAAATAAAAATTTGATATCTTTGAATAAAAACCCATATTTCATGCAATGTAAATATATTTTTTAAAAAAATTAAAAAAATGTAAAAATTAATTATAGAACCATTGAATTAGATTAATTTAGATTTTTTTTGAAATTGAAAGAGAGACTACATCAAGTGCAATAACAATCAAAGAAATATCAATTTCAATTTTTCTTGCATTATCTGTGCACTTGATGGAGTTTCTTTGGAAAAATTAAATAATCTGTGTATTCCTCTCATTAAATAGGTTTATTTTTTATGTATTTTATTTTTTTATGATAGAAAAATATTTGAATTCCATTGGAAATATTCATTTCTTTTTAAAGAAAGCAGTCTTTGATTTTATCATCATTATTATGTTAATCTACAAACCCCATGAGTAAATATTTTAAAATGTTTGATTTATCCTCATGGAATAGGTATATTTGTAATTTCTTTGGTTTTTTCCAATTTTGGTATCAGTTATCTACATCCAACTAAAAATATATATTCTTATTCAAATAAATCAATTTTTGATATTCAATTTAATTTTTTTTGACTGATGGGGATCATGTTTTAATATTTCAACATATCTGAATTTTTCTCATGAAACAGATTTTTGTAGAATTTTCCTTTGCCTTTTTTTATGTTTTGTAAAAATGTATCATTTAAATTCCTTCAGAAATCTTGAAATTTCTTCAATAAAATATTTTTTTAATATTTTTTTCATTATTTGGGTTGTGATAATTGCACAACCCTGAACAACCCCCACACAACTCAAGATGGGTTATGAACCGCGCAAAAAAACCCATTTTGAGTTGTGGTGTGTCATTAACAACTCCAGTGGTGCAAGGAAAAAAAATATAAAATAAACTAGAACTAAAATTAAAATAAATAAAAACAAAAAAACAAAAAAGAAACCCCCAAAAACATCAATAAAAATCAAAAAAAGTTGAGAAAAAAATAGAATAATCCCGATGAAATAGATATATGCAGGATTTTTCTTTTTTTCTGTGGTCACTTGCGCAAACCCCTGGGGGTTTCAAACTACTTGTTTGCAACTCATTTGGGTTTCAAACTAATTTTTTTCAACCCCTTGGGGGTTGCGTGAGTCTTGAAAAGTTTTGTTTGCAACTCTTTGAGTTGTGAACGGCATTTCACGTCCATTCACAGCCTAGGTTTGTGAATTTAACATCCCCCTACTTATTTATGTACTGGATGGTATCTTTGTTTGTGTATTTCATAATATTTGAATTCCCAGAATCAAATAGGTATATGTAGCATTTTTCTATGATTTTTTGTTTTTGGTACAAAGGCATTTATATTCCACTGGATATATCTCAAATTTTGCATCATTTTTCTCATAGTTCATGAAGTTTTTTGAAAAATTACCTCAGATTTCAATTGCTTGCATGAAAATCATATTCATTTATTTTGACATATTAAATTGACTCAACTTCTTTCCATGTTTGAATTCTTCAAATAATTCTACCCCCAACAGGCCTCAAAGGGGTTCTGGAGGCCTGTTTAGCCCCCTAGATCCCCAATTAATGTGTACAGGAATTTAGGGGCCCAACATGCCATCAAATTGTGTTTTCTCCCACCCCAGGCACTCCTTTAAAATTTAAAAAGTTTGCACACCTTCCTGGGGTGGGAAAGCATGCCAATTGGTGTGATTATAGTGATTTTTTTATAAACATGCCAATGACACCTTTTAAAAGATACACACCTTCCTTGGGTGCAAAAGCAGGCTGCTTGGCGTGATTATAGTGATTTATTTCCTGTAATAATGCCAATGACACCTTTTGGATCATTTTAGCAAAAATTTGCTAAACTCATGCCAATTTCAAAATGTCCTGCTATATTAGTTTTTCTTTGGCATGAATTTAGCCTTGGCCCTAATTACCTGCTTTAAAAAATCATAAGTCAATAAAAATAATCATACCTTGCCATCTGTTACCTGAAAATCATTATCCAAAATATATTCAGAATGGAAATTTCAATATCCTGAATAGAGGTCATTTTTTGAAAATCCAGATTTTCTGATTGACAGAAGCAGAGTAGATATAGCACTGAGATATAGCACTGCTTGCAGAAATAATTCTCAGAAATTAAAGTTGATTTCCAGAAAAAGGGTCACAGGCTTTGATAATTATTATCATGCATATTTTCTTGATCAATTTAACTCTCTCTGATTGGTACATTTTTATTTGAAGGTATTTTTCAGCATGAATTTCCAAACATCAAAAAAATAGACTTAGTTTTTGTTTTCTTTAATCTTGAAAAGAGGTTTTTATTATCCCATCTATAACTGCAGTCAATAGGAGAAAAAAATCCTATATTTATTCCATGCCTAGTGCATTTAGTGGTGCTTTCCTAAATTTTTGCACAATTTTGAGGGAGTAGGTTTCAATAAATTTTGAAATCCTTAAAATCCAAACTCAACTAAAGTTATTTTTCAAGATTGAGATTTTTTCTTGAGTTTGGTTTTGCTTGTACCAATGTGTTCACATGTTGCTCCTTTGAATTTCACCCAAGGGTTGATTGATGGTTTTCACAATTGGAGTGAAAGAATTGAGCAAAGTTTCATTCGGGTAATCAAGATCTGTCCTGAAAATCAATTGGTGTTACCTATGTTTTTGTCTCAAAACATTCAGATGGTGATTTTCCCGTATCCCATAACTTGTAATAGTTAATCCAAATTTCTTTGAACTTATCGGATCTTTTTCTGGAAATCATAAGTTTTTGCTGGTTTCGAGCCCAGGCCTTCGAATCCAGAGGCAAATAAATACTGTAGTAATCGGCACGAGTTTGGAGATATTCCTTGATATAGTCCCCATAGAGACCTTTGTTTTTTTTGTTCCTAGCGCCTTTGGTGTACCATAAAAAATCAGTGAATGATGCAAGCCTGGTTTCTTGCTCCTTCAGTTTGTCGATGTACTGGAGCAATGTAAATTGTTGAGTAAATTGTTCAAGTTCCGGCTTTTGTTCGGAAAGCGTTTTGATTAGGCCCGGATTGAGGTGGGTTTCAACAATTTCGAGGAAATAATAAAGTGTGAAAAGCATATTTTGAATGGCTATTCGACTTTCGGATCTGGGCGTGGAATTTCTTAAAGTCAACTCCCTGACGCATTTCATTACAGGTTCGACAGCACCCTTCATCTGTTGGACGTTTGGTACACCTTGGAGCGATTTTCCGACCCTAAAGTCCTTCACCAATTGCATGAGAGTTGTTTCTTCCGGTATCTTTAAGTATTCAGCTCCAACATTGGTTAACGCGGCAAATCCTACCAAAAAGTAATAAATTAGAACCCCTCGGTCGTTTTGACTAAGATCTGTTTATCATCATCAGAGAAAGAGTCAGTCCTGGGCTCGCAAGGTCAGGAATCGTTAGCAATCAAAGCCTTACTTTCCAAACCTTGCCTCAAGTAAACCAACCCAGGGAATCGAATAAGGGATTCGAACTTAGGCGTGGGGGCGTATCGTGTGGTGTGATGTCCGTCAAACAAAGTGCGAAGGAACAAATGTCGCGCAACTCTCTGCATATTTGCCTTGTCTGTGTAGAACTTTTGAGCCGTTTTCGCGGCGACGAAGTGATTTTTTTCAAGCAGTTCGATCATTCGGAACAAACAAATTTGCCAAGTTAGTTCAGTTGACAGAAGATGTCTCTGCGACCGAATTATTGAATCATCTCCAGCAATGCTCTTGCTCCGCAACATATCTGCCAACCCCGTCAAAATATTTTTGGCTAGATTGGGAGACTGCTGCAAGGCCACATTGATTTTATGCTTATCGTCATCGTCAAAGCTGACTCCCGGGAATTTTGGTGGATGATCCGGTACTAGCTGACTAGAGTTGGGTAATTTGGGAGGGTAATCGCCTTGAACTCCACTTTCATGAGTCCCTTGGTGTAAAGATCTTTTCTTTCCGAATTCATCCAGACAAGCCATTACCAACTGTCGGATCTGCTGAAAGTGCGTCTTGAGTTCTAGAAATATCTCCTTTAAATTTTGAAACATGTCACTGTGCATGTCGTTGTACGTCCTGTGTTCCTGGCCAACGAGCGCCAAGCTACTATCGATCCCTGCTAAATCTTCAAGCAGCGACAAGCTGGCATCTATCCCGTGAGAGAAAAAAAATCTATGAGAATCCAACAATTATGATCACAAAGATGCAACCAAGTTGATTTTGCCTATATAGTGATAGATGTTGTGGGGCATACTCATCTGAACAACATACAAACTCAGACGTGCTTAAACGAACCCTCAGGGTTACCAAGAAATAGTGCTTACCTCTATTCCCGGGATTGGCGGATAGCCCATTCGGGCTGGAGGTCGATTCAGGGATGTTCTGGATTTCCTCGGTGGCCTTCCCCCAAGTCGTTGGCTCATGTATAAGTCGTTGTGGGGGCAGATTCACCTCGTTTACATCTGGCGGTTGGTTCAAATCTTCGGTCAACCCCTTGCCAATCTCACCAAACAAATGACGGTGGATTGGGGCGGGCGCTAGGAATTCTAGGATATTCGCCGGCGTCAACTTATGGGTCAGTAATTGAAACTCAGTTTTTAACCCTCACCGCGGGAGAGCACGTTGGAATTGCTCTCGTGCGCCAAGATGGATTTTTCAATCACTTGAAGAATCAAAGCGGAGGAAGCAACGGTGGGAGGTCGCAAAACCGAATACGGGAAAGCCAAAAGAAAACAAGTTACTCCACATGGACCGGTATGGGGATGCTCTAGCACAGGGAAGGTGTTCGACTGCCCTTACCGGAGATTGGACTTGCGTTTGCATCCGTCCATAGCGCAGGCGGAGACGGATGAGAAGCTACATTTGAGCTGAGCCAGACAGCTATAACAATGGTGGATCGTAGTTGGAGCATCTGATTTTTCGGCGAGTCGCGATAAGGCTCCTGAGAGATGGTCAATGAGAGTAAACTGATCACGATGCTCGCAAGTCGCCGTTAATGCACGGAGGGACCCTCCCATAACTTCGGGGGTCAATTAACCCCATTTAAACTTGTCCTCCTTTGTTCCTGGACCTCGAGCGAACGGGGACAACTATACCTGTACATACTGAAATAGATGGTGGTCTCTGCCACATTGGTTTGAATATTGGAGAAATACTGAAGACTGCTACCTTTTCCCAGCAGCCCGAAACTGTCGCAAGCATTGACATTATCACCAGGTCCACATCAAAGAGAATATTTTACCCTTTTGAGTGTCGTAGATGTCAGTCAGGATGCTTATCAGGCCGGGCTGCCCATGGGCCAGCCTGTATGGGTTGAGTTGAGGGTCGAGTTTGGGTTAACCCTTGAGAAGAAAAATAAAAAAACCAAACGATTATGGCCTGCCCGCGGGCACCCAATAGGGCGTATCAGAGATAGAAGAGTTTGGCTCTGCTAAGCTGACCTCATTCCTTCAATTGCACGGGATAGTACTCAAGCAGAGTCCAGGTCACTCACTGCAAACAACAGCATGGCGGAATGGTTTAATCAGACTATACTCACAAAAATCCAATGCATCCTTGCCCAGTCCTCCGTCCCAATTTCCTACTGGGACAAGGAAGCCCGCTACTCCGCCACTATTATCCATCTCCTACCGTCTAAGTCCATCAAATGGTCATCTCTGGTCAGCGTACTCACTGCACATAACTGCACCATTGAGCCAATCAGAGATGTTGCTAAAATCATTCCTTTTGGGCTGAAGGTACACATTCTTCAGCCATCATCCTCCAAGATTCTCCCTCGCTTGTCTCCTCTCTTATTTTTTGGCTATGAGCCATACTCTGACGCCAGTCGTTTTCTCAATACCTTGAAGAAGAACGTCACCATGAGTGGGGACTTCAATCATCCTTGGGAAACCTTTGGCTATGCTATTCCAATCGCCTTGAAGAAGCCACCAACGTCCCTTCTTAACGTGCAGACCACACCCTCAGCTGTGTGTTCCAATAAGGTTTCTTTGCCTCTTCAAAGCCCACCTGAGGCATCCTCCCCTCCAGAAAAGAGCATCCCATTCCCTCAGTTGGCCCCAACCAATAACATGTCCTTACTCTCTCTGGTTGTGGTCCATCTGCCTAATGCGGTAGAGGTTCCCGTTGTCCAGCCCTCAAGTCTCCCCAAACCAGCCCTCAAGCACTTTGCCTACGTCCCTTACTTCACCAAGGTGCAAAAGGAAACCAGCAGCTCCTTGGATCCTTTGGCTATTCTTCCGGCTCAAACTCTCTCTGTTGCAAGTTCCAGGGAAATCTCAACTGATCATGTCGACGTGGAGGACAACAACAAGGATGAAAATGCCTTCCTATCAGAGGTGATTTCTTTCAAGGAGGCATTTTCAAATCCTGCTGAACGTTACTTTTGGCTGAAATCCATGGCAGGTGGGAAATTTTCTCTGATAAATTGCAATGCTGGTACGCTGGTGCCGCTGCCTGACAATGATATTGTCATTGAAGACATGTGACACCTAATTTCAAAAAAGAAAAATTTTGGGGAGGTTGTATGTTGCAAGTCTTGGTCGGTATTTTTTTGCAATCACCAACAGTTCACTTGCCACTATCTCAATACCTATTCCTCTTTTTTACAGATTCCCTCAAATCACTTCTATCTATTGCTGTTCAACACTGCCTGCACACCTTTCAGTTTGAAGTTGAGACAGATTTCTTCTATGGCAACATCAACACAACTATCTACATGGTCAAAGTGGCAGGTTATGAAGTGCCAGGAAAGGAGAAGTGGGTCTGGAAGCTAAATAAGTCTCTCTATGGTACACAGCAAGTGCCAAGGTGCTGAAAGTAAAATTTCTCTACAAACCTGTCCAACCTGGCGCTTACTCCATTGCAAGGGGACAAATCTCTCTCTTTCAATCAAGAAAAGTATGTAATGATCCATATCCATATGGACTTTGGGCTTTTTTTAGGCTCCAATTTCTTTCAACTACTAGCCCTCCTTGTTTGCATTGCAGAGAGATGCTTGATTCAAACTCAGGAATGTCCTGTACAGCATCTTGGATACACCCTCCACTGGCAGACAGGTGGCTCCCTTGTGCTCCACCAACATGATTTCTGCCTGAAGACTCTGTGTGAACTGGGAATGGATGATGCAAACTCAGTCAAGGCTCCTGCTCCTCTCAATCTTCATGATCTCATCTCCTGAAACTCTCCCCATTTGAAACAAAGTCCATGCAAAAGGGTTTTGGAATGCTGATTCACCTGTCCATCAAAAAAAGACAAGACATCACCTTCATGGTCAACATCCTCTTGCACTAGGCAACTTCTCCAGCAAAAGCCCACTGGAATGTATTGAGGCACCTGCTGCAGTACCTTAAGGGCACTCTGTCCATGGGAATATATTTCAAGTGGACTGAAAATGCCAAACCAGGAATCTGTGGATGGGCAGATGCTGACTACTCTACCTCAGAAATTAGCAGGGATTCAACAATAGCCTACATGATTATGCTATTCAGCAATCCTATCTTCTGGGCTGCAAGGAAGCAATCTGCTGTTGCTCAATCCACAGCAGAGGCAGAGTTCATTTCAATGAAAATGTGTGCTAAGAAGGTGTGGTAGTTATCCAATCTGTTATATGGTCTTGGTGGCTCAATCAATGTCCCAAACATCATGAATGATAACCAGGGCACCAATTTCCTAAGCAAGGAGGAAAAGCTAAATTGTCAGCTTGGCCTACATAATACAGAGCAACCTGTCAAAGTAGACAAAATAAATAAAAAAAATAATTAAAACAGAAGGAGTTAGAAATCCATTAATATTATGTCAGAAATGGATTCTTCACCCAAGATTAGGTAGGTTCACTCACCCACCCCACCCTTGAATTGTTACACCTTCATATTTCAAACAATTTGAAAAAAAATGACAAAAGCGTCAAATAACTACTATAGAACTTCTTGGCCATTTTAATATTTCATGTGTCTTGTCACGTATAGGTTTCACACCTATAATTCAGTCAAAAATGAATTTTTGTGTATATTTTAGGAGTTTCAGGCGGAAATGAGTTTTATCACAATTCCCCCACGCAGCCCTGCATCCCTAAACAGTCTCTGCGCTTCAGCATTACCCTGTATCAATCAGATTCCCACGTGCAGAGTTCCTACATGCAGCGGATCCTACACCACGCGCAGTTTAATGGACTGATCCACGCATCAGGAAACGTCATGACTAATCTGACAACAGGTACTGCTCTCAATAGCTAAAACCTAGTAAGATCTACCATTTGTATGTAATATCAAGACATATGCATGGTAAATAGTCTAAAAACCTTAAAAATTGAATAAATTTATAAATTAATAAATTTTAAATTATAAATAAATAATCAAATATTAAGAATCACCATGACAACGACTGATCCTGATTTTTAAAGACCACAAAACACATCAAGGATTGGTTTTAAAAATTATTAAAAATGATCAGCTTGATCAGAAGGTGATGGAAAATCAACAAACATCAAATTTCAATCACTTTGGTCCAATATTAATAGTACAACTTAAAGATACGTGCAGAATGATCAAATTGATGAATTGAAACATTAACAGATATTGCAGCTAAAAAAAAAGCAGAAATCCAGCAGATCTTGGGTCAGCTGATTACCAGCACCTTGAGGACGTACAATTCTTGCCCTGGCTGCCTTACTAGGCTTAGCCCTTGATCCTTAACCTCTCTGCACGCCCCAAGAAGGCTCTTTTCCACCCCCAAAAGATATTTGTACAAATATTCTTTTGCCTATTGTTCCCCAGTTTTACCAGGAATTTATTTATTATTATCAGAAATTGTGTCATTGTTGATCAAGTGCTTATAAAGAGATAAGCAAGTGATTTATGAACTTCTTCTGAATTATTAGTGTTAATTCCAAACCCAATCACCCTGATTCATTGAAGTTTAGTCAAGCAATCAACCACACCTGCTCTGAAACCCTTTATCTGAATCTGTGCAGGATTTCTGTGAATTATTACTTGAAGTGAGTTTTTTCCTTCCTGCCTTGGATGAGTGATTTTTTCCCAGAAATACTAGCTGGATAAGTCCTTAAAAAGCTCCCACAATTATTCCAAGGTTTTTAAACTTGCCAAGGAGGCCCCTTGAAGAGAGTTTGCTTGTCTGTAAAGATCCCCAGTAGTATAATACTGTGGCCCCTCTTTTATAACATATTTAAAAACCTTTCCCCAAACCATTTAAAACTTGCACCAGATCTTAATATATTTATTATTTGAGCTTTTTACGTTTTTATTTTGGGGAATATTTTTATTCAAAAACATTACAACTCTCTGTAGCTAAAGGACTGCAAGGTTCCTGGTATCAGATAGCTGAAATAAATCCCCATTCCCAGCCAATCAAAGTCCAATATCAGTATCTTTGCAAAATAGTGACCAAGTCTCTTCTCTTGGTCTTGCACTGCCCATTTAATGAGATGTTTTCCAAAGCTCTGACCAAAACACTGGGGTATGTGAAGGTAATCCAAGCCAGGAAGATGCTTAAGCTGGTCCCAGCTGTTTCAAGGAGGAGTGTTATCTGATTCACTTTCTGTTAGTCTGGCTGTTGCAGCAGCACACAGGTGCAGATGCACAATTGGACCCAAAGGGGAAACCAAGCTTCCCAAGAGGAGGAAGAAGGAGGAGGAAAGAGATTTCAGTAGAGGAAAATCTCAACAAAGGATGGAACAATCACTCCCTCTCAATCCAGGGTCATCAGCCGCTATTCCAGGAGCTCCAAAAACTAAGATCTCACCCAGAAAAGAAATTCCAGGGGGAGAACATACCCAAACCAACATGCTCCTACCTCTTGTATACTTTCCAGCATGGTGAGATTCAGCTAGCCAAGAGGCATTGGAAGGTAACAACAGCTATTCCTTTGTTCAATTGTTCTCAATTTCTTCTCAACTCTCATAATTTGTTCCAAATAATCCCTCATTCTCACTTATTGTGTCTGTTTCATCTCCTTATTTTTCAAGATGACCTTATTTCTATGAAATTTACTAAAAAAAATGTGACTGAAATAAAGACTTGCATCAAACATTAAATTTCCATCATATCAAAATCTGCTGCTGAAATGACTCCCATCAATCTTTAAAAATCATCCAATTGGCCCCATCACTCCTAGAGCCCAGGGATCAAAATTTGATTAAGCAGAGAAGTGCTAGGATAAAAAGATCAAAGATCAAAGATAACAGCCACTTCGCTTGGGAGGATCCAAAATTTTCCAATATTCCTAGATCTATGATTTTTTCCAAGTTGCAAATATTGGTCCCATGGATGCCCCCAATTTCTTTTGTGAAAAACCAAGGATGAACAGTATCACCAATTGTTTCAATCAACTTAGGATGATTTTCTGGCTCAAAGGTGGGCTGATTGGAGGATATGGGTTGAGTTTGGGAGTAGGCTGTACAATAAAACTCCCAATTTCTTTTATTTTATTTTGATATACTTATCATGCTAAAAATCTAGTACTTGGATGATTCTTTTCACTCAAGGCCCCAGTAGTAGTCATCCAGCCAGTGTTAAATCTTAAAAAATTTATGAGACAGAGAGAAATTTTAAGAAAAATAATGGTGGCTACCAGCTAAGTCTCATAGCAAGAATAACAAGTTCTCAAGCTTTTTGAATGATGTAATACCACTTGAGGGCAATCAAAGCTCAAAATTTTCAATCAGAAGAGAGAACAAAGATCAAAAAAATAACATCTAACAATTAGACAAAGATGAAAAATTTCATAAAAAGAGAGAGACAATAAAATCCAAGTGGTCCTCCAAAATGAAAGGAGGATGGTGCACATTTGGATCTCATCTTATCAAGAGAAATACTTGGATGGGATAAATTAATTATTCTTTTCTGTTTCTGTTTCCTTTGATTTTTGGGAAGATTTATAATTATAAACTATCATCATCATCATCATCATCATCATCATCATATCACTCACTTACCTGCCTGCCAAAATATTGTACATCACACACACAACCGCCTCAATCCAAATCCATCATGATTTCTCTCAAACATCTTAATCAATTGGAACTTGGGTCCAAAAAGACAAGGTGATCTGGACCTCAAGGACAATTTACCAAAGCCTGTTGGGCTTCTAGCTTGATGATCCTCATTACAAGCAAGGTTATGATATCTGGGTATGTTCAAGCTACTCCCCACCTGAACAGATTTTTCAAGACCCATCAAGCTCCTCAAACCTTGACTGATATTTCAATCAATCTGCTCCTCATGGGAGGGTTAACTGAATCTTTTCAATGATCCATTTCTGGGACCTGTTTGACTAGAGTTATCTTGATGAGGTTTAGGATCAGTGGGATGGCTGGGGCTAAGGCTAGAAAAAAAAATATGCCATACCAGATCCATCACTAGCTCAATTTTTAAAAGCTTCTTGAACTTTTTTTTTCAATGGGAATGTGTAAGAAGCCATTGGTAGACCAAATAATCCTGGGAATAACATGGGTGGTGGTGGTAGTGGTGAGGCCAGAAAAGAGCATTAATTGATGAGTTGATCATCAACATGTCCTTCTGCTCCGCTCACTTTCCTTTAATGATTATTGTCACCACCATCATTATTATTATCATAATTTTTGTTTTAATTGGAGTTGATGCCATCAGATTCATCCTCATTAGCAAATTCCCATTAATCACCATTGTTGAACTTTTTGTTTTTCATCAATTTTACTCTGGGTTTGTTTGTCATTACTATCATTTGAAGGTCTGAGCCAGGCTGGTTTGAAGAAATATTATAATTTAAGACTATGAAAACAAATATTTCATTCTCCAAGTTAGGAAAAAGAGGTGGTATGGGAATTGCAATTGGAGGCTTTTGAAAAAAAGCTGGGCTTCCTGATTTTGGTTGGGCATATGAAGTTACTTATGGAAAAAAATCAGATAAAATTCTTGGATTTTCTTGAGCCCATTTTTAACTTTGATCCAATTGATGGCCTGAATAATTTCCAATTTATGAGTGAAATTTTTGATATTGATCCCTTTTTGAACCAATTTTGAAATCAAAAACTTTGATAATTGATATTTGATCAATGTTGGATGAATGATTAAATCAAAAAAGATAAATCAGTAAAAAACAATATGTCTATTTCAAAAACAACTCACAAAATGAGACTCTTCATCAAACCCACCTTCCCTCCATGATACACCATGTATTTAAATCATCAATTGATGGGGTTTAAGTTTCAACAAAACTTGATGAGTTTTGCAAAATGGCCTTGCAATTTGTGAAATTAGAAATTGGATGTATCAAAATGGTTCAGCCTGGAAAGACCAAAAAAGTGTAGTTGGATGGATGGATGATTTATTTGAGAAATTAGGGTTTAAAAAAGAGGTTTTGTGATGATAATCAGTTATAATTTAAAAACCAGTGATGGTTTGATTATAACCAGAGGAGGAGGAGGTGGAGGATGGAAAGATTTTTTGAGGTGCTAGGATGAAATGATGATGAACATTTGGGGGTTATGTTTAAAATGGTGGAGTTCCTGTTTGAAAACTGATTTTTTTTTGAAAAAAAAAATTGTTAAATAGACCAGTTGGGGGGGTATTTTTATTTCAAAAAACCTCCATTAAAATGGCAGGTTTGGTCAGAAATGATAATTTTTTTTCAAAAAAATCAATTTCCCATTTTACTATTCTTGTTATGTTAATCAATTATTTTTTGGAATATTTCAAAATATCTTTAATCCTCCATACTTTAGCTATAGTTACCACTTTTACATGTTTTTTTAAGATTTTTCAAAGGTATTCAAATCTCAAAGGAAATTTCAATTTTTATTCAAATAAATCAATCTTTTACAGTGATTTTTTTATTTTTTTACTTGATGAAGCTTTTGTATAAATATTTCAAATTATTTGAATTTCACTTATGAAATAGATATACAATTTAGTATTCTTTCATATTTTTTATTCTTGGGACAAATTTACTTACATTCCATCACAAATCTTTAATTTTCTTCAAAGAAACACATTTTATATATTTTTGGTGATTATTTTTTTTCTTGATGATGTTTTTGTTGAAATGTTTCAAAATAATTGAGCTCCCACAATCAAATAAGTAGACACAGAATTTTTCTAGATTTTTCCTATTTGCTAAAAATTTCTTTAAACTCCACTGGAAATATTCAATTTGGTGTCAAGAAAATGATTTCTTATCATTTTTATTATTTTTCTCGTACTTCATAGAGTTTTCTTTTTTCGGAACTGAAGTTGGAATTGAATTACATGTAAAAAAATGTATATTTATGGTAGTTTTTGTTGAGGTTAAATCTTCTAATATGATGTATCACCAAAGTAAAGAGGCTGTGCAGTTGAACCAAGGCAATTAACTCCAAAAAGCCCTGGCAGCCAGAAGCATCTGTAGCCTGGTTGGTAAAGGCAGCACTCTAGCATGTGTCTCAGTCTATCTGAGGCTGTGGCTTTGAATCCCACCAGACATATCTTCATTTGCACAGTCTCAAATTTTTATGAGCCCAGAGCCTACCTGGGCATATAATTTCTTACTCAAGAGGCTTGAATAAGATATAAATGCTTCCTGTGAGATCATTTGCCCCTGAAAGCCTACCCTATGATCCTGCACCAATCATTCTTTCAACTGGTTATTTATTTCTTTACTGATATCTACATCACATAGCAAAGAGGGGTGTTGAGGTTAAAACTGATACCATAATGTATCACCAAAGTACAGAGGCTGTGCAGTCAAAAAATGAAAAGTGATACCATAAAACCCTGGCAGCAAAAAGAATCTGTAGCAGAGTTGGTAAAGGCAGCACTCTAGTATGTGTCTCAGTCTATCTGAGGTCATGTGTTTGACTCCCACAAGACACATCTTCATTTTCACAGTCTCAAAATTTTTACATGTCATTTTCACCAAAGCAATTTCAATCAGCAAATTCTCCAAAGAATTCTACCCAAGAAAGGCCCCACTTTTGTTTTGTAGGCCTTATTTTAGCCCCCTGGGAATCAACTAGTGTTTACAGGCCTTGGGGGGGGGTGGCAACAAGCCCTTAAAAGCCATGTTCTCACACCCAAGGCTGTCCTTGGAAGCTTTAAATGTGTGCACACACCCTTAAGTGGTAAATTTTTCCAAACCAGGAAGATCTTTAAAACTTAAAAGGTTATTCCAAACCTTAACTGCCTAAATTCATGGCTTTTTCAATTTGCACAGATTTGGAAAATTTGAACACCTTCCTGGAGTGATAAAAGACATCAAAAGGTTCAAATTTATTGAAAGCTTGATACATTGACCTGTTTTTTTAAGAGGATGTAATTGTTGTTTAAAAAAAAAAAGAAATGATAGGAGCATGCATTATTTATATAAAAGGCATGGATTTAGAAGGCATGAAGTCAACCTGGGACTCTTGGAAGAATATGATATCTGATATAGGAACCCCCAAAGTAATTATCAGTTTTACATATGCAAATTTCACTCAGGAATTCTGGAGAAACCTCAAAAAAATTTGAGGCATTAATTCATCCTTTGCAATAAATTTGCACCCCCAGACTGATGGACTAGCATACAAAATTATTCAAAAATAAGAAGATATTCTAAGAAAATTCTGTTAATTTGCTGTAGAATGAAATATTCTGATGCATATTCCCAAAAAAAAATTATCCTTTCACAAGCATTTTAAATTTCTCACACTAGGGAATAACAGGGCCAGAAACGCCAAAATAAAAAACATGCCATTTCATTTTGACAGAAAATGACATTTTCAATGTAAGTATCAATTTAAAATCATTAAAAATTTATGAAAATTTGATTTCAATTTTTCTCAAAGCAGGTTCCAAGATTAGAAATGAATATTTCAATATGATTTCAATTTTTTGAAAAATTTGTAAGAAAAATAAAGGGAAAAAAATGAATAAAAAGTCCATGTGCAGCTGTTTTAAAAAATCTTTGAAGATGAGACAGAATAATAAGAAAATTAATGAAAAATCAATATAAATATAAGAAAAAAATAATTTGATGCATTTTTAAAGATTTCTTATTAAAACAAAAATAGATAAGTAAATTTAAAAAATCAAAATGAAAAAATGAATCAAGATTTGAGTGGAACCTGCTTCAAATATTCTTCAAATATAAAAAAGGAAGTTTGGTTTTTCATGCCCCCAAACCTGGAAATCACACAGTTTGGAAGTCCCCACAACGTCCCCCAATGTCCTCAAGGCATGCAGTAAACCAGGAAAAAACGCGTTTTTTGGGGGTTTTCAAAAAAAAAATAGTAGGGGATAGGAGGGCATCTCAAAACTGCCCTCAAAAATTGAAGAAAAAATGCTCCATGTCTCAAATATTTTCACATTTTTTATCTTTTTATTTGATTATTTTGAGGAATCTGAACAGAAAAAATTTTTCAAATATGGAAGGTAATTTAATTATAATTTTTCCAGAATTTTGATACTTCACTTTCCCGCCAGAAAATATTTACATAAAAAACGGGACATTATTTTCAATTGTTTTTTTTGTTATATTTCCATTCAATTTTCCAAGTTTGAAGTTTCCAGTATTTTAGTGGGAATTGTGAAGGGCCCAAAAAAACAATTTGAAGATTTTTAGGATCAATTATTCACCCCCAAACAATTGATGCATCTACAACAATAATGGGAAGTGTCTGTTTTGGGGTGTGTTTTGAAGAAATTTCTCATACTATGTTGAATCATTTTATGAACAAACTGAGTTTAAATTTTCAAAATGCAGTTCAAATAAAACATAAATATTTTTTTATATATATTTTATGGACCTTTCTTTGGCCCTCAAAGGTCTAATCTCAAAATACCATGTTTAAACCCCTTTTTAGGGTAGGTCCGCATTTATGGGCTCTTCTATATGAATAATCTGATATTCAATATGATTTTGAATTATTTCCTGCCTCCTACTCACCTCTTGGGGCGGTCCAATCCTCTCCTCAACCACAAAATCACCTGTCAAAATCCATAGTCCACACCACACCACACCAATCATCACCACCATCACCAATCATCACAACACAATACCAATCAACCAATCATACATCACTACTCAAAATAACTCAAACAATCAAATCAAACACTCCACCCCCACTAAATCAACCCACCTGAATCCAAAAACTCAATCAAAAATAAAAAAAAATAAAATCTTCATCAAAAAAACCATCTCAAAATCAAAATCCCAAACAAAAAATTTCTGAAAAACACATCAAACAACTTTTACTATCTGCATCTGCTTCTTCCTCTTCTGCTCCACTATCTGCCTCTGCGGCTTCTCCTTCTACTGATTCAACTGATTTATATCACCCCCATGATTCCACCCCTTTGTCTCCTCCACCTGAATGATCATATCATTAAAAGGGGGAACTTGTCAATACAGTTCAAGAGTGGGCTAAATCCCATGGATATGCCATTTAAACCAAAGTCTCCAATACTAAGGAACAAAGATATACTTACCAATGTGACAAATCTGGGGAATATAAACCCAATTTGGATAAAAAAAGACTTTCATAAACTAGAAAAACAAAATGTCCCCTCAAATTCCCTGGAAGCTTGTACAAGAGGTCTATTCTTTGGGATATAAAAGTCCGATTCCCTGATCACAATAATCCACCATCAACTGATCCATACATCCATCCAGTTCATCAAAGGATTCAGCTTAATCAAGAGGATATGGTCCATTTTTTAACAAAAGCTGGGGTTCCTCCCCTGAAAATTCTTAATTCCTTAATGCATTCATCCAATTCTCCTGTTCACACAACCCTTAGCACAATCTATGAAAAAAGATCAAAAATTAAAAAATAAAAAATGCAAGGTAAATCACCCATAGAAGCTTTAACAATGGAATTAAGAAACTCTTCTTTTAAGTATGAAATCAATAATGAAAATTTTCATACTAGTTCTTTATTCATTTCATACCCAGATTCTATGAAATTAATCAAAATCTTTCCATCAGCATTAATGATGGACTGTACCTATAAAATCAACAAATTCTCCATGCCTCTTCTTCACATTTTTGGGGTCAAAAATTGTGCTAGAGAATTCTCTGTTGTTTTCAGTTTCCTCTCCCAATAAAGAAAGGAAGACTATAAATGGGCTCCCCATCAACTTCATAAATTATTAGAACATGAAGAACCCAAAGTCATTGTGACTGACAAAGAGAAAGCCCTGATTCATTTCATTGAAGCTGTATTTTTCAACTCTCATTGTTTACTCTGTGTCTGGAATTTCTTCAAAAACATTCCAAAAAATTGTAGAAAACACTTTAAATCTGAAGAAGAATGGATTATATTCAGAAAAAACTTTGATATGCTGGTCAAATCCAAATCTTAAAATTCTTATCAAGATAATTTTTCCAAATTGACTGTAGTCTGGAATCCCCCTACTTCTGATTACCTTCTTGAAAACAGGCTTTCTCTAAAGATAAAATTTTTTCACATGCTTCAAACAAGCACCTGAATTTCGGAAATACCAGCAAACTTAGGATAGAAGTGCTTCACTCTTATGTCAAACTATTTATCACAACTTCTTCTGTTTTTTTTTCTGATGTAGTTCACCACATATACCATTCAGTTTCAATTCAAATCCATAAAAATTCAATTGAAAATCCTCAGCAAGACTTCAAGAACTTGATTGTTCTCCCATATTTTGTTGAAAATCTCTCAGGAAAAATAAGCCACTATGCTCTCAAGATTGTGCATTCCTTTCACATTTCAGCAGGAAAATCGACTACCTGTTCTGATGGTGATTATTCTTCTTTCATGGGAATTCCTGGTGTACCCCAAGTGAAGAAGGCCAATCTCCATAAGCAACAATTTTTGCTTGATGATTTTCATTTCCAGTGGCATGTCAAACCTCCTATTGCAGTATGTTTTCTTTTCTTGGAGAAAAAAATAATTCTAACATTGATTTCTGAAGTGTTTTCTTTTATTTTGGAATAATTCATAGCTTTCTCAGAATGGTTCATGCAAAACTTCTCAATCATCTCATGAATCACCTTCCCAATCAACCAACATACACCGGTTTCAGAATGAAATATTCAAAGAATTCCTTAAATTGCGCCCAGGAGAACAACATCTTTACCTTGAATAAATGATAAACTGTTGAAAGGGGAGTATCAACTGACTCCCATTCAACAACCCCTATTGAAGGAAGAAAGGATAATTTGTGGAAGTCCCAAAGGAGCCCCCAATAAAAGCAAAAGATTTTCTCAGCATTCATCTAACAGGGAACCATCTGGCTTTGATTATTTTCAAGTACCTAAGAGAAGAGGAAGACCAAGGAAGCACCAATTGGTTAATTCAATGGTTAGTTTTTTCTTTTTGTGGTTTTTCATTCCTTTCTGTTGAATTGATCTTAACAGAATATGGTTAGAAATTGATTTTCTCTGATTGCAGACTCTGAGGAAAAGGAAAGGAAAGGAAGACCATGAAAAGGCCAAGGGAAAAAAGAAACAGGAATCAGAGGAATAGGTGATTTTTTTAATTAGGCTAACATTGCATTGTGAACAGGATGAGTTTATAAAAGATCAGAAATTGAATGGAGAAGAACTCAAATATCTTGAAGAATTGGATATAATAAAGACTGTTACTAGTTTTATTTTTGGTTGGGGGGGATCAGGATTGTTTTTCTAGTTTCCATTGATTCTCATATTTTCATTTGTAACTCAGAGTTCAGGAAGCATCATCAATAAGAGGTTTGTTTCACAGAATTTGATTCCTGGGACTTTGAAGAGGATCAAGAGAAGAAAAAAAAGAGATGAAGATGATGATACTCATAGGCCTTCAGGGAATCTAATCTCTTCTCCCACAGCTACATCCTCTGAAACTGAAAAGGTGGATAGATCTCTGAATTAATCTTGCTTTATGGTTCATTTATTAACCCCTTTTTTTTCGGGATGAAGTTCACAGAATTTTCCTATTCATCTTCCAATATTTTTGAAGTGGTGGATATTGAGAAAATCAGTATGAATTTTTTTTTTTCATTTCATCTTAAATAATACTCATCTTTTTTTCCTTGGTATCAATACAAAAATTTAATTTTCCCAAAGACAGTCATACCAAAGATTTCACATGTTCAAGATGTGATTGGTGATAGGAACTGTGGTTTCAGATCAGTAGCAGTTAATTTTTTCTGGAAATCTGAAGATTGGAGCTCAATACTTCAGGAAATGATCAAGGAAATGGAATCTCAAACTCTATCTTCAAGGATTAAAACTTCATGGATCAAGTCTGGGATAAAAAGTTATGACAAAGAAAGAAAAAATGTCAACCACACCTCTGGACCGGCGCCTCAAAGTTACTGGATGAAATGACCTTGTCATGATTTCCTGCTTGCAGATACATACAATGGGCGAGTGGTACATTTATTGAAGTTGATGCCATCAACTCATTTTCCCCTTAATTCAACTCAAATTCCAATTCTCAAACATCTCCCATATTTTTAATTATTTTGGGTAATTTTCAGCACATATTTTCTTTCCACTATAATTCTGAACTGTGGCCAGCTCCCTGATTATATCCCCTTTGGAAGTATTTTGCTAGCAAGGAATCACAAAAATTGGAAGATTTGATTCATAATAACGTGGAACTTGGTTTGAAGATTTTATTTCTTGGTAGTAAAAATAATAAAGCAGTACAAATTGATCTTTATTGAATCATTTTTGTGGTGTTTTTATCAATTATTCTTATTTTGTTTTTTCACTCACTGATTTAGAGCAAAAAACACCAATTTTTTGTTTTCAATTATGAATTCTTTGGGAAAAAATAAGCTAAAAAAATCCCCAGATAACTTTTTGGGCCCTTTTCAATTATCACTAAAATAATGCAAACTGAAAATTTGGAAAATCTCATGGAAAAACAACAAAAAAAAGAATTGAAAATAATGTCTCGTTTTCTATGTAAATCCCATTTTCTGCCAGGAAAGTGAAGTAATAAAGTTCTAAAAAAATTATAATTGAATGGCCTGCCATATTTGAGAACTTTTTTTCTCTTCAGATCTCTCAAAATAATCAAAGAAAAATGATTAAAAATGTGAAAAGATTTGGGATGGGGTAAGTTTTTTTTCAGTTTTTTGAGGGAAGTTTTGAAGGCCTTAAAAATGGCTAAAATTATTCAGATTTATTCTAAAGGGGTTTGAGATTCCCTTCTACCCCCCCTTTTTTTCACAACCCCCCAAAACCACGTTTTTTTCAGTTTTACCACATGCGTTTGGGATGTCAAGGGATGTTGTGGGGACGTCCAAACCGCGTGATTTCCAGGTTTGGGGGCGTGAAACATCCAAGGCCCTATAATATATATATATATATAAAATTAATCACACAATTAGCTTCAAATCCAAAAAAAATTAATTTTACAATAATTTTTAATTCATGTTTGACCCTGATTTGAAAATTCTTCAAACTAGATTTATTTTCATTCTTTATTAGTTTTGTGTTCCAAATTTTATCATTCTTTCCTCTTTTTCAAAGCTAATTTTAATTAACTCTTTTAAAAAATTCATGATTATTATTTTCAGCTTTAAAGATGTTTTTTACCATGTCACTAATTAGGTTTGTATGAAATTTTCAAATTTTTAATTCAATTTTATGTTATTTTGTATTTTTCTTTCAATCTACCTGTTTTTTAAAATTTAATTCTGATTGATTCTTTATCTATTTTCTATTCTTTTTATTTTGAATTATTATTATTTTTGTTTTTCAAATTTACTTCAAATTTTCAAGTTTACATCAAAGCTGTATTAAATCAGATCAAAATTGAATTGTTTTTTTATAAATTCATTCAAATTTTTTTAATATAAATATAATTTTCCCTTACTTTTGTTGGAATTTTTGTACTGAGATTTTAATACAAAATACACAAGTGTATTAAATATTCTTAAGCTACTGAATCACATCTATTTGATTGATTCCCTTATCCTTGTTCATGCTTCCAGTGATGTTGTCATTCTTCTATGCACAATTTCCATTAATTGTTTTTCTATAAAAATATTTAAAATTCTAGAAATACTGTCCCAATACAGAAGTTGAGGTCTCATCATTTTTCAATTGCATTGACCATTTCTTTTGATTTTCATAAAACATTAGTCCATTGTCTTGTTTGTGAGGTCCAGTACCTTGTTTTTGTGCAACATAGAAGCTCACCAAAATGAGAAATATCTCTTTGATGAGAGGTAGCTAAATGGCCAATGTTAAATTTGCAACCCATCTGAGTTGCAAATGGCTTTTTGCAACCCATCCTAGTTTCAGATGGCTGTTTGCAACCCATCTTAGTTGCAAATGGTTGTTTGCAATCCTACTGAGTTGAAAATGGCTTTTTGCAACCCATTTGGGTTTTAAATGGCTGATTGCAACCCATCCAAGTTGCAAATGGATTTTTGCAACCCATCTGAGTCGCAAATGGCTGTTTGCAACCCATCAGTGTCGCAAATGGCTGTTTGCAACTCATATGAGTCGCAAATGGCTGTTTGCAACCCATCTGAGTCGCAAATGGCTGTTTGCAACCAATCTGTGTCGCAAATGGCTGTTTGCAACCCATCTGTGTCGCAAATGGCTGTTTTCAACTCACCTGAGTCGCAAATGGATGTTTGCAACCCATCTGAGTCACAAAAAGGTATATTATATATATATATTTAAAACATTTTTTTTACTTTTTTTATGTATTATTTCTTTATTTGATTTTGATAAAAAAATAAAAATAAAAAAAAAATTAAATATAAATTAATCAATTAAATTAAAAATATAAATAAATAAATAAATATAAATAAATAAAAAGAAATAAATGAAGGTTTTTAGGTTTTTCACGCCTCCAAACCTGGAAAACACATGTTTTGGAAGTTCCCAAAACGTCCTGCAACGTCCCTCACCCACCTGGTAAACCTGGAAAAAACATGGTTTTTGGGGGTTGTCAAAAAAAAAAAACATAGGGAGGGGGGCATCTCAAACCCCTGTAGAATAAATGCTAAAAATCTTTGCCATTTTCAAGGCCTTCAAAATTGCCACCAAAAAACTGAAAAAAAAACTCTCCTTTTCTGAAATCTTTTCACATTTTTAATCTGTTTTTGTTTATCATTTTGAAAAATCTGAAAAACCAGAAAGTTTTGAAATATGGCAGGCCATTCAATTATAATTTTTCCAGACTTGTAGGACTTAACTTTACTTCCAGAAAATGGGATTTGAATAAAAGATGAGACATTATTTTAGTGGGAATTTTTATGGGGCCAAAAAAGTTATTTGGGGATTTTAAGGATCAATTATTCACCCCAAAAATAATTGATGCATCTACAAAAATAATGGGAAGTGTCTGTTTTGGGGTTTGTTTTGAAGCAACTTCTGATACTGTTTTGATTATTTTTATGGACAAACTGAGTTTACAGTTTCAAAATGCACTGCAAATGAAACATAAATATATTTTCTCCATATGTTTTGGACCTTGTTTGGCCCTCCAATGTCTAACCTCAAAATACCGTGTTTAAACCCCTTTTTGGGGTAGGTCCGCATGTTTGGGCTCTTCTATACAAATAATCTGATATTCAATATTATTTTGAATGATTTCCTGCCTCCTCCTCACCACTTGAAAGGGTCAAATCCTCTCCTCAACCACAACATCAACTGTCCAAATCCAGAATCCACTCCACACCACACCATCATCACCACCATCACCAATCATCACAACTCAACACCAATCAACAAATCACACATCACTACTCAACACAAATCAACCAATCAAATTAAAAACTCCACCCTCACTAAATAGACCCCCTGAATCCAAAAAATCATCAATAAATCAAAAAAATAAATTCTTAATAAAAAAAAACATCTCAAAATTAAAATCACAAAAAAAAATGTCCAAACAACATATCAAACCCCTTTTAATATCTGCCTCTGCTTCTTCTTTTTCTGCTTAACTATCTTCCTCTGCTTCTTCTTGTTCTACTTCTTTGACTGATTTATATCACCCCCATTATTCCACCCCTTTGGCTTTTCCACCTGAATTATCATACCATTAAAGGGGGGACCTTGTGGATGCTGTTCAAGAGTGGGCTAAATTGCATGGATATTCTGTTTCCAACAAAGTATCCAATACTAAAGAGCAAAAATAAACTTACCAATGTGAAAAATCTGGGGAATATAAAACAAATTTACAAAAAAAATACTTTCATCAACTAGAAAAACAAACTGTTCCTTAAAATTCTCTGGAATCTGATACAACAAACCTGATCTTTGTGAAATAAGAATCCAATGCCCTGATCAATATCATCCGCTATCAACTGATCCATCCACCCATCCAGTTCATACAAGGCTTCAGGGTGATCAAGGGGATATTTTCAATTCTTTAACCAAAGCTGGGTTTCCTACCCTGAAAATTCTTAATTCATTAATTCAGTCGTCCAATTGTCCTTTTCACACAACCCTTAGTACAATCTGTTAAAAAAGATCAAACATTAAGAAAGAAAAGCAGGAAGGAAAATCACCCATTGGAGCTTTAATAATTGAATTAAAAAAAGCTCTTCTTTCAAATATTAAATCAATAATCAAAATGCTAATGTTATTTCTTTATTCATTTCTCACCCAGATTCTATAAAATTAATCAAAATATTTCCATCAGTATTAAATATGGACTGTACCTATAAAACCAAAAAATTCTCCATGCCTCTTCTTCAAATTTTTGGGGTCAAAAATTGTTCTAGAAAATTCTCTGTTGGTTTCCTCCCTCAAGAAAGAAAGGAAGGCTATAAATGGGCTCTCCATCAAATTCATAAATTATTATAACATGAAGAACCCAAAGTCATTGTGACTGACAAAGAACAAGCCCTGATTCATTCCATTGAAACTTTATTTCCCAACTTTCATCATTTACTCTGTGTCTGAAATATCTTCAAAAAATTTCAAGCAAATTGTGAAAACACTTTAAATCTGAAGAAGAATGGATGATATTTGAAAAACACTGGAATATGCTTGTCAAATCCAAATATGAAATTTCTTATCAAGATCATTTTACCAAACTGATTGTAGTGTGGAATACCCCTAATTCTTACTACCTTCTTGACAACAGGCTTTCTCTAAAGATAATTTTTTTTTTCATATGCTGCAAACAAGCACCTGCATTTTGGAAATTCCAGCACATCTAGAATAGAAGGGCTTCACTCTTATGCCAAACCACTTATCACAACTTCTTCTGGTTCCTTTTCTGTTTTAGTTCACCAAATATATCATTCAGTTTCAATTCAACTCCATGAAACTGCCATTGAAACTTCTCAGCAATACTTCAAGAAATTGATTTTTCTCCCATATTGTGTTGAACATCTCTCAGGAAACATAAGCCACTACGCTCTCAAGATTGTGAATTCCTTTCACATTTCAGTGTAAAAATCAACCACCTGTTCTGATTGTGACTATTCTTCTTTCAAGGGGATTCCTTGTGTACATCAATTGAAGAAGTCAAATCTTAAGAAGAAACATTTTTTTGCTTGATTATTTTCATCCCCAGTAGCATTTCAAACCTGCTATTGCAGTATATTTTCTTTTCTTGGAGAAAAAAATCATTCTAACATTGATTTCTGAAGTGTTTTTGTCAGCTCTCTGATACCAGGAACCTTGCAGTCTTTAGCTACAGAGAGTGATAAAAATACTGGAATAATAATAATTATAATATTCAAAAGATAAACACTTAAAAATCTTAGATAATAAATATTTTTAAGAGCTGGTGAAAGTTTTCATTAGTTATGTTAAAAGGGTTTACAATTTTTTATAAAAAGAGGGGCCAAAGAATTTTACTACTGGGGATCTTTACAGACAGACAACCTCTCTTCAAGGGGCCTCCTTAGGCAGTTTAAAAACCTTGTAATGAATAATGGGTGACTTATAAGGACTTATCCACTGGCATGGCCGGGAAAAACAGCGCAATGGCCAAGGCAGGAAGGTAAACACTTACTCTGAGAAATAATTCTACAGACAGCCTGAAAAGATTCAGGTAAAGGGTTTCAGAGAAGTTGGGGTTGATTAATTGACTATACTTTAATTAATCAGGTTGATTGGTTTTTAGAAATAATAATAATACTACAGACTAATTCATAAATCACTTGCTTATCTCTTTATAAGCACTTGATAAAAAATGACACGGTTTCTGATTGATAATAATAAATTCCTGGTAAAACTGATGATGTATAATGGATCCAAAGAGGTCTGTATAAATACCTTTTGGGGTGATAATCAGCTTCTCAGGGAATGTAGGGAGGGTTCTGCTCATTTTCTGAGGCTGGTAGGCCAGTCAGGGCGGGTTTAGAACGTTCACTTGGTGTTGTCAATCAGCTGTCCTCAGATATGCTGGATTTCTGTAATATTTTAGTCACAGGATCTGTTAATCTAAAGATGGCTTAAATCTGATCATTCTGCACTTATCCTTCATTTGTACTGTTTATATTTGTTTAAAGTTGACAGATGTGGATACCCAGGGATTTTCCATCATCTGATGAGCACGTAGGTAATTTCCAATAATTTTTACAGCCACTACTTGTAGTTTTTTATGTTCTTCAAAATTAGGAGCTGTCTGTTTTGTAGTATCCTTCAATATTCAATGTATTATTTAAAATATTTTTAAATTTATTATATAATAACTTTAATTAGGTTTTAAGGTTTTTAGATCATTTTTAATGCATATTTAACCTTATTACATATGCCAGGTAAACCCTACTAGGTTGTAGCTCCTGTGAGTGGTACCTGCTTTCAGATTTGTCATGACTGATCCTGACGCGGTGATCAGTCCATTCAGATGCACACGGGGTGGGATCCGCTGTGTTCTTGGCAAAATTGGCTGCGCGCGGGACTTCTTTACACAGGGAGGTGACACGTAGGGGTTTTATAGGGACGAGGGGCTGCGCATGGGGATTGTGACATAACACATTCCCATGTGTAACTCCTAAAATATGCAAAACACCTCAATTCTGATTGAATTTGAGGTGTGAAACTTATACGTGACAATATATGTGAAATATTGAATTGGCCAAAAGGTGCCATATTGGTGCTGTGACCTTTTGGTCAATTTTTATTTAATTATTCAAAATACAAAGGACTTATATTTCAAGGGTGGGGTCAGTGATTGACCCTACCTTAGTTTTGGTGGGGAATCCATTTCTGCAATAAGATTGATGGATTTCCTACTGCTCCTTATTTTAAATTTTAATTTATTCATTTTTATTTTTTATTCTTTGTTACTTTGACAGGACGCTCCGTACATAGTAGCAAGCTGACAGTTTTCTTTTATTTTGGAATTATTCATTGCTTGCTGAGAAGGGGTCATGCCAAAATTCTCAATCATCTCATGAATCACCTTCCCAATCTACCAACATACACTGGTTTCAGAATGAACTATTTGAAAAATTCCTTAAATTGCGCCCAGGAGAAAAACGTCTTTAACTTGGAGAAATGATGAAAGTATTCAAAGGGAAGTATCAACTGACTCCCATTCAAGAACCCCTATCAAATGAAGAAAGGAAATTCAAGGAAGACCCAAAGGAGCCCCCAATAAAAGCAAAAGATTTTCTCAGCTTTCATCTGAGAGGGATCCATCTGGCTTTGAATATGTTGAATTAACTAAGAGAAGAGGAAGACCAAGGAAGCACCAATTGGTTAATTCAATGGTTAGTTTTTTCTTTTTTTGATTTATTTATCCCTTTCTAATGAATTTATTTTTACAGAATATTATTGGAAATTGGTTTTCTCTAATTTCAGACTCTAAGGAAAAGGAAAGGAAAGGAAGACCATGAAAAGGCCAAGGTAAAAAAGAAACAGGAATCAGAGGAAGAGGTGTTTTTTTTAATTAGGCTAACATTGAATTGTGAACAGGATTATTTTATAACAGAAGAGCAATTTAGTGGAGAAGGACTCAAAGATCTTGAAGAATTGGATATAATAAAGACAGCAAGTAATTTTATTTTTGGTTTGGGTAATCAGGATTGTTTTTCTAATTTCCATTGATTGTCAAATTTTCATTTGTCACTCAGAGGTCAGGAACAATCATCAATAAGAGGGTTTTTTTCACAGAATTTGAGTCCTGGGACTTTGAAGAGGATCAAGAGAAGAAAAAACAAGATGAAGATGAAGATGCTTATAGGCCTCCAGGAAATCCAATATTTCTCCCACAGCCGCAGCCTCTGAAATAGAAAAGCTAAATAAATTTCTGAATTAATCTTGCTTTAGAATAAATTTCTGAATTAATCTTGCTTTTCATGCCCTTTTTTTTAGGATTAAGGTCAAAACATTGTCTTATTCATCTTCTGATAATTTTGAAGTGCTGGCTATTGATAAAGTCAGTATGGATTTTTTTTCATTTCATCTTAAATAATACTGATCTTTTTTTTCCTTAGTATCAATACAAAAATTTTTTCTTCCAAAGACAGCCATTCCACAAATTTCACATGTTCAAGATATGATGGGTGATAGGAACTGTGGGTTTAGATCAGTAGCAGTTAATTTGGGCCTTAAATCTGAATATTTGAGCTTAATACGTCAGGAAATGACGCAGTAAATTGAATCAAACTCTATCTTCAAGGATGAAAACTTCAAGGATTAAGCCTGGGATGAAAATTTTGACAAAGCAACAAAAAATCTTAACCACACTTCTGGAACTACCCCTCAAATTTACTGGATGAGATTCCGTTGCCATGGTTTCCTTCTTGCAGATACATACAAAAGGCCAGTGGTACGTTCATCTAAGTTGATGCCATCAACTTATTTTCCACTCAATTCACCTCCAACATTCAATTCTCAAACATCTACCATATGTTTAGTTATTTTGGATGATTTCCAGAGCATAGTTTCTTTCAACTATAATTCTGAACTGTGGCCAGCTCTCCAATTAGATCCCCTTTGGAAGGCTTTTGCTAGCAAGTAATCAAAAAAGTGGGAAGATTTGATTCATAATAACTTGGAACTTGGTTTGAAGTTTTGTTTCCTTTTAGTAAAAATAATAAATTATTACAAATTAATCTTTATTAAATTATTTTTCTGCTTTTTTCCGCATTCAATTTTTCATAATTTTTTTACTCATTGATTTAGAGCAAAAAACCATTGATTTAGATCAAAAAACCCACTTTTTTGTTTTCAATTATGAATTCTTTGGGAAACAATAAGCTACAAAAAATCCCCAGATAATTTTTTTGGCCCTTTGTAATTCTCACTAAAATAATGCAAACCAAAAATTTGCAAAATCTCATGGAAATATAACAACAAAAAGAATTGAAAATAATGTCTCTTTTTTTATGTAAATATCATTTTCTCGGGGGAAAGTGAAGCAGTAAAATCCTGAGAAATTATAATTTAATGGCCTGGCATATTTGGAAGCTTTCTGTATCTTCAGATTTTTAAAAATGATCAACAAAACAAGATTAAATGTGCAAAAAGATTTGAGACGTGGAGATTTTTTTTTCAGTTTATTGGGGACAATTTTGAAGGCGTTAAAAATGGCCTAAATTCTTATGATTTATTCCACAGGGGTTTGAGATTCCCCCCTATCCCCAATTTTTTTTATTTTTTAACAACCCCCAAAACTGCGTTTTTTCCAGGTTTGCCGTGTGGGTGGGGCATGTTGCAGGATGTTGTGGGGACGTCTAAACCATGTGTTTTGCAGGTTTGGGGGCGTGAAAAACCTAAATCCCTGAATTAATAAGTAAAAAATTAATTAATTAATTAATTAAAGTAAAAATATAAATAAATAAATTGAAATTAGATGAAATAAATAAAAAATGAATAAATGGGTAATGTTAAATTCATGGCTCATTGAGCCACATACAACCCCCCACAGATCACAGAGTTGTATGGCCAACCCAGCCCGGTCTGCCGCCATTAGCATCCCACACAGCACCAAACCGCGGTGAGCAAAAAAAACAAAAAAAAAAAAGGAATGAAAGGGTACTAACACAACTGTTAAACTAAATAAACCTTCCAAAAAACAGAAATCAACCAAAAAATCAAAGAATGTTCATTTCTTGGTTAAACAAAAAACAAATAAATAAATAAATAAATCAAAATAAAAAAAACTGGTATTATCCAATGGACTAGCCCTAAAGTAAAAATACCCAAAAAAACACAAGTAAATGGACTAGCCCTAAAGTAAAAACACCAGAAAACGACAAGTAACTGGACTAGCCCTAAAGTAAAAACACCAAAAAAACACAAGTAACTGGACTAGCCCTAAAGCAAAAACACCAAAAAAAAAGACAAGTAACTTGACAAGACCTAAAGTAAAAACACAAAAAAAATACAACTAACTTGACAAGCCCTAAAGTAATTTCAACTTGACTAGCCCTCAAGTAAAAGGGCCCAAAAATTAGAGAATTCTTTTGACCAGCCCTAAAGTAAAAGTGCCCAAAAAAGTACAAGTCTTTTGACCAGCCCTAAAGTAAAAACACCAAAAAAAAACAAGTTCAACTTGTGTTAAGCTGATCCCATCCCAAGCTTAACATGAGTTAAGCTTGTGATGGAATCAGCCCAACACAATTTGAACTGACTTACCATTAAACTCTCATTCAAAAAACCCAATATAATGATTTTAACTCAAAAAACTCAACATAATGATGTTCAAAATGTGATAACCCTTTATATTAATAGAACTTGTTAGCTGCATTAGAATTAAAATTTATATGAAACCCAATCATGAAATGAAGTCAAAGTCTATTACAATCTAGAATACATTTGAAGTTGATCTTTGAGATGATCAACCCAAACAGAGGCTTTTTTAGAAATCAAGGAACGTTTTCTTGCTACAATTGGCGGGATTGGAATCATTTCTCCCTCAAGAACTAATAGAACCCAGTCGTTTATTTTTACAAAGGAAATGAACATTGGGTCTGATTAATCAGTAACACCATTTTTCATTGGAGCATAAGTATCACATGACCCCAATGAAATGAAGCATATAGGTTTGGAATATGTTTCTGCTATAATTTGACCCATGTCTAATTTAGCCAGCCATTTTGAGGAGGGAATCTTTTCATTGATTTATTCAACATCAAGTCTTTTTGTAATCTTTTCAACCTCCTTTGCACCACCAAGCATCTTAATGTAGCCTGCTTTATGTTTCTATAATGTTTCAATCATTCCCTTCCTTACTTTAAACCAACCATTTTCTTCATAACCAAGAGATTTAGGAATGACTCCAAATCCGCAATTCCCATCTCCAATTGGATCCCAAACCTCACCCAAGAACTTATGGAATTTCTTGGGTATTTTATTGATGTATTTCACGTTTGTTTCCTATCATTAAAATGAACTTAGTATTCATTTTTTTAATTGGATCAATGAAATGAATACTCACCAAAGATGAGCTTCTGGTTGAGGTTTGCTGCATGTTCTCTTCCTCTGAATAAAATTCTTATTCCAAATTAATTGATACTGATTCACTTTCAGTCTCTTCCTTTGAACTGTGAAATTAAGATTCAGATTCTGCCAACTTTGACTAACAATTCATCATTATTTAGTAGATAAGTTCATTAAACCAAAAAAATGAAAATATCCCAAAATAAAAGACTTAAAATCTTTTTTCTTTTCTTTTTTGGAGCCCTTCTAGTTCTTGTTTCCCCCTTGAGTTGTTTTTAAACAATCTCAAGCAAAGATTGTTCTTGCCCCTTATCTTTCAATTTTGGCCTTCCCTTACTTGATCCTAATACTTTAGGTTCAAGTCTTGGCTTTGATTGATATTTTGTAATCTTCTGAATGATATACTTCAATAGTCTGCTTTGATCATGATCTGGAGATTTCAAGATCATTGCATTCACTTTTTCAAGTAACTGAGGAATGCTTAGCATTCCATTGAAATTGCACTTGAAAAATTCAAAAGGATCAACCATTAGTGAATTAGGATTCATTAATCAAAAATCATTAATAACATAGTGATTTGAACAATCCAACTTAAGCCAACTTACAGAACTAGAACTGCAAGGGTAATGGTCAAACCTCCACTGAGGATGAACATCTTTGGGTACCATGGATCCTCTGAATGCTAGATGGTCACCTATTTGGTGGAAACAGGGCAAACCCATAGTCATGGAATATGACTTGGTGCACACTTTTCCATCATGATCATGTTTGAGCTTCTCAAATTGTTCCCTAACAAGATGAATTGCCTCCAAAGAAAATTTGTAACCCAATGGGAACAGTTCAGGAGGAAGAACTGCCCCTAACTTAATTTGAGATTTATAAAGTGATGCATGAACTTATTTAATTTGATTTGAAACTGTTCCGTCAAGGATTTTTCAAACATCCAACAGGTTTCCCGAAGAGTTTGCAAGGAATCTTTTGAGAGTTTCATGGGCCCCTTCAACCAAGATGTTTTTTGTTTCCAAAATCTGGGTTTATGCAAGTCCACGCTGTTACAAACATCTCTTTGATGGGGAAAATGTTATTTGCCATATACTTGAGTACATCCTCATAGTCTTTCAAGAAACACTATACAATTCAAAAGGTCAGAACCCAAAACTAGGAAGAATAAGCAGCAGTGATTTGGACCTACTCTGAGTTCCGCATAATTGACCTCCGCCTCCTCCTTGGTCTTTGAGGCCCCATACTTTTCCCACAGAGTCATAAAGCTTTTCCATCCTTCAATTTCATTAACAAAGCGCACTTTACAGTTTGCTTGTATTTTTTTAGACAAGTGCCAAGTGCAACATTGTCTTGATGAATCTGGGAAACTAGATTCAATTGCACAAATCAGATATTTTTCACGGTCCATCACAAAGACTTTTGGAAGTCTCTCAGGATCATAAGCCAACTCCTTTAATGCATTTACAGACCAACTGCAGAACTCAAACATTTCTTTTGTTATAAAAACAAGAGCTTTTGTGAAATTTTTCCAATTGGCTGTCATTCCTACAACATGCAATAGTGGGGTTTGGTACTTATTTGTCTTATAAGTACAATCCAACATAGCAATATGATGGAATTTTTTTGAAAGCTTTACTGCCTCTGGATGTGCTAAGTACAGGGCCTCCAAGTGACCCTCTCCACTGAACTTTGACTGCTGAATCCAACTTGTTTCTTCAAGCTGTTCATAGAGTACCTCCATAACACTTTTTCCCTTTAGTTCTGCAAGTGTGACCTTCCGCTTAGTGTTAAAGATTTTTTGGTCATCAACATAATCCTGCCCATCAATCTTTCTCAATCTTCTCTTCATTTGAAACTTATTGAGCCGATTGTTCATTCCTTCTACTAGATTTTCTAAGGCCACCCCCAAACTTTTCCTCAGTTGAGGATGCACAGAGGGATTTCCAGATGGTTGATGATTATGTTTGGTTTCTTTGTGCGAGAGGCACCACAAGAGGTCTGCCTTTATGCAACTTGCATGGATTAAAAAATTGCACCCAACCTTCCTTGTGTGAATTTTTCTAGACTGTTTAGTAAGGAGACTTCCTGAATATGAACCATGTCTATCACAGGCTAAATCATCATATTGGTCATGCTTTGAGTTGAAAACTGTTAAAGTGTAACCATGCTTCATTTCCCATATTTTCAAATAGTTTTGTGCCTCTTCCCTAGTAGTAAAAGATCTCAAGGGAGGTGGGTCAAGTGGATCTGCCATAGTTACATAGTTATATTGATGGCATGCACTCCATCAGTTTCAATCAAATTAAATATGGAAAAGACAAGTAACATAAAATCTTACTCACCATCAGCGATCAGGTCCATTTGTGAGTCATTTTGTTCCTTAATTTCCACCCTTGACGAGGATTCAATTGGGGATTACAATTTTTAATTACCCCAATCCTTTTTTTATTTTTCCAAAGCTGTGTTGATGGCACTATCAACTTAGAACTTCCACGCATCAATGTCAGAAGAAGGAGGGCTTGCAACTGTTCCCATTCAAAAAAATGCAATGGTATACTTCAGTATTCAATCCAACTTTCAATTGATCAAACAAAGTTTTCTCACTTTTGAGTTGAGAAAGAATGGTTTGCAGAATTTCATATGATTTATGATTTCAGTTTTCACTTTAATTTCACTTTAGTTTCACTTCAATGTCTCTTTGGGATTGCTAGGTATGGAACAAAAGTCCCACAAAGTATGCATTAATCCCAAATTTGGGTTGACAGAACCCAAGTGTGGTCCATGAGGTGCCTAAAATTCTGGCACAACTTTGGGGTGTTGTCTTTTTGATGTTCAAATTCTGTAACTAACAAATTTAGTTACCTTATTGCTATCTTACTGTTTTCATTATCTCATTACCCATGTCTTAGGCCCCTCTGGGGCTCTCTATTTTTCTCTAACCTGCTGCCTTAGGCCCCCTTTGGGGTTCTCTAGTTGTCCATAAATACTGGTCCTTCCCTTGGACCATGAATGAAAAATCATCTGATTACCAGACAACTAAACAGGAGTGTCCCTTCCTCCTCTTCAGATCAGTTCCACTTGACTTTGCAAGTAATATGTCCTCCCCTTTGGCTCTTTGTAGACTTATCAATACTCCTCCTTTGGCTATTCAGAAGTCTACCATATTCCTTCCTTCTCCAAATAACCTTGCTCCTCATATTTAAACTTTTCACGGGGGGTTTTACGGCTCCTACACAACCCCCCAAAGGTTGCGCGTGTTTGAATTTGCCCTTTGTAGTTTTCTTTGGGCCCCCATGGCTTATTTGAGCCGTGTAGGGCCCTACAGAACTACCACACGGTTAAAGCTGTGAATTTAAAAAAACCCTAAGTAAATATATCAAACATAAATAAATTAAATAAATAAAATATAAAAATATAAAAAAGCTATATATATGAAATAAAAATTCTACACATTTTTTTTTGCAATTCACAACCCCTTTTAGGTAGTGAATGGGGGTTGCAAGTTTGCAAAATTAACATTGGCCTAGCTAAATATATTGATTCTAAAAGCATGTTTTTGTTGAGCAAAAAATAAGTGAATTTTTTTCCTCAAATTAGAATTTTATTTCAAAATATTACAACAGGATTATTTTATGATCAATTAAAAAAATAAAAAATATTTTTTCTGCATAAGCCCCCCCCTTGAATAACTCAAGAAATGAAAGAATGTGAAAGAAAACCAAAACAAAAAGGAAGGGAGAGGGAATCAGATGATTGAATTTCAGATGGTTAAAAGATCATGGTTGCCATTGAATGAGGATGAGGAACCAACTTCTGTAATTCAAAATTTAAAATAGCTGACAAGCATGGACTGAGAGATGAAGGCTGGTAAGGATTGGTGTGACAAGCATGGACTGAGAGATGAAGGCTGGTCAGGATTGGTGTTTCTGTTTTTATTTATCAGGATATAAGATTTGAAAATCTGAGGAGGATTCTGGTGTCTCCATTCTTCCAGAATCATAAAATTTTTTTATTCATTAAAAAAAGTTTTAAACAACTGTTCTTTGCAATTTTGAGGAGAAAATAAACTGAGATTGGTAAGATGATAAGTTGAAAAAAGTCTCAATGACAAAGAAAGGTTTCAGTGGCACCTGATAGCTTTTATCATTTGGGAGATAATCTAAAGGTTCATGATTTTTCTGAAAAATCAAAGCTACTGTCATTTGGTTGGGAAAAATTCTTGATGAATAGCTTTAGATTTAGCATCACATTGAGGTCTGGGAATGGCCAAATTAAAAGTGCCTCTCAAAAAACCTTTCAGAAGGCAAGAATGTTGAGGCAGAAAATAGTTTTGATTTATAAGAAAGTTGGAAAAATGTCTTTATGGCTGAGACAAATTTGGGGAGATGATACCAAAAGGAAATAAATTCTTATGTTTTTTCCTCTCCAGGATTAAAAATAAAAGATTGGAATGGGTCCTCAAAAGGAACTAGAAAAATTAAAGGCCTTGTCAGTATAGCAATTAAAGGCCTTGTCAGTATGGGTTTAAGAACATTAGAAATACTAAAGCCTTTCTCAGAGAATGCTAAATAAATAGACTTGAATAGAGTAAGAGAATTCTGAGAATATGAAAACACAGGAAGACTGAACAGAAGTAAAGTTCTTTTGAGGGGAGGTTTTAATTTCATAAGGAGTTACAAAAACTTCAGGATGGCTTGAATAATTGACACACTTATAATATTTTGTGTGAGATTAAAATTCCCAAAGGGAAAAATATTTCTTGGATAATTTATAGCTAGGTATATTTATTCTAAATATATATTTGGACTTTTGAGCAAAAAATAAGAAAACATTCCTATCCCATCACCAGTTAATCTTGAAATTTAACCATGATATTATTTTATAAAAAATTAGTTAACAACAAGGTATTTTCTCTGCATACCCTTGAAATTGTTCTTGTCTTCTAATTTTCTTAAAATTTCAGATCACATCTATGACTGGCTACTGGTTTTGATTCTCTCAATACTGTTTAATTTTGTTATTTTTAATTTTGAAATATTTCTTCTCTCATTGAGCTGGAGGTACTATTGGGTACTAGTGCCATTTCATTCATGAATATTCTCTACAGAGCGTTTTCTTCCATGATATAAGTTTTCCAATGTGTTTTGGCCATTTCCGTTGAAATTTTTCGCTTTTAAGACTTTTCTATCAGTTATTGAGGCTTTTCTACTCATAATACTTCTTTTTCTGTCCTTCAATAGCTATTTATATTTTAATCATACAAGCTCTTCCTTCACCAGTTTTTTCCATAGCATTTTCTATTTTTTTTTCTTTGAATCTTCCCTGAATGACCCCATAATATTTCAAAAAGGTCTGTAACCAATTTTTCTCTTTCTGAACATAACTTAAGCTCCAGATAGCTCACTAAGTAATTTTATTCAGAGCCTTTTGCTAAAAATCAAATCTCATTGGATCTTGAACCTACTCCCATCAAAAAGCGCCACAAGCAGGACTCCAAAAAAAAAATAGAGAAGCTGGAAAGGCACTTTCTTTAGGACTTCTCCTTTTTTTGTACGCAAAAAAAAAATAAAAAAAATAAAAGAATAAAAAGATAAAAAGATAAAAGATAAAAAAAACAAAAACAAAAACAAAAACAAAAACAAAAACAAAAACAAAAACAAAAACAAAAACAAAAACAAAAACAAAAACAAAAACAAAAACAAAAACAAAAACAAAAACAAAAGCAAAAGCAAAAACAAAAGCAAAAGCAAAAGCAAAAAACAAAAACAAAAAACAAAAAAAAAAAAAAAAAACAAAAACAAAAAACAAAAACAAAAAAACAAAAACAAAAAACAACAAACAACAAACAAAACAAAAAACAAAAAACAAACAAAACAAAAACATAAGAAAAAAGAAAAAATAAAAAGAAAAAATAAAAAAGAAAAATAAAAAATAAAAATAAAAATAAAAATAAAAATAAACAAAAATAAACAAAAATAAACAAAAATAAAACAAAAATAAAAAAAATAAACAAAAATAAACAAAAATAAACAGAAATAAACAGAAATAAAAAAATAAAAAAAATGAAAAATAAATAAACAAAAATAAACAAAAATAAACAAAAATAAACAAAAATAAACAAAAATAAACAAAAATAAACAAAAACAAAGAAAAATAAAAGAAAAATGAAAAAATAAAAATGAAAAATAAAAAATAAAAAAATAAAAAATGAAAAATGAAAAATAAAAAATAAAAAACAAAAAATGAAAAATAAAAAATAAAAAATAAAAAATAAAAAATAAAAAATAAAAATAAAAAATAAAAAATAAAAAATAAAAAATAAAAAATAAAAAATAAAAAATAAAAAATAAAAAATAAAAAATAAAAAATAAAAAATAAAAAATAAAAAATAAAAAATAAAAAATAAAAAATAAAAAATAAAAAATAAAAAATAAAAAATAAACAATAAAAAATAAAAAATAAAAAATAAAAAATAAAAAATAAAAAATAAAAAATAAAAAATAAAAAATAAAAAATAAAAAATAAAAAATAAAAAATAAAAAATAAAAAATAAAAAATAAAAAATAAAAAATAAAAAATAAAAAATAAAAAATAAAAAATAAAAAATAAAAAATAAAAAATAAAAAATAAAAAATAAAAAATAAAAAATAAAAAATAAAAAATAAAAAATAAAAAATAAAAAATAAAAAATAAAAAATAAAAAATAAAAAATAAAAAATAAAAAATAAAAAATAAAAAATAAAAAATAAAAAATAAAAAATAAAAAATAAAAAATAAAAAATGAAAATTAAAAATTAAAAATTAAAAATTAAAAAATAAAAATTAAAAATTAAAAAATAAAAATAAAAATTAAAAATTAAAAATTAAAAAATAAAAAAATAAAAATTAAAAATTCAAAAATAACAAATCACTACAAATTCATAACCAACAGATTATCATATCAAGCACAAAACTCAAAAAACCAAAAATTTTCATTAAAACCTGAATTTGAGGGGGCTTTAAAAGAAAATCTACATTCTTCATCAAATCCAACAATTTATCTAAAATTACTATCCTAAAAAATATCAAACTTCATCATCAACCTAGTCAACGGACTCTTTCCCAAGTTCAAAGAACCTGCTATCTGTCAGAACATGGATGTAGGTACACCATTTTTTCAGCAGGAAAAATCCTTAGAGCTCACAGATATTTTGTTTCACATAATTCTTTCATTCACAGGGGAAAAAAGTAATCTGCACATTGATGTGTGAAATCCAGAAACCATGAAATTTTATTTATTTTGGAAAATAATCTGAAAAGGAATGAAATAACTTCAACTTAAACCCTTCTAAATTAACATAACTATGACAAAGATTAACAATTTCTTATGCTTTATTTTTGAATATAAAAAAGGCAAATGTTAATTTTGCAACCTCAGGGTTGCAAACGGTGTGATGGCCAAATCTGGACACCCTGGACCAGACGCAGAAAAATTCAAAAAAATTTACTATTCTTTTATTTAGGTGTAAAAAAAAAACAGAATTTGTTTTGGTATCACTCCTCTAATTTCCTCATCCTTCCAAGCATTCCTCTTTCCTAGTGGTCTAGGGAAGGCCTCTCTTTGTGCTATCCCCTAGGCATTGCGTTCAATCCCTTCTCTCCTTGTTCTCCCCCTTCCTTTTGGCCAAACGCGCGGGCCAAGACCCGCTTGGCCCAAACTTCCCTTCATCTTCATCCCTCTCCATCCCATCCTTTTCCTGACTCCAATCTTTCAATACTTGGTTCATCGTCATCCTCCAACCATTCCATCCTCATCAATTCCATTTGACTCCAACTCAACAATAATCTAACCAACCTCATCCAAGATTTAACCCTCAGATCTAATCTCTATTGATCCATCCAAGATCAGATCATTGATTGATTCCTCAAACTCAATCAAGCCATCATCCATTCCCCATCCCCCTCAATCCCAATCCCATCTCCTAAGACTACCACCACCCCCAATCCTCAGGATCCCATTGATCATTGATTGTAGAAACTACCCTCAATTTCTCGGGACGCTCATCAGATTGAATATCAACTCAAACTTGATCATATTCATACCTTACACTCCAACCTCAACTTGATCTTACTCAGATTGCTCAGTGTGTTGAAGAATGAATGTCAGATCATCATTGATCAGATCAAGTTTGAATGGACCAAGGAATTGAATCCACCTGTCCTGCGTCAAAAGTCTGATTCCTCATCCCAACCCCTCAATCGGAGTGGCCGCTTGGTGGTGGTGCCCGTCCTGGTAAAACCTCTAGAGGCTTCATCCCCGGTCATCCATATCTTCAACTTCCATTCACCCTCCAACCTCTCTCACCCGCCCATCATCATCTTCCACTCTCCCACCCCCTTCCATCTTTGGGTGGGGGTGGAAAACATTGTCTACTGCCCGCGGACATCCGCAGGTGGTCTGGTCCATTTCCTTTCCAACCCCTTCCGCCTTTGGGTAAGGGGTGGGTGATCCTGGTATTTTTTCCCCCGCCCGTCTGTGGACAGATGCAAGAGATGGTGAAGGGATGAGAAAGATCAAATCCCCGGTCAGGGAGGCCAGATTTCCACTGGCCTGAGTGATCAAATTTTTCTGATCACCTGAAAATCAAAAAAAAATCCGCTCTATTTGTAGAATCAATTGTACATAGTCTAACAGGGCCTCCTGCCCATATAAGGAGGGGCTCTCCCCTGCCTTTTGGGAGAGACATCATATCCTATCCTACCAGGGAGAATCATAATCATTATCACCTTGAAATTAATTATCCATGGGGTCTCATTCCCCTTTATCTGAGACTAGATTCTGGGGATATCTATGATTGCCCCTTGATCCTTGAGCCTCCATACTCAAAACCCCGATCATTGATATTTATCACCAACCAATATCTTTGCTGGTTGAAGAAGAATTTGACTGATTGAATTCTTGAGTGTGTTATACCACTCCTCATCCCTTTATCCAACCATACTGGTCCTGATCATCCTTTGGTTATCTTTCTGGAACCATTCACGTTTGACTGAAGAGGTTTTATTAAGCTTAAAACCTGGAGTGTTAAACCTCCCTTCATTTCTTTTGAAGTTGAATTCTGCCACGCTACTCTTGAGTCCCTTGAGAAGTGTTTTGAATCAGTTATTGTTTTGCTTCTAGAGCTTCTTCAAACAATGAGCTTTATCTTGTGCAGCCACCCACAGTTATCTGGTACCCTTAAAGCGCTTGATTGCGGAGAGTTGGGCATGTTCATTGAAAACCTGGAGGTTGTTTGGGATTGAGTTGATCTTTCCTAACCTTCTGCTGATGACCAGAGCTATTAGCTTGTGGGTGTTGTTACTTACAACTGCCTTGTCCTGTTGAACTCTGAACAATCCTTGACTCCTTCTATTCAAGTTTTCCGCGGCATCATCTTGCCTTAGATAGTGTTGTTTCCCCAGCTACCGACTACTATCACCTTTATCCTCTCACATTTGGTCCCTTGTTTAACAGGTTCTGGACTTTGATCTTGGTTACATTTAAATATTTTTGTAACACTCAGGAGGGCAGCCTAAACAGCACCTTTCCCCTCCACAGAACTTCCATGGCCTAGCACCATTTGGACTATTACAACGGGCATGAATTGCCATTCACAACCCATATGGTTTGCAAACGGCAGTTCACAGCCCAACAAGAAGCAATACATGTTTCTCCAAACTTGCACATCCCCTGGGGGGTCACAAAGCCCTGATTGCAACCCATTTCAAGTTGCAATTGGGGAATTGCAACCTAGAAAGGGTTGCACTTGGGGCTTTGCAAGTTGTGAACAGGGGTTTCATGTGTTTTCCTGGCCCTTTGGGGTACTCCCCCCCCAAATGGGCTATTTGAGGGGGTATTTGGGGTACCTAGGCACCCCTGGACCACATTTGAGTGCTGTCACCCCAAATTTGGGGATCTGGCATACTATGTGTGACTATTATTGGACCACAAAAAGAAACTTTGAACCTTGGAATCAAAAAATATGCTTATTGGCACCACTTGCACACAAAACACACGCTGTAAGACTCCAAACGGTGCTAAGCCGTGGCAGTTCTGTGGAGGGGAAAGGTGCTGTTTAGGCTGCCCTCCTAGGAGTTACAAGAATATTTAAATGTAACCGGAATCAAGGTCCAGAACCTTATGGATGAGAAATCAAAGTAAGGGAAGAGGATAAGAGTTGTCAGTAGCGATGGAAACAACACTATCTGAGGCAAGATGGTGCAGGTAAAGACTTGAACAAATAAGTCAAGGTTTGTTCAGAGTTCAATAGAACAAGGCAGTTGTAAGTAACAACGCCCACAAGCTAATAACTCTGGTCGTCAGCAGGTGATTAGGAAAGATCAACTCAATCCCAACCAACCTCCAGGTTCTTAATGAACCTGCCCAACTCTCCGCAATCAAGCGCTTGAAGGGTACCAGATAACTGTGGGAGGCTGAACAAAACAAAAGCAATTTGTTTATGAAGCTGTAGAAGCAAATCAATAACGAATTCGAGCAATAATATCCCAACACTTCTCAAGGGACTCAAGAATAGCGTGGCAAAATTCAACCTTAAAGAAGAAGGGAGGTATAAAACTCCAGGTTTTAAGCTTAATAAAACCTCTTCAATCAAACGTGATTGGCTCCAGAAAGATGATCAAGGAGAGATCAAGACCAGTATGGTCGGAAAAAAGGATCAGAGTGGTATAACACACCCAAGAATTCAGACAGGAATTCTTCTTCAACCAGCATGGCTATTGGTTGGTGATAAGGATCAAGGTCACAAGGGACAGAGTTTGAGTACGGAGGCTCAAAGGATCAAGGGGCAATCATGGATATACCCGGATAAGTTGCTCAGATAAGTGGGGAAGGATGCCCACGGATAAGTTGATTATGATGATGGGGGAAACAGATGAGATGAGATGATGATGGTCTGATGGGATGCTGGGCCAAAAGGCAGGGGAGAGCCCCTCCTTTTATAGACATGAGGTCCTGTATACTATGTACAAGAGATACTACAAATAGGTGCGGGAAAATGAAAACATAAAAAAAAGATGACATGAGAGGAAAAAAAAAGAAATGTTGCCCGCATCGAGAATGACCGCGGGCAACCAGATGGACACCCGCGACAGCGGTCGCGGGTGTCGACAACGGCTGTTGTTTCCCAATTGGCGGCGACAGCGGGGTGAAGGTTCCGACGGCCGCAAGCGGTCGCTTGCAGTCGTCGGTCGGATCAGATGATGGGCGAGGAGGGCGTGAGTGAGTTTGAGTTGATGGTCGTCGATGGCATGGTTGATGAGTGGATCAAGTGGGATCCTCTGGAGCTGATGATGACGGAGTGGGTGATGATGATGCTCTGATAGGTTGAGATGGTGGGTATGATGAGATCGATCAAATGATAGTTGACAACCGTCGTGACAAGGGACGGCGTTGGTCGGATGAGAGGATCGGGAAGGATTGAAGGGATCGTCAAAGGTGGTTTGACGATCGCTTGCGTCGCCAAAAGTCAGGGCCGCGAGCGCGACAAGTAGGAGTTGAACATAGGAGGGGGGGATTGAAGCGGGAGACAGGCAAGAGGCCTGTCCTAGACCGCTATGACAGGGAGAAGTTGAGAGATGGGGGGAAATGAAGGTACCCATAGGGGTACAACCAATTTTTTTTTTTTTTTTTTTTTTTTTGATTTATTGATGGATAAAGAGTGTAAAAAAAATAAAAAAAATTTCCTTTTTTTTTTCCGTGGTGTCCCGGATTGGTCACCACATCTCTCCTCAACTTACAGACTGTCCCTAGTCTGCATCTAAAATTTGAAGGGATTAAAAAGAGGCAGGGAACAAAGGAATTGAAGCAAAGATTGGCCATTTCTTGATCTTGAGAGCAATTGAAGAGTTGAGGAAAATATCTTGATTCTTCCAAATGAGCCCTAGAAGCAGCAGGAATAGAACAAGGAGGGCGTCCCAGGTGCTCACATATGTGGCATACAGTAGAGTTTTACAACAAAAACGCAGCAAATGACCCTGGTGGTGCACAATTGGGAGGACTTACTTCTGAGATAAGTTGCCCCCACAACAATGAAACTTCTTGACTTGATCAGCAGAGAACCTTCTGGCCAACCGAGTACCATCCAGCTCCTCCAAAACATAAGATCCACCTCTAACTTGATGAACCACTCAATAAGGGCCATTCCAACAATTAGAGAAAAGCTTGCCCCACTGGGTCTCCAAAGATTGATTATAAGCTAAAACTAGGTCACCAGGGTTCAAGGGCTCCCTGATTTGATTAGAGTGCTTGTCCTCCCAATACTGGACGGATTTTGCTCTGGAATCCATCATCTTTTGATAAGCTTCATCACGAACGTCTTCACTTCGCTCCAGTTGCTTGGATCTAGCAAATAACAGATCAGTAGTTGAGGACACCTCTTCCCAAGAGATACCCAAGAAAGATTCCATTTCCAGATCCAATGAAGGACTGCTCTTTGACCAAAGATGATTTCATAAGGTGAGTAGCCAGTAGTCCTTTTGGTTGAGATTCAATCAGAGAAGAGAACAAGAGGAAGGAATTTGCAACAATTCTTGCCACTTTCACCAGCCCGTTTAACAAGTGCAGCCTTCAAAGGGGAATGGCCTCGTTCCACCATGCCTTGGCCTTCAGGATAATAAGGAGTAGTAACTCTATGTTTTCCAGGAAGGGATCACATCATTTCAGCAAGCTTGCCCCCAAATTCAGAGCCACCATCAGTAGAGTAAGATTGAGCCAGGCCATAACGCATTGTCCAGGTCTCGTAGAGGAAAGCTGCCACTGATTCAGAGCTAAGGTTCTTAAGAAATTTTGCTTCAACCCATCCGGAAAAATCATCTCTAGCCACAATGAGGTACTTAGCACCACCTGCCTTAATATGAACCACATCCATAGCAATCCTTCCAAAGACAGTGGACTCCCCAGTAGGATACCAAATTTCAGCTGGGCGCCTAAGATCACATTTTCGACAAACTTCAAAACTCTTGCACCATTGGGAGACGGATTTCTTCAAAGATGGCCACCAGAATTGTTCGGATAATCGTTGATAAGTTTTGATTTCCCCACGATGACCAAGGCCTTCATGGAGACTTTCAAGGATAGAATCTTGTTTAGAGGGAATAGTAACAACAATAAGAGCACAAGGATTGCCTTCCTTCATAAGTCTAGAGCCTTGAACAAAAAAATTAGAAGACTTTTGTTTAAGAGATCAAAATTCCTTAGCAGAGAGATCAGGAGGTTTTTGAAGAGTTGAAAGGTACTGCTCTAATTTAAGCCAGAAGCCTTGTTGAAAGCCAGAATAATTTTGAGAAGAAAAAGAGAAAATAGGTTGGATTAAAGGTTCCTCTTCATTGAAATCGGTTCCAACATCAGATTTGTTGTCCCCAAGAGGTTGTCAAGATAAACCGTCAGGCATGGTGAAAGATTTTCCTGGCCTGTGAACAATATCAAAAGAGAAAAGCTGGATAAAGGCCACCCAACGAGTCATAGGAGCATTGGGAAGACTGGGAGCGTTGATCATTTCAATGATGGATCAAGCATCAACTTGCAATTCAAAATGTTGGCCCCAGAGAACGGTTTGAAGTTTCTTCATCATTCGAGCCACACCACAGAGTTCCAGTTTGGGCTGGGAGTATCTAGATTCTACATCTGAAAACAACAAAGATTCATAAAGAGCAGGACGGTCCCAACCATTTTCATCTTCCTGAGTAAGGACAGCCCCAACAGATTGATAACTAGAATCAACAGCCAGCTTGATCTTGCCAGCTCCAGGTCCATAAGAGATCTTTTTCAAAACTATGTCTTTACCAACTATCCTTTTGAGTAGCTGGAAAGCACATTCACAATCTTGGGTCCAAATCCATTCAGCATCTTTTCTGGTTAGACGACGCAAGGGTGCACAGATTTTGGATAAAGATGGGATAAAGATTCTAAAATAAGTGACAACACCTAGAAAGCCCCTAACTTCAGTTGGATTGATTGGGGTAGGCCAAGAGATGATCTTGTTGACTTTGGCTGGTGCCATCCTTCTTCCTTCCTTGCAGACCACATGACCAACAATTTCCAGAGCAGGGACACAAGCCGCCAGTTTGGATCCAGAGACAGTAAGGCCAGATTCCTCGATTCAAAACAGAATCCTCTCCAAGGTAGTAGCATATTCCCAGATAAAACAACAAATTCCTGAATGCCAAGGTAAGAGCTCATTATCATAGTCAGATACTGGACCTTTAATTCCTCCATAGTCAATAAAGATACCAGCATGATCAGGGATTTCATCCTGGAGGATCCACATCATCTGAGCCTGATAGACTGCAACCGAGTTGGTGGCTCCTTGAGGCAATTGAGTAAGTTGAAATCGACCAAGAGGAGTATTGAAAGTAGTGAGAGGACGAGAAATAGGATGTAAGGATTGTTTGTCATAGCCACCCATAATATCCCCTAGACCATAGCAAGCTCTCCCCGCAAAGGATTCAACAAATTCTTCAGTAGCAGGAGGGATACCAGAGTCTTTAATAGTAACTTTATTAAGAGGTTGAAGATCATGAACTATTCTAAGTTTACCATTACTCTTGAGGACACAGAAGACGGGGCTGGAGTAACTAGAAGTTGACTGTTCATACAGGCCAGTTCGAACTCTTTCCTGGACCAACTTGATGAATTCGTCAACTTTAGCAGCAGGGATAGGGATCTTTTTCTTTTGCCAAGGATCATGTTCAACTACAGGGATGATATAAGGGAGGCCATAGGATTCCCGCAAGATACCTCTCTCTTCTTCACAGAAAGCAATAGATTTTTCCCTTAGAGATAAGACATTTTTGATTAAATTTAACTCATCATGAAGAAGCCATCCATCTGGACCAAAGTTGACCACCTTCAGACGTTCTTCAGTGACCCGTCCATTAGGCACAAAGGGACCAGTAAGAGATTGAGGAAGACCACAGTAAGGATTGCAAGATAGAGGAGGACGCATAAGGGGAGGATTGAGGTTGAGAGGCATAGGCTGGTTGACTGGTTGGATCTTCTTAGCAACTGGTTTATACTTAGTGGCAAAAGAGAGAAGTTCTTGTTTCCTCCAAGAGTTGACCAGAGAGACTTGATTAGGAAAGCTGAGTCCAAGTTCCAACATCTTCCAAGTCCAATGTTCTGCAATATCCTTGAAGGGTGCCTTTTCCATAAAAGGAGAACCAGGAGATAATACGTTGCTCACATGTGTGGCACAAGGTAGGGTTTTGAAAATGACGGTAAAAGATTGCCCTGGCAGTGCACAATTGGGAGGACTTACTTGTACCCCAAATTGCCTGCACTGAAGCCCATATTCCTTCATACCAAAACCACCAAAAACGGAATTGCAATTAGGATCTAGTTTAGACTCATTGCGGAGATTCAAACCGGAACTGAGAGAAGATTGATCAGATTCAAAAGTAGAAGGAAAAGAAGACACAACAGATCCAAAGAGAGAAGGAGATGGAGAAGAAATATTTTTGGATTTTTCTATTTTGATATGTTTTTGTTTTTTAATATTCTTGAGCTCAGAAGAGAATGATGAAAGGAATTAAAAATAAGCCTGAGGGATGGGAGTTGACCCTTGAGTTGCAGTCTGAGGCTGAAAAGAACTACAACTATTAGTAGGATCAACTATTCCCCTAAAAAATGAGAGGAACTAGAGTTATCCTTCTGCTTCCCCTTAAAAGATGATTTGGGAGAATGACCAGGAAAATCTCTTTCCCAACGACCAGAATCCAAAGAGCAAAGAGGAAATTCAATTTTCCTGCCATAAGCATCAGGGAGAAGAATTCTCTCCCCAACTTGATCAGAAAACATCAGGGTTGCACCAAAGTCCATTAAGAAGGGTTGTCCCAAGATCATAGGACTGTCCAAACGAGTGATCCAAAAGTGGCAGGTTCCAACAATATTTCCACCAATCCTGACCGGTACATCTTCAGCAATACCAACCAATTCACAAGCTTTATTTCCTATCCCATACACTGCAGAGTTGAAGCTGACCCTAGGACTAAGTTTGAGCTTGCAGGCCATAGCATCCGAGATTAAGTTAAGCTGAGATCCAGAATCCACAAGAGGAGAAACAGTTTTAGCTGAGTCACCAAGATAACAAGGAAGGAAGCCAAGGGGACAGGAATAAAGGTTGGAGTCTAAAGAAGGACTGGTTCCACCAGAGTCCTCCATTAAAGTGCCAGAGGAGACTTTGAGTTCTTCAGGGCCAATTTCCACACGTCGACAAGAGACCCATTTCTTCATTCCTTCAGCAACAGATGGAGAGATCAATAGGAGTTCAGCCACAGATAGATCAGGAATTTTGAGATCAGAAATTTTCTTTAATACTCCCTCCACAGCATTGGGGTGATCCTTGGAGATGCCCCTTTCAAATCAAACTTTGGGCTGGGTGGAGGGAGGAAGTTCAGGTGACGCAGAATCTAAGATAGGATTAGAAGGTTGAGGTGAGGGAGAAGGATCAGGGTGATCTGGGAACCTTTCCATGAGTGGTTCCTTTTCCACCTCCATGTCTTCTACATCAGAGGAAGGAGGCTCAAGTGATGATCAACGTTTAACGGGTTTTCAAAGGATTGAAGTTGGCAAGGAAGGAGCCTTATGAGGTTTAGGTTCCTCATGTCGTTTCCTGGCTGGATCAGATTGATAAGTAGTCCCAGCAAGACTAGAGGAAGAAATAGCTGGAGGATACCAAGGTTGGAGGGTACCACAGGATGATTGAAATTCAAAGGAAGCAAGAGATGCTTTCACAGGAGGTGATGGCTGGTAAGAGGCCACCACATGTCGGATAGGACGAGAAGAGTCAAAAGGGATTAGGGCACCATTAGGGAGGAAGTAATTGTTCCCCCTCTGCTCTACCAACTTTTCCTTTAGGTCCTTCTGAAGTTCTTGGCATTGTCTGGTTCCATGGCCTTCCCTATGACAGTAGTAACAGACCAGAGTTGATTTGGGGACAGAAGAAGGAGTTTTAGGAGTAGCTAGCGAAGAAATCTTTTGATCTATTTTGTTCTCAAAGGCTCTAAGTAACTTGGTGATTTCATCTATAGTAGTAGGTTCTTGATTGGAATTAGGATCTGCTTTAGGCCTACAATCTGCCTCCATTTTAATCATAATATCGTTTGACTCTTTAAAAGAAGGAGCATGGACCAGTTCAGTAGTTCTAGGCTTTTCAAAGGTAAGAGAAGTTTGACCTTTCATGACTTTATCCACAGTACTCCTAAGGGTGAGAAAAACAGGGAGCTTGAATCGATTATCCCTGGTGGTAATCATGGATCCAGATTTGACCAGTTCTTCTTTAATTCTTTCCTGCTCAGCCAACGAAAAAGATTGGAAGAACTTTGCTCGAATTTCGTCCACTGTGTCAATGTGATCGTTTCGGATAAGATAGTTTTGAATGGGATCCCAAGACTTCCTAAAAATCTGATAGTCAGAGGCTGAAGAAATACCACCATTGGAGATCCACTGAGAAACCAGAGCATCCAAATCTTGCAGAGTAAACCTAGCCACATCTATTTTACCCCAGTATGCCAACATAGCCTTCCTGAGAAGCGTCCAGTTATGGGATTCAAATCCCTCGAAAGACTTGATTACCTCCATAACTTCATCAGAGGAGATAAAGAATTGCAACTGATAAGCCATATCAAATTCACCATCTCCATCCACTTCAGCAGCCATTTTGTAGGAGTCCAAGAATCGCTCGACATTTGTACCGTTGAAGCCTGAGTTCTTGTTCTGAGGTTTGATCTTTACCATCTTAGGTCGGACAGAGGTGGTTGGAGTAGCGGAAGATGCCATATCAAATAACAGAGTTCCTAGGGGATCCAAAGAGCAGATTTCCAACGTGGCTCACGAGTGTGGCAAGAGTAGGGTTTCGCCAAAAACAACAAGTATCTTGCCCAAGCGGTGCATAAATTGGGAGGACTTACTTCTAGGATAAGTTGCCTCCACGGATCAGATTTGAGAAGAGAAAAAAATAGGGAAAAAAAAAAGATTGGATTTTGAGGTTGATTTTAAATGTCTTGGGACTGTAAATCCCAAGGTTGCTGGTTCAATCCCGGCCCGGGTGACCAAATGTAAGACTCCAAACGGTGCTAAGCCATGGCAGTTCTGTGGAGGGGAAAGGTGCTGTTTAGGCTGCCCTCCTAGGAGTTACAATAATATTTAAATGTAACCGGAATCAAGGTCCAGAACCTTATGGATGAGAAATCAAAGTAAGGGAAGAGGATAAGAGTTGTTGGTAGCGATGGAAAAAACACTATCTGAGGCAAGATGGTGCAGGTAAAGACTTGAAAAAATAAGTCAAGGTTTGTTCAGAGTTCAATAGAACAAGGCAGTTGTAAGTAACAACGCCCAAAAGCTAATAACTCTGGTTCTCAGCAGCTGATTAGGAAAGATCAACTCAATCCCAACCAACCTCCAGGTTCTCAATGAACCTGCCCAACTCTCCGCAATCAAGCGCTTGAAGGGTACCAGATAGCTGTGGGAGGCTGAACAAAACAAAAGCAATTTGTTTATGAAGCTCTAGAAGCAAATCAATAACGAATTCAAGCAAGAATATCCCAACACTTCTCAAGGGACTCAAGAATAGCGTGGCGAAATTCAACCTTAAAGAAGAAGGGAGGTATAAAACTCCAGGTTTTAAGCTTAATAAAACCTCTTCAATCAAACGTGATTAGCTCCAGAAAGATGATCAAGGAGAGATCAAGACCAGTATGGTTGGAAAAAAGGATCAGAGTGGTATAACACACCCAAGAATTCAGACAGGAATTCTTCTTCAACCAGCAAGGCTATTGGTTGGTGATAAGGATCAAGGTCACAAGGGACAGAGTTTGAGTACGGAGGCTCAAAGGATCAAGGGGCAATCATGGATATACCCAGATAAGTTTCTCAGATAAGTGGGGAAGGATTCCCACGGATAAGTTGATTATGATGATGGGGGAAACAGATGAGATGAGATGATGATGGTCTGATGGGATTCTGGGCCAAAAGGCAGGGGAGAGCCCCTCCTTTTATAGACATGAGGCCCTGTATACTATGTACAAGAGATACTACAAATAGGTGCGGGAAAATGAAAACATAAAAAAAAGATGACATGAGAGGAAAAAAAAAAGAAATGTCGCCCGCATCGAGAATGACCACGGGCAACCAGATGGACACCCGCGACAGCGGTCGCGGGTGTCACAACGGCTGTTGTCGCCCGATTGGCGGCGACAGCGGGGTGAAGGTTCCGACGGCCGCAAGCGGTCACTCGCGGTCGTCGGTCAGATCAGATGATGGGCGAGGAGGGCGTGAGTGAGTTTGAGTTGATGGTCGTCGATGGCATGGTTGATGAGTGGATCGAGTGGGATCCTCTGGAGCTGATGATGACGGAGTGGGTGATGATGATGCTCTTATAGGTTGAGATGGTGGGTATGATGAGATCAATCGAATGATAGTTGACAACCGTCGCGACAAGCGACGGCGTCGGTTGGATGAGGAGATCGGGAAGGATCAAAGGGATTGTTGAAGGTGGTTGGACAATCGCTCGCGTCGCCAAAAGTCAGGGCCGCGAGCGCAACAAGTAGGAGTTGAACATAGGAGGGGGGGATCGAAGCGGAGAGACAGGCAAGAGGCCTGTCCTAGACCGCTAGGACAGGGAGAAGTTGAGAGATGGGGGGAAATGAAGGTACCCATAGGGGTACAACTGAAAAAAAATATTTTTTTTTTTGATTTATTGATGGATAAAGAGTGTAAAAAAAAAATAAAAAAAATTTCCTTTTTTTTTTTTTTTTTTTCCGTGGTGTCCCGGATTGGTCACCACAACGCCTGTTGGATAAATTAATTTTTCTCAACCCAAAATTGAGCAAAGCTTTGGGCTTGTTGGATTGAAAATTTAATTGAGTAATAAATTGTGGTTGAATTTTTCTTTTTTATGTTGACAGTGGCAAGCCCAAGCCCTCCAGGTTTAAACATGGCTACGTTAAGGGACTTAATTAAAATTTTGCTTAAAAAAGCTTTGGTGTAATCTAGGGAGTTGGGTAGGGAGTTGGAAAAGAAAAAAATGGATAGGAAGTTGGAAAAGAAAACATTGGAAGCCCCTATTTCATGCTCATCTAGGGTTACAATTGAGGAACAAGATGCTTATTCACAACTGGAATTAGAAGATGTTTCTTTAAAAATGGAATTCATTGAATGTGGTGGGTCACATTTAATTTTCATTTGACTGAGAAGTATTTGGCTTTAAAAATTCTAATTCAACTAAGGGGTTTCCAACACACTTGACCCTCCTCCTGTGAGATCCTTTGCTAGTAAGAAAGAATCCAAGATTTATTGCCAAAAATTGGCAGCCATTCATGGCTACGCATTTACAACTTTCAATTCAAGGAAAGATAAATACTTTGATCTAGCATGTGACAGATTTGGGGTATATGAAGGCCATGCCTCACCAAATGTAAAAGTCAAACTCAAATCAGGAAGGTTGGGTGTCAATTAATGATCAGTGCAATTTGGAAAGTAGCAGATCCAAAATGGCATCTCTCCATTAGAAATGGCTTAAAAAATCATCAACCATCTTAAAGCCCTTCGGTGCATCCTTCACTGAGGAGAATCTCTGGGAAAGCCTTGGATAAAATTAAAGAAGGCATAGAAAATGGGCTCAATATGGCTCAGCTTAAAAGGAAATTCAGCAAGATCAATGGTGGAGAATACATTTAAAATGGAACAATCTATAACACTAAGTGGAAGTTAAAGCTCCCTGAACTGGATGGGAAAGGTGTTATGGACGTTCTATTGGAAATAATCCAGGAATCCAAGTGGTTTTCCAGGTCCAGAATTTTCCAACAGGGTCACTTAGAGGCCCTTCTCTTGGCTCATCCTGAGTCTATAAAACTTTGCAAAAAATACCATCATATTACTTTGTTGGATTTTACTTATAAAACAAATAGGTACAACATCCCCCTATTGCATGTTGTAGGAATGACAGCAAAGAAGGAAAAGTTTAAAAAGGGTTTTATTTTTATAACAACAGAAAAATATGATTTCTAAATTTGGGATTTGAATGAATGAAAGGAGTTGGTTTATTATCCTGAGAGGCTTCCCAAAGTCTTTGTGCTAGAATGTGAAAAAGCTCTGATTTTTGCTATAGAACATAGTTTCCCTGAGTCATCCAGACATTCATGCTCCTGGAACTTGTCTAAAAATATCCAAGCAAACTTTAAAGTACACTTTAGTAATGAAAATGAAGGATGGCAAAGTTTTATGACTCTGTGGGCTAAGTATGGGGCCTCTAAAACCAAGGTGGAGGCAGAATTCAATGATGCGGAACTCAGAGCATGCCAATTTATTTCTTCTTCTCTTGATATTTTCTTGGATTGCTTACTTTGAAACTTGTATACAGTTTTTCTTGAAATACCTTGAGGTTGCGCTTGAGTATATGGAAAATAATATTTTCCCTATCAAAGAGACTTTTTTAATGGTGTGGACTTTTCTCAACCCTGAATTTGGAAATAAAACAACTTCTCAGGTGGATGGGGCCCATGCTATTTTCAAAAAATTACTTGTGGGATCTTAGAAGAACATTTTGAATGTGTGGAAACACCTTGAAGGAACCATTGAAAGCCAAATCCAATCAGTACATTGGTCACTTAAAGATTCTTGAATAAATTTAAAAACAGGGCTTCCAACAGAACTGTTACCTTTAGAATATATATTGTTGATCAAGGCAATCAAAATCATTGCCAAACAATTTGAGAAGTTAAATTGCAACCATGATGGCAAGGTGTGCTTGAATTCCTTTTTAAAAAAAATGGGCTTTCCATGTTCTTACATTCAAGGTTAACTTTTAGAATCAAGAGGATCCATTGCCTGAGGATGTTCATCCTCAGTGCATTTATACTTTGACCCTTTAAATTAAGTAAGTGGTTTTTTTTGAAGGTAACCAATTATTAGATTGACAGATTCATTATTTTATTGAAATATTAATTATTGAATTTAAAGATTAATTATTGGATTGAAAAATTGATTATTGCTTTGTTTTTTGAAAATTTGCAAAATATCCAGAGCTTGATGAAGAATCTCAAATTTTTAACATGTGTAATTCCATGTATAGGGAACAACCTAAAGAACTTAGGTTGGATATTCTAATTTTAATGCTCAAGAATTCAGCCACTTTTATTTCTAAGCCAAGGCTTGAGCCAAAGGTGTTAATTTCCAGCTGCAAACAACCCAAATTTTAAGCAACTCATTATGAACTTTCAAAACTTGAACACTTCAAAAGAGAAATTAAGAGGGAAAAAAGTGTAAAAAGGGGGCCCAAAATCCCAAGGATATTAAGTCTTTTATTTTGAGAAATGTTCATTTTAATGGTTTAATGAACTGATGAGAAAATTATTTCTGTAGTTCAAGGAGACTCTTCATCTGAATTTAATAGTTCAGTGGAAGATACTGGAATTTAATTAGGGTCCCTTCCATTGAAATCAGAATCCTTTTTGAAGGAGCAAGAAGAATAAATGGAGGAGTCAAACAGAAGCTCATCCTTGGTGAGTATCAATTTCTTTAATTAGAGTAGGATTTTGGCTAGTTAATTTTTGATTGTAGGAACCAAAATTGAATTAACTCAATCAAATACCTGAGAACTTACATAATTTCTGGGGGGAGGCTTTGGATACAGTTGGTGTGGGAATTGTGGATTTAGAGTCATTCCAAAATCACTAGTGTATGATGAGCATGGATGGTTTAATGTATAAAAGGAATTGATTGAAACATTGAGGAAAAATAAGAAGTGATATTCTAAGATCCTTGGAGGCAGTAAAGATTTGAAAGATATAACAAAGAATTTATTTTAATTACATCAATGAAAATATTACCTCTTCCAAATGGCTACCAAAGTTGGATATGGGTCAAATTATAGCTGATACTTACGGAAGACAAATATTTTTCATTTCATTGGATTCATTTTGTACTTATACTCCTATGAAAATGGGTTTAAAATAACAATCAGATCCAATCTTCATTTGGTTTGTCAAAAATAATCACCGGGTTCATCTTTTACTTGAGGGAGAAATGATTCCACTCCCACCCATTGTTTCCAAAACTGCTTCTTTTACTTCTAAAAAAGCTTCTTTTTGGTTTGAAAATCTAAAATATCAACGTAAGTTCTATTCTAAGTTATAAACATCATTCAAACTTTTATTTTTTGATGTTTTTACTTTGGGGCTAGTCAAGCTGAACTTGTATTTTTTGCATCTTTACTTTAGGGCTAGTCAAGTTGAACTTGTATTTTGTTGCACTTTTACTTTAGGGCTGCTCCATATACTCTTTCATTTTTTATTTAGTTTTTGGTGTTTTTAATTGAGGGCTAGTCAAGTTGAAATTACTTGTATTTTTTAATTGTTTTCCTTTTTTGGTGTTAACATTTTTCTTTTATTTATTCATATTTATTCATGGGCCCTTTATTTTTTTTACTTATTTTTATTTATTTCATTTTCAATGTCTTTTGATTTTTCTTTTTTTTTCTGCAAATGGTATGTGAGCAGCTGTTGACAACTGAGATGAGTTGTGAGCGGCCATTGACAACTTACATGGGTTGTGAGTGGCCATTAACAACTCAAAATGGGTTTCAAATTGCACCACGCACCCCTTTTTAGGTTGTGAATGGAGTTCCTGAGGTTGCAAATTTAACATTGCCCTATAAACAAATCTCTGCATGAAAAAACAAAAAACAATAATTCTCACAAATTTTTCAGATCTTTTGCTTATTAACTTTTAAAATTCAATATTTCCTTTTAATTGGGTTAATTTTTAATTTTTTTTATTTTTGAGGAAGGTTTCAAATAATTCAGCAGATCTAAATAATTTTTTTAGAAAAATTTGAAAGTTTAAATTAGTTTTCAAGAAATGGGGTCAGCCCCTCCCCTAAGCCAACAAAATCAAAAATCTTACCAGAACTCTGGGAGCTCCCAAAAATGAAAATATTACAATTACATTGTTGTGCAGAATTCCAACGGAATAATAAACATTTTTTTCTTGATTTTGATGAATTCTCAGATACCCATTTTTCTTACTTAATCAAAATATTATTAAACCCACAAAAATATAAAATTAATCAAATTTTCTTATCCTATGATTGGAACAATTAAATTTCACTATTTTTCTTTTTTATATTTCTATTCTGACTCTTACACAAAGGTACATATTTTTGAAAAAGGCACCAACTACAAAGGAATTTGTTTCTTTTTTTGATTTCTGGAACATCAATTTTAGAGTATTTGGCATTTTTGTGTATTATTTTTCAACAAATAAAATTGAAATATTTGACTTATCAAGCATTTTTCACCTCAAAGGGTAGATGCTAAAATACAAAATAGGGTTTATCAGAGTTAAATTTTTGACAAATTTAAATAGCTTATTTCAGGAAAAATATCACTTTTCAAAAGATATGTTTTTATCAAAATAAAAAATGAACCAATTTTTCTGACTGAAAAATGTAAAATTTTGAAAAAAAATGGATAGGCCTGAAATCAGCCATTTAATGTTTCAAAAATTTTAACTCTGATATACCCTAATCATATAAAGTAAAATGAATGTGTTTTTTTTGACCAGAATTTTTGGCCTTGAAAAGAAATTCAAAAATGAAAATAATCACTTTGAACAATCAGTGGTCATTTTTGAACAATCAGTAGTTATTTTGAACAATCAGTGGGAATACTAACTTTTCCACCTGTAAAGTGGTTGGAAATAAGTTTTGGGACTGATTTTTAAAGTTCCAAAACCTTCCCACTGTGAAAACACTCAGATTCTTGGAGAAACTTCATTCAAAGACCAGGTTTGAAAATCCTTTCATGGCCACATCATTCCCTTCTCCTCCATCCTCAATCCATCTTCAACCATCATCTTCTCAAATCACATTAATGTATGATTTTGTTAAGGTGTTTCTTATTTATTCTTAGTTTTAATCAATTCTTACTACTTCTTTTTTCTTTCTTCTTTTTTTAACATCTGGCTTATGAATAAAAAGGAATAAAAGAAATTACACAATAAAATATTTTGAAAATAAACTCCAAAAATAAAAGAAGCAGTGGTTTCCAATGAAGATACTCTTTTTTCAAGTACACTTATCTTCAAGTTCAGCTAACCCACATGTTACCTTCAGCAAAATTCACCCAGCTCTATTCAACTCAACCATCATGATATCTTCAAAATAAGCTTCCAATTCCTACATCTCTTGCTCACTTCTATTTCCAAATACCACCATTAAATTTTTCAATATCCAAGCATTTTAAAACTTCAATAATAAACTGTTAAATGGTACCTCATAATTGAACCTGTCAAGCTTATTACCATTCTGACCCATTTCTATTTATTCAGGCTCACTCTTCAACCAACACCAGACATTCTCTGGGTTTTTTATCATCACAGAATACCAAGACATCCAGTATGATGCTTTTTCCTTCATTGCTCAGTTAAGAGCCAATCTGATATAAATCCACAGTGTCTCAAAATAATTTCACTATTATTCCCAAGAATCATCCCATGCTCAATTATAATTGATACTTACTCATGTCCTTTTTGGTTTCATTCTCACTGGAATTTCTGTTAGCATCTATTTTTATTTTTCCAAACCACTCATCAATCTAGCTTTTGATGCAATAAATAGTGATCCTGGTTTAGCCATCAATTTTTCTAACATGTTGAAAAGAAAAATCTTGCAATCTAAAACTTAAAATAAAATCAAGGACCAGGGGGAATTCACAATGAGGGCAATGACCATCAGGATGCTGATTAAATTAAAAAAACTAGCCAAAAAAGGCAATTACCTCATCTGGGAAATCAAGATGGAGATTCTGTTTGATTTAAGAAGAATGCTTGGAATCACAAAAATACAAAAAAAATTGTTCAGATAGACCTCAAAATTAATAGAGAAATTTCCCCTTTTATTCTGGAAAATTTGGAACTAGAAACTCACCCAAACATCATTAAGCAAGGCGATTCCATAAATGCAAAAATCATCTGGAATGCCAAGGGGAAATATTTGGGATCATCAAAATCAGAAAATCAAGCTCAAATTTTCAATTCCTTTCTTTACCTTCCCTTCATCAAATACAGCATTGGAAAATTTGTCACAAAAATTCAAACTAAACCCAATAAACTTTCAGAAGCAGGAATTGAACTACCTTGATATATTCTAGCTTATCTATCCTCATCAAATTTCTTGTCAATCTTAAACTAATTGACTTGCAAATAATATGCAGAAACAAATAAATTATGGTCAACCAATTATTGGACCACCTTTTTTGGCACAAAAACAAGTGAAATGCCAAAGAAAAAGAACTCTCAAACTCTAGGGTAGGATTGAATACCTATCACATCTACCCTTTATGAAAATATGTAACATAAAAGCTACAAGTGCAAAATCACTCTTGAGAGAGATTTTGGGTGGAATTTCCAGAGATTCAAAAAAAATTATCCAAGCTTCAAAGATGTGAAAAAATTCAGAAATATTAATTTTTCAACTTTTTCTCCTTCTTTCATTGCTTCTCTCCCATTCAGCCCAAAATTTCCATATTATAATCTGGCTTCTCCATCCACATAATCAACTTCAAAACTCATTTATTCATCTCAAAACTTGAGGATGGATCACAAAAAACTGAGACCGAAAGCCCTGGCACCTGACTCAAGATCTTTGGATGGGAGACTGCGAACCTTTCCTTCAGCAAGAGTTGAGTCAAATTAACCAAAACCACCTTGAATTCAGATGATAACTTAAAACTCCTGTGTATTTGTAAATTCTTCTCAAAAGGCACTTGATTAATGTCAAACCATCACATAACCCTTCCAGAATTCACCATTGTGAAGAATAATCAGACCATCCTGAATTGAATCATCTTGAAAAGCCTTACACCATTGATTCTGGGGCTATAATTCATGTACTAACCAACTAAACCAAAGGGCTTGATGATATTCATCTCAAATTGGGACACACAGGTATACCCCAGAATGGAAAAAATTATGGATTGACTTTCTCCTCAAATCAAATCCTCACTCACCCTTTCCAACTGCCACGAGAGAAATATCACTTGCACAATATTTAAACAGGCATCAACCCAAGGAATCAGGATTCTTGAAAGCTTTCATCTAGAACCAATGGGATTAATAAATTTAATGGCAAAGGGTAGTTACAAATTTATACTCATCATGGTGTTCAATTACAGTGGGTGTATTGTTAGTTTTCCTTTGAAAAATAAGAGTTACTCAACCTCATCTATCAAATTTATCCTAGAAAATGAATAAAAAAATCTTTTCCAATACCCTGCAGAGATTTTTTTCAAAAGAGGAGGAAATTTTTTAAATGAGACCCTAAACACCTTCCTTGAGGAAAAGGGTAAAAAGCCTCAAATATTGGAACCATGCCATCCTCAGCATAATGGCAGGGAAAAAAAGGAAACAGGACTATAACAGAATTGGCGCCAGTCACACAGATATTTTTGCAGGTTCTCAAAGCCTATGGGCATAAATTATCTCAAATCTGTGCTCTCTCTATCAACAATATTCCAAAAAAAAAAAAAAAAAAAAAAAAACAGGAAAAAAAACAGGAAAAAAAACAGGAAAAAACAGGGAAAAAAGGAAAAACTCTTTGGAAGCTCATGCATGGATCTGATCTACTGCAAGAATATCTCAAACCAATTATTTCCAAATTAACCTACCTCAACCTCCAAAAAAGAAGTCTAAATAATTTGATTAAAAGGGTCTGTTTGGTAGTTCAATAGCATATCAACCTTGATTTCTATCATATCAAATTCTCAACCCCACCAGAGTAGTTTTTTGAAACAAATAATGTAAGATTTTGGGCAATTCATCCTTCATCAGTGGAAGATGATTGCATCAACAAAATTTCTGAAAAAATCATTTAAATTAACAACACTTCCAAAGAAACAGCAACCAAAAAGAAGCCCCATTGAATTACCCCCCAGATATCAGTGAATCATCAAAAATCAAGCAGGAGCACATTGAAGACACAAGCTAATCAGAGTACAATATTGAAAAAATCATCAAAACATAATCAAAATAGCCAGATCATTGGGAAATCAATCTGGAATCAAGAAAAAAAATGATACAGATTCTGTCAGCTGGCTACATTCAGAGCCAACTTACTAAAGCCTAAAACAAATAAAATATAAATGAATCAATAAATAAATACAGAAATAATAAAATAAAATAAAAATAAGGAATAAAGCCTTAATTTGTAAGAAATCCAAAAATATTATTAAAAAAATGGATTTGTGGTGCCAATTTAGGTAGGGTCATCTACTGGCACCACCACCTATTTCCGACTCCTTCCGGTAGAACTATGCTCACTCATGTACCCTTGCTAGTAACATCCGCAAGTACTGGTTTCTGACCAAAAGTGTGATCGGAAACCCATAATTATTTAAGCTTACCCACCACAAATTCGGAATTTAGGGCCCTGAACCCTAATGTAATATTTACCCATTGTGATATGTACCCATTAGCAGATACAGGGCTCCTGTAATTTTCCCAAAAAGGGATGTTACAGCCCTATTACAGTACTAAGAGGATACTGTAGCACTCCAGGACAACCACTATAGCTACAGCAGATTTCCTGCTTTGGGCTAGAACACTCCAAAAGCCCCCAAACCTCAGATAAACCCTGTATCACCCTAAATTTAATATGTGCACATTAGAAGATACAGGGCTCCTGTAATTTTCAAAAGAGGGATGTTACAGCCCTATTGCAGTACTAAGAGGATACTGTAGCACCCCAGGACAACCACTATAGCTACAGAAGATGTCCTGCTTCGGGCTAGAACACTCCCAAAGCCCCCAAACCTCAGATAAACCCTGTATCACCCTAAATGTAATATGTACACATTAGAAGATACAGGGCTCCTGTAATTTTCCCAAAAAGGAATGTTACAGCCCTATTGCATTACTAAAAAGATTCTTTAGCACCCCAAGACAGTCACAATAGCTACGGTAGATGCCCTGCTTTGGGCCAGAGCACTCCAAAAAGTCCCCAAACCTCAGATACACCCTGTATCACCCAATTAAGGAAGAAAAGCCCCTGTATGTATTTGTGGCTGTTACAGTACAAATTAGCCCATACACAACAAATAATGACCAATAAGGCCTCAAAATCAAAGTTGCAAACAGATTTCAGAGGTCTAGGAAATACTTCCAAGTCCCTACCCTCAGTAAACAAGGGCCTGTACTTAAATTATTAGCCTCAAATCAGGATACATGGCTGGTACAATGATATCACTTGAGGCTTGGAAACGTGTATCAAGCCCCAAGCATGATGACATAGGGCTTCCTGTACCTCTGTAGTAACTAGAGCAGGTCCACACGAACACACTGATGGCTCCTTGGCCTCGGCACTAGCCTGGGTCACCCTCCTTTGGCTGGCAAAAGGACTGTACCATGAGGGGACCCAAACAATATAAACAAAGGACCTTCCCCCAGCTATTTCTACCACATTCATCAAGTCATGTAGTCATTATTGCTTCAGATATTTTCTTCCTCAAGCCATCAAACCCTTATAAGAAATAAGTGTGTGATCCTGGACCATTTTCTGATAAAATTTTAGACCGTAATCCTTGAATCCCTGTTTTTTGGCCAAATTGAACAACCAACCATTCAGCCTGCCCCAGTACCCACTTCCAGCACCCTGAATCCTTGAATATTGGCCCATTCATCAAGAATAAGTCCGGATCTAGACCTAGTAAGTGATCCTGCTGACTTATACCCTTTTTTTGTAGGTTTTGCATAACCTATGCTCCAAGGAAATTACACACACCCTTCTTGAAAGGAATCCTTGTCAACCCAACAGGAACCACAATTGCTCCTATATTGTCCTTAAAAGACATATACCTGTGTTTAGGAGGGCTCAACAACCCCATTAAGGTCTTGGCCCCTCCATTTAAATTTATTTTATAAATATATAAATAAATTTAACCCTTTTAGCCAAATCACATACCTGGCATTTTATCTTATTTTTGATCCAAACTTTCTATCACCTCTAGTAGCTAGAAGGAGTGAGGTCCTTGGCATCTGGTAAGCTGACAATTGGGGGTATGGCCGGGAAATAATTGATATGATTATTGATCCTGTGCCATTTTTAATAATTTTTTAATAATTTTTCAAAAATTAACCAAAAATTCCGAAAAAATCATTATAAATTACCAAACTTCAAAAACACTTCAAAAATAAAAAAAATCTGAAAAATTATTTTCTGATATTTTTCCGGACTCCTTACTCTGCAGTGGACTTAAAGACCAACGCAGAACTTATCAATTACTATGTTAAACTCCTAAAACTCCGAAAAGAAGAGTATATCAAAAATTACAAACCAACTGATTGGGGACTTCCATCTCCTTTAGAACAGAAGAAATTGATTGCTCTCCACCAAAAACTCAGAGAGGAACGAGAATTTGAAGAAAGGTTTTGTGTCAACCTCATCTTGAAGTATCACAGAGATTGGGCTAAGACTCAACCCCCTGCTCATATCAGATTCAAGCTATTAAAAAGTGAGATTTTTCCGAAAATCTCTTTAAATTTTTTTTAATTATAAACTAACTTATAAATATTATATCTGGTACTTTCTAGTGTCTGGACCGCCCACTGCCCCATCAACTCCAACTTCTGCCACTACAGAGGTAGCAGCTCCACCAGTCACCACTCCAGTAATAGTTCCCAACTACCTTGTTGTAGAAGCTCCCATCCAACCTAGGTCACCAACTAGAGAGGAATCTGTGGCCACTCCCAACTCAGAGGGTAAGCCACATTATCTCACTTGTTTTAAGCATCTATATAATTTACTGATTGCTTTTAATAAAATATGTCTAGACTCAGAGGACCAGATGGATGCTTCACCTCTCTCACCCACTCCAGAGCCAAGCGGAATAATCCATCCGTTGACTCTACAAAGAATGAAAGACTTGGGTATCCAGCCAATCCAGAGGATCCCATCCCCAGCTCCTCTTCCCAGCTCCTCCTCCCGAGCTCCTTCTCAAGGACTGCAAGAGGAGTCCTGGAAAATGCTGATCAAGGAACACATGTCCTTGTGGCAAAAGGTAGTACAAGCGGAGAAAGAGGCCAACGTGAAGATCCAGGTCTTCTATTGCAGGCAGGCCCAGATCTCTCAAAAGGCTCTGCAAAATTTTATAACCAAGAAAGAGCTAGAGGAGTGTGTGAAGGGGTGGAATCCATGGGATCACCTCAAGAAGATCCAACCTCCTCCCAACAAAAAGGGAAAGCAAAGGTCCTCCAATCACAGGAAACCAAAGGAGGATTTCAATGATCCAAAAATTTGGGCAGAAGTGAAAGTTCTAGCTCAAGCTTTAAAGGGGGCCTACAAGAGCTAGTTGTAGATATTTCTTTTGCAAATAGTCTTAGGAATAACTTTAGTGCTTTAGACAATAACATTTGTTTGTGCCTCCAAAAGATCCACCAATTGGAAGAGAAATTGAGCAGTCCTGAGTATCTCCTTGAGTTGAACATGATAGTAACCACTGCCCTTATCAAAAATGGAGTTTCTTCTGATATAGAAGAAATTAAGACCCTGATCTTAGAGGATAGAACTAAGAACAGGATCAACTATGAGAAATCATTTTCCACCTTAAGAGAAGATGTAATTTGACACCTATCTTCTGCAAATAATGTTTCCTTTGAAAACATTTTGAGAGAACACAAAAACCAGTTGGATAATTCCATCAATGAGCTCAAAACTCGAATGGATATGCAGCTTAATATTATTAAGAATGATATCAGGGACGTGAAATTGTCTCAGATTTCGCAATCTGAAGCTAATAACCATTCTGAACGCCCTATTCCGCCTAGATTCCCCAACCCTAGGTTTAATCTTGCTCCTCCTCACCAGAATTATTCTACTGACATGGAGCAAGCTATCAAATTGTTGCTCCCTATCACAGATTGGCCTAAGTTCTCTGGAGAAGGAGAATATGATCATATAAGTTTTATGAAATATATTGATCACCATATCATTTCTTCTGGTTTACCAGAAACAATAGCCCTAGTAAGGCTGCCCAGACTTTTTGAAGGGGTAGCTTTAGATTGGTTTATCTCCAAAAGAGGACTGGTAGGAGATGCTCCTTGGGAGGATTGGAAAGAACTGATCAAAGAACAGTTTGGTACCCGAGTTTGGAAAAAGAAAATGCTCAAAGCTTTTGAGCAGGATTTCTTTGATCCGGTTAGAGATCAACCTCACCAATGGTGTTTGACTCAGAAAAAGAGAATTGACTGTGTCTATCCTCAAGCTTCCATAGAAGAGATCAATGAGCAACTACTAGGACAATGCAAAGGACACCTAGAACATAATTTCCGGTGTAGCATATCAATTGATGCTGATCTTCCCACTCTTATAGGAGTCATGGAAGAAATAATTGACATGATGGAACTTAATAAAAAGCCCAGAGACAGGCCCAGAGAGCTTCAAACCCGACCCAGAGAGACAAAAGAAGTTGGTAAGGAACTGATGCTAGCTGCCCCCCAAGGGAATGCTGTTGTTAAAGCCAACTCCTCTCTCAAATGCTGGAACTGTGGAGAGAAGGGGCATAGATGACCTGACTGTCCTCATCCTAGGAAAAGGATAAATAATATCAATAGAAACTCTGATAGTGAGGAAGAAGGTGACGAATTGAACCTAGTCATCCAACAACACGATGAAGAACCAGATTTGTGCCCTTTCAATGTCATTTCAGGAGATATAGGTTCTAGCATGGAAATTAATCACATCAAAGGAGAGTCCCATCTACCTCAGAATTGGGATGGATCCATGAACTTAGACCACATCTCTGATTCCAAAACATTGACGGTGAAGCCAGTTACTGGAAGGAACTACACTCTGGGTAAAAACTGCTTTGCTACTGGTTTGTTTGAAAAGAAACCGGTCAGAATTTTGCTTGATAGTGGAGCCTTCTGCTCATGCACCAGCACTGATTTCTTAAATCTTCACTACCCCAAGTGGAAAGAAAACTTACTCCCTGTGCCCAAGGCCAAGTTCAGTAGTTGCAATTCAGCTATGGATACCTTAGGAGTCATAACTATGCCTATTGTTTTCCCACACAGTAAAGGATCCATAAGGCTTCAACTCGAATTTGTAGTCTTGAAAAATAGCCTATGTGATTACTTAATACTAGTTAATGACGCTTTCTGTTTATATGGGATAGATATGATCCAGAGCAAGGACCAATACTTCACCGTTAGAGGAGAATGGAAAAGGAAATTCCAGATCTGTCACATATCAACCTCCATAGAAAACAAACCTCTAGAGTCTTTTAAAAGTGAATATTTTTCTCAAGCCTCTCTTAATGATCAACTTACCTCTGATCAGCAAGACAACCTAGTCAAATTATGTTTTGAAAATATGGGTGCCTTTTGCACTAAAGATGACCCCATAGTTAATATCAAGGGACATGACTTGGTACTAACCCTGACCATAGAACCTCCTTTTCCCCCAATCTTGAGGAGACCTGCTTACCCAGCAAGCCCTAAGTCCCAAGTGGCATTGGAAGAACACATAACTGAGCTCATGGATTTGGGATTCCTTAGGAAAGTAGGACATAATGAGCAAGTAGAAATCACCACTCCGGTAATAATAGCTTGGCATAACGACAAGTCTAGGATGGTTGGAGATTTAAAATGTTTAACAATTACACTAAAGCAGATTACTAACCTATTCCAAGAATAGATCATTCCCTCCATAATCTTTCAAAAGCAAAGTACATTACTGCAATGGATATGCTGAAAGGCTGCCACCAGATACCCATTGAAGCTAAAAGTCAAAAATATATGAGGATTATCTGTCAATTAGGCATCTATGAGTACCTAAGATGCCTTTTGGGATAAAGAATGCTCCTTCCCATTTTCAAAGAATGATGGACACATTCTTTGGAAATTTCATCCGGCAAGGGTGGATGATGGTGTATATCAATGATATTATCATCTACTCTGATGATCGGGAAACACACTTGGAGAAGATAGGTCTCGTGCTGAGAACCGTAGCAATCTCGGACAAAGATAATCATCATGCCCAAGAATGTGTACAGCAAGCTGTTGAGTATAATAAAACTAGATTGGACAAAAGCCACAAGGAACCTGACTTTAAGGCCCTTTCTGCATTAAAATGCTACATGGAAAGAATGCAGTTGAAGTTATCCTCAACAAGGAATTGTCCAAGAAACACCCAGTCTTTCTGGTTAGTCTGATTAAGCACTATAGCCCTAGGGAATCTGAAGACCCACCTGCCCAGAATATTCCCTTAGAAATCCCCCAGGAAGGGAGCAAGAACAAGGTAAGCAAAATCCTCAAAGAAAAGAATTAAAGAGTGAATGGAAAGGATGTCAGGTTGTACCTTGTCAGATACAGAGGAGAATCAGCAGAAAAAGATGAGTGGCTACCAGAAAATAACATACCAGATGGCCCCATCCTTCTGAGGAATTTCAAAGCTGCAAAGAGGAAAGACTAAAATTCTCCACCCCAAAAACCTTTTTTTTGGGTACACCAATCTTGGAAGTGGGGAATGTCAGCTGGCTACCATTCAGAGCTAACTGACTAAATCCTAAAACAAATAAAATATAAATGAATTAATAAATAAATACGGTGTGGTGTCATTATATAGCCTCGGGTTGGGGACTGCGTTGCGGCCTGCGCGCTCAGCATCTGGTAGGTTAGGCTCAGCAGTGGGGGTGCGCCGGTCCTCAGCAGTAGCCGCTGCGGGCTCAGCAGTGGGCGCGGCGGGATTGAGCACGCGACTGCGGGCCGGGCCTGAATAAGGGAGGCGGGCCGCGACCCGCTTGGATGTCCGACTCACGGATGGAGCTGGGCCGACCAGGTTCTCGGAACGGCTAGTTGGGGGGGAAAAAGCGGGGCAACAGCGGGGCTATATGCGTGGGCAGCCGCGCGCAAGCGTGGGCCGGCCACAGGACGGGAAATTCACGACGGCGCGTCGGGTGGATGCGCGCAAGCGCGGCAAACTTTGGGTATCGCGCGGCAGAGGGCCGCGCCACAAAAAGACGAACCGGATGCGCGTAATGGCAGGCGAGCTGGCGGGGATAGGGTATGGGTATGGGTTGGGTGATGGGTCAGGGTTCTGGGTCTAGGGTTCCTTCTTCATGGTTGCCAGTCTGTCTTTGTGCTTGTACTTAGATTAGGGTTGAGGGGGAGGGCTCAAATACCTTTCCCCTTGACTCCGGGTTGTAGGGGGGGGGGAGGGGGATCTATCCATCTATCCATTGATCTCTATATCTCTATCTCTCTATCTCTCTCTCTCTCTCTCTCTCGGAGAAAAGGAAAGGAAGCATTCTCAGTCTTACAGACGCTAGAACCATTGATCCCGTAACTAGGGACAACTTCTTGAGGGACGACCTCTAAAGTTTCCACATCTGGGGGTCTGGCCAGGAACTTTCGATCCGTTCTCAGCCTCTTGAAGATTACGCAGAATGCTACCAACAACCGCTCCGGGATCCAATGTTCCCCTTCCCTACCCTCCACGCCCGACTCCCTTCTCTGCTGCTCAACCCCCTCCGCCGCCGTCCGCTCATGCTCCTAGAGTTAGCGGGTTCGCTCCTCCCTCGGAAGGGTCGTCGGACATGGCGGCAGAGGCCCCTTGTCGCGTTTGGTTGAGGCCGAGGGATTTTCCTCATCTTTGGTTCAGTACCTCGGATGTCGAGCGGTTTCTTTCTAGGTTCGAAGGGATCGCGGACTCAGAGGGCGCTTTGGGCGCGGATAAGGTTCGGACTATTGTGCTGTTCATTACCAAGGAGGAGAAGCTGCGGGACGTGGGAGAAATGGTTGGTTACAAGAGGCAAGACTGGGGGAAGTTGAAAAGCGAGATGTTGGCGAGGTGGGGAAAGCGTGAACCCCGGTTCCGGGAAAGCGACTTTGATCGAGCTGCGGAGGAGGCGATCGAGAATTGCGGGGTGCAATCGCGCAAAGGATTAGTGGAATATATGTCAAGGTTTGAGTGAATCTACGGGTACCTTGCAAAGAACGAGGTCGTCGCGGGTCAGACGGGTGCCATGAAGCGGGCGTTTCTGGGGGGTCTTGCGCCCCAGCTCCGTTCCAGAGTGCAACAATACCTGTACGACCACGGCCTGGTTAAGAGGTCGCTGGATGGAAGCGTCGCGATTCTCCTCGATCTTTTGGTTATCCGTCAAGCCGTGGAAAGCGAAATCGATTTGGACAAGCTCATTGCGGATACGGCACAAACGTACCCGTCTTCCTCCAAGAAATCGGTCACAATCTTGGCGCCAGCCCCCAACCAAACTTTGGCCGCGCGGCCGCCGATGCCCTCTCATGCCGGACTTTCCCAGAAGTCTCTGGGACCATCAGTTGGGGAGATAACGGAGATTCTGCGGGACATAAGGGTTTTCCTCAACCGGACACCGGCTCCTACAGCTCCGGCAGCCGCACCGTTTCCGGCAGCTCCTTCTCAACCGCGCGCGGTGCCGCCTCACATGGCGGAGGGGTTCCAGCCCCCTAGCGGACCATCCGGGTCGTACGGGTCGCCGCGATGTTCATATTGCGGGGAGAGAGGGCACTGGAAGTCAGTTTGTGAGGACCTCACTCGGGACATGGACAAAGGGCTTGTTCGCACATCCGGGATGACGTACATATTTCCAACGGGTGAATCGGTGGACCTGACCAAGGACAAGCCGCCACCAATGGTGCAAGTGCGGGAAAGAGCAAAGGCTAAGACCAAGACTGCTCGGGTCTCGCTCAGGATTGTCACCGCGCCCGGAACCTGGGTAGCGCCAAGAGTGGAGGCCGAAGTCAGGGCATTGGCGACAAATTAGCGTATTGCGATGGATGTCGACGAGCAACCAACGGCCTCGAAGCCAGTCGCGCAAGTACCGATTTCGGACGGGCCGTCCTCTAATCCCGCGGGAAAGAAGAAGGCCGCGGACATCGTCCAAAGGGTAATGGGGAACAACTCACCAATACCCCTGACCCTACGAGAGCTAGCGGCGGTGTCCCCTGCGGTCGTCGACAAGATGGTCCAGGCCTTGAAAGATTGCGGTCAGGGTCGGGTGCCGACAATGGTTCAGCGGGTTAACGTGGCGGAGGAGGAAACGGATCCCAAGCCGTGCCGGTCAAAGTCGGTATCTGTCCCGCTTGCTTATGTCGCAATGACCATCGCCGGGCGGAAGGTGTGGGCGATGGTGGATAGTGGGTCAATGGTCAACCTGCTCCCATCAAGGTTGGTGGACGAGCTCGGTCTGGTGAGGAGGAAGTGTGCAATGGGCCTTCAGGCATTAAATGGCGGGGAATGCCGCGTGGATGGAGTAGTAGAGGCGGAGGAGGTGGAAGTCGCCAAGGTCTGCAAGCCTCTGTCATTTCTCTCAGTGGAATGCCGAGACGTGATTCTAGGTCGGCCATTCATGTTTGGGTTCCGAGCCCAAATGGCCTTCAACGCCGAGGAAGGAACGGAGGCGCTGACCGTCAAAGACTCGCTTGGAGCGTGGTTCAAGACGACGATCTGCAATCACGGGAGAGGGAAATGGGTACAGGACCCAATGTCTGGCGGCAACGAGGAGTCCGGCGCGGGGGTTGACCGTAAGGGTTACCCTGCGGAGGATTTTTCCTAGTCGGCCGCGGGAACCGTGCGGAGCAGGCTCCGGCTCAGCACGGGCGGCCGACAGGTGAGGAGCAAGCGGGGGAGGGCGCGCGTGGGGCGCAGGTGCCAGAAGTAAGTCCCATTCCTCAGTATGCATTGCCGGAAGGCGCTACGCTTTGAAAACCCTATCATCGTGCCACAGTCGTGAGCAAAGGCAAGAGCCCCGGTCTGGTTATTACTAGGAATTACGACGGTGACGGTCGGGTCTGGATGGCGCGGTGTAACGCGGGCAAGTACAAACCAGTATCGCGGAAAGTCCGGCCGCGGAACGAGCCAATGCCTCAGGGGCTCAAAGGACCCTTATGCCCGATTGCGTGGTCCCGTGACCCGTGGGAGACGCCCCTTAGGAAGAATGGATGGATAACGTGGTCGGCGCGAATCACGGACAAGCGGGTGGACGCCCTTAACTTTGGACCAATGGGATGGCTGAGTGCAGAGGAGATGGATCTGCTGGTGTCGGTATTGGTGATGAGGGAGAAGGCGCTTGCTTTTGGACCGGACAAGCGCGGGTTGTTGAGAGGTGAGATTGGGGACCCTTACGTTATTCCCACTGTTCCTCATGAACCGTGGCAAATCAAGCCAATTCCGATCCCCTGTACCATTCGGGAGCCCTTTCTGGAGCTGGTACGGGAGCGCGTGAGGACGGGGCTTTACGAGCAATCCACGTCAAGCTATTCGAGTCCTATCTTTGCGGTCGTTAAGCAGGACGGGAAGTCGCTAAGGATTGTTCACAACCTTCAGAGGCTAAATTTGTTTACTATTCGCAACGCGGGGCTTCCCCCGCGCGTGGAAGAATTTCTGGAGTTGATGGCCGGGCGCGCTTGCTACGGGCTGGTGGACGTGATGGGGGGATATGACCAGCAAGAACTCCACCCTGACTCGCGGCCACTGACGGCGTTTGAAACCAGGCTAGGAAGGATGCAGCTGACGCGGCTACCGCAAGGTGCGACCAACTCAGTGGCGGTATACCAAGCCCAAATGACCTGGATACTACGCAACAACCTTCCGGAAGGCGTGCAGATCTTCATCGACAACGCTGGCATTAAAGGCCCCAGAACGGACTACGAGGGCGCGGTCCTAGAGGACGCACCCGCAATCCGGCGATTCGTCTGGGAATACGCGGAGACTCTGGAACAAGTCCTCTTCCGAATTGAGGAGGCAGGCCTTACTGTGTCCGGGAAAAAGTTGGCGGTCTGCGTTCCGGCGCTTGAAGTACTGGGGCACGTCGTGGCCTACAACGGGAGGCAAATAGCGGAGAAGAAGCGGAACAAGGTTCTTGAATGGCCGACCCCTCGGACAGTGTCGCACGTCCTGCAGTTCCTGGGGTTGTGCAGCTACGTCCGCATGTTCATTGAGCAGTTTGCGGAAGTAGCAAGTCCAATGCGGGCATTGACGCGTAAGGGGGCGGAGTGGAAGTGGACCGAGGGATGCAATGCCGCTTTCGCAAAGCTCAAAGAAATCGTGGCGCGCGACATCGTCCTTCGGGACCTCGATTACAACGCCGGAGGGATACGCCTGGCGGTCAACTCTAGTGAGTTCGGCGCCGGGGGGGTCTTGACACAGGAGGAGGACAGAAAAGATAGGCCGGTGCTCTACGAATCAGTCACCTTTACCGCGACAGAGAGTTGGTATTTGCAGCCGAAGCTGGAGCTGTGCGGTGTCACCAAGATTGTACGGCGGTTGCAGCACCTTTTGTGGGGCGTGCACTTCGAGCTCCTGGTTGACGCGGAGGCCTTGGCGCGAATGATTAACTCACCGACGCTGCCGAACGCGCCCATGACCAGGTGGGTAACGTTTCTCCAGTTATTCTCCTTTAACGTGGTGCACATCCCAGGAAAGGCGTTCACGATGCCAGACGCGCTGTCGTGGTACCCGCAGGACAACCCATACAAGGGGGCGGAACCCTTGGACGTGGAAGCTCCGGTTGTTCAGGTAGGAAAGACGGAGGCGGCGGTTTGTCTTCCGTTGCGTCAGTCGGGACTTTACGCGGTCTTGTGCTCTTATTTGCAGGATCTCCGGTTCCCCAAGGGCACGACGGAAACGGTCGCCCGATGGGTGAGGCGTAACGTTCTGAACTTCTACTTACAGGACGGTCAGTTATGGCGGCGGAGCGGTTCCGTGCCTCTTGTTGTTGCGACTTCTAGGGCCGACCAGGAGGTGATTCTAGGAAGTCTGCACGACGACCTTGGTCACCGGGGTGAGGTCGAGACGCGGAGGAGGGTGAAAGCGAGGTTTTGGTGGCCGGGGGTCCTTCGCGCAGTGCGCGACTGGGTGAAGTCGTGCGAGGCCTGCCAACGGCGGAGCTCGGGTCTGCCCAAGGAGGTCGGCTGCCCCACGGGCGAGGACGCGCTGTTCGGGCGCGTTTCGCTGGAAGTGGTCCACATCAAGGCGGGTAAGTTTGCGTATTTGCTGGTTGCGCGCGACGATCTGTCTGGGTGGGTGGAAGCGAGGCCCCTAGCAAAGCTATCGGCAGAAAAGGTGGCTCAGTTTCTGGAAGAAGACTGGTTCATGCGCTACGGGTTGCTTTGCTTGGTCACCGTCGACGGAGGGGCGGAGTTTCGGGGACGCCTGATGACGCTGGTGCAGAGTTGTGGAGCAAAATTTGGCCGCGTGACGGAATACTACCCGGAGGGCGCGGGGATGATCAAGCGGGGGCATCAGTCAATCAAGGATGCCCTGGTGAAAATGTGCGGTGAGGACGGCAAAAGGTGGCAGGTGGCACTCCCCGCGGTCCTTTTCGCCGATTGGATCTCCGTGAAGCGCTCGACGGGGTATTTGCCTTACGAGTTACTCTACGGGCAGCGGCCCGTGCTTCCCGTGGACATCGAGCTGAACACGTTTTTGGGCGTGGATTGGTGGAAGGTTAAGACGTCCGCGGATCTGATCGAGGCACGGGCCAAACAACTCCTTAGGCATGAGGAGACCTTGGGAAAGGCCGCGGAGCGGTTGAAGAAAACCCGGACGGCGTCAGTCCGCTATTGGGACAAGCGCTGTTCCCATCGGCTCCGGGATCCGCTGCGTAAGGGGGACCTGGTTCTGCTGTATAATCGGAGTCTGGAATCCCAGTGGGGCCGGCTTTTTGCCAACCGGTGGAACGGGCCGTACCGCATGGCCTCTAAGTTCTTGGGCGGCAGCTACGGGCTTGAGGAATTGGACGGGACGCCGCTTAAGCGGAAGGCCGCGGCTTTGCACGTGAAACGCTTCTTCGCGCGCGGTTCCACTTCCTTTGACGAGACGGCGAGCGATGATTTGGGGCCCGGGGGCGAGGCGGTCCCAGAGTCGGGCGACGACGCGGAACGTTCGGATAGCAAAGTAGCGGCGCGCGACGCGCGACCCCGGAGAAGTAGGAGGTTGCAGACGGCTGGGGACAGCTGTCAAGCTGGGGGGGGCGCTAGGTGGTTAAGCTTTATTTGGTGAGGGGGGTGTTCTAGCCGGTTCACAGCCGGGACAACTAGACACCCCAGAATGTTCATTTCCTTATGTTTTGGTTTGGGCTTGGCTTTGGATTGGTACTGGCTATGGTTTATTTATTGCAGGTACGCGGGCGCGGCGTGGCGTTGGGCCCGCAAACGCGAGGACGAGTCCCACGCACAGATTGCGGGACAAAGAGCTCTGCAAAAAAAAAAAAAAAAAAAAAAAAATGAATGAAATAATAAATATAGGATATTTTCTTTCTCTCCTTTTGATTCGGGCTGTTTTCTTTCCTTTGTTTGTCTGTTTCTCTCTTGTTTCTTTCTTCAACGGACGGGCGCGACAGTCAGGGATGGTATGGATGCGGATTAAAGCTTAGCTTGGTAAGGGGGTGCTCTAGCCGGTTCACAGCCGGAACAACTAGACACCCCAGAATGTTTGTTCCCATTGCTTCTCCCTTATACTCCCGGTTGTGAGCGCGCGCTGTTGGCGCGGTGTTTGTTTTGTTTTGTAGTACGGGTACGGGGAACTGTGTGGCAGTCCGTCTGGGGCGGTCCAGGTACCTCTTTTCTTGGAATAACTGGTCACTTACGGTCTCTCACGAAGGGAGCGCGCGGACGTGGATCTCAACCTCAACCTCACTCACACTCACTTCTCACGCGGACGCGGATCTCGGTCTTTCACTCACTTTTCACCCGGACGCGCGGACGCGGCCCTTTCTTTTCCTCGCGCAGCAATATGTATTTCTCCAAAGAACGCGGTACAACAATAGGACAAGAAAAGTAGGCGGGAAAGGAGAGAAGGAAGGGGGTGGGGGCGTCTAAGCCATTTGCATCATTTCCTCCATGTCCGCCCTCGATGATGCCAGTAGGGCCTGGTAAGACGCCAAGAACTCGCGCCGGGATTCTGAGGATTGGGCTCCGGGGGTCGCCAGGAAGTTGCAGAGCATCGCGGTCGACCGTTCCGCAAAAGCCTCGAAGCCAGCCGCCGGGAGTGCCATCACGACCGGGATCTCCGGGATCTCCGGGGAGTTGAGGGAAGGCGGTGCCGGTGCTGGGACGGGGCTTGATCCGAACAAGCGAGGAGGTGATGAGGGGGTCCCCGGGGCATCGCGCGGAGGGCTCGGTCCATCTGGGGGCGATGACGGAACGATGATCGGGGACGGCGGAGGAGGGACCTCGGGGGTAGTGGGCCTCCCATCCGAGACCGCTGGTGACGCGGGCGGCGGTGGAGTACCTTGTGGAGCCGGTGTAGGTGCCGGAGGGGGAACCGGGGCTGCAGCAGCGCGACGCCGGAGAATCTCATTGAGTTGCGGGTCCCTCGCGCCTTCCCTCATCCGAAAGCGGTCCGACCAGAATTGTAGGGCCCGCCGATAGTCGTCAACGGACGAGAAATCCTCCTTCCGCGGCGGTCCCGCGCCGCAAAGGGGGGAAGCCGAGTCGTGACCCTTGCTCGGTGGAGGGCGGCGGGAAGGGGAGCCCTGCGGAGTCCACAAGTCCTCCAAGATGGTGTCGTCGTCCGAAACCACAAACGGGTCGGGACGAGCCCTTTTGCGCGGCCTGGGGCGGGAGCCGAAGTTGGGGGGAGCTTGGGGCATGCCATCGCTAAGCAAGCAGCAGCAATGGCCGCGACGGCAAGCAACACAGGCGCGTCGACCAGGAGCGATCGAGCACGCGTGCCCGTTCCGGGCGCAGAATTTGCAGGGGAGCATGATGGCAATGAGCGTGGGAGGGGAGTCGGTGGAGTGTGAGAAGAGGAGTGGGTAGGGAGGAGCGGGGTGCGGATAGTTGAGGTGGCAATGGGAAGGGACCTCTGGGGACAGAACTCAAGTTGGGGGGGGATGTGGTGTCATTATATAGCCTTGGGTCGGGGACTGCGTCGCGGCCTGCGCGCTCAGCATCTGGTAGGTTAGGCTCAGCAGTGGGGGTGCGCCGGTCCTCAGCAGTAGCCGCTGCGGGTTCAGCAGTAGCCGCTGCGGGCTCAACAGTGGGCGCGGCGGGATTGAGCACGCGACTGCGGGCCGGGCCTGACTAAGGGAGGTGGGCCGCAACCCGCTTGGATGTCCGACTCATGGATGAGCTGGGCCGACCAGGTTCTTGGAACGGCTAGTCGGGGGGAAAAAGCGGGGAGACAGCGGGGCTATATGCGTGGGCAGCCGCGCGCAAGCGCGGGCCGGCCACGGGACGGGAAATCCACGACGGCGCGTCGGGTGGATGTGCGCAAGCGCGGCAAACTTTGGGTATTGCGCGGCGGAGGGCCGCGCCACAAAAAGACAAACCGGATGCGCGTAATGGCAGGCAAGCTGGCGGGGATAGGGTATGGGTATGGGTTGGGGGATGGGTCAGGGTTCTGGGTCTAGGGTTCCTTCTTCATGGTTGCCAGTCTGTCTTTGTGCTTGTACTTAGGTTAGGGTTGAGGGGGAGGGCTCAAATACCTTTCCCCTTGACTCCGGGTTGTAGGGGGGGGGAGGGGGATCTATCCATCTATCCATCGATCTCTATATCTCTATCTCTCTATCTCTCTCTCTCTCTCTCTCTCGGAGAAAAGGAAAGGAAGCATTCTCAGTCTTACAGACGCTAGAACCATTGATCCCGTAACTAGGGACAACTTCTTGAGGGACGACCTCTAAAGTTTCCACAACGGAAATAATAAAATAAAGTAAAAATAAGGAATAAAGCCTTAATTTGTAAGAAATCCAAAAATATTATTAAAAAAATGGATTTGTGGTGCCAATTTAGGTAGGGTCATCCACTGGCACCACCACCCATTTCCGACTCCTTCAGGTAGAACTATGCTCACTCATGTACCCTTGCTTGTAACATCCGCAAGTACTGGTTTTTGACCAAAAGTTTGGTCAGAAACCCATAATTATGTAAGCTTACCCACCATAAATTTGGAATTTAGGGCCCTGCACCCTAATGTAATATTTCCCCATTGTGATATGTACCCATTAGCAGATACAGGGCTCCTGTAATTTTCCCAAAAAGGGATGTTACAGCCCTATTGCAGTACTAAGAGGATACTGTAGCACCCCAGGACAACCACTATAGCTACAGCAGATGTCCTTCTTTGGGCTAGAACACTCCCAAAGCCCCCAAACCTCAGATAAACCCTGTATCACCCTAAATTTAATATGTGCACATTAGAAGATACAGGGCTCCTGTAATTTTCAAAAAAGGGATTTTACAGCCCTATTGCAGTACTAAGAGGATACTTTAGCACCCCAGGACAACCACTATAGCTACAGCAGATGTCCTGCTTCGGGCTAGAGCACTCCAAAAAGTCCCCAAACCTCAGATACACCCTGCATCACCCAATTAAGGAAGAAAAGCCCCTGTATGTATTTGTGGCTGTTACAGTACAAATTAGCCCATACACAACCAATAATGACCAATAAGGCCTCAAAATCAAAGTTGCAAAAAGGTTTCAGAGGTCTAGGACATACTTCCAAGTCCCTAGCCTCAGTAAACAAGGGCCTGTACTTAAATTATTAGCCTCAAATCAGGATACATGGCTGGTACAATGATATCACTTGAGGCTTGGAAACGTTTATCAAGCCCCAAGCATGATGACATAGGGCTTCCTGTACCTCTGTAGTAACTAGAGCAGGTCCACACGAACACACTGATGGCTCCTTGTCCTCGGCACTAGCCTGGGTCACCCTCCTTTGGCTGGCAAGAGGACTGTACCATGAGGGACCCAAACAATATAAATAAAGGACCTTCCCCCAGCTATTTCTACCACATTCATCAAGTCATGTAGTCATTATTGCTTCAGATATTTTCTTCCTCAAGCCATCAAACCCTTTCAAGAAATAAGTGTGTGATCCTGGACCATTTTCTGATAAAATTGTAGACCATAATTCTTGAATCCCTGTTTTTTGGCCAAATTGAACAACCAACCATTCAGCCTGCCCCAGTACCCACTTCCAGCACCCTGAATCCTTGAATATTGGCCCATTCATCAAGAATAAGTCCGGATCTAGACCTAGTAAGTGATCCTGCTGACTTATACCCTTTTTTTTGTAGGTTTTTCATAACCTATGCTCCAAGGAAATTACACACACCCTTCTTGAAAGGAATCCTTGTCAACCCAACAGGAACCACAATTGCTCCTATATTGTCCTTAAAAGACATATACCTGTGTTCAGGAGGGCTCAACAACCCCATTAAGGTCTTGGCCCCTCCATTTAAATTTATTTTATAAATATATAAATAAATTTAACCCTTTTAGCCAAATCACATACCTGGCATTTTATCTTATTTTTGATCCAAACTTTCTATCACCTCTAGTAGCTAGAAGGAGTGAGGTCCTTGGCATCTAGTAGGCTGACAGATTCTAATCCTTAGAAAAACCAAGGAAACCAATTAAATTTAAGAATTGACAGTATTACATAAATCACTCAACTTAAAACTTAAAACCTGCAGAAACTTTGAGGTCTGGGAAGATTAAAATAGACCTAAACTGGCTAATATGCTTAACACCACCTATGCCTTTAATTTCAAACAAAAAAATCATGCAGAACTCAGATTTTTAAAACAATATTATGTGTACAGATTTTCAACCAATTGTTTTTATTAGATCACTTTGGAAAATATGCACCAACATTTAAGCCTGCTTTTCCATCAGCACTACTTCTTTTTGTGGTCAAGAAAAATCTCCAGATGCTGAAATTTAACATGAAGGGGTCATTTTTTCATTCTCCCCTTGAATAGGATGTTTTCATTCAAATTCCTATGGGATCAAATTGCAAAGCTTGAGTTATCAAGCTAAAATAGATCCTTATATGGGCTCAAAAAAGGCCCAAAAAATTGTTTCTGGATGCTCACTTTCTGGATCAGATAACAAGTAATTGACCCTTTGAGAGCCCACCCATGCCTCTACATTGAAAAATATGGAATACCCAGAGTTTCTTTACATGTTGAAAAATTTCTGGTTGTGTAAAATGTATAAAAATTTAATTAAGAGTTTCTTAAAAAATTTCAAAATTACTCATGTCACAAACCAAAAACCTTTTGGGAATGAAATTACAAAGATATTATGAGGGGATCAAATTGTAATTGCTGATATGCATCAAAAAGGGATTGAAAGAAGTTAGAATACTTGGTTGCAAACCAGTTAGCATTCAATGGACACCAGGTATCCCACTCACTCCTTCCTTGAATGAAGAAAAAGAGGAATTCAAGAAAATTAATTTGAAATACAGATCACCCATTGGTAGATTCAACTAGATCTATAGCTTATCCTAACTGCTAATCAGCTTTGAATTATCCTTGCTAGCAATTTTTTCATAAAATCCTGGAATAACTAACTTCAACAAAGTGCTGAAAGTCTGGAAGGAACTTTCCAGGAAAATCAACCAACCATTAATACTGATTAAGAAAATAAAACTCACCAAACTTTATGTGTTACACAAATGAAAACTGGGCAGGTGACCCATTTTCTTTCAAATCTAAATCTAGTTTTATTTTTTTTCTTCCAAGAATACCAACTATATTGGACAAGTCAAAGACAAGGGAACATTACCTAATCTTTGACCAAATTTGAATGAAATTTCTTTGGAAAAGGAAAATTAGGAGTACAATGGCTCAAAAACATCATTAAAAAACTTTACAAATCAACTCCCTCACCAAGAATCCACCCAATAAACAATAAATTATTCAAAAATAAAATTAAAAATCATGAATTTAAGCCAAATACTAAGTTTATTAATTTGAAGGCAAAGGGCTTACCTGAGGATTTCAAGAAAAATATATTCAAATTCATTTTAATAATTTCTTCCCAGATGGTTACCAATAGCCTCACTATATCAGCCAAGAAGCATTTCATAGAACACCTAATTCACTATACCAGCACTTGATTCTTTCCACATTTAATTATTGGGGTCTATTGAAAATCAAATATCCAAACTCAAAGATTTGGGTTCTTGAAAATAGAGTATCTCCATTGTAGAAAACCCACATGTTACACCATGAAAAAACAATGATCACTTGTAATCAGGTGATCATTGTTTTTTCATGGTGTTACCTGCACCAAAATGTTTCCAAATCTTTCCAACTCTACCACCATGCGCTCTTCGCACTAATGTTACAATTCATACATCTTTCATTCAATTCTCCATAAAAAAAACCACTATCAAATTATTGAATATTGAAAAATGTCAAACCTCTGGGAAGAACCCCTTAACTGGTACCTCATAATTTAAAATTTCAATCCTCTCACCATTCTAACCCATTTCTATGTATTCAGGCTCAATCTTGAACCAAAACCAGAATTTCTCTGGTTTGTTTCTCAGTACAAAAGAAAAAAAAATCCAGCGTGATTCTTTTCCTTCATTTCTCACTTAATAAAAATGTGAACTAAATCTGCAGTGTCTAAAAATCATCTCACTGGTGTTACCAAGAATCCTCCTGTGCTAAATATATAATTATTAGTACTTACTAATCTCATTTTTGGCTTTATTCTCACTGATTCTTCTGTCATAAATCTTGTTATTTTTTCAACTCAATCATCTATCTGTATTTAAATGCAATAAATAGAAGTCCTGGTTTTTCCATCATTTTTTCTAACAATACCAATCCAGGATTGTTGGGATGTAAGATTCAGGAAACCTGGGGAATGAGTTTAGGTAAAATTTGAGGATTCCAAGAAAAAAAATATATATAACACCCTCAAGCACTTTGGGGATTGAGATAATATCAAATATTTAAAACAGCCAGAAAAATCTTGAAAACTAGCCAATCAAAATATTTTTGAGTTGAGCCAAATCATCAAGAACCATTTTAAGTTGAAGGCACCTGAGATCTTTGATTCAATTTTGAAATATGAATTGATTAAACAAAGAGCCCATGAATTGGTTTTACATTCAAGATTTGCTTCCAAGAAACTAGATCTGATGGGTGAAAAAAAAAAACAAAACTCAACTCTGCTTGCAAACAAATTAATTGGACCCCAGAAGAATTTATGAAGGTCATTTGGACCAAAAAATTCAGCTTTTCAATTGGCAATGAATTGCAGCAGGTCATGGTCAAGGCAAATTCTCAAGAAAATCTGAAACCAGAATTTTGGCCCCCACGTTCAAGAGTGGAAAATTTTCAATGATGTTCTGGGCTATTTTGCAAGATTAAAATTCCTCCAAATGAAATTAATTCCATGAAGTGAAGATGTTTTTTTAAGTACATATTTGGGATGTTGAGGAGAGTTAAGTACATATGTATGTGAGGCACAATTTTATAATTTGAAATTATCTAAAAAAAATATTTTTTATTATTAAAATGGGGTTCTTTTATTTGTGAAAGCACCTGCCCGCACATAACTATGCTAGCAAAAGAAAAAGTCACAAAGGATTTGATTCAGATTTTTGACAAAAGGGTTGTTGGCCCCTGGATCACAATTTTCAGTCAATCCAATTTTTTTTATGGAAGATGGGATCCCAGTCCATAAAACCAAAATTAGCAGACTAGCAATGCTACAGGTAGATCAAAAATACTTTTTGGATGTATAAATCACTCAGAATAAATCCAAACAAGAACTTATGTAATATATTAGAAAACAAAATTCAGCAACTTTACCAACCCAGATCAATCCCTGAGATAAAAAGAGTGTTTTCCTTTGCTTCCCATATTACATAACCAACAAATTTGGTTACCTCTCTTTCTCTCTTGCTCTCTTTCTCTCTTGTTATTTTAATTATCTTATTATTCCTGCCTTAGGCCCTGCCTGGGGCTGTCTAGTTGTCTATAATCAACTGCCTTAGGCTATCTTTGGTGTTCTCTATTTTTCTCTAAATGCTGGTCCTTCCCTGGGACCATCAATGAAGATAAACAAGCTGATTACCAGAAATATAAAATAGAGGACCCCCTTCCTTTAAAATCAGATCAGTTCCACTTTAATCTAAAACTAAGAACCCTTCTTCCTTGGCTCTTTGTATCCTTATAGTTACTCCTCAATTGTCTCTTTGGTAGCATACTGTATCCCATTCTTCTCTGTTTGGCTTTAAAATGCATTTCAAACTCTTCACAATTGAAATCCAAAACTAATTCAGCCAAGCTACCCAGTCAGCTTCATTTCTCCCACTTTTTGCCTTACCATTATCAATCTCAAATCCTTTCACCTCTCATCCCTCACCCCATCCTTGCTATCAGATCCTTGCACTTCATCTCAATCTTCTCACCTTTAAATCACCTCATCCTCTGGAAATCTCATCTCATCAATCCCATCCACTGGTTGAAAGTCTAGTCCTTCATCCCCCATAATCCCATTTCTCATCCAATGTTTCTCAAGAGATCAAACTCAACAAGTCTGCTTCTGAGTTTTATTTCTCTTGTTTTTCCCCCATTGACTCCTTGGAACTTTAAAATCCTTAAAATGCATCAGATCTAGCCTCTTCATTAACTTCATCCTCTTTCACCGCATATTTAAAAAATTGAACTGATCATCCTCATATCATTTATGCCTATGACTCCAATTGCTTAATTCACTCTCAACCTCATCATCCTCTCAAAACATCCTACCTGACCCACAATAGCTACCTCTATTACACCTATATCTTGGCCCCATTGCTATCAAACCTTTAGCAACCCCTCAACTACCATCTCTATGCATCCCAACTAACTCATTCATTCAATAAACTTCCCCATCAGTTTAATCCAATCTCATCCACAACTCCCATCTTCATCATGAACATACTTCCTCAAACTCAAGAAATCCCTTGATTCAACTTGGATCCTTGCCATCATTTTCTATCATTCTCATGTCAACAGAATTCTCTCTCCTCATCCATCCTTTCTTTCCAAGTGTGATTTCAAGAAAGTATGCCCAATTCCTGCCAAACTAATTTATGGTCTCAACATTCACAATGAATCCCATCTGGATTTCTTTATTCATTCCTCCTCTATCACTTGGCTTCAATCCAACTGATACTCCTTACCCTACCACCATGCTATAAAAGGCCTTCTTGATCCCCAGTACCATTTTCCTCAAAATCCTTTTTGGTGCCATCTACAGTACTGGGTTCTCAACCATCCTCACCTGCTTCCTCACCACAATTGGCTCATCCCTAGCCTATCTCATTCCTTTTAGTATCTTGAGACCATTTTTTATCAGTTTTCACCAAAATCATTGGCCTCAATTAAACAATCCATTCATTGGTTTGAACTAAACAGTTTGATTTATTTCTAAAATACCTTGGAACTCTCTTCCCACCTCCTCACTGCTTTATTTTTAAAAATTTTTCCCCATGCCTGCCTCAACCTGGCCTTAGGTTACCTGAGATTACCCTTGTGACCATTCTTCTTGACCCTGATGATCAGCTTTTAACCCTGCAATCTTGCCACCACCTAGGTTGGAGACCTAATAAGCCAGCCCTTCAAATAAACCTTCCACAATGGTCACCTGCATCTATCAACAATCTGTTCAATATCCCTGCTCTGAAAACTTGCCCTTCTCTCCCTCATTGGTGCACTCCCCATTTTATTCAATGATTGATTGAAAAACATCCTTAGATCAATTTACCATTTACCTCAATCCATTTTTATTGCATAATCATCCATTTTTTCCTCTCTTCCTCATTCTAACTTCTCCCAAGCTAACTCCTCTCACCCTGAAAAAAATTTTAATCAAGCTCATGATCCATTGATCAACCTCACTACTCAAACCTTGAGGATTTCCATGCTTTCTTCTCAATCATCAAATTCTCAAACCAATTCTAGTATATTTTTACCACTCCTCTCCTGGCTCCCTCAGTCATCAGTCCATCCTTCCCTCCTATAGCTTCACCCCTTGAACCCTCTCTACCTCTCATTTCTTCACCTGATGTAACCCAATGACAGATTTCCCATCAGTACCAATCAAAATCATTAGAGTCTATTCATCCCCAGCTCACCAAGTTTCATTTCTTAACTCAGGATGAGTGTTATAAGCGTACCTTCTTTAGATAAAAAATTGACTTGGCTGTCTCCAAACTTCCCAAGAGTCCCAATTTTTTCAAATTGGGCTTCAAAGCAGCACTTGCTTGGAATTTGATCTAAAACACAAACCATCCCTCAGCTTTGAACTTGCTTTTCTCATCTCATCCCTCACATTCTCCCCATCTATACCATCATCCCTCCTCAATCTTTCCAGAAATCATCATTTTCCCAACAATTATGACCAACATCAACTTGAAGAATCCTCCAATTATTTTAGTAAATCTGATTTTTTCCTCCTCATCTCCACCTTTCTTGCAACATTATTTCACTCTCAACCCTTGCCACTCTTCAAACTTGCTTGATCCTTGCTTTTTTCTTGGTTTCAAATTTTTTTTAACTCTCTATTTCCCTCTTTATCCTTCCTACTTTCCATCCTTAATCATGCTTAACTTTTCAATCTACCAAATAATCATTCTATCATCACCATACTTGGCACAACCTCTAGATCCATTCCACTTATCCATCCCTTGTTCTCTCTTCTCAAGGGTGGTCCATTCATTTGCACCACCCTTTGCTTTTTTGATCCACTTCATCTGATTCATCTGCTACATCTTTATTTTCTCCAGCTTTTTGATTGTTAACTCTGGAAAATACACAGAATATTATCATAAAATTATGTAGATAAAAATTATCTCTCTGTTTGTATGTTCCTCCCCATCTTGTTTTTTATATTTCTTTTGGATCATTTTTATAGACTGAATATTACTTTCAGCTGACTACTTTGTACAGAGCAACCTGTCAAATTAACAACAATAATAAATTAAAAATAAAATACTAAAAAGTTATGAGATCACACAGAATGAGTATGAAAGTCTCAAATTTTGTTACATGTTTAGATTCCCCACCCAAAATTATGTAGGTTTAGTCACTGACCCAACCCTTGCATTCTCACTCCTTAATTTTTTAAATATACATAATAAAAACGGCCTAAAAACCGCAACACCACTATTATGACTTTTTGGACATTTCAATATTTCATTTGTGTTGTCATGTACAAGTTTCATACCTAAAATTCTGTCAAAATTGAGGTGTTGTGTATATTTTACAATTTACGCGTGGGATCAGGTTTTGAAAGAATCCCTGCATGCAGCCCTGAATCACTGAACAACAAACTTTGTGCTCCAAAACCAGCTATGATCCTGCATTCATAAAGTGGCTAGGATCCTGCATGCAAAGTGGACTTGTCCCAATTGGGATAACTTGAGAATACATGCATGCATAAATTAGCCGGGAGCCCACATGCAAAGCACACCTGCAACATCTAGAAGGTATCCCAATTGGGAAAAATCTGAGATCTGACACCACTAAGAGTTGTCCCAATTGGGATAACTCTTAAATAACCACACATGTCAAATCCAGCAGTTAATACGCTTTACAGCTACAAACTGCTATTATCATCCATACATATCTAATAAAGTGAAGTATGCATAAAGGATGATCCAAAAATGTTATCTGTCAAATAAAATCAACTGAAATCAAGTTATTAAGCATAATTAATTTGAAAAAAAATAACAAAGATCACCAAAAAAATAAAAAATCCAGATCTTTGCAGACCACAAAACATACCAAGTATTACACCTGAAAGATAATAAAAATCACCAAAATGATCAGCAGATGGCAGAAAATCATTATATATCCATCTCTGATCACTTGAGACAAACAAAAATAGTACAAATTGAAGTTACATGCAGGATAACCAAATTATCAAATTAACACATAAACAGATCCTGCCACTGAATTCATGCACAGATCCTAAAGATCTAGAATCTGTGGAGCTACAGCACCAAGGAGACGTGCTAAACCAGCCCTGGCTGGCTTTCTAGGATTAGAAAATGAGCCCTACCCTCTCTATGTGCCCTGAAAAGGCTCCCTTCAACCCAAGAAAGGTACTTATACAGTGTCTATTGACTCTGTTTACCACATTAGGAATTTATTATTTATCACCAGAAACCATTCCATCTTAGATCAAGTGCTTATAAAAAGATAAGAAAGTGATTTATGGCTTCATTCTGAAGTAAATTTGTGTTATTTCTAAGCCATTATTTCTGTTCTCATTGACAAAAAATCAATAAACCCCCAACCTTTGATCTGAGAACCTTCAACTTTGAACCATTGCAGGTCCCCAGAAAGTGAATGCTCAAAGTAGTAAGTTATTTTCATCTGTTTTGGCTTGTGTGCTACCATATCCTTGCCAAATCCACCATTCTATTGTTTGTTACCCCTTTTTCTTAATTCACAAGGAAACAATTACTCCAGGTTACAAGATTTAAAGTTCATCTCCTGGTGAAAGGTGTTAATGGCCCCCGGTTTGTATTAGACTGTGGCTCCTCTTTTATAATGTATTGAAAAAAATTTAACCAAACCATTCAAAACTTGCACTTACTCTGATCATATATAAATTTTTGGAGTCTTAACCATATTCATTTATAATAATAATATTATTATTCCACTGAATCACTCTCTTTAGCTAAAGGAATGAAAGGTTCCTTGAATCAGAGAGCTGACAATTAAACATTAAACTCAGTCATCAAAGCTATATAAATACTCTTGTATTGCGTCTTCTTGTAAATTCCACATTGGCTCAATCTTTTCTCAAAATTATAATTGTCAATTTCATTAAAATATCAAAAACCTAATACCATGAAATTTTGAGCCAATCTTTTTTTTAAAAATAAAAACTCTAAGGAAAAAAGGAATATCATTGATAAAACCCTTAAAGATAATTTGGAACAAAAACACTTCTCTCAAAGAAGACTTCCCATATCTAGATACAAGAAACAATTATTTTCTTCCTCAAAGAAAGTTTTACACCTAAATAAATTTGTTAAAATTTATTAAAATGACTAAGGAGCCCTCCTCTTCCTCAAACATGAACCTGGAAACCAATTTTCCAAACCAAAACCCACAAGTTGTTGAACTAGACAAAACCCCTTCCCCCAATTTTCCTCTCTTGCATAAATCTTTTGAAACCCAACAAGAAAACCTCAAAGCTTTAAACAAGAAGCTGGAAGCCATCACCTCCACCCCAAAAGCAGTGAGAGAAGAACAGCCCTTTCACAAGGAACTCATCCAAAAACAATAGTCTCTAATCACCCAGCTGATTTAGATCATCAATTCCCAAAAATACATGGAAAAGACTGATAACTCCCAACAGAAAATCTGCAAGCCATCCATCACCCATTTTAAATTTTTAGGGAGGACAGAGGATTTATCCTACTTCTGGGACGCCATCTGCAACTCCATCCAACCACACCAACACAAATTTGCAGATGATTTACAAATAACAAGTTTTATTTCTCTAAATTTCAAGGATGGCTTAAACACTTCTCCCACAGACACCTGTTTTTCTGGTCTATGCTGCTAAAATGTGGTTTAAAATGTTAAGGAACCAAGTTATTATAACCTCAATGTCTCCTTTATCTTCTTCTCAAATATTTCTTGTTAGGCAACTTCTGTCAAGCTCTTGTTTGTTCCTTTGGAAACAGGAAGGAAAAGGAATGGTTAGAAAAGGAATTTGATTCTTTCAAGCAAGTTTCCAGATCTATCTCCAATTTTGAATACACCTTGTAAGACTTAGCTTTTGTTTTTGATATGTCCAAGTCCTCTATTATAAAAGTGTTTTTATCCCTGGATACTAATCTGGCCTCCATTGCCATCCTCCTTTGTGGCTGGGATGTGGCCACCATTTTGCAAGAAAATATGGAAATCAAAGTTATTGTGGCAAATAAACTGGAGCAACTCAACCAGTTGCAAGGGAAGCCCACCCCTTACTCAATTAAGATCCTTTCTCTTCCCCCTGCTGACCCCCCCTTACATGCAATAGATTTGGAAACTTTCCATACTCAAACTGAACCCTCCTCTTCTGCCCCTTGGAAAAAAGGGGACTCCACTCCTTTGGCCAATTTCAGGCAAGAATTTTGTTTCCAAGTTTTGTGCTAAAATTGCTTAAAATCCCTTGAAAATAATCATTCCACCATTTATGTGTCCTTCTTCCCTAATAACAGGCTCTCCTTTAATTATAGGCTAAATTGGTTCAGGGGGCAGACCTCCTCCAAATAACCTTCAATTGCTAGGAGTCAAAACAATTTCCACAACATATCAACATCTGCTTCCCCCTCCCTCCCTATTGAAGACCCCTCCATTACTTCCCAATCTACTATTCCCAGGCCTGCAACCATCCTTTCATCCACATCCCCCACCCATCCTAAATTTTTTTGTACCCCACTCCTTGTTTTTTCTTTAGTATGTAAGTTTGGCATAAGAGGAACCTATTCAGAGGAATGGTTATTGTGGACATAGGAGCTACCAATAATTTTGTCAGACACCAGGTGGTTGGCACCCTCTTCCTTACTTGTGATCTCCAACCCTTTTTTTATGCCCCAGGTTTCACAGTTGCTCATCTACAATCAATAATACTTGGGAGGGTTGAGTCCAAATCTCCAACAGGAAAAAATCCTTTGCCTTCTTTCAAAAATTATTTGTAACTCAACTTAAGTCCTACAATATGATACTAGGGACTCTATTGATTTCCTTGTTGAGACTGTGAAAATGAAGATGTGTCTGGTGGGAGTCAAACCCACAACCTCAGATAGACTGAGACACATACTAGAGTTCTGCCTTTACCAACTAGGCTACTGAAGCTTGTGGCTGCCAGGGTTGTTTGGTGTTACTGGTCTGGGTTCCACTGCACAGCCTCCATACTGTGGTGATACATCATGTTAGCAAGTTTAACCTCAACAGTCCTTGCATGGAGCTACTATTACCTTTGACCCCAGTGGTCTGATTTTACTTCAACTTGGACCCAAGAATGATTAAACCAGTAAGCAGGGTCATAATCCACTTTTTTCTTCCATTGGCCCCCCTCTCTTACTTCCTGTGTCTTAATTCCCAAATATCTTTGAACCACAGTCTTCCAACTTTTTAACTCCTAATTTTGATATGGACTTTTTCATCAATCTGAAAAAGGGTTTTAACCCCCCCGCCCTTTGGGATAATTTATAATCTGCTCCCCATTTAGATAATGGATTTAAAATATTATTTCAACAAACTTCTATCAAAAGGTTTCATCCACCCCTCTTCTTCTCCAGAAGGGGCTCCAATATTTTTTTCCAAACAACCTGGAAAAAATAATTGACCTTATTTAGATTTCCAAGGCCTCAATCAAATTAATGTCCAATATTCTTATCCTTTACCTGTTATCACTATTCTTCTAAGTAAGCTAAAAGGTTGTGATTTCCTTTCTAAAATTTACCTAAAATTGGCATTTAATCTGTTACATGTCAAAGAATTCATAATAATGGAAGACTTCCTTCAGGAAATAAATGGGACCATACCAATACCTAGTAATACCTTTTTGGCTAGCAAATTCCCTGGAAGCCTTTGGAAATTTGATTAGATGGGTTTTGAGAGAAGTAATAGACATGTTTTGTTTTGTTTATATTGATGAAATACACATCTTCGCCTGAAATAAGGAGGAGAATACAGATTGTCTTTTCCAAATCCTTTCCAAAATCAGTAGCCACAGGCTCTATGCCTCTCCAGAGAAGCGCTCTTTCTTTTCAGATGCATTCAAATTTCTAGGATTTATCATAGATAAGGAGAGAATACATATGGAACCAGGGGAAAGGCATGTTATCACTAGATGGAAGCTTCCTTCTAAAATTACAGGAATCCAACAATTCTTAGGGCTTGCAAAATTTTATCAAAAATCCATCTATAAGTTTTCCACACTAGCTCATCCCCTTCATCAAGTGACAAGGAAGGGGCTGGATGTGTCAAAATCACTCTTCTCTCCCATAATCCAAGATTCCTTCAACAAGTTGAAGGGTGCTTTCCACACTAACTGTCATACTGACACCTAACTCAGTCTACCCCCAGAAAACTCAGTCTAACCCTCAGTCTAATCTACTTTCCAAGGAACTTCAACCTAAGGGCCTAAGGGGACTTATCTCAGTATATCCCCAGTAACTACATATCCTCAGGATCTTCATGCATGAGATATCTAAATATATTCTAATCTTGTATAGTATACCAATAGACTCCTTTTTTTCAAAAAAAAAAGTGCAGTCTTGCATATTTCATTGCGCACTATGAATATGATACCTTGGGTACAAGAACTCCCTGAATACCATGGTTGCATCACAAGAAAAACTGTGTGGCGGTAATTGATTCACAAAATAGGAGAGGTTAAAAAGCTAGCCAAGAGAAAGGAAAGGAGAAGAAAGGAAAGAAAAAGAAAAAAAAGCCCATGGTGAAAATGGGAATAGAGCATGGGAGCAACAGTCAGAGAGGGGATATGGACAGATCCTTGTTGAAACAATCAGATTGCAGTATGAAAGATTCAAGGGCAGAGTGAGCTTTGGGGTTTGATAGAGTACAGTCCAGTTGATTGGCCCTGAAGGAGACCTTGTTGCATCACAGAATTCTTCTTGGCTGGGTTTGAATATTGCAATAAAGACTCCATAGACTTGCACATAATTAATCTTGCCTGCATATCCTCTGACCTCATTCACTCTGTGTATCCCATATTTCATCATGGTTTGTCTTTTGGGAATCCTTATGTACATCCTCCTGCATATTGTATCATATGCTCTATCTAACTTAATACATAGTGTCATGACCCCGGTGTACACTGTACATCCTTCAACTGTACACTCCCAACCTAGACATCTCAGGCCTATGGACTTGTCCCAATGTAGTAGGCAGCCTGTCCCAATGTAGTAGCATTACCTGATTAGCCCTCTCTGTTATCTTGACTGATCTGGTCATTACACATGTATTCTGAAAACCTCAACCTGTTGTACCTCTGGTGTAGCCCTAGGCCTCTGTCTATATAAACTGGCCTCCTCTTCCTACTGCCTGATTTCCCCCCAAGAAATCAGTTACTACTTCTTACTAGGAAATACATCCCAGAAAGTGTCATCCAGGCCCCCTTATCTTACTCTATCAATTGCTCTGCTCCCTGTAGCATCCCTCAGTAACCTTTAACTTAACAGCCTGATGTGAGTAGAGTACCCTTGTGCCAAGGCCTGCTTGCATGCCAGCAGCCCTTGTAACCCTAACATCCTTTTGAACCATTTTGATTTGAAAAAGATTTTATTCTGTATACCAATTCCTCTCAATTAGCAATATTGGCTATCTTATGCCAACCCAAAAAGCTAGGTCCCATAAGGCCTGTCTCTTTCTATTCCAGGACCTTTCCAAAAGCATAAAAAATCTGGAAAGTCTTCAACCTTGAATTAGGTGCCATTCTTTCTGCCTTCTCCAAATAGAGACCTTGGCACCTTTTTTCTAGAGAAAGGATAGCAGCCTTTGCTACAAGCCTACATCCAACCTTCTAACATTCTCTTGGCATAGAAATTTGGTGAAAAACTGTTAGATTCCCTGTTCCAAGCCACTCAACACCTGACAAGGTTAAAGAACATCCAGGCAGTCCAATACAATAAAAATTCCTGTAAAATAAAGCAAACTAAGCCCGTCCAGTGGGTTTGGCTATCTAGGAAGAACATCACTACTAACCAAACATCAAGTAGGCTGGATACCAAACATGTTGGTCCTTTCATGATCTTGGAACTTGTGTTCCCTCACACTGCTAGGCTCCTTCTGTATCCTCCTTTCCATAAATTACATCCTGTCTTTAACATTACATCCTGTCTTTAACACAAATCTTCTATCCCCATATTTTGCTTGACTCTTGACTGAAAGAGGACCCTAATTTCAAGTATTTTCTCCAGAAAGATACATGGAACATTATGGCAAAATTATGCAGATAACAATCATCTCTTTGTTTGTAAATTTCTCCCTGTAGTATTTTTTCTATTTCCTCTGTAAAATTTTTGAAGACTCAGTATTACCCAGCAACCTCAGTCATTAAAGCTATATAAATACTCCTGTATTTCCTCTTCTTGTACCTTCCTCATTGGCTCAATCTTATCTTATAATTATAATCATCCTATACATTAGAATATTCAAAACCGGAGACCATGACACATCTCCATTGATACACCCATCATCCTTGATCATCCAATCTCCATCATCAATCTGACTCAATCATTATTTCATCTACTCAACCTCATTCCCCAATTCATCCCAGCTTACCATCCAATACCCTCTTGCCTTCCTACATCATCTATGAACCATATCAACAATCAACTCTCAAAATCATCACCATCAACCTTGAAATCAACTTCAACAACATACAAATTTTCCTTCCCATCTAGCATTTAACAGGCTGGTGTGTTGGAATCATCTCCTTTTTGTTCAATACTATCTCTATATCTCCCTATTCTTCACCCTCTATCTTTACCATAACCACATTCATTACCATTCTACACTGTCATCCACCACCATCATCAAATAAATTTCACCAATCCATTTCAACTCCCTTTCCCTTTCCATCAACATCAACATCAACATCAACATCAACATCACCATCACCATCACTATCACCATCAGAATTACCACCACCACCATCATCATCATCATCATTATCATTCTCATCATCATTCTGCCCTATCATACTAGGCAGAAACGCCTGGGGCCCTAATTGCTTCTCTTAAAAAATTAATATCATTCTACCCTGTCATTTTAGGCAATTATGCCTTAGGTCCTAGTTGCTCCTCTTAAAATAGACTTTTATTTCTCATCTCACATCCTAAAAAGGTGGTTTCCTGTCAACCATTCTCCATCTCATATCTCTCTCATTCTCATACTCCCCTCTGATATCCTCACGGATCTCTGGAATATGGCTTTGTCTGAAATTAGTTCCTAAATTTGTCAGTTAAGTTGGTGTGTTTTCCTTTGCTGTCCATATTTCCTTTGCTGTCCATATTATTTAACTAACAAATTTAGTTACCTCTCTTGCTATCTTGCTATTTTCATCATCCCATTATTCCTTTCTTAGGCCCCCTCTGGGGCTCTCTAGTTGTCTCTAACATGCTGCCTTGGGCCCTGTTTGGGGCTCTCTGTCTTTGAATACTGGTCCTTCCCTGGGACCATCAATGAAGAAAAACCATCTGATTACCAGACATCTAAACCAGAGGGCCCCCTTCCTCCTAAATCCAATTGGTTCCACTTGACTTTACAAGTAAGATTCCTTCTTCCTTGGGTCTTTGCAGCCTTATCATTACTCCTCAATTGGCTCTTCAGTAGCCTACCATGTCCCATTCCTTTCTCAGAGGTGTTACAACTCATTTCAAACTCTTCAAAAAGCACCCCAAAGTGCCTGGGATGACTTTCCACATCCAACACTGATAATCCTCATCAACTCCATGCCTAATTGCATGCAGGCTGTCATCAAGGCCGGTGGTACCATGGTTCTACCCAATGGCAAAATCAATTATGCATGTTTCTTTTTCTCTTATTCCTCATCATCTTACTCCTATTTCATCCAACTAGCATCAATTTTTGATGGTACACTGTTTTTCAACATTTTTTCATATCCATCATCCATCAACAGGCAAATTATGCCATATTTTTAACTCTCACTTTTATGTTACTTTTTTTTAAAAAAAAGAAAGAAAAAAAAAACTAAACTCATTGTAGGTTAAATTCAAGATGCTCAGCTGGTGAAATAAACAAAATCTTTAGGCTGTGTTCTGTAACTGTGGACATGTATGTGTATGTGTATATGGCTGCGGAAGAGGCCCAAAACAACATTTGTCCCAAAAAATATACAGTTTCAACCCTGTATGTCCGGCCCCAGCAGAAATGTGGGCCACAAGATACAGTGTGCATGGTGAATGCACATGCACACATACACTTTGACAAGTTACACCCTATATGTCACATCTGGGACATACAGGGTGTAACTTCTTTTTGGCGCGGCAGCGCGAGTTACACCCCGGTTGCCAAACGGAGCCTTAACAATATTTTCCTTTTAATCTGCCAGAAAACAAAAAAACACAAAAGCTTCAAAAAAGATGGGCAAAAATCGGGCACCATCCCCGGATCCACTTCTCTTCCTTAGAGCACATCCGCCACCGTCTTGACAAAATCATTGACAACTTGAACAAGTTGTCAAGGCGCGCAAGGGTGGATAACTGTCAAAACCCGAGTTTGCACCCTGGTTGTGATAGGTAGGGCCCGCGCAACAGTTATCAAGGAGTTGGCAAGCGGGTCACACACTTGATAAGGATTGGGACCGCCCCCCGAAAAGGGCAAAAAAAGTAGTCGTTCATGATCTTACTTTCAAAAAAAAAAAAAGGTGAAATCAATTGAGGAAAATGTCACATGGGTGGGGGCGGGGGGGGGGCGAAAAGTTTGAGTGGGAGTCGACAAAATTTTGCTTGTCGAGCCTCGACAAGGTTCCATAAAGTTATGGAATGCTGTCGAGGATTTTGTCCCGTGGACAACTAACTATCGAGTGCACGATGGTGGTCCGGTTGGAAAAATTCTTGACAAGTCCGCTTATCGAGACGGTGGTGGATGCTCTTACCGAGATTTGGATTCGGGATACGCCGAGCACCAGCGTTTGGGCTCACTCGGGCGGATGGTTAGATTGTGAGCTTGACACTATCGATCGACTCAAATCGCAGGTAAATCCCGGTCAACCTCTAATTTCGATTTCAGTTTATAAACCGATCAGGATTAGAAAGAAATCTAAGCCGGTACGAAACGTATGAAATATTGTGAGGGAAAGACTCAACCCATGAATTGCTTCGGACCCCAACAACTCCCATCATTCTGCATAAATCGGGCGCTTGTTTTTTGCCACTGCGCGAAATACATAAATATCACAATCACCAATGCATCATTAACAACCTATTAAGAGTATGGTTATAATATGTATATGGAATAATCTAGAACAACATAGTATGGATATAGAATCTTCTGGAAACATATGTATATAGAATATATAAGAGAGACTATTCGACATATGGGTGGTGGAACCTTGGGGGGAATATACATTATTGATTTCTTACTATATCCTCTCCACAGGTTATGAGCCTGCGCATCAATTTACACGCTTCCCTGAACTTCCTTGACGCCTCAATTGCTTAAGCCAAACGCACTGTCTTACTCTGAAAATCCACGCGCAGGTGACGGATCTACACAATCTGGCCGGCAATATTTGCGAACGGACAAAAGAGAACGTAATCCGAATATGTCCTCCTACGCCGAGGAATCTGGAGATTCTACCCCAACTACCTCAGCAGCTGGCACCCAAAGTGCATCCGGACAAGCAAAGAAAGACACTATGACCGGACTGTCAGCCAACAACCTGGCGACAATTCTAGCGGCCCTCAAGACGCAAGCAGCAACACCCACTCTTGACTCGGTGGCGCAGACAATGATCCATTACAAGCAGGTGGGACAAAGCCTACGGCCCAATCTACTTGCGGACGGCTCCAACTTCCCCGACTGGGCCCAAGCTCTCAATCTGAAGGTACAAAGCCTATTTAATGAAAGTGACTATTACCTATATGCATCCCACGACAATAACACTGTGAGGGGAAAGATAACTGGAATGATTGTGGAATACAGTATTGACCCATTGCTCTCCCCCTTTGTGGCCGCAAAACCGGGCCATGAGGCTTTCCGCGTCCTCAAAGAACAATTTGGCTTGGTATCCTGGACATACCTCATGGAAAAGTGGTTGCGCTTGTTCCAAGCCCAGGACATCACGGTCAACCCAAACAAGACCTATAACAACCTCAAGATGGCTCTACTAACCATTGAACAGCATGTTGGAGGATTCACCACGGACAACATACTTGCCTTTGTCCTACACTTCAATGCGCATCATGCTTTTCAAGAAATAGCAAACGCCCTTGATAGTCGAATTGCAATCAACAAAACTGTTTGAATTACTTTGAAAGATGTCCTTGAACTGGTGTCTCAACATTGCAATTCCCACACGGACATCCTGTCAAGTGCTCTCCTAAGTTATTCCACTTGGCCTGCCAGACCAGCACCCAACCAGGGATTACCAACCAAGAGGACTAGGAACACAGAACATCCGACCATGTACATGGACAGAAGTGACAAATGGGCCCGGACATGGCTCACTTTTAAACACCCGTGCAGTTACTGCTTCAAATCAGGTCACTGGGCAGTTGACTGCCCTTGCAAGAAAGCACGTCTCCCAGCCATCAAAGATCCCCACATTGAGAACCATTATGCTCAAATCAAACTTTCGTCTCACGCGCACCCTGCCTTCAAACGCAAAGCTCCTCCCCATGTAGCTTTGATCAGCAATGACTTGGGCGAGGCGGAATCTGTTCTTCTGGACTCCGGGGCCACAGACTCTGTCACCAATAATGTTAGTTTGTTCACTTCTCTGAAACCTACCCATCTGACACTATCTGTGGCATCCTCAGACAAGTTTTCCATGAAACATATTGGCAACATTGTTATCCCAACACCCTATGGCCCGCTTTACGTCAAAGACACCCTATTCTGCCCCAATGTGAACGGAACAATCATCTCCATTGGAAAATTTGGAAAGAATGACGGATAGGTAACTTTTGATGGACAGCGGTACACATTAAAACAGAAAGAGGTGGATTTCCCGTCATTTGAATGTTAAAACCGGTTCTTCATTCCTATTTGTAAACCCCCTGCTACCAGTGTGATGGCAACAAGTGCTACTGCTTATTCCACCCACAACCTTGTAGGACATTTGTCCCTCCGAATGCTTAGCAATACAATAAATTTGAATGCTGCCAAACATTTGCCCCCACTGCCCAAAGGTGACTTACCAACCTGTAACTCATGTTCACTGATGAAAGCGCAGCACATCTTACCTGAGTTGGAATCTCAGCACATCTGTAAGGCCCCTGGAGATGTTGTTGCCGCCGACATCATTGGACCATTCCATGAGAGCATCAACCACGAAAGGTTTGTCTTAACAATTGTGGATCTTTTCTCTGGGATGTGCTCAGCTATACCACTAAAAACCAGGTCCAAAGCACCAGGCGAGATTAAGCAATGGATCAACAAGTTCCACATCTACTGTCCTAGCCGTGTTAAATGGTTTAGATTGGACAATGCATTCGAATTTGTGAAGTCCAAAGATCTTTCCAACTTCTTTGAGCAAGAACGCATCATACACAAAAAAACAATACCATACCAGCACCACCAGAATGGATCAATTGAGCGCCTAAACCGGACTCTAACAGAGATGGCACAAACCATGCTTCATGCGTCAGGCCAACCAACGGACTTGTGGAACTACTCATTCAAGCATGCGGCATGGATCCTAAACCGGCTGGTACATGCAGGGGCGACGAAAACCCCAATCGAGCTTGCAACTTCAAAAAAACCATCTCTAGCAATGCTGCAACCCTTTGGCTGCCGGTCCAACGTATACAACCACACCAACCTAAAACAGATGTCTCCCTATGCGCGACAAGTTTACCACCTGGGTGTATGCCCGGATGCAAAGGGGTGGGTATTCTATGATAAAAAAACAAGGAAAATTATACAAGGAGTATTGGCAAAGTTCATACCCCCAGAAGCTTCCACTAACGCCATAGAAACAAATTCCCTTGGGGATTTTGCACTTGGTGACAAACTGGACAGACAAGACGCCCTGGTCCTTGCCCTTCAGAAAAATGTTGCGCATGACATTGATAATCCAACGGTTGACATTGCACTGAAGTCCGAGGAACGCAAGGGTTGGGTACATGCAATTGATGAAGAGAACCAGTCACTTTGGGATATGGGAGTAATTGAATACGCGGATCCACCGGACAATAAATCAAAAATACTCGGTTCAAAATATGTCTTAACCACGAAGAGGGGGCCAGACGGTGAATTCATCCGGAAGAAAGCTCGGTTAGTCGCTCAAGGGTTCATGCAGGTCAAAGGGATTAGCTTTGAGGAAACGTTTGCGCCAACACCAACTTTTGCCGCCTTACGACTTATCATTGCAGTCTCTGCAAAAAACTCCTGGCCTATCCGGTCCTTTGACATGAAGACAGCATTCCTACACAGCAAGCTTGACCAAGAACTATATATCAGGCCGCCCAAGGGGCTACGTTGCCCCAATGGTAAGGTCATTTGTCTACTGAAATCCCTATATGGTACAAAGCAGGCGGGACAGTGTTGGTGGCTACATCTGAGGAAACGACTAGAACGCATAGGTTTCAGATCAAATAATGAGGACAATAGCACTTATATATTTGATGGAGAAAAGGGGCGCACTTTCCTCTGGATCCATTTGGATGATGGGATCATGACGGCTGACAGCGACAAACTACTGGAGGAATTACGGACAAAACTGAGCAAGGCAATTACACTGAAATGGGACGACACCTTGGCATTGATAGTGAGAATACAGATCAAGACTGTAGAGGGTGGCTACAAACTCCAACAGCCTGCACTCATTGAAAAGCTCACCAAACTCAAGAACTGCGCGCCAAAGTCCGAGACCCCGGTTTTAAACACCAACTTGCTGTCAAACATCTCGACAAAAGTGAATGGTGATTACCTCAGTTGAGTTGGAATGCTTTTATATCTAGCCCAGGGAACGTGACTGGACATAGCTTTTGGGGTCAACTTCCTGGCTCGCTTCGCACTCAACCCAGACAACACTCATTGGGAAGCACTTTGATGACACTTTTGATATGTCTATCACACAAGACACTACGCTTTACAAATAGTTCCTCGATCATCGAAACCACTAGATGTGTTTGTCGATGCAAACTGGGGTGGGGAGGGCTCGCGGTCCACCCACGGTTTTATCTGTACAATTTGGGATGTCCCAATTCACTGGGGTTCCCGGCAACAGCTCTGCGTAGCCCGGTCAACGTGTCAAGCGGAATACATGGCTTTGTCATATGCGGCAGTAGAAGCACCATGGATCTCCTCGCTATTAAAGAAAATCATCCAGGGGCTACCATGCCCAACGCTCTTCTCTGACAATCAAGCGGCAGTAAAAATTTCATCCAATTGTTCAAGCATGAAATGTACAAGACACATCAACCGCAAATTTCATTTCGTGAATGAACACCTTTGGCATGGCAACCTGAAGATCTCCTGGATAAAGGGTGCGGAGCAACTGGTGGATGTCCTCACAAAAGCACTTGGGAAAATCAAGCACAATGACTTCTGCAAACGCCTCTTCTTCTGACCCACCACAATCACCTGTCTCTTTAACATGCTGCGGTTTCCTTTGGTTCCTTTCATCGTTTTTTTTCTGTACCCCTTTTTTTTTATTTTTCTTCTTTTTCTTGTATTCTCTTCCTTTTTTTTACTTGCGATTTCCCTTCATTGCCCGTGCTTCTCTCTTCCATTTTCACTCCTGTTATCCGACTGTATTGGCTCTTCCTTTTGGTTTTCTTCTTCCTTGCTTTGCTGCCCCACCACCGTTTTCTCTCTGGCTGCCTCCACAATTCATCACTCATCCGCAATAAATTGTGGGGGGGGAATATTAAGATTATGGTTATAATATGCATATGGAATAATCTAGAACAACATAGTATGGATATAGAATCTTCTGGAAACATATGTATATAGAATATATAAGAGAGACTATTTGACATACGGGTGGTGGAACCTTGGGGGGAATATACATTATTGATTTCTTACTATATCCTCTCCACACAACCATGCCAAACCATCATCATCAACTCCAAGTTTTGCAACTACATGGTCCTCTGCCGGAGGATCATTGTCCGTACCACCACATCACCACCTGTCCCCCAAAACCCCCGGTCTCCTAATTCTTTATTCCTTCTTCACCAAAACCAATTGCTGATCCCCCTTCCCTCTCTCCCCCAGGTGGCCACATGCCCCTTCTCCGCCCTCCCAACCCACCGAGAATGGTGGGAACTTTGAACGCTGATATGGAAATCGAAAACAACGCGTCAACGCGTATGGCGCGCCCCCCCGATTGCTAGTGGAGCCAGTGGCCTTTTCCTATTCATGACCCAATTGATTGAAGACCCGAACAACTAAAATTCTAAAGGTGAAATAACCTTGAATAAAACCATGATAGAACTGATCCGGATCTTGATCCGCACCAAGAAAGTCCGAGATGACCAAATGAAGACAATGGCCGATCAAATCAAAGTACTAGTTGACCTCCAAAAATCAAGCCCCCCGACAATGGATAACGTCCCACAAGGACCTCCACCTCAGACCTCAACTTATGCAAATTGTGCTGCAGCAAAAGCTCACCCCCCTGGTCAAAGGCCAACGACGCTACCACCCGCCAAGGCGGACCTACGAGATCTCAGGCCAGGCAGGTCAGTCATCCATTCCAATCCTCTAAATAACCAGATCAATAAGCTACCCAAAGTCCTTTTTGTACAGAGAGCGAACGAGGCCTTGGCAAAAATGAACGTGAGATTCCAAGATGAATTAGTTATGGTCACAGGCGCTCATGTGATGAACTCTGGTGACGTAGTTTTCTATACCAAAAACAAAATACATCAAAAGTGGTTGATGGATAACAAGCATATCTGGTCGAAACAGGTTCATTCCGACCTGGAAGCCACCCCTAGCATGTGGTCGGTACTAGTGCATGTTATCCCAAAGGAATTTGATCCGTCCTTGGAACTCAACAAAGCTAACTTGGCTATTGCAAACCGACTCAAGAAAGAAGAAATGGTCCAAATGCGCTGGTTGTCCAACAATATGAACACCGCAAAGAAAGCAGGATCCATCATCCTATCCCTGTCAAATAAAGATTTAGCTGAGCGCCTGACCTACTCGGGCATTTTTCTGGATTACGATTACCATTGAGTAACAAAATTCAAGCCCTATCCAGCACAGTGCTTCAAATGCTTGCAAATGGGACACTTTGGGAAATGGTGCAGACGTTCACCCAGATGCGGAAGATGCGATGAAGACCATATGACAAAGGACTGCTCGGCTGGAGACAACAACATTACAGAATGTGTGAGATGCAAGGAAGGTTTGTGGAACAAAGAAGAAGGCATAAGCGATTATAACCACTCAGTTTTCAGTACCCTGTGCCCTTACAAGATGTCATGGTTGCAGGCTAAGAAGCCAAATTTCTCTCCTCATCAATGGTAGACACACCTCATCCAAACACCCATACTGATACACCAATGTTTGATCCCCCACACAGGCTTACTCTTGAACATGCTCGTTTGAATAACCCACCCAAATTACAATCCAAAAACACTGATGCTATTTCCTTCCTTCAACTCAATTTTCATGTCTCAAAAGAAATTACTCTGACCCTTCTACACCACTCCCACACAGCCTCCATATTAATTCTCCAAGAGCCCTTGGTAAACCCATTCACTCTCCTCCCTCCCTCTCATGCGGATTGGCATCTGTTTGCTGGATATGAACATTGCCCGTCTGACTGGAGAGACAGACACAAAAGCTGCATTTATGTGCACAAGTCCATCCCCTCGGAGACATTAATCCAACTCCCAACCAACTCCAAACATCTCTTGAGCCTGCAGCTTTGAACCTCAACTAACTGTAGCCTGACATTGGTGAAAGTGTATAACCCACCCAGAACAAATGAGGGTCTGAAGGATCTAAATTACTGGTTAGTCCTACACAATGACAGACAGTCACCCATTTGCCTGTTCATGGATTCAAATCTCCACCACCAAATGTGGAACCCTGTAGGACACTTTTCATCCCATCGCGAGGCAGCAGAACTGGTAAGCCTATGCGGCGCTTCTGGTTTCCGCCTAGCCTCTCCAAGGCACATCCCTACATTTTATTCAACCAAAGGTAGGGGCACCACCATTGATTTAATATGGTCAAATTTTAAGGCTTCAAAGCTACTTGCAGACATCCAAATTTCAGAAGACAACTTTGGGTTGGACCACCAAGCATTGACAGGAATGCTAAGCCTGAAGGGCCAGATATACTCCCACCGCTGGGCCAAACCCAACTGGAACAAGCTTGATCAAAAGACAGTGTGCAACAATTTCAACCGTCTGCTCAATAACACTCCCCTGGATAATGATGTAAACACCAGTGCAATCCGACTCACCAACGCCCTCCAATCCACCCAATTAGGTTTGGGAAAGTATGTACGACATAGTGATACTTGCTCCAAAAGATGGTGGGATCCGGAAATTTTGAACCCCATCCTTCAGATTAGGAGCCGGGCAAGACAGTGGATGATACGCTCCAACACGGAAGAAGCACTCCAATGTTATAAGGAGTTGAACGACTACTTCCGCCATGTGGTCCAAAAAATGAAACTCAACCATTGGAGAACTTTTCTGGAAACTTCCAATACTCCGCTTGCTTTTCAAGCGATGAAACAAGTCAAACCCTCCAGTGGAATGCAAATCTTACCCCTCAGAAAACCAGATGGATCCTTTGCGACAGGGAAAGAAGAGCAAGCCAATATATTATTTGAAGGCACCTCCAACATCTGTCCGGAGATTGACCTATCTGACGTGACCAGCACTGAACCGTGTTGGGCGGCGGTATTTAATGAAATCACTCTGACGGAGGTTGAATTTGCCGTGGGTAAGGCAGCCAACGGAAAGGCGCCAGGCCCTGATCAAATTCCCAACAAAATGCTTAAGCTTGCGGCTCCATCCTTATGCCCGCAGCTGGTAACTGTTTACAATCAGGCCTTACAGCTTGGGATATATCCTGCATGCTGGAAGACCGCTGTTACATCTATCATCAGGAAAGCTAATAAACCTGATTACACAAAGGCTGGAGCATACCGGCCAATTGCTTTACTTAACACCCTGGGCAAAACACTAGAATATATCCTGGCGCGGCGACTGGTGGAGTGGACATCAGTAAGTAAGGTTTTGTTGGCTAGGCACTATGGAGGCCGCAAGGGCGTAGGCACAGAAGACGCCATCCTAGACCTTGACACGTGGGTACGCAACAGGTGGTCAGAGAAAAAGGTGGTGATTTCTCTGTTTTTGGACGTACAATCCGCCTATCCCACAGTGCATCCGGATAGACTGATTCACACGCTAAGATCCAAAGGTTGCCCAGCCTATTTATGGGTCATTATCCGTGATTTCCTTACGGGACGGAGCACGTCCATGAAACTTGACGATTACATATCAAGCACCAAACCAGTCCCCAAAGGACTACCCCAAGGGTCCCCCCTTTTGGTCATCTTGTACATTTTATACAACTTGGACCTATTACACCTGCATGGGCAAGAATCTCCCAATACCATATCAATTGGCTAAATTGATGATGTGGTCCATTTAACCGCCGACCGGTGTGGTGTTGTGTTTATAACCCCAGATTGAGAGCTGCGTTGCGGGCTGCGCGCTCAGCAGTTGGGTAGGTCGGGCTCAGCATCTGGCGTGCGCGCGGTCTCAGCAGTGCCTTCTGCGGGCTCAGCAGCAGCCGCTGCGGGCTCAGCAGTAGGGGCTGCGGGGCTCAGCACCAGGTATGGGTCGGGCCTACCTTAGGTGGCGCCGGGCCGCGACCCGCCCAGAAGAAGCGGACCAAGTAATGGAGCCGGCCCAACCAAGCTTGCGGGTGGCTAGTCCGGAAGGCAAGGGCGGGGCAATCATGGGCTATACGCGCTGGGGAGGCCCGCGCGGGCATAAGCGTGGGCCGACCCGCGGATTGCGGGGTCTGCAGACGGCACGGATGGAAACACGGGGGGCTCCGAGTAGGGCGCGGCGGAGGGCCGCGCCATGAGAAGGACAAACCGGGCTACGTTAATACCAAAGGGCGCGGGTAATGGCAAGGGATGGAGGGATAGGGTTGGGCTAGGGTTCTGCGGCTTAGGGTTGTATTTCATCACTTGTTCTTGTTGTTTGTGGTTGTACTTAGGCTAGGGTTGAGGGGGAGGACTCAAGACTTCACCCTCAACTCCGGGTTGGGGAGGATCATCATCACCTTACGGAAGGAGAAGGAAGGAATTTCATCATATCATCACTCTCTCTTCTTAAAAACTCATCGCGCCCAATCATCTTACAGACGCTAGACCAATACCTTCCGGAACTCAGGACAACTTGCAAAGGTAACTCTTCTTAAGTTTCCACATCTGGGGGTCTGGCCGGGGAGTCACCTTTTGTCTCAGTCTCTCAAAGATAGCGTACGCGATGTTGCCAAAAACTACTCCAGGATTGACCAATCCGCCCCCATTTCCCCCCCGGGCGGGAGTTGGCGGACCAACACCTCCCCCACCTTCAACCACTCGGACCGGCGGCGTTGCCCCCCCTTGGTCGGAGCCTTCAGAGGCGGCCGAGGCCCCACGACGGGTATGGCTTAGGCCGCAGAAATTTCCCCATCTTTGGTTCAACACTGGCAATATTGGGCGTTTTCTTGCGAGGTTCGAGGATATTGCGGACTCCGAAAACGCGACGGGCGAGGACAAGATCCGCACCGTCGTTCTCTTCATCATGGAAAAAAGTAAGCTGCGGGATGTGGAGGATATGGCCGGTTACAAAGCTCGGGACTGGACTAGGCTCCGGGGCGAGATGATGGCGAGGTGTGGAAAGCAAGAACCCCTCTTCCGGGAAACGGATTTCGAGCGGGAGGCGGCGGATGCAATCTTGCGAGGTGGGGTGCGGACGCGCAATGATTTTTCCAAGTACAAATCTCTGTTCGACCGTATCTATAGTTATTTAGCGAAGAACCAGGTGGTGGCGGGTCAGACGGGAGCGATGAAACGGGCGTTCTTGGGCGGTCTTGCGCCACAACTTCGCGCGTGGGTTCAGCGGCACCTCTTTGAGCACGGGATGGTATCGCGGTTGGTGGACAAGAGTGTCATCCTTCTCCCGGACCTGAGGGCAATCAACGGGGCGGTAGAGAGCAAGATCAATCTGGAGGAACTGATTGAGGACACGGCTAGGGCGTTCCCGTCAGCCTTGAAGAGACCAGCGGCTTCCTCAGCCCCGCCTCCGACGCAGGAACTACACGCGGGCCCATCCATGACAAGTCGGCCGGGTACGATGGAGGTACCGGTGAATGAGATGGCGGACATGTTGAAGGATCTGCAAATACTCCTTAATCAGGTAACGGTGCAGCCTGCGGCACAGCCCACGGCCCAGCCAACGATCCAGTCAACGGCTCTGCCCCCGCCTCCTTGGCGCAATGAGCCGCCCCACGTGGTGGGGGGTCCTCGGCCTGGTAGCGGACCCTTGGGAGGGTTCACGGCCCAAATCTGCACATATTGTGGCAACAGGAGACATTGGAGGTTGGGTTGCGAGGAGTTGACAAGGGATATGGACGGGGGATTGGTCCTTGCGTCCGGATTGACTTTCATATTTCCAACGGGTGAGCCGGTAAGTTTTGGGCCCAACCACCCGTCCCCATTGGACCAGGTCAGGGCGAGAGCGCAGTCTGCAGGGGCCGCTCGGGTGTCGCTTGGAATTGTCACCGGGCCCGGCACGTGGCAAGCTCCGCAAGTGGAGGCGGCGGACGAGCAAATCTTGTCAGAGAAGATGGAGGTAGACGTGAAGGAGCAGCTGACAACTCAAGCCCCGAAAACTGGTGCGCAAGGACCGTTGGGCAACACGCCATTGGCCGGCTCCAGAGGGAGAAGGAAGGCTGCGGAATTGGTGCAGCGGGTGATCGGGAGCAAGATGCTGGTCCCTCTCACGCTACGGGAGCTGGCTGCGGTCTCTCAGGTGGTTGTTGAAGAGATGGTGCAGGCGTTAAGGGAGTAAAGGCGCGGCAGGGTTCCGGCGATGGTGCAGCGCATGAACGCGGCGGAGGAAGGGGGGGAGCGCAATTTGTGCCCACCCAAGGCGGTGTTGGTCCCGCTTGCCTACGTCTCGATGAAGATTGCGGATCGGAAGGTGTGGGCAATGGTGGACAGCGGGTCAATGGTTAACTTGCTCCCGTCGAGATTGGTGGACAAGTTGGGGTTGGTCTGGAGGAAGTGCGCCATGGGATTGCCGGGGCTCAACGGTGGTGAGTGTTGGGTGGACGGGGTGGTGGAAGGAGAGGAGGTGGAGGTGGCAAAGGTCCGGAAGCGGCTGTCATTCCTTTCGGTCAAGTGCGGCAACGTGATCCTGGGTTGACCATTTATGTTTGGGTTCCGGGCCCGGATGGCGTTCAACAAGGAAGAAGGGACGGAGGCGCTGACGGTAGAGGACGCGTCCGGGGCCAGGTTTGAGAAGACGATCTCTGACCACAGGAAAGGGAAGTGGGTGCGGTCGGCGGTGGCTGGCAAGGAGACGGAATCCGAGGGGGGGAACGGCTGTGAGGGCCACCTCATGGGGGATTTTGCCTAGTCAACCGCGGCAACCGCGCGGGACAGGCTCCGGTCTCGCGCGGGCGGCCAACTAGGGAGGAGCAAGGGGGGGAGGGAAGCGCGCGGAGGGCGTGGGCGGCAGAAGTAAGTTCTTTTCCTTGGTATGCGTCACCGTGAGTTACCGCGTTTCAAAAACCCTACCATAGTGCCACGCTTGTGAGCAAAGGCAAAAGCCGTGGGTTGATTGTTGCCAGGATCCACGACAATGACGATGGACGCATGCGGATGGTTAGGTGTAACGCGGGGCGGTATAAGCCTGTGGCGCAAAAGGTCCGGCCTCGGAACAAACCAATGCCGCAGGGGCTGAACGGGCCCCTGAGACCAATCATCTGGTCTTGGGATCCCTGGGTAAGTCCATTGAAGACGTTGGGGTGGGTAACCCGGTCGGCGCGGATCACGGATGAAAGGATCAAGGCGCTTAACTTTGGGCCGGCAGGGTGGTTGAGTGCGGAGGAGAAGGATTTTCTGGCATTGGTATTGGTGCTTTGCAAGAAGGCCCTTGCCTTCGGGCCGCACAAGCGCGGATTGTTGAAAAGAGAGATTGGCGACCCCTACATAATCCCCACGGTGCTGCACAAACCCTGGCAAATCAAGCCAATTCCAATCCCTCGGACCGTACGGTGTGGTGTCATTATATAGCCTTGGGTCGGGGACTGCGTTGCGGCCTGCGCGCTCAGCATCTGGTAGGTTAGGCTCAGCAGTGGGGGTGCGCCGGTCCTCAGCAATAGCCGCTGCGGTTTCAGCAGTAGCCGCTGCGGGCTCAGCAGTGGGCGCGGAGGGATCAAGCACGCGACTGTGGGCCGGGCCGCGACCCGTTTGGATGTCCGACTCACGGATGGAGCTGGGCCGACCAGGTTCTCAGACGGCTAGTTGGGGGAGGAAAAGGCGGGGCGAAAGCGGGGCTATATGCGTGGGCAGCCGCGCGCAAGCGCGGGCCGGCCACGGGACGGGAAATCCACGACGGCGCGTCGGGCGGATGCGCGCAAGCGCGGCAAACTTTTGGTATTGCGCGGCGGAGGGCCGCGCCACGAAAAGACAAACGGGATGCGCGTAATGGCAGGCGAGCTGGCGGGGATAGGGTATGGGTATGGGTTGGGGGATGGGTTAGGGTTCTGGGTCTAGGGTTCCTTCTTCATGGTTGCCAGTCTGTCTTTGTGCTTGTACTTAGGTTAGGGCTGAGGAGAGGGGGATATAATACCCCTCCCCTCAGTACGGGAGGAAGGGGGCTCTCTCTCTCTCTCTCACTCTCTCTTGGGGGGAAAAAGAAAAGGAAGCATTCTCAGTCTTACAGACGCTAGAACCATTGATCCCGTAACTAGGGACAACTTTGTGAGGGAAAACCTCTAAAGTTTCCACATCTGGGGGTCTGGCCGGGAACTTTCGATCCGTTCTCAGTCTCTTGAAGATAACGCAGAATGCTGCCGACAACCGCTCCGGGATCCAATGCTCCCCTTCCCTACCCTCCACGCTCGACTCCCGTCTCTGCTGCTCAACCCCCTCCGCCGCCGTCTGCTCATGCTCCTAGAGTTAGTGGGTTTGCTCCTCCCTCGGAAGGGTTGTCGGACATGGCGGCAGAGGCCCCTTGCTGCGTTTGGTTGAGGCCAAGGGATTTCCCTCATCTTTGGTTCAGTACCTCGGATGTCGAGCGGTTTCTTTCTAGATTCAAAGGGATTGCGGACTCGGAGGGCGCGTTGGGCGCGGATAAGGTTCGGACTATTGTGCTGTTCATTACCGAGGAGGAGAAGCTGCGGGACGTGGAAGAAATGGTTGGTTACGAGAGGCAAGAATGGGGGAAGTTGAAAAGCGAGATGTTGGCGAGGTGGGGAAAGCGCAAACCCCGGTTCCGGGAAAGCAACTTTGATCAAGCTGCGGAGGAGGCAATCAAGAATGGCGGGGTGCAATCGCGCAAAGGATTAGTGGAATATATGTCAAGGTTTGAGCAAATCTATGGGTACCTTGCAAAGAACAAGGTTGTCGCGGGTCAGACGGGTGCCATGAAGCGGGTGTTTCTGGGGGGTCTCGCGCCCCAGCTCCGTTCCAGAGTGCAACGATACCTGTACGACCACGGCCTGGTTAAGAGGTTGCTGGATGGAAGCGTCGTGATTCTCCCCAATCTTTTGGTTATCCATCAAGCCATGGAAAGCAAAATCGATTTGGACGAGCTCATCGCGGATACGGCAGAAAAGTACCCGTCTTCCTCCAAGAAATCGGTCACGATCTTGGCGCCGGCCCCCGACCAAACTTCGGCCGCGCGGCCGCCGATGCCCTCTCATGCCGGACTTTCCCAGCGGTCTCCGGGACCATCAGTTGGGGAGATAACGGAGATTCTGCGGGACATAAGGGTTTTCCTCAACCGGACACCGGCTCCTACAGCTCCGGCAGCCGCACCGTCTCCGGCGGCTCCTTCTCAACCGCGCGCGGTGCGGCCTCACATGGCGGAGGGGTTCCAGCCCCCTAGCGGACCATCCGGATTGTTTGGGTTGCCGCAATGTTCATATTGCGGGGAGAGAGGGCACTGGAAGTCAGTTTGTGAGGACCTCACTCGGGACATGGACGAAGGGCTTGTTTGCACATCCGGGATGACGTACATATTTCCGACGGGTGAATCGGTGGACCTGACCAAGGACAAGCCGCCACCAATGGTGCAAGTGCGGGAAAGAGAAAAGGCTAAGACCAAGACTGCTCGGGTCTCGCTTGGGATCGTCACCGCGCCCGGAACCTGGGTAGCGCCAAGAGTGGAGGCCAAAGTCAGGGCATTGGCGACGAATGAGCGGATTGCGATGGATGTCAACGAGCAACCAACGGCCTCAAAGCCAGTCGCGCAAGTACCGATTTCGGACGGGCCGTCCTCTAATCCCGCGGGAAAGAAGAAGGCCGCGGACATTGTCCGAAGGGTAATGGGGAACAACTCACCAATACCCCTGACCCTACGAGAGCTAGCGGCGGTGTCCCCTGCGGTCGTCAACAAGATGGTCCAGGCCTTGAAAGATTGCGGTCAGGGTTGGGTGCCAACAACGGTTCAGCGGGTTAACGTGGCGGAGGAGGAAACGGATCCCGAGCCGTGCTGGTCAAAGTCGGTATCCGTCCCGCTTGCTTATGTTGCAATGACCATTGCGGGGCAGAAGGTGTGGGTGATGGTGGATAGCGGGTCGATGGTCAACCTGCTCCCATCAAGGTTGGTGGACGAGCTTGGTCTGGTGCGGAGGAAGTGTGCGATGGGCCTTTGGGCGTTAAATGGCGGGGAATGCCGCGTGGATGGAGTAGTAGAGGCGGAGGAGGTGGAAGTGGCCAAGGTCTGTAAGCCTCTGTCATTTCTCTCAGTGGAATGCAGAGACGTGATTCTAGGTCAGCCATTCATGTTTGGATTCCAAGCCCAAATGGCATTCAACGCCAAGGAAGGAACGGAGGCGCTGACCGTCGAAGACTTGCTCGGAGCGCGGTTTGAGACAACGATCTGCAATCACAGGAGAGGGAAATGGGTACAGGACCCAATGTCTGGCGGCAACGAGGAGTCCGGCGCGGGGGTTGACCGTAAGGGTTACCCTGCGGAGGATTTTTCCTAGTCGGCCGCGGGAACCGTGCGGAGCAGGCTCCGGCTCAGCACGGGCGGCCGACAGGTGAGGAGCAAGCGGGGGAGGGCGCCCGTGGGGCGCAAGTGCCAGAAGTAAGTCCCATTCCTCAGTATGCATTGCCGGAAGGCGCTACGCTTTGAAAACCCTATCATCGTGCCACAGTCGTGAGCAAAGGCAAGAGCCCCGGTCTGGTTATTACTAGGACTTACGACGGCAACGGTTGGGTCTGGATGGCGCAGTGTAACGCGGGCAAGTACAAACCGGTAGCGCGGAAAGTCCGGCCGCGGAACGAGCCAATGCCTCAGGGGCTCAACGGACCCTTACGACCAATTGCGTGGTCCCGCGACCCGTGGGAGACGCCCCTTAGGAAGAATGGATGGATAACGCGGTCGGCGCGAACCACGGGCAAGGCGGTCCCAGAGTCGGGCAACGACGCAGATCGTTCGGATAGCGAAGTACCGGCGCGCGACGCGCGACCCCGGAGAAGTAGGAGGTTGCAGACGGCTGGGGACAGCTGTCAAGCTGGGGGGGAGGGCGCTAGGTGGTTAAGCTTTATTTGGTGAGGGGGGTGTTCTAGCCGGTTCACAGCCGGGACAAATAGACACCCCAGAATGTTTGTTTCCTTATGTTTTGGTTTGGACTTGGTTTCGGATTGGTACTGGCTACGGTTTATTTATTGCAGGTAAGTGGGGGCGGTGTGACATTGGGTCCGCAAACGCAAGGACGAGCCCTGCGCACGGATGGCAGGACAAAGAGCTAAAAAAAAAAAAAAAAAAAATATATAATAATAATAAAATAAAATAATAAATATAGGATATTTTCTTTCTCTTCTTTGGATTCGGGCTGTTTTCTTTCTTTTTTTTGTCTGTTTCTCTCCTGTTTCTTTCTTCAACGGACGGGCGCGACGGTCAGGGATGGTATGGATGCGGATTAAAGCTTAGCTTGGTAAGGGGGTGCTCTAGCCGGTTCACAGCCGGAACGACTAGACACCCCAGCATGTTTGTTCCCATTGCTTCTCCCTTATACTCCCGGTTGTGAGCGCGCGCTGTCGGCGCGGTGTTTGTTTTGTTTTGTAGTACGGGTAGGGGGAACTGTGTGGCAGTCCATCTGGGGCGGTCCAGGTACCTCTTTTCTTGGAACAGCTGGTCACTTACGGTCTCTCACAAAGTGAGCGCGCGGACGCGGACCTCAACCTCAACCTCACTCACACTGGCTTCTCACACGGACGCGGATCTTGGTCTTTCACTCACTCTCCACCCGGACGCGCGGACGCGGCCCTTTCTTTTCCTCGTGCAGCAATATGTATTTCTCCAAAGGACACGGTACAACAATAGGACAAGAAAAGTAGGAAAGGAAAGGAGGGAAGGAAGGGGGGGGCCCCTAAGCCATTTGCATCATTTCCTCCATGTCCGCCCTCAATGACGCCAGTAGGGCCCGGTAAGACGCCAAAAACTTGGGCCGGGATTCTGAGGATTGGGCTCCGGGGGTCGCCAGGAAGTTGCGGAGCATTGCAGTCAACCGTTCCGCGAAAGCCTCAAAGCCAGCCGCCGGGAGTGCCATCACGACCGGGATCTCCGGGATCTTGGGGGAGCTGAGGGAAGGCAGTGCCGGTGCTGGGACAGGGCTTCATCCAAACAAGCGAGGAGGTGATGAGGGGGTCCCCGGGGCATTGCGCGGAGGGCTCGGTCCATCTGGGGGCAATGACGGGACGATGATCGGGGATGGGGGAGGAGGGACCTCGGGGGTAGCAGGCCTCCCATCCGAGACCGCTGGTGACGCGGGCGGCGGTGGAGTACCTTGTGGAGCCGGGGCGGCAGGAGCCTGTGTAGGTGCCGGAGGGAGAATCGGGGCTGCAGCAGCGCGACGCCGGAGAATCTCATCGAGTCGCGGGTCCCTCGCGCCTTCCCTCATCCAAACGCGGTCCAGCCAGAATCGTAGGGACCTCCGATAGTCATCAACGGACGAGAAATCCTCCTTGCGCGGCGGTCCCATGCGGCGAAGGGGGGAAGCCGAGTCGCGACCCTTGCTTGGCAGAGGGTGGCGGGAAGGGGAGCCCGGCGGAGTCCACGAGTCCTCCGAGATGGTGTCGTCGTCCAAAACCACAAACGGGTCAGGACAAGCCCTTTTGCGCGGCCTGGGGCGGGAGCCAAATTTGGGGGGAGCTCGGGGCATGCCATTGCTAAGCGAGCAGCGGCGATGGCCGCAACGGCAAGCGACACAGGCGCGTTGACCAGGAGCGATCGAGCACACGTGCCCGTTCCGGGCGCAGAATTCGCAGGGGAGCATGACGGCGATGAGCGTGGGAGGGGAGTCGGTGGAGTGTGAGAAGAGGAGTGGGTAGGGGGGAGCGGGGTGAAGGTAGTTGAGGTGGCGATGGGAAGGGACCTCTGGGGACAGAACTCAAGTTGGGGGGGATGTGGTGTCATTATATAGCCTCAGGTTGGGGACTGCGTTGCGGCCTGCGCGCTCAGCATCTGGTAGGTTAGGCTCAGCAGTGGGGGTGCGCCGGTCCTCAGCAGTAGCTGCTGCGGGTTCAGCAGTAGCCGCTGCGGGCTCAGCAGTGGGTGCGGCGGGATCAAGCACGCAACTGTGGGCCGGGCCTGACTAAGGGAGGCGGGCCCCGACCTGCTTGGATGTCCGACTCACGGATGGAGCTGGGCCGACCAGGTTCTTGGACGGCTAGTTGGGGGAGGAAAAGGCGGGGCGACAGCGGGGCTATATGCGTGGGCAGCCGCGCGCAAGCGCGGGCCGTCCACGGGACGGGAAATCCACAACGGCGCGTCGGGCAGATGCGCGCAAGCGCAGCAAACTTTGGGTATCGCGCGGCGGAGGGTCGCGCCACGAAAAGACAAACCGGATGCGCGTAATGGCAGGCAAGCTGGCGGGGATAGGGTATGGGTATGGGTTGGGGGATGGGTTAGGGTTCTGGGTCTAGGGTTCCTTCTTCATGGTTGCCAGTCTGTCTTTGTGCTTGTACTTAGGTTAGGGCTGAGGAGAGGGGGATATAATACCCCTCCCCTCAGTACGGGAGGAAGGGGGCTCTCTCTCTCTCTCTCACTCTCTCTTGGGGGGAAAAAGAAAAGGAAGCATTCTCAGTCTTACAGACGCTAGAACCATTGATCCCGTAACTAGGGACAACTTTGTGAGGGAAAACCTCTAAAGTTTCCACAATGGGAGCCCTTTCTGGAGCTGGTCCGGGAGCGCGTTAGAACGGGTTTGTGCAAGCAGTCCACATTGAGCTACTCTAGCCCAATCTTCGCGGTTGTTAAACAGGACGGGAAGTCGCTGAGGATCGTCCATGACCTGCAGCGGCTGAATTCATTCACCATCCGGGACGCGGGATTGCCGCCATGGGTGGACGAGTTCTTGGAATTGATGGCGGGGCGCACTTGTTATGGACTGGTCGATGTGATGGGGGGGTACAATCAGCAGGAGCTCCACCCCGATTTGCGGCTGTTGACCCCGTTTGAAACAGGGCTGGGAAGAATGCAGTTGACGCGGCTGCCGCAGGGCACGACAAACTTGGTGGCAGTTTACCAGGCTCAGATGACGTGGATACTAAGGGACAACATCCCGGAGGGGGCTCTGATCTTCATTGACAATGCGGGGATCAAGGGGCCAAAGACGGACTACGGGGGCGTGGTGTTGGAGGGAGCCCCAAGGATTTGCCGCTTTGTCTGGGAATACGCAAGGACGTTGGAGCGGATCTTGTTCCAGATTGAGGAGGTGGGGCTTACGGTGTCGGGGAGTAAGTTGGCGGTTTGCGTTCTGGCGCTGGAGGTGCTGGGACATGTGGTGGGCGCCGACGGCCAGAGGATTGTGGAGAAGAAACGGAAAAAAGTCCTTGAATGGCCAACTCCCCGGACGCCTTTGCATATCCTCCAGTTTTTGGGGCTGTGCAGCTACGTCCGCATGTTCATTGAGCGGTTTGCGGAGGTGGCGAGTCTGCTGCGGGCACTGACGCATAAGGGTGCGGCATGGGAGTGGACGGCGGGGTGTGACGCTGCCTTCGCAAAGCTCAAGGAGATTGTGGGGCGCAACATTGTCCTCCGGGACCTCAACTATGATTTGGGAGGGATCCGCCTGGCCGTTGACTCTAGCAAACTCGGCGCAGGAGGCGTTCTGACGCAGGAGGAGGATGGTAAGGATAGGCCGGTTCTTTATGAATACGTAAACTTCACCGCAACGGAGAGTCAGTATTTGCAACCAAAGTTGGAACTGTGCGGAGTCACCAAGATCGTGCAGAGGCTGCAGCATTTGCTTTGGGGGGTGAATTTCAAACTCTTGGTGGACGCAGAGGCTCTGGCGCGGATGATCAATTTGCCGACGCTGCCAAACACCCCTATGACTAGGTGGGTCGCGTTCCTTCAGCTCTTTGCCTTTAGTGTGGTTCATGTTCCAGGGAAGGCGTTCACAATGCCAGACGCGCTGTCGCGGTACCCGCGCAAGGATCCGTTTGAAGGAGCAGAACACTTGGACGTGGAACCTCTGGTTATCCGGGTGGGCATGATGGAGACGGAGGTTGCCCTTCCGCTGCAGCAGTCCGGGCGTTACGCAACGTTGTGCTTCTTTCTGCAGGGTCTCCGATTTCCGGAATTTACGTTGGAAACGGTAATTTGGTGGGCAAAACGGCGGACGACCAACTTCTATTTGCAGGAGGGGCAACTGTGGCAGCGGTGCACCCCCGTGCCTCTGGTGGTCGCAACATCAAGGAGGGACCAGGAGGTGATTCTGCGGTGTCTTCACGACAACCTTGGGCATTGGGGCGAGATCAAAAAGCGGCGGCGGGTGAAAGCAAGTTTCTGGTGGCCGGGGGTGGTACGCGCGGTGCGCAAGTGGGTGAAGTCATGCGAGGCTTGTCAGAGGCGGAGTTCTAGGCTCCCGAGGGAGGTGGGTCACCCTACGGGGGAGGCAGCCTTGTTCGGACGGGTATCCCACGACGTGGTTCACATCAAAGCGGGGAAGTTCATGTACCTGCTGCTTGCGCGGGATGATTTGTTGGGTTGGGTTGAGGCACGTCCGCTGGTCAAGCTGTCGGCAGAAAGGGTTGCCCAGTTTTTCGAGGAAGATTGGTTCGCGCGGTATGGTTCGCTCCGACTGGTCACCGTCAACGGGGGCGCGGAGTTCCGAGGCCGCTTGATGGGGTTGGTTCAGACTGCAGGGCTAAGTTTGGGCGGGTCAGGGAGTACTACCCCGAGGGTGCCGGGATGATTGAACGCGGTCACCAGCCGATCAAGGACGCGCTGGTGAAGATGTGTGGCAAGTATGGGAAGCGGTGGCAGGAGACCCTTCCGGTGGTCCTCTTTGCAGACAGGATATTGGTCAAGCGCTTGATGGGCTACTTGCCTTATGAACTCCTCTACGGACAGCGCCCGGTCCTTCCGGTGGACATTGAACTGGAGACTTTCTTGGGCATCAATTGGTGGAAGGTGAAGACCTCCGCGGAGCTCGTGGAGGCGCGCGCCGAACAGCTTCTCTGGCGGGACAAGACCCTGGCAAAGGCCACGGATAGGTTGCAAAAGACCAGGACGGCGTCAGTCCGCTACTGGGACGAGCGCTGTTCCCATTGTCTCCGGGATCCATTGTGGAAGGGGGACTTAGTGTTGCTGTACAACCATAGTTTGGAGTCTCAGTGGGGTAAGCTTTTGGCCAACCAATGGAACGGCCCCTTCCGCGTGGCATCCAAGTTTGAAGGAGGGAGTTATCAACTCGAGGAATTGGATGGGGCGCCGCTCAAACGGAAGGCCGCTGCTTCGCACGTGAAGCGCTTCTTTGCACGCGGCTCCACCTCCTTTGATGAGACGGCTGGCGATGGCGCGGACACGCGGGACAAAGCCAAGGGTCCAGGATCGATGGGCGGGTTGGGTTTGTTGGTTGAGGAGGAGCCCATGCTTGACGCGCCGCCCCGAAGGAGTAAAAGGCTACGAGTCGCTGGGGACAGTTGTCAAGTTGGGGGGGGCGCGAGTAGGGCAAAAACCTGATTTGGTGAGGGGGTGTTCTAGCTGGTTCACAGCCGGGATGACTAGACACCCCAGAATGTCTGTTTTCTTATTTCTTGTATAAATTGGTTTTGCAAATTGGTACTGGTGTTGGCTATGTTTGGTTTTTAGGGACGCGGGCCCGGCGCAAGCCGGGTCCGTAAACGCGAGGACAAGCCCCGCGGATGGGCACGCGGGACAAGGAGCGGAGGCCCAATCATGAAAAAATATATATATATATATATATATATATAGTAATCTTTTTCTTTAAGGTTTGGAGGTTTGGATCTTTTCTCTGTTTTTCTCTCGACCTGTTGTCTTGTGTATGGAGTAATGGGTGCGGATTATGGGTGGAACACGCGCGGGACAAGTCTGATTTGGTAAGGGGGTGTTCTAGCCAGTTCACAGCCGGAACAGCTAGACACCCCAGAGTGTTCGTTTCCCTTATGTCCTCTTTCTCTCTCTTGGATAACTGTGTGCGCGCGCTGGTGTAGGGTTGTTTTTTTTATTGCAGGGTGGGTACGGGGAACTGTGTGGCAGTTTGGCTGGTGCGGACCAGGTACCTTCCGGAAAACTTTGTTGGCTCAGTGCATGGGCGGGGCGCGGATCTCAATTTTGTCTCATTCTCAACCTCGCTCTCACTCTCAATCTCACTCTCACTCATAACGCGCATACGCGGAATTCTCTCAAGGCTCTCACAAGATGGCGCGGCAAAAGTCTTTCTTTGCAAAAGGGCACGGAATAGGAACTATGGAAAAAAAATAGGAAAAGGGGGAGCGATCCGTCTAAGTCAAGCGGGTCCTCATCATATCCTCCGCGTCCGCGCAAGCCGCCGGGACCAGGGTTCGGAAGGCCACCAAGAGTTCCTGACGGTCATCAGTGGTGTGGGCTCAAGGGACTGCCAGGAATTGCCGGAGTAGCCCGTCCGCGTTGTCGGCCATTGCATTGAACCTTGCAAGCAGGAGAGCCGGGAAGACAGGAATGTCTGGAATCTTGGGCGGGTTGGGGGGAGGCGGGACCGGGGAGGAGGCAGCCTCCGGGGGACCATCTGGACCGCTCGGACTGACAGGAGGCAACAATGGGATAATGATGGGCGACGCGGGCGGTTGAGGCGTGCCTTGCGGGGTCGGGGGCCTCTTGTCCGAGTCCGACAAGTGATGGGAGGCCGGAGGAGGGGTCGGGCTCGGAGCCGGGGCTGGAGGAGGAGCAGGAGCCGGAGGAGGACCAGGGGCACGACGCCGGAGAATCTCATCAAGGCGCGGGTCCCTCGCGCCTTGCGTCACTTGAACCCGGTCTGCCCGGTACGCCGCAAAGTTTGGGTAATTCTCCTTGCGGGGAGGTCCGGCGCGACGATATGGAGAGGTGGAGTTGCGGTCCGAGCTTGGGGAGGGACGGCCAGGGGGCAATCCAGGAGGAGTCCACAAGTGCTCCAAGACCAAGTCATTGTCCGAAACCACAAACAAGTCCGGACGGGCCCTCTTGCCCGGCCGAGGACGAGAGCCGGATGAGGGTGGAGGGCGTGGCATACCCTCCTGCAGCAAGCAGCGGCGGTGACCGCAACGGCAGGAACCGCAGGCACGTCAACCAGGGACGATCGTGCAGACTAGCCCGTTCCGGGCACAGAAATCGCAGAGGATCATGGCAATGGCGGGGAGTGAAGGAGGAGCGTGGCTAAGACGGCTAGGGGTGGACTGGGCGTGGGGGTGGAAGCGGTTCGGTAGGTGCGGCAGGGGCAAGGTGATGATGGAAGGACCTCTGGGGACAGAACTCAACTTGGGGGGGATGTGGTGTTGTATTTATAATCCCGGATTGAGAGCTGCGTTGCGGCCTGCGCGCTCAGCAGTTGGGTAGGTTGGGCTCAGCATCTGGCGTGCGCGCGGTCTCAGCAGTGCCTGATGCAGGCTCAGCAGCAGCCGCTGCGGGCTCAGCAGTAGGGCCTGCGGGGCTCAGCACCAGGTATGGGTTGGGCCTACCTTAGGCGGCGCCGGGCCGCAACCCGCCCAGAAGAAGCGGACCAAGTGATGGAGCCGGCCAGACCAAGCTTGCGGGTGGCTAGTCCGGAAGGCAAGGGCGGGGCGATCATGGGCTATACGCGCTGGGGAGGCCCGCGCGGGCATAAGCATGGGCCGACCCACGGATCGCGGGATCCGCAGACGGCGTGGACGGAAACACGGGGGGCTCCAAGTAGGGCGCGGCGGAGGGCCGCGCCATGAGAAGGACGAACCGGGCTACGTTAATACCAAAGGGCGCGGGTAATGGCGAGGGATGGAGGGATAGGGTTGGGCTAGGGTTCTGCGGCTTAGGGTTGTATTTCATCACTCATTCTTGTTGTTTGTGGTTGTACTTAGGCTAGGGTTGAGGGGGAGGACTCAAGACCTCACCCTCAACTCCGGGTTGGGGAGGATCATCATCACCTTACGGAAGGAGAAGGAAGGAATTTCATCATGTCATCACTCTCTCTTCTTAAAAACTCATCGCGCCCAATCATCTTACAGATGCTAGACCAATAACTTCCGGAACTCAGGACAACTTGCAAAGGTAACTCTTCTTAAGTTTCCACACCGGCGCTTAGAAAATGCAATTGAAATGATGAGTGACCTTGCCAGGCGCTCTCTGGATTGGGGTTGCCGTCATGTGGCTGTCTTTGACAAACATAAGTCACAAATCATGATCCTAACAAAGTCCAGATCAATTTCACCTCTCCCGAATGATTTCCCCTTAGGTAGCACTTTATTGCCCTTCACCACCACCTCCAAATGGCTGGGTTTAACCATTGACAACAAGCTTTCATATCACCAGCATATTGGGGACCTTTTACTCAAAGGGCAATCCACGCTGAGAGCGCTGGGCCGCTTGGGAAATTCCCGATGGGGTCTGATGGAGCGCGACCGAACCAAACTGCTGGATGCTGTCCTCATGCCAAGGATCACCTACGCGGCCCATGTATGGGCTCGCTCCAAAAATCTAACCAGGATACAAGCAATGTCTGATAAACTCAACAGAACGTGTGCCAAATTTGCCAAAGGCACATTCAGTAATACCAACACGGGGTGGCTGAAACAGAACTGTTCACACAGGCCCGTCCTGGAGGCCATTGTGAAGTCATCCTTTTTGTTCTTCACAAGAAAGCTCACACTCGCAGGAGGGTCAGCTGATATTCGAACAGACCTATTAGGTCGCTTAAACCAAGAACGCACGCCAGACAATTCTGCTATCAACAAAGGGATCTGTTGGACGCACCTACTGAAATTTGTATTGCTACAAACCGAAACTATTGAGGTTCAACTCGCGGCAGTGCCACTCCCACCGCCTAGCCACATTGAGTATCGCAACCTAGAACTATCAAAACCTGAAGCTATCAAGGCTACCCTTTTTTTTCATCAGCCAGGCTGGTCACGAGGACGCCCTCATCTTCACCGATGGATCGTATGACAAGGAAAACGGAGGCGGGGCTGCAGCTGTAATGCTAAACACTAACAAATCTTTTCTTATTGCCACAGGAAAAACAGTGCTCCACTCTAACCATGAATGTGAAATCTTAGGAATCATTGCAGCTTTCAAGCTGCTAACCACGGTCGAGCCCAACAAATTCCGTTGGTACAGTATACTCACGGACAACAAAGGGGCAATCCTCAGATTGAAAAACTTACACGCGGCAAGACCGGGACAATACTTGTACAAAGAACTGACAAAAATTTGGTCTCATCTAGGTTCTGGAGCACAACTCACTGTCCTATGGTGCCCAGGTCACTCCGGGATCCGAGGAAATGAAATCGCGGATGAAAAAGCAAATGATGCGCTCTCAAAAGGCAAAGCTCCTCCCCTCCAACTCTACAGCAACTTGACAAAAGCCAGGCGGGTGATCATGAGAAGTCATTTAACCTCCAGCCAACAGCTGAGGAGCCGGACCCCCAACATAGGAATTCAGGCTTCTGCGATTTTGAGTCAGCTAGCTTCCGGTTGTTGCAGCCTGAATGGTTACTTATTCCAATTAAGGAAAGTGGCCGAACCCTCCTGTCCTTGCTGTAAATACCACAAGGAGTCGGTGACTCACTTCTTTCATTTTTGCACGGCTTATACCTCGCACCAAAGAGAACTCAAAAGGAGCGTAAGAAAACTGAAGATTTTCTACAACCCCAGTGATCTCAGTTCCGTCCTAAGGAACCTGAAAGCGTGGCCGATGTTGGAAACTTTTGTTCGGAAATCAAACCGATTTGCTTGCTTACAGGACAAGATGGATGACGACCCTTGAAATAGGAGGACCTTACGCGACACACTCCACCTACAGAAACCCCACGCCCCCTCACCTTCTCCTGCATCGCACCAAATCTGGCGTTCCCACTGTCCTGGCGTTCCCACTCCCCAACCTTTTGCCTGTTCCTTTCCTTTTTTTCCTCTGTCCCCTCCCTCCTTCTTTTCTTTTCTCTCGAGTGCTATGATTGATTGTGTAGACAGTAGAAAGGCGGATGTAATAGTCCCCCTCAAATAGTTGTATTTTCCCCACACCCCAACACTTTGCATATCCAAAGTGGCCCATGCGCAATGCAAATGCCCACTAAAAAAAAAAAAAAAAAAAAAAAAAAAAAAAAAAAAAGGTCCTCTGCCTCCACTACCAACCATTACCCATATCACTTCTTCTTCATCCATCTTCCAATCAACCCCTAACAATAACAACATCAAAACTCCAGTTAAGACCCAATGGCTTCAAAACACTATCTTCTTTTTTTTGTCAATCTTGATTTTGGATTTATATGTACATACAGTATGTACATACATACAATTGGGATCCGAAACAAATTCAGCAGTATAAACTAAAGAATATCGGTAAAAAAACCCCTATTTCTCCATCACACTTGCCCACCCCGACTCACGTTCGATTTCTCTTTTTTTTTTGAGGGGTGGGTGGGGGTGGGGAGGGGCTCCCGAGAGGAGGAGCTCTTCCTAGTATACCGATCGATTTATTCAAATTGCATGCGCATGGTTACTCAAAGACGTTAAAAGAACCTGTCACGGATTACTGTTAAGAGCCAATGGGACCCAAACGAAAGATATATAAACCAAAAAAGAAAAAAGAAAAAAATTCCAACAACAGAAACAAAGATGGATGCTATTTACAATTTGGAATCGACCGCCCCGCGGGGTAGTGATAACTCATATAAAGGAGGATGGAGTTGATTTTTTTTGAGGGCTCTCACGAGCGGTGAGTGATCTGCTTTTTCCGGTCACCGATCGATCAGAACAAGAACCCAATCACTGACTGATCAGCGGAGTAATGTGCAGGGAAAAAACCCCGAGGCATGGAATGAGAGAGGTAGAAGATCAACCAGTATAAAAGAAGGCTATTAGTATCATTGCGGGTCATTACTGTTACAGAAAACGTGATGATGATGAGAAGAAGAAAAAAAACTCGAGGTTGAATACAGAAGAAGAAAGACGATCTTCAAGAAGAGTAGATGTTGATTTTATGAATCTAGGCGATCGATGATTACCTCCAAATGTGAGGCTGAGACGACGTTGAACCAGGCAGTGGGTGAATCCCACTAGCGTTTCCCAGTTGATGATTATTACTAAACGACAAATTAGAGTTATTGACTGGCGTGGGTAATAACGAAATCCTCCGAGTCCTGGCGATTGGATTACTGTTACTAGAGACGGGATTAGAAATACTACCGTTCGACCTAATTTGATCGAGACTGTTACTTTCATTGTTATTCAGATTTGAGGTCGAGCGCTTAGAACTTAACCGACTAGCAGTATGACTAGCAGGATTGGCACTCTTATCACCTCCCGACGGTTTGCGTATTCCCAGCTTTCTAGGAGATCTTGAGAGGTTTAGGTTTCCTATTCCACCACCGCCAATCGAACTAGATAGCAACGGAGACGCTGAGGAGTTAATGATGGGTACTCGACTGGCCCTCCTGGGGAACTCGTTTTTAGTCGTCGACGATGAAGAGATTGGAAATCTATTTTCGGTTTGGTCTTGTCGACTATTTGAGCTTTCTAAGCCAATCATAGATTGTCGCTTGTATAGGTTTAAAGACTGTCTTCTGAGCGGTTTTGGCTTCCTGATGGGTCCAACCAATGATTCACGTCGTCGATCCTTGGAAAAAGTCATGGTTGAGTTTAATTCATGATGGAGGGATGACAAATTGCTTGAGCTTGACTTGCTTCTTAAGGTACGGGCATTAGAATTTCCGTCCGTCGTTGAACTGTTGTCGCTGGAAGAAGCGCAAGAGAATCGATTCAGAGTGAACGTGGCCGGTAAATTGATCCGAGAGTTCAGCCGACTCCCTTCTGCCCCCGGGTCGCCAACCTTTAAGGTAACATCACCGTCACCTTCCTCTTCTTCTTCACCCAAGCTATCCAATTTGTTGATCGGAGGTCGGTTGATTCGATTGCGCGAGAGGTAACCCGCCTTCATTCGGTTAGTTCTAGTTCCTGCTGCACCACCAGAGTCGCTTGGTTTGCCTTCAATCGGCGGATCCACCACCGGAAAAATTTTGGAAGCAGGCCCTTGGATAATGGAGTTTGAGAGAATTTTTTCGGACGAGTACGAAGGTAAATCGAGTAAAATTGACGACTGGTCACTCGATAGCATAGATTCATCTATACAGGCCCCGGTGCCATTTGACGAATGAGTTCGGTCAAAGGATTCCAATCGTTCCTCTCCGTCGCTTTCAACATCTCTCCATCTAACCCCGGTAGATTTCCCTGACGTGTTAAAATTTCCGGCCAGTGACAACTGGGTTTTTAGCTGAGGTTCAGCGCTCGACTGGTGGGACGTTTTACCTGAACCTGACGTCGATCGCTTAAGAATTCCTGAGTGAGCCGATTGAGCTCTCCCAGCAATAGTCGGGGGGTTATGAGGCGAACCCCGAGAAGCTGAAGACACACCTGAGGCTAAGGTTGGCGGGTTAATCGAGGATGGTCGATGTGGCTTGGTCGAGTTAATGGGGTCGCTAAATGATGAAGGTGGTGAATAATCCATCTTGGAAGAGTCAGACGGAACGGAGAATGATCCAGACGCTCGTGCGGTCAAATTTGAAGATGAACAGAACGATTGAAATACCGTTCTTGTGGCATCAGTAAACCTAGAGACAGGCAACAGGCAACGTCAAATCGAGAAATAGGGACATGATGAGGAAATTTAAATCTTCAAGGGTACAAAAAGAAACTTACCGCGTCTGAGATGATGCAGGGATGGGTTTTTGAAAGAATTGGGCCGTTAGGCCAATTAACCAGGCGGCGAGCTCGCCCGCCAGATGAGCCAACGTTTTGGCTTTTCCCTCGCTATGAAGATTGTCTAGGATTATTTGGCCCGCCTTGGCTGTCCATCCCCCGATCTCTTGATCGAACACCCTTTTACCTTCCTGACCCAGACTTCTCTCAACAGTGCGACCCAAGGAGCCGACACAAGCTTCGTGCATAGACTTGAAATTCAAACCCGCTTCGACCATTTGACGTGCAACTCCGGATTCATCATCGATCATGGACAGTAGAGGTTGCAGTTCTTCGACCAGCGAATGTTTAATCTCCGATGAAATATCCGGATCGGATTGCATCTGTCTATTCCAAGTACATAACGTGGAGCGAGCGAATTCCAGACCTTCCAGACGACCACGGGCATAGCTCGACGGTTGAGCTTGGATGAGGTAGTCTTCCCAATGTTTCCTTGCTTTTAAGATGGCCGAATCTAGATCTTCGCGGCGCTGATGAATCTCCTTTCTCAACCGTTCCTCCTTAAGTGCTTCGGTCTTCTTACGCTCCTCAAGCTCTTGACGCAACTGATAGATGACCTGAACGTACTGACTGACGTGACGGTCTACTGATATAATGTTCCGGGTCACTTTTGTTTTAATTTCCTTGGCGCGATTAGCGTACTGCAAAGTGTTGTGGGTCTCATCGTAATGAGCAGAAGTCGGGGCGACGCATACAATCATTAATGTTCGGCAGTTGCCACCGAGGGAATGCTTCAGCAATCGAGTCAGCTTGGAGTTTCGGTAAGGAACATGGCCACTTTTACCCTTGGGATCACAAAGGGCGTTGATACAATTTCCCAAAGCTAGAAGGGATTTATTAATATTGGCGCCCTCTAAAAGCCGGTCACCCTTGTTTTTGGTGACCGATGCGCGTTCTGAACCGGCCAAATCGATCACACTAAGTGTGGCGACCGTCCAATCATCAACTAAACCAGCCGTCTTGGGTTTTCGGCGAATGTTGACGCTCATGACTGCGTGCGATCGAGATGAAACAGCATTGGCTTCTGTGCCGTGAACAGTGCGATGAGAGTTGCCAGAGGAGATCAATGTAATCACATCCGAGGCGGATGTTGGCGTGATCATTGAAAGCCCTGGTACAGAAACGGACGAATTGGCTTCTCGTAGGTTTAAGATGGGCGCGGTTGGATTCAGTAAATCACGAATAGTTTCGTTATAAATTTCCAGGTAAGAAACTGATGTGGCAATCAATAACAAATGTTTGAACCAATTGAATGTTAGCTTCGGGTAATCATGCGAAGACAAAAAGTGATGGGGGCCCATGAGGAATGATACAAATGAATTGGGAGAAAGTATGAAGTGGGGGATAGAAAACAGGGCAACTGTACCCGAAATTTCAGATGTAATATCATCTGCCTGGTCAGCCGTTCGACCAAACAGGTCTTTCATCAACAGATAAACTATGCCAGGTGATTCAGATGTGCCGGTGATGGTATGGGTTTTACCACAACCGGTAGCCTAGGATGGAGATTGGTGACAAAAGAATCAAATATTAGCAAATATTACTAGAGGATGAATTACGATGAGGAAAGAACATATGAATTTGGACATTGGTAGCCTCACTCCATAGGCGAAGACGGTGGCATTGAAACCACTTAAGACCCCATCAATCAAACCCTTAGCTGAACCTTGATAAACGTCCTCCTGAGTTGCAGTTTCATCAAAAACTTGATCAAAACAAAATCTCATATCCTTGACTTTCTTATTGTTAATGTATGAGGTCGAAGAAGACTTTGATGAGGTTGAAAACTTGGCTAAGATTTGCCGCTGAGCTTGCTGGATCGGATTGGATTCGGCAGGGTCGAAGATTAACACTCGATCATCGAGTACTTTGACTATCAGCCTTAAAGATTTATGGGATGCCGCCGAACTCGCGCTTAACGATCCAAAGCCATCCTCGCGTGCAGTTATTTTGGTCGCGAGTAAATAAGAAGCGTGATCGATGAGTTGACCAAAGGTAAAAAACGCGTAAAAAAGTGGTGGTTTCATAGTAACAAATGCTCACTGATTATTCGAAGATGAACTTAAACAACCATCACTGAAAATTCCAGAGGATGATGATTGAGTTGGAATCAACAAACTCCTTTCCCGCTCTGTCAGTGGCCTGACTCGGACTGAAAGTGAACCAGACCAAAGAACATCATCAGTATGAACGATTTTTGTATCCCTTCGGAAACAGGAACGGATAAAGAGTGTATAAACAGCACGAGAAAGAAGTTTACCAGCTACGGAGATAGAGCTAGCCATTTCAGGAGGCTGGAGAGATCACGGATTGAATATTATGGGCCCGTTACAGGATGATGGGAGCGAATTAGATAATGATGGAACCGAGAATGAGTGAGGTATCGTAGGTACAGGTCGGAGTGGTCCACACTTGGCCAGGTTGGGGGCGTCCAAGACGTGTTTGCTTGCTTTCTCTGCAGTTGGCCGTGAAGCGCGTAAGGGGAGGCGAGAATGATGCTGGGAAATTATGGAAGGGGGGGCCGAGACGAGCAGGTCCTGGCTGGAAGAATAAGACCTGGGGAGTTGGGAAGGAGAAGAAAATGAAAGGCTATTACCCACAAGGGCCAGCTGGAGTTTAGTACTTAATCGATTCAAGCTTATCCAGGAGATTGGACAAAGACGTGAAACCGATTGGCGGGCGTGACATGTACTGACAACACCGCAGCAATCCCATCAGCCGGGCGACGTTCATCGAACAGTCCAGCTCGGTAGACTGGGATCGTGCTACACACCTGCCTGTTGGCGTAAACCCGCCCAAAGTTTTGGCGGGGAAGTCACGCGCGCAAGCCGATCTCTTTATTTAAGAAAAGAGTGCTATTGATTTCACATATCGCACTATAACCTGGTGGTAGGTGCAAGGCTTATATCAAATCCGTAAACTACGAGGTGGCAGACTATAATTTCAGCAAATGAATAGGATCATGATGAGCATAAAAAGCTGCATAGGATATGGTGACATAGGTATGAAAAGAGTTTCTTATTTTAAAAAGCAAAGGAAAAAATATAAAAAACAATGACACATCAATCTAATGTAGATTTCAATAATCAAGGATTGAATTACCATTGTTCCAGAAAGAATCAAATTTTAGTTGGTGGTATGAAAATTCTGAATTTACACCTCTTTTTGAAGGAAGGTTTTAATACATCATTATCCACAGATCTATTAAAAATAACACTTTAAAAGGGAAGAATTTGAATGAGATGAAGAGAAGTTTAATTTTCATTACTAATTTCTGACAATGTTAGTTTAACTATCTTTCTGGATATCTTAGCTCAAAAGATAAAAAATTAGTTGAAAAGGGGACTAAAGAAATCTTTATTTAAAAATTAGTATATACACTAGTCAAAGATGTATAATGTTGAAATGCAATAATTTTCAGTTGGAAAAAAGAAAAGAAATGATGAATTTTGAAGAAAACCTGTTGATTAGGGTCTTGGATTTCATCCAGTGAAATTGGTTATCATTGAAATAATATTTTTTAAAACCTGAGCATGTGTCAGCTGACTAATATTTGGGAGTATTTAAACATATATTGTAATAAAATCTAAAAATAAATACACTTTACCTTGGTTACTAAAAATTATAAAAAAAAGAAAAAATTACATAAATAAAACTCAGTGAAGCACAAAGGAATATCAGATAATCAAAATATGGTTGCAGATAAGGATTTGTGGTGCCATTTTTGATGTAGTTGCCCACTGGGACCAGCTCCAAATTCCTACTCATTTTTGAATTTTTTAGTAATTCAGTGTAAATTTTTGAAATCTCAAAGAATATTTGTTATATTCATACATTTGTTGCAAACATAATTTCAAAAATGAATTCAATGATGAAGTGTTTTTTATGACTGAGAAGTTATTTCCAAATTATTATCTGTGCCAAATTTAACATATGCAGCTGTGTGGGCAGCTAAAACTGCTAAATTTCATTCCCAAGGCCTTTATTCAGTATCAGCCTCCTGGATTCCAAGGTTCTTTCTACCTTTTAGCTACCAGAGGTGATAGAATAAAGAATAAATATATTATTCAAAATGGTGCAGCAATAATTCATAGATATATGGATAAAGCAGATGCAAGGTAAAGTGGTTTTGTTATTAATTATTAATATTAATAAATTGATTGATAAATAAATAAAAAGAGGGGCCAAAATAGTGTATTGGGGATCTTTAAAAATTCTTCTTCAGGTACTTAACTTTGTAATCCATACACCTGTTTAATTTAGGACCTTTAATAATATTTATTGAAGGAATTATTAAACAAGGAGAATATATATATATAGCATATGGTGGAGTGGCAGAGCCTTGTAGCAAAACATCCATGGTGGAGTGGAGATAAATTACTTACTGTTATAGCATTATCTTCTTTAAGTAACTGCAATGATTTATACTGGACAGTTTTGAGCCTATATCTGGGGTTAGATGATATTTGTCAGCTTGCTACTATTGCAGAGCAAGCTGCAAAAGCAACGGAAATAAAATCAAAATAATAATAATAAAATTAACCTAAGAAGGAGAAGGAAAAACATAAATATTATTGCAAAAATGGATTCTCCACCCAAAATTAGGTAGGGTCACTCACTGACCCCACCCTTGAAATCCAACTCCTTATATTTTTAAATAATTAAGGAAAGAAAGACCAAAATACAACGGCACCACTATTGAACTTTTTGGCCAAGTAAATATTTCACATGTATTGTCACATATAGGTTCAACACCTAAGATTCAGTCAGAATTTAGGTGTTGTGTATATTTTAGGAGTTACAGACGGAAATGTGTTCTGTCACAATTCCCGCACACAGCCGCGGCAGCCAATGCACCCGCGCGCGGCTGAGATACAGCTCTGTCACTCTGTCAAAGTTGTGTATGCAGCCCAGGGCCTTTGACAAGTACGCAGCCGCAGGACTATGGGTTGAGAAAGTGACAGGCAGTCTGAGAAACCTAGGTACCGCGTAAACATGCTTCAACCTACATGGGAACATTCTAAATATGAAATAAATGTTCCCGTGGATAGTAGATAGTCTCAAAATACATAAAACTATATAAAAATACTTGAATAACCTTTATACGTATTTTTTATTAAATATAATTCAAAGTACCGAAAATATCAAAAATAAGATAATGACTACTTCTAAAAATGTATTAAAATCCTTTGAAATACTCTTATGAGAATTTTGAGACATCAATATTTTTGTGACATACTAAAATAACTTATGATGTACAAATGATACATGAATACCCATGGCTTACATTTTTAAGTTATTATTTTAGTAAATCAACTGAATTCAAAAAATAAGGAGTAAAATCAATACCATGGCTTTACTCCAATTATTAATACATAATGAGAATTCAACTGAAATCAGAATATCCATAGGAATGTCTATTAAAATAATTATTAACTTACTAGGAACATTTATTAAGGATAATTAATTAAATAATAAATAAAAAGGACAGATTAGTGTTATTCACACATCCAAACATCAATTATAAAGTAGAATAATTCCCATACCCTGTGAAATTAGATGCTACCCGGGTTACAGCACCAAGAACACGTGAAAGGCTACCACTGGTTACCCTACTAGCCTCATTTTCTGTCCCTTTGAGACCCTGTACCCCTCAGAAGGACAATATTGGGACTCCAAAAGCTATAAACAAAGAGCTCTTTAGAGGATATTGATACCCAGAGATCCAGTTATATTTACATCCAGACACCGTGCCAAGGTAATCAAATACTCATATGAGATAATTAAGTGATTTATGGCTTTAGTCTGATTAATAATATCCATCCTCAAACCTTTTTATCAATTTAAACTGCTGAACAAACTTATAACCCCAGTATACAGGTTTAACCCATCAGTGCACATCCCAAACAGGTACCCAAAGGAATCAATAATATACCAGTTAGTCTTTTTATCCTTTCTCTGTTGTGGCAGCTAGGTTACAAAGCCCTGCCACACCACCATGTATTTTATATACATATTATCTTTGGGCAAAATATCCTTTAAACTAAAGGTCCCAAAGTAACCAGGCCTACGTTTTTTCATACTGAACTCCCTGAAGAGAGGTGTTAAAGATCCCCAATATAATTGTGGCCCCTCTATAAAAATATTTAATAATCAATTTATCTATATTGATTAGTAACAATAAACCACATCCAAACCAATTAACCTTGCAATAAGCTTTATCCAAATATTTTACAGATTTTTGCTGCATTTATTCAATAATATATTTATTATTTATTCTATCACCTCTGGTAGCTAAAGGATAGCAAGGTGTTGGCATCCAGGAGGCTGAAAACTTTCAGAAGCATAAATTGGTTTCTAAGGGTGTTGGGATAGTTAAAAATGTATCAGACTAAAGCCATAAATCACATATTTATCTCTTGTAATTACTTTATCACTTGGAATGTTGCCTAGATGTATATGAAACTGGTTCTGGGTTATAAACATCACAAAAAGATGTCCTTATTTATACCTTTGAGGTCCCAACCTGTCCTTCTGAGGACTATAGGGGCCAAAGGAGATGGGTTCTAAGGCTAGCAGAGTAACCAGAGGATGTATAGCATGTGCTCTGGGTGCTGTAGCACTGGTAGAAGCTGAATCAGTAGGGAATTGGAACTATTTCCAATAATAATTTGACAATTGTTTTGGAAAAAGCACCCAGTTTTTCACATGATCTTATTTAAGTCATGGCTTTCATGAGATTTTCATAAAATTCATTGAATATTCTCATTTTTGGGTATTCTAAAAGCATTTTTACTCTCATAAAGTCCCTGGTTATGTCACTCTACAAGGGTGTTGAGGTACTTTGAAGTTGTTAATATCAATTTACAAAATTGGTAGTGTTTATTAAAATAAGTTGATAAAAATAGTTAAATTTTCTTTTGATGTTATCTGTTTGATTATTCGGATTGAGGTGCCTTCAAAATTGATTATGATTTCTTGAAAATTTCATAAATGACATGAGAAGTAGGGTTTTGAACTCTTTCAATCTGTTGAAGGTTATTTTCCAAGTTTAATGTGTTTGAGTAGAATAATTTATTTCAAATAATTTCTTTGGGAAATTATGTACTGTTTTTACATAATTTAGTTGATGAGATTTTCAAAGAAAATTTGGTGTCCTGAAGTCCTCATATATGTCACATTAAGTGAGTTACACGGGCCTTCAAAGTTTTTAATAGTCCTTTTCAACTCTTTTATGTATCTATCTGAACATTTTACTTGAATATATTGGGGTGTATGATAGTTAACCAAACCCAACATTTTTTAATGGCTGGTTTCAACCCAAATCTGCCATTTAAAACCTGCCATTAAAAATCAGAAAAATGCACTTATTTCACATCAGACGTGTTATAGTTACCTGAAAATAAAATGTTTTTTTCAGATAGAGTATTTAAAGGAGCTCATCACCTCAACCACACATCAGTCAACATCCTACACCCCTGGTTTCCAAACTTTCCTCCTTCTACCTCCAACCTCATTGGAAAAATCTGATTCATCACTCTCATCACTTTATCTCTCTCAAAACTTCATCACACTCATAACTTGACCAATCTCATAACTTTATTGCTCTTGTCACTTGATCACTCTCATCAATTTATTTCTCTTTTCAATTCATAAATCTCATGATCTCTATTGCTCTCATCACTTCATCACTCTCATTAATTTATTTCTCTTTTAACTTCATCACTCTCATCACTTCTTCACTCTCATCTCTTCATTGCTATCCTAATTGCTTCATCTCTCATCCCACCATTGATCTCCTCATCACTTCATCAGTCTTGTCAATTAATCACTCATAATCTTTCCAAATGGTCCCTCAGCAAATCTCACCCTGCAAGTCTACACAAAAATTAAATACACCAAAGCAAAAAATTTCCAAGGAACTCTACAAAAAACAATGTCTATTGTTTTTTTCATTAATCCCTTTCTTGGATACTTCCAATGAGATTTTGGAATTCCTAATTTGAGCCCTCCTTTTCTGAAAATCCCTTTTCTTCCCACCTCTCTGTATGTTTTTCAAACCATCTCCTCCCATTTTTGGCCACAATGGAAGGATACAGATCCAAATGTTGTAGCTTTTGCACAGACCACACAACCCTTTCATCAATCCCCTCCTCTGCTCCTTCCAAAGAGATTTTTGAATATATCTTTTGAGACCTCTTTTGCTTACAAGCCCTATTCTTTTGAACTCTCTGTATGATGATCAAATCATTTCCTCCCATATTTTTCCCTCCCATCCAAATACTTCAATTGGTGTGAGGATCAAGAAATGATTCTATTCATTGTGTAAGATTTGGAGGACAGTTGGATAAGAATGGGTGGTTAAGAAAAAAGGCTGGTGTAGAATGAACAAGGGTTCAAATGGTGTGTTGCATTGCATGGAACAAAAACAAAAATTAAAAAAAAGAGGTTGAAAATCCTTGGCAGGCAACCCTTTTTCCAGGAAAGAATCAATAACTTTTCTAAGCCTTTTTGAGGGGAATTATGAGCTTTTAGTGTGAGCAGATTCCAATGTTGATCTGATAGAAGCCTCAAGTTGGTAGGAATCCTGATCAATAAAGTAGATTGGATAGCAGTGGCTCTACCATAATTTAGTTCAGGTTCTTGAAGTACAGAGATGAGATCCTTCAAAGTGCTTTGAATTTCTGGCGCGTTGTCATGACCTTCAAGGATATTGCAAACCTCCATTTCATTAAATTTCACAAAAAAATAATTCAGACCTTGAAACCCCATTTTCCCACATTTCAAAACAAAAAATTCCCGCTTACATCATCATTCTCAATCATATTTATAGTACCTCTCACCATTGCCATCCTAGCTCAGCAGAGACCCTGACTTCCCCTTCTACTGAGCTAGGTGAGTGATCATTCCTTGTTTCCAGATGCCCCTTGTCTTCATTTTTCATCTTAGAGAGCAGAGACCCTGACTTCCCCTTCTACTGATCTAGATTTTGAAATTCAACACACTTAGGTTCTAGAACTGTCTCTCCAAGGCTAGGTAGCTTTATTCTAGCCCCATTATTGACTTTGGTGAAGGACCTGGTTTGAGGTCCTTACATTTTTTTTTCTTAAAACTAAACAACTCTGACCAATTGATGAACACTTGGTTGCAGCCAGACCCTTTAGTTCTACCTTCAGACCCAGAAGCCATCATCAGGGCAGCAAACAAGGCCCAATGCAGAGCCAAGATTGCCGCTGCACTACAACCACATACTGCAAATCCCTCCAACTTTATTACCCCCACGCAATCACCACCTCCCTCAAACCTTGTTGATTCCCCCACACCCTCCTGGGTAACCTCCTCTTATATTTTGGGCTCTCAACCACCTCAGCTGACAACATCAATTGGTAGCAACAACAAACCATCCCTGGTGTCAATGGCACTGGAACTGCTTGTGTTGCATGACTACCTCAGGGTAGTCATCCAACTTCAGCACCAGAGCATTGATCAGGCCAAAACCAACTGACTACAAGCACAGGAATCCCATCAAGCCAATGCATCAAGGATTTCAAAGCTAGAGGAGAAAATCCTCCTACTGTCAGTCAATACAGGATTGACAGAGGCCTCACCCAAGACCACATCCTTGGACAGCCTAGATCTTCAGCGGTTCCGGGACTGTGATGGACTGGTCTACTTGAGACCCCTCCAAGCCCTGGAGCCCCTCATCAGCTGGCTGCAGGCCGCACAGATTTTCTTTGAAACAAAGGCAATCAGCCACAATGAAAAAAACAACACATTGTGGGGAGGTTGATATGCCAAAAAAATGCGCTTGCCTTCTACACCAGCAGCACCAACAACTTCATTGGTAAGCCTTGGTAAGAATTTAAGGAAAGGATGCTTAAGTTTTCCCTCCCGCCACTGTGGCGCATGGAACTTTGTACAAAACTCTGGGAATTGAAAATTTTCAGGTCCAAATTTTTCCTTGCCTAAAGCACTCAGGCAAGAACCCTCCAAAGTCTACTCAACTTTGACAAGTACACCACCTTGGAATTTGCCTTTTCAGAGGCCCTCATGCTAGGAATGTCCTCCAAACTCCAAGCCAAAGTCAACAACCATCAAATCCTCTTGGTCTACCAATTTGACTATAGCACCTTTGAAAGATGTGCAGGGGTCTTCTGGAGCAGCATTGTGAAGTGTGGAGGCAGGCAGCCAAAACCCAACATGGAAAACAATCACTCACCAACCGTACCCACCAACTAACCAAGCCAGGAAGAAACCATATGGCAAGTGAAGTTGTACCTGGACTTTCCGGGACTCTGCCACTTTTGCAAAAAGCTGTGTGACAACCCTCATGGTTCCTGCACAGGGAAACAAGACAGGCCTTTCTTATCAATCCTGGAAACTTTCAAACCCCCACCAAAAATGGACAATTACAAGCCACCAGGCGCTGGTAAAAGACCACCACACACCACTGGTAGACCAGCCCAGCACCCTTTGGGGTGACCAACAGGACAAGCATAAACTGAGGACAGCCTATTCCCTGCTATGGACTCTGCATCCATCTTGGCGCTGGAGGCGCTAGACAAAGAACTCCTCCTGACCAGTGCTGAAAAGTATGTCCACCAAACCAATTGCAGCCAAGTCATCATTTGTCTCACTCATTCTGGGAAGAAAATATGCAGCTTAGTTGACACTGGGTCTAAATTCAATCTGATCTTGAAACAGGCAGCCAGGTGGGCAGGAATGATGCTAAACAAGCCCCAAAACCTGAAAATTTTGAACCTTGCTCTGGAAAATAAGTCCCCTTTACCCAGTCATCCTGCGGCAGTTTGTATGGGCATCCTTCTCGAACACCACTGGTTCCCTTAAATTTGACAACATCACACTCAAAGTCAGCAAAATCAAAGATGACTATGGTATGATCCTTGGGATTGAATTACTCTCCAAATTTCAACTCTCTGTTTCTATCTTCCATCAATTCCTGGTTTTCAGCCATGCAGATTGCAAGATTCTTGATTATTGCCTTCCAAAATTACTACAGACAATGTTAAACCCACCTGTTTCCCTTTCTGGCTCAGAATAACCATGCAAGACAGCAGAGGCGCTCTTGCTCCGGGAGCTCCATGACTTGTTTCCCAAAGACATCCCAGAAGTAGTAGGCTCAACAGAAAATGCAGGTCACTTCTGGGATGGTTCCTTCCCAGCTAAGATGCAGTTGGAGAGCTCCAAAGTGCTGCAAATGATTTTCTTGAACAACCCCAACAATTCTCTCAATGAGAAACAATACCCATATCCCAGGAAACACCTGAAATTGTGGCGGGTGCTACTGGACCAACACCTTGCATCAGGGCGCATACACAGGTCCTCAAGCCAGTACGCCTTCCCCAGCATGATCATCCCAAAGAAGGATCCCAAATCTATTCTGCAATGAGTGTGTGACTACTGCACACTCAACAAATTCAAAGTTTGGAATTGGTCCCCCCTCTCCAACATCCACAAGCTGGTCTGCATGGTGGCCTCAGGGAAATTATTTTATATTCTCAATCAGAAAAAAACCTTCTTCCAGACTAGAATGTGGGAGGACAAAATTCTTTTGATTGCAGTTAAAACCCCATTGGGCCTGATGGAATGGGTAGTAATGCCTATGGGGCCGAAAAATGCCCCAGAGACCCATCAGGCTTGACTGGAGGAGGCCCTGGGTTAGCTGGTAAATAAAATATGTGTTGTGTACCTCAATGATATTGTCATATTTTCTGATTTGTTCTTGGAACACAAGTTGCATGTTTAAAAAGTCCTAGAACGCCTCAGGGTTGCCAAAATTTACTGCAGCCCAAATAAAATGAAACTTTTCTGCAAGAGGATCAAATTTCTGGGACATTTGATCTTCAAGGACAGTGTATGCATCAACAAGAGCAAGGTGGCAATTATCCTAGACTGGCAAAGCCCCCAATCAGCCAGGGCCATGAAGAAGTTTCTTGGGACTGTACAGTGGATGAAAAAATTTAGTTGGGGATTACAGACGTACATGGGGACCCTGACACCCCTAACAAGCACCAAGCTTAACACTAAGGACTTTTAGTGGGGGGAGGCAGACAAGGCGGAATTCAAAAACATCAAAAGGATAATGAAAACTCTTCTGTGCCTCAATAAAATTGAATATAATTCTGAAGACCCACTGTGGCTATTTACAGACACCAGAAGAGCAGGCCTGGGCGCTTCCCTGTTCCAAGGTAGAGAATGGAAGTCAGCCTTGCCCATTGCATACAATTCCCATCTGATGATTCTGGCCAAGCAAAACTACCCAGTACAAAAGCAAGAACTCCTAGAGGTGATACATTCCCTACAGAATTTGAAAATGCTACTATGAGGAATGAAAATTGACATCATGTATGACCACTACTCACTGATCCATTTATTGAAGCAGAAAAAACTCAGCTGCCAGAAGGCATGGTGGACCAAGATACTGGACACCTTTGATTTAAATTTTGAGTAAATCAAAGGGGATGATAATAAGGTTGCAGATGCACTATCACGCAAGGGTGCTGCAGAGGAAAAACCCCAGATTGGAGTAGCTGAAATTTGATGAATTTCTGCACTCACTGAATTAGGCAAAACCCTATCTTCCCCCCTTAGAGCCAAAATTCAGGCAGGATACATGGATAATAGTTTCTGCCTATCTCTCATAATGGTATTACTGCTGAGAGGGGATTGCACTGAAATTTATGGCCTTCTTTTTGTAGACAGGAAATTATTGATACCTGGGACTGGTGACTTACGCAACAAGCTCATGGACAAGGCCCACAATTGCCTTGGCCACCTGGGATACTTGAAGACGGTCACAGAACTGAGATGAAACTTCTTTTGGTCCAGAATGAGCAAAGAAGTTACCAATTTTTTACAGTGATGTGTCACCTGCCAATGCACAAAGGCCCCAACAATGGCCCCTCTGGGCAGAATTTTTACCCCCCTACTGTGATTGCCCCTCTTGGACTTGGAAATCAATTTTGTGGGACCCCTACCCTCATAAAAATATTACAAAATGCTTCTAACTTGCACCTTCTGGTTTTTGGGCTTCACACAGATCATCCTGGTCCTCCAATCAGACATGGCACAGAAGACAGCCTCAAGAATTTTTGGCGGCTGGATGGCCACCTTTGGGGAACCATGGCAATAAGACCTGGACATCCAGATTATGGAAAGCGTTGATGTCATGGTTGAACATCCACTTCCATATGTCCTCTGCCTTCCACCCTCAAGGCAATGGCCAAAGCAAGAAGACTAATAAGACTGTTGGACAGATCCTCTGATCCTTCACCACAAAGCGGCAAGGGAAACAGCTGAGTGCTCTGTCTGTGGCAGAGTTTGCAATCAATTCCATGCTCAATGTTGCCACCAGTACCAGCCCCTCCAAGCAGGTTTTTTTCTGCAAGCCCAAGCTATTCCTGTCCCTGGATGGCACATGAAACATGCCCTCTTCCCTGAAGGAATGGGTTGATCAACAGGAGGGGGCATGGAAAAGCATGCAAGGTGCGCTCTGGACCAGTAGAGTACGCCAGGCAATACAGCACAAAAAACAGGCCTGTGCCCCAATGACCCTCCAAGCCAGTTTGCGGGCCCTACAAACTTTGGAAGACTGGCATGGACAAAAGGGTGGGGTGTAAAAACTTAAAGTGCGATTCAAAGGGCCTTACCAAGTCAATTGGATATTCAACCAAAATCAGAATGTCAAACTTGAGCTCCCATTAGGCAATTGCAGGCACCCAACCTTTCACGTGTCAAATATTAAGCCATTCTACTTGGAGTAGGAGGAAGCACCTGTGGAAACCATGGAAGTAGGTCTCCCCCACAGTATTGCACCACCAGGGTGTCTCCACCCTCCATCATAAGTCTTGTGTCAAAAATAACCTTGGCCACATTTTGAGAACCCAAAACCCCACCCTGTGCCACAGGCTCCTAACTCAAATGAAACCCAAACAACCCAGTGTGCCACAACCCTGGCCCTCCATCCTGCCCAAAGACATTTTTTTCCCATTTTCTTCTCTTCTTTTCATTGTTTCTTCTCCTTTCCCTTTCTTTTGCTCCCTTTTCTCCTTGCCTTTCTTCCTTTCATTGTGCCTTGGCCTCAACTTTCCTTCCTTCCTCTTCAACTCTGCTGTCTCTTTTTCTCAATTCTTTTCATGAGGGGAGACTGTGAACCTCCATTTCATTAAATTTTAAAACAAACTCATTCAGAATGTGTAAAACCATTTCCCCACATTTCACAGCAAAAAATTCCTGCTTACATCATCATTCTCAACCATATTTACAGTACCTCTTGCCATTGCCCTCCTAGCTCAGCAGAGACCCTGACTTCCCCTTTGACTGAGCTAGGTTAGTGATCATTCCTTTTTTCCAGATGCCCCTTGTCCTCATTTGTCATACTACAGAGCAGAGACCCTGACTTCCCCTTCTAATGAGCTAGCTTTTGAAATTCAATGCACTTAGGTTCTAGAACTTACTATCAAAGGCTTGAGAGATTTTTTCTGGCCCCATTATTGACTTTGGTGAAGGACCTGATTCAAGGTCCTTACAGATATCATAGAGAATCTTTAGAAGGATATCATACTGTTGATGAGGTTTGGACCCAACAATGCTAGAAATCAAGGCAGCCAGTTGTGATGGTATTGGATTAAAAATCTTTTTTTTCCATTAATCTGTGAATTGGGATTTTTTATGTGGTAAATAAGGAGTCAACTTTTCAGCCAAAGGATCATGCATGATTTTCATGAAGTTTGGTCAAATTCAAATATAGAAAAACCCACTTAATTAGATACATGCATGTTGTCCTGAAATCTACTTGGATTGAGAATCCCTTCAGAGAAACAATAATTGCTTTCCTTCTTTTGATACAATAGGCTGTGTAAGCAAAAATATGTCCAAACAATTTGTGATGAAAAGGTAATGAAGAGAAACCATCAGAATAGCTTTTGAATTGGAAAACAAAGCAAATTTTTAAAACTTAGGACTGGAGATGGAGTTAACTTACTTGTGAATCCACAAATCCATGTAATCCACCCATGGCACCAATGGAGAAGTATCCCCAAACATTTTTACTACTTCTGAAGTTCAACCCTTGAAGGGTTCCCAACAATGGTTTTTAACCTTGATTTAGATTTTCAGAAGTGATACCCATGGCTAAAACATGTTTTTTTGGTTTTGATTTGCATTAAGTATCTGAAAACTGAGGCAAGCTGAAGTAAAAATCAATCTGGGAGTTTCCATGCGTATTCTTACTTTAGAGAGTTCTGATGTCTTGGATCTGATTTAGTGGGATTCCCTGGCAATTTGAAGTTGAGCTGCAGGTAGATTGACAATGGATACCATTTCTGTTGTGCAATCCTCAAACTATAAGAGAGGAGAGCAGGATTTCAGGGGATGTACAGGCAGGATACATATTAAAATCAAAAAGAAACAACAGGGATGATCAACCTTCAGCAAAGGATTTAGTTCAAGGAAGTAAAAGAAATTGGTGGAAGATTTGTAGAGGAACTTGGTAGTACAAGCAGAGACATATCCAACTAGTTTGGCCAGCCTGATTACAGCTTTTTGCACTGCTAAAATGTTTCCAGGAATGCAATTGTGAAGGGGGCCTCCTTGATGGTTTTTTGATGACAAAATTGAATGGAACAATTCCAATCAAAGAGAGTAACAGAATTACCATACTGATTGGAAATACTTGAATCTCCAAGTGAAAAGCGGCACTGGCCAATTTCATGATGAAGATTGGTGAGCCAGTTACTTCACCAAGTAGGGAATTGAAGGCCATTCCAAAATTTTCAGCCTTTTCAACCATTTGAATACCCTTGCCACCACCACCTTCTGAGGCCTTATTTTAAAACTTGACAGTTAGGATGATCTGATCATTTGAGGAAGAATGGATGACAGAATGGGACCACAAGAATCAACAAGGGAATCTAACAGAAAGTGGGATTGCAAGATGCTGAAGAGGATAGAAGGACAAGTTTTGATGGGAGTATTTTCCCAAGGATGATGAATCTACTGGTGATGTTGATGGGTATTTTTGAAGGGAGAAGGGTAGTTGGAGCTGGCTAGGGTTGAGACTGGGATGATTTAAAACACGGGTGGAGCAAGTGAGGAGAGTGATAGATGAAGAGAATAAGAGGATGAAGAATGGGTTCCTCATTGAGCAATCAATCTTGGGTGAAGTGGGAATATGAAGATTGAAGGCAATCAATGAGATTTTGATGATGATGTGGGGTGGAGGTGTGGATGGGTGTTTTGCATGCAATGGATGGTGGATGGATGATGATGCCTAAATTGTGGATTTGATATTTTAAATCTGCCATTTCCATGAAACACACCATTTTGAAATACAGCAGTTAGGGGGTATGTATATTTCAGAAACCTGCCATTGAAAATTGCGGGTTTGGTCAAAGAAAATGGCAGGTTTTTAGTGGTGAGTTTGATAACTCTGATACACCATATTATTTTGTCTTTTTATGTATTTTGATTTGATTTAATTATTTTTTTGACCATTTTTTAGCAGAAGAGACATTTATTAAATATGCTGCATGTCTCCATGTAGGTTTTAGCATTACCATCAGGCACCTTGACAGCGGCTTCTTGTAATTAGACAGTTGCTGTTGCTTTGAATCTTCCTGCAGCTGTGTGCTGGTCACCTGCCTGGGGCTGCGCGCCTGCTTGAAAGCCTTTTCTTTCATGCAGATTTTTCTCTGAAATATTTTGCGCAAGTGCGTAGATGTTTCAGCTGCGTCCAGGAGTGTTTAAAAAACGCTCTTTTTCAATAAATCCAAAGATAAACAGAATTTTCTAATTCTGACTGAATTTTAGCCATGAAAAATAAACCTGAAATTTCAAGTAAAATGTGGTAAATGGCAAAATGTGGACCGGTGGTTCCATGGAGTAAAGTTAATTTAATATATTAATTAAGACAGGTAAGTAGTAAAAATTGGAACATAAGGTTGCTGGGTGACCCTACCTACAATTGGGCATGGAATCAAAATATTCAATAATATTTTGGATATTACCACTCTTTCATTAGTTTATATTAATTTAATTTATTTGTTTTATTTTTGGTGGTTTTCAAGCTAGCTCTGACATAGTAGCAATCCAAAATTCAGCATCAAATCTGTTTAAAGACATCAGAAAGGCCTGTGATTAAATTTTAAATTTTAACACCTGCCATCATGACATGTAGGTACCCAATTTTCTATTCAAATTTTTTTTGAAAAATACATGTTTGAGTGATGTCTTTGACATGGGTAGATCAAGATTTAAAAATATCACAGTCACTTTAAAGCACTCAAAAATCCTCAATAAAACTATAGAAAAAGCGTATCTTAACACTTGAAAATTGCCACAAAAATGGTGGAAAACCATTGTTCCAGGTGTATTGGACAACTCTAAACACTCAAATATTTTTCAAATAATGATAGATCCTTTTTTATGATAAAAAACAAGGGAAGATAGTCATTTTGAACCTCTTTAATAATATTTTCTTCTTTAAAAAAATTGTTTTTGTTTTAATGGCTTTTTCAATAATGACAGATATAAATGATGAGTCTTAGTAAAATCATATGACCCTGATACTAGGGGAAATTTCCCTGTTCATTAAACAATAAATGATTACTAGAAAGTGCCTTTTCTGTATGGGAAGTGTTAAATTTTCAACCCAAAACAACCCGTTCACAACTCTAAAATGTATGTGTGGTCTGTTTCAAGGCCCATCTGAGCCATCAATGGCCATTTGCAACCCATCTGAGCCTTGAATGGCCATTTTCAACCCGCAGAGTCTTGAAAAGCCGTTCACAACTCCAGGTTCATGAGCAAAGCAAATAAATAAAATTAAAGTAAATAAAAATAAATAAATATAGGCAGTATCAGAGTTAGCCCAACTTACATTAAATAAATGGCTATTCTCTGAAAAATACCTCAATTTCTACAACGCCATTGAAAATCTAAAAACAAACTTATTTCACATCAGACATTTCAGAGTTATGTAAAAATAAATGGGATTTTTTAGATAAAGTATTGACATTTTTTTGAAAAATGAACCACACATCAGTTCACATCATACACACCTGGTTTCCCACCTCCAACCTCATTGGAAAAATCTGATTCATCACTCCCATCACTTTATCACTCTCATCACCCCATTTCTCTCATCAATTCACTGTTATCATCACTTCATCAATCTCATCACTTTATTGCTCTCATCACTTTGTCACTCTCATCACTTTATTGCTATTATCACTTGATCACTCTCATCACTTCCTCACTCATCAATTCCTCACTCTCATCACTTTATTGCTCTGATGAATTCCTCACTCTCATAACTTTATTGCTCTCATCACTTTATTGCTCTCATCCATTTATTGCTCTCATCACTTTATTGCTCTCATCACTTTATTGCTCTCATCACTTTATTGCTCTCATCACTTTATTGCTCTCATCACTTTATTGCTCTCATCACTTTATTGCTCTCATCACTTTATTGCTCTCATCACTTTATTGCTCTCATCACTTTATTGCTCTCATCACTTTATTGCTCTCATCACTTTATTGCTCTAATCACTTTATTGCTATCATCACTTTATTGCTCTCATCACTTTATTGATCTTATCACTTGATCTCTCTCATCAATTCCTCACTCTCATCACTTCATTTCTCTCATCAATTTATTTCTCTCATCAATTCATGACTCTCATAAATTTATTTCTCTCATCACTTTATTTCTCTCATCACTTCATCACTATCATCTCTTCATTGGGTGTTCTTTTTATTTTTGGAAACAATGGTGGGATACATATTCAAAGGTCACATTTTTTTTCCAGAACACACAAACTTTTTTTAATCCCTCCCTCTGATACTTCCAAAGAGATTTCAGAATCTCTCTTTCAAGCCCTCTTTTATGAACAGGCCCTATTCTTGCTACATCTCTGTATGTTTTTGAAAGAATCTCCTCCCATGTTGTTCCCTCCCATCCACATGTGAGGATCAAGAGGGATTCAATTAATTGTATAACATTTTGAGGGTTTAAATTACTATTCTTGCCATTTCTCTGTATTTTTTTCAAATCATCTCCTCCCATCTTGTTCCCTCCCATTGCCATACCTTAATTGAGGTGAGAATGAATAGGGATTCAATTAATTGCATAAAATTTTGAGGTTTGAAAGACCTATTCTTTCCATTCATCTGTATGTTTTTTAAATCATCTCCTCCAATCCACATAATTTGATTGGGGTGAGGATCAAGATGGATTCAAGCCATTGTATAACATTTTGAGGGTTGCAAGGCCTATTGTTTCCATGTCTCTGTTTGTTTCTCAAATCATCTCCCATCTAAATACTTCAATTGGGGTGAGTATTGAGAGCAATTAAATTTATTTCATAAAATTTTGAGGTTTGCAAGGCCTATTCTTGCCATTTATATGTATTTTTGTCAAATAATCTCCTCCCATCTTGTTCCCCCCCATCCACATACTTTGATTTTGGTGAGGATCAAGACAGATTCAAATCATTGTATAAAATTTTAAGGTTTGTGGGAGAAGAATTGGTTTTTCAGAAAAAGGATGGGTGTTGATATAGCAAGGGGTAAAACATGATTTTGCATTGAATAGATTCAAAAAAACAATTGTGAAAATCATTTACAGAAAAACTAAATCAAACCCAAAGGAAAAAAAAGAGGCAAAAAAAAGCCATCATTATTCATCTTATAATCAAGGTGGAAAATCAAAAGAAATTAAAAAATATATACACCAGTTGATGATCTTAACAAAAAACAAAGATGGTCAGTCATGTGACAATCATCATTGAAAAAAAGGTTCCAAGATAAAGCCACCCAATGAAGATTTATTGGATACTCACCTTCATTAAACATGTTCTTGAGCACCTTCTGCTTTAGTGCAGAACATTCAACATACTTGACCACACAAATTTCATGTGCCAGCTGTTATCCACCTTCTGGTTAAACTGGCCTCTTCTTGTGTCAATCCAGTTTCTCAATCACTGCACCCTCATGCCTCAGATCATACAACAGGACAATGATGATAAACCTGGTTACCAAAAATAAAAAAAAATCCATATCAAATTCAGAATCACTCATTCAACCAAACAGATTGCTTGTGTTCCTCCAGAGACAAACTCAGGTAAATTTCATAAACAAGAGTGTAGGTTGTTCCTTCTTTGCTTCAAAATAATCTTGGATCATCTTGGGAGAGTGGTTGCCTTAATTTCAAGTTCCTGGCCACTTGGATATTGATTTTTCAACCAAGTTGGACAACCCAATTTGAAGAGGAATTATCAGCCATAGATAAGATCAACTCAGCCAACATATTGAGAAATCCACTGTAGATGACAGAAATTTTCTCAATTGTGATCTGATTGGCAAACAAACTGGAAAGGTTTGCTGGGAGACCAGTTTGATTAGGTGGAGGATAATTTTTATAGGTTGAAATGGTCAATTTTGAATTCATCTTGAAACAAAAAAGGGTTTTGCTCAACTGATTGTAACCAAAAACCTCAATCTGTTGGATCAGTTTGACCCCTGGTGTGTTAGAGGGGACAAGGAAAATTTATTTTGGGGGTTTTCTTGGGAGCCACAGGATCTGATCTTCTCATGAGCAAATGTATCATGTTGCAGGGATCACCAGCACTGGATATCCACCACTTTCAACCATTGATGAAAATATTCTTACTAAAAAGGCCCATTGAAGAGGAATAGGGTTTCACTGAGCTGGATGAGGTTTGGAGAGGTAGAAAATTGGATGTTTCTTGCTCTCCAAGTGGGAAAGCAGATCTTGTAAAAAGGGACCTACTTCCCATTCACAAACACACATTGCAAATGTATTGAAATCTTTATTGGGTTGAGAAAGCAAAGTAATGGCTTGAATGATCATGTTATCAATTTGGTGATGTTGAAATTGACTTAGGCTTGTGAGTAAGCATGTCCCAATACCAATTGGGATTTAGTCATGTCTCCCTTTTCTAATCCAGTCAAAACCTTTTCTGCATGTAGTCTGATAACTTGTATTAGTTCCAGAGATTGATTGGATGTATTGAATTCAGTTGAAAAATTTTATTTGATTAATCCAGCCAATCCTCTTTCTGATACTCCAATTATAATAGAATATTTTTTGGCGGGTATATGTAGCTCCAGCAAAGATCAAATGTGCTCCGACATGAGACTGCAAGATGTAATCAAGAAGATCAGTGAGCTGATAAAATGTTGTTCTGTGGTTTCTTTCATAAAGTATTGATGAGATTCCCAACCTTCTGAGACATCATTGAGGTTTTCTTGGGCATGGGATGCATCTAAAAAGGGTAAGAATCTCCTAAGTTCTCTCATTTTTCCAAACTTGCTTAGATTAGGGATAGCTTCCTGAGGGGAAAAGGGGGGTCCAGGGCAAAAAAAATTGGGTTGGATGCATTTCAAAAGGTAATTCTCATTCAGGTTAAAACTTGAAAGAATAAAAGATTACACATGACTTCAGCCATGATGGCTTACTCCAAGTTGGTCAAGGGTACACCTACCTCAGGACTGATGAAACATGAAATGTGTTATATCAACCTAAACCTCTGCTTGACCTTGAAATTTTTGTGATGGATTATGAAGAAATTTGAATTATCAATTGAATGAATCAAAGGAGAAGAGTAACAAGTAGTAAAAATCTTAGAGATACTTGATTCAATCAACACCCTTCCAGACGGTCTCCTGGCAAGCAGATCAGATATGATGAGAAACACCAAGTCTGGTGCTGACAGAGGATAGATGAGCCAAACCTTTGGAGGTATGATCCAAAAGGCCATTCTTGTAGATCAAAATTTAGATTTTCTTGACCATCAGATACTTCAAGGCATTGAGAATTGAAACCAAGATGGCAGGTAAGACTGATTGAGGGCATGTAGGTTGAGAGCAATGAAGACATTATTTTTAGCATTGGGAATGGCCAATTTGGAAGGATGATGGATGGGTGTTTTGCATGCAATGGATGGTGGATGGATTATGATGCATAAATGGTGTATTTGATGTTTGAAATCTTACATCTACATGAAACATACCAGTTAGGGTGTATGTGTATTTCAGAAACCCAACATTTTACAAAAAATGGCAGGTTTCTAATGACAGCTTTTGCTAACTCTGATGCACCCTATTTGTAAATTGAGTATTTAAAAATGCTATAAATATAAATTTTTTTTGCAAGGAATGTAAATCGGACCTCAGATTTGAGAAAAAATAAACTTCAACAAATGTAAAAAAAAATAAGAAAAATGATAAAACATCAATTTCCTTGCCAAAGGTGGGATATATCCAGGGGTGTATAAATATATTTCTACCAAAAATGAAAAAATTAAAAAAAAGAAAAAACATAATAAATTTCTATAAATGGCCATTTAATGCTGGGAATTCATTTTTTTTAAATATGCAAAAAAAGATATCATCCAGTAAATAAAGAGTTATAAAAAGATTATAAAACATAATTCCCTGAAGAAAATTTAAGATTTGAAATGGAGTGTAAATACCTTTTGAAAAAAAATAAAAAAGAATACTAGCAATACTACATACATCTGTTCAAAAATTGAAATTTAAATATTTTGAGGAGTTTCAACAAATTTTAATAAAGTGCAAAAATAATAGCATCAAATGCAAAGAAATCATTTCTTTGAATAAGAAGTGAAATCTCCAGTGAGATTTAAATAACTTAACAAAACATGAAATAAAATAGAGAACTGCTATATATACCTATAATATGAGGTGGATAAAAATATGTTAAAAATATCCCAACAAATAATTAATTGAGTAAAATAGTAAGAATAATGAACTCAAAAATTGATTTATTTGAATCAAAATTATCATTTGTGATAGAATAAAACTATCTTTCACCAAAAATAAATATCAAGTGCATGAATGTCCAAATAAATATCAAAAGTTGACTTTTTTTCAATAATTATTTTTTACCTTTAATGTTTTTATTTGTGTATTTGATAAAACCTTTTTTAACTATTTCAAAATATTTGAACTCCCCTCATGAAATATATTTATTTAGAATTTTTCTATCTTTCTTATTTTTGGTACAATGGTATTTAAATTCCATTAGAAATATTTAATTTTATTCAGGGAAATATGTTTTTAATATTTTTGTAATTAATTGTCTGTGTACTAGCTGACATATTTGTTGCCATATTCCAAATATTTCAAATCCAAGCATGGAATAGTTCTATGTAGAATTTTTTGGTGTTTTTTTTTATTTTTGGTACAAATTCATTCATTTTCCACAAGAAATATTCCATTTTGTGTAAAAAAATGAAACATTATCATTTTTCTCATTTTTCTTACATCAGATGCAGTTTTTTCTCACTATGATTTAAGATTTGAATTCCTTGCAAAATATTTATATTTATAGGATTTTTAAATATTTAATTGACTCAATTGGTGTCCATGATTGAATTTTTTCCAGAAGATTCTACCCCAGAAAGACCCCACTGGGGGTCCGGAGGCCTTGATTTACCCCCCAAGGACTCAGTCCATGTTTAAAGGCCTTTGGCGGCGCAAAATCATATTAAATTGTGTTTTATCCCACCCCAGGCATTCCTTCTAACCTCAAAAAGCCTACATGCCTTCCTAGAATGGGAAAGAAGGTCAGTTGGTGTCAAAATCTAAAAAAATTTATACAATGGCACCAATCAGGTGTGTTGGCATCATATTAGCAAATCATTTTGTCAAAATCAAACCTTTGGTATTTGATTAATAGTTATACTGGCATGATTATGGCCTTGGCCACACATAAATTAAATCTAAACTTCTTTACCAATTATATCTTTGGTGTTTTAACCTCTTCTTGCTCCAGTAATCAAACCATCACTAACAGCTAGAAGGATTTGTGTCCTTGACATTTACTAGGCTAAAAACTGTGCTACTTGTGAGACTTAAGACCACTGTGGCTTGAACTTTCCTGTTTTTGCAGCTGCATGCATCATTTTTTTTTAAAAAAAACTGAATTCATCAATAAATCCTGAACTATACACCTGAATTGGTTTCTTAATTCATTTTTAAAATTTTACATATGTGATATTTACATGAATCAACAATTTTGAAATTTTGATTAATGGTTCCTCTCAAAACAAGTAATTCATATAAAGATTGGAAATTCAGGGGTTGGGTCATTTGATCAACCTACCTGAATAAAATACGCTGAAAAGGCCAAATCTGTAATGATATTTTGGGAAGCTTTGCCAATGGTGCAAGTATTCATCAATTATCAGTACATTAGAGGCTGAACTCACTATTTTCAAATGTCTCTGCAATAGAATCTAACTGAAATTGGGATAAGAGCTCAATCTTTGTACAATAAGCTTGAAACAGAGCGCCAGAACCCCCAAAGTAATTGTGGAACCTCTTTAATATTCTTTCTCAATCCTTTCAAACCAATTGTATATTTTAATATGCAATATCTCCATTATTTTCCCGATTAATCTGATTATTTTGAATAAAAATCATACTTTATATTCAGTTGTGATAATATTTTGAAATTTTTCAGAACTGAAAGATTTTGCATTCACAGGAATTATAAAACACCAGTAGTTAGGATGGAGAACCATAGAATCAAAATGAATTAACTGAAAGATGAACAACAAGGATAAGAGCCTTAGTAATTAAGATTGGAAAGTGTTGGAACAAGGTATTATTTTCAGGATATTAGTAATTGGGCAAAGAATTGAGTGGAGAAATGATGCCAAGTGGAACAGAATACAGTGGAAAGTATTTTGGCTATAGATTCATTTTTATTTGTGATATAAGGAAAAGATTTCATAATGAGAAAGAAAATCAAAAAAGTTCAGAAGGTGAGAGAGTATGAAAATTTCAGAGAATACAGAATTAAATCATGAGATCATGAGAAAATAATAAATGAAAGAAATGTAAATAGAAGGCAGGAGAGATCCCTCAATCCAAAATTATGTTCCCCCCCTTGGCTTCCAGACTGGAGGGACCTAAATACCTAAGGGCCCTAGCCAGGACAGGTCAAGGAACAGGTGTGGTTAGGAATTCAGAAAGCATGTTTTTTGGAGGGAACATAGAGTAGTAAAATATTTGATTTATGGATTAATTCTCTCACAAAATGCAATTGAATCTCAAAATTTTTCATTTAACAAGAGTTGGAGTTGCATTCCTGTTTGCCTGTGTCAAAGCATAACAGATTGTTTTCAAATAGAGTGGTAGGTTCATGGGAGGAGGTGAGATGAACTTCTTTTAAGAAATGGAAAAGATACTGTAGTTAACAGGATGGATCTGTAAATTCCTGATACTCAGCCTCAGAAATCAAAAGAAATAAATAGGCTGCTTTAAAGATCTCTACACAATTAGACAGCCAGTCAATAGAGCCAGATAAACAATTACCAATCTCTGTGTACTACAAAAGTTTCCCCAATCAGCATCATAGTATGCTCTAAGGGCTGGAGGAATTACTTTTGGATAGGAAAGACAGAATTCCATAGCCCCCTGCAGATACTTGAGCACATGAATGAAGGAACAACAATGTTAGATTCCAGGGTTTTCTATGTATTGAGAAAGGATGCTCAAAGAAAACAACAAATAAGTTTGTGTAGCAGTTGCTCAATAGCTGAGATATCTGGCTGCCTTTTGATAATTGTGCCCATTATTTTTAAACTATTAGATTTATTCATCAGTTGGTAGTTCAGGATGAAATTTGGGAATCATGGGATTGAGTAGCACCTTAAACTCATCCACATTATATTCATTTAGAATGGATTACACACAATGATATTGCAACAGCTCAATTGAATGATGTAGCTGATTGAAACACCCTCAGAAGTAGTTTGGAATACCCAATATCCTTCATTTCTGATTTGAAACTGATCTCATCCTTTAACATAAAAAATTCAAAACAAAGACAGAAATTTTTTCCACATGAAAAGAAATCCAGGCTGCTTGATTACGCTTCTAGTAGCAAAAACGTTCATCTAACACCACACAAAAACATTTTGCTCACAAGCCAGGGGGACAGCCAATTGTACATGCCAGCAGCTCCTGTTCAAGAACATAAATTTCCTTCCTTAGTCTGAGGCGGAAATCATTTCTATAAATGTGCATTCCCCAAGGAACAGTGAGATTCAATTTTAGATCCCAAGGAGAATTGAGGAATGAAATTTTAAAATCAATTTTCTGAAGATTAAGATGGTTAGCAGCAGCAAAAGATATGAGAGCCAAAAAGAATTCAGTAGTCCTATTGGTGCAAAATTCTGCTTGTAAACCACACCAGATACCTGTGAGAAGCCCTACACACAAAGTGAAGACTTAGATTATACCATTCTCCTGGTGTGATCTCTTCATTATGCAAACCCCATAATTTCCCTACCCTATTTTGACTTCTAAAAGGAACTAATTCTCAAACTCTTTGTACGAACATTCAGTCAAGTTCTTGTTTCATTTCAGCAATCCAGTTATCTTTTTTCCAACAATTCCACAGCCTCCATGTAGCTTTGAGGAACAAATTCCTCATTGAAACAGGAAAGGTTGGCTGCTGGCCTTTGGGAGTATGGCAAAATGTGGAGCAGATTGATGTCACCTTCCCAGATTGTGGGATACTGTGGCCCAAAACCTTAAGGAAAGGGAGCAGTGGTGAAAATAAATTGAGAGCTGAAGATGATGATTGCAAGAAAAAATTTGAAACTGACTCTTCAGACATTTAAACAGATGGTTTAATAGGAGAAGCATGAACATGATGAAGGGGAATGGAGTTTTATTCTGGGAGATTCAAGGAGAAAGGAGGGAAAACCAAACAATCAAAAAAAATTTCATCCTCTTCAACAATGAAATAGTTTATAATTCCAGAAGGAAATTCCTCATAAATTTTGAAATATCAATGAAAATTTAATTCATTCTCAAAGGAAAAACATGCCTAGTGACAACTATGCAATTATCACAGAGAAAAGGTATGAAATAAGTTGTGGTTTTGATTTATTATACAAAGAGAATCCCTTCATTCCTGGTGGGAACTATCTTCCATGATGGCTAATGCTTGGTCACAGAAATGAAGGCCTTACAGCCAAATTTTTGAAAATTCTTGATTTTTGGAGGGCATTTGTTCCACAATAAAAAATGATTCTGATTATCTAAAGAGGGTGTGAGCCTGAGGTTTGACAGAAAGCAAGGAGTATTGACAAACTCTTTCCAGGAGTATTTTTAAAATGATGATAGTTAAAAAAAGAAATTGTGCTTTGTCTGGAATATTTCAATTGTCCTTCTCAGATATGCCATTTTTCATAGTAGTTTCCACAGGAGAAAACTGATGAATAAAACTGTGGTTGAAAGCCAAAATCTGGGAATACTTCTGGAAAAATTCCTCTCCTTTATCAGAGAATAATTTTTTAACTTTAATTTCATGGAATTTTTCTATTAGAATCTTCAGTTTAAAAAATTATTCAAATGTATCCAACTTCTGTTTTTGAATTATTATGAATTCAAATGAGGTGTTTTGATCCACAATAATGAGTAAGTACATGAAGCCCAAAAAAGAAGGTGAATTTATAGATCCAAAAAGATACAGGTGAATGCAGTCAAGGAATTTATGCTTGTGTTAAAATTTTCAATGGAATGGAATCAAATTTAAATTTGAATCAACACATTTGGAGCATGACTACAAGCCAGAGATTGAGAGAGCTAGATATCTCACAATGGATTGCTCTGGATTCTCAACACAGTGGTGCAAGATATTAGCAGTTGGTGTGGCCAGATTTAAAGTTGGAGACTTATAAAGGATAATCATTAATTTCCCTTGGAGGTTTGCACAAAAAATAGTTTTATTGTGGTCCTAGAGATTAACTTAATTATAATTTTTGACAAGGGTAATGGAAGATGTTATCAGAGGAAAGATTGAAATTTTGTTCCTCCTGAGTTGGGTAAAAAAAAGACAGCCCTTTAAGATGCACCAAGATCCCCCAAAAATTAAACTCACATCCACTTGACCAAGAGAAAATTGAAAACTAAAGGCATCCCCAGTTCTTATTGAGAAGGGCTCACAGTGGGTGAAAATGGTGAAAAAATTTCTTTGTCCAAACATGTGGTGTCTTGCAAAAAATTCTATAATTGCTCCATCTTCATGAATTTCTTTGGGAAAATCCTTGGTTAAGTATGCTTGTGCATAGGTAACATGAGAGGTAGGTTCATTTGGGTTGTCTTTTTGTCTTTGAGGAAGGATATGAGGAAATTTGATATGGCTTTTTCTGGTTTACTGGATGTAACTTTAGGATTATGTTTAAAATTGGTGCAGGAACAAACCACTCAAGAAGGAAACTCAGAACTAGCATTTTTAACAATAGCTGTGGCTGTTACCAACACTTTCTCTGCTTCTGATTTATTATTGGCGCTAGGGTGTTGAACATGAATTTGAAGTCCTGATAGGATGAGCAAATCTTTTTCCATGGCAGCCTTGTCCATATGTAAAAAATCAAAAATTTGGTATAAATGTGTGTTCTTAAAGAGTTTTCCAAGAATGGAATATGAAAGATTGTCATTAGGTATTTTAATATTGAAAGCAGAGACATCCATGAGAACTTTCTGGCCACAATGTATGAAGGGTGCAAGATCCCCTTGGCAGTCAATTGTTGAGACCTGCTGTTAAATGCTTTCATGAATTCTTCAGGACCTTAGTCCCTGAATGGCTGTATTTGGTAATCATTCATCATTCTGTCCTCACAATTGAGATGAAAATCAACCTCTGAAAGCATATCTTGACCACTAGGAAGCAATCATCCTTAGTATTCACTGCAAGAAAACAAATTTCAATTTTGCATAATTTTCACCTGGTCCATTTTGGTGTTGTTCATGCCAAGTTTTCATAAACAAAATTGCAAAAAAGTAGAAATAACACTTGATAAATCATGCAACAGCTTGTGAGACAGGCTGTGTGAAAGTTTGGCGCTTTCCTGCCTTTCAACTGCCAAAAAATACTAAGATTTTCTGGTCTCATCACTCAAAACCTTTTTCATGAAAATAAAAAGCATGGTCATTTGCCTTTGCTGATTCTGTTCAAGCTACTTGTAAATCAATTCCAGATGTCAAAAGCAGAATGTTTTTCATATATCTGAGTCTAATAACCTCAATCATTGTGAAGCAGACCAACAACATGCATTGAATTCAACCAGTTCAATGGTGAATTTTTATATGACTATTTCTGCAGAATTTTTGAAAATCAAACAATTTTATCAATCAAAAATATTGAAATATAGTGTTTAGGACAAACCTAACAGATCAGCACAAAATTCAGAAATTAAGTATTTCCTTTTTATATATATTTTGCTATCAATTTGAGGCTTCCTTATGGCCTTGTTTGGTCAATCACTGATGAGTTTGTGGTAATTTCAGGCATTTTTTCATCATTCATCTCATGGCTACATCTCCATAGCAATTTAAGTTTGAAGAATTTAAATCTTGCGTGGAATCTATTGGTGGAGATGATAAAGGATGACAGTCAAGTGAACCTTGACTCACTTGTTCCCAGAAGTACCCAAACCATCCTTAGGAACAATCTCAGCATCAACATAGTCAATATTTCCCATTTTCCCAAGTGATATGCTCTCTACCAACCCCCTAATCTACACAAAATGTCAGCCTACCAGATGCAAAGTACCATAATCCTTCTAGCTACTAGTGGTGATGAAACGTTTGGAGCAAAAATAGGAAGAAATGGCTGATATATATTTGGGATGAAAGAGGTAAATTTATTTATATATTTATAAAAATAAATTTAAAGGTAGGTTTAAAGAAATTATTAGATTTTTTGACCCCTCCGGAACCCAGGTATATGTCTTTTTAGGACAATATAGGAGCAATTTTGGTTCCTGTGGTGATGACAAGGATTCCTTTCAAGAAGGGTATGTATAATTTCCTTGGGGGTTGGGTTATGTAAAACCTGAAAAAAGGAGTTTGATTAAGAAGGATTTCTTAATAGGTCTAGATCCTGACTTATTCTTGATTGAGGGGCCAATAGGCCAGGATTCAGGGTTCTAGAAGTTGGTAGTGGGGCAGGCTGAATTTTTGGCTGATAATTTTGCCAAAAATAAGGATTCAAGATTTTTGGTCTAAAATTTTATCAGAAATTGGTCAAAGACCATAAACTTATTTCTGGTAAGATTTTGATTTCTGAGGAACAATGTTTCTGAAGAAATACTCACTATATGACTGGAATAAATGAGCTAGAGATGTCTGGGGGGGGCCTTCATTTATATTGTTTGGGTCCCCTCATAGTACAGGTCTTTTGATGGCCAAAGGAAGGTGGCCCAGGCTAATGCTGAGGCCAAGGAAGCATCCATGTTTTTTTCTGGAACTTCTCTAGCCATTTAGAAAGCCCTATCTCATCATACTTGGGGCTTGATACATGTTTCCATGCCCTTTAATGACCTCATTGTATTGGCCAAGTGGGTAGTTTTCAATTGATATATATACTTATAAGCCATGTCTTCCTGAGGCCAGGGGCTTAGACACATTTTCTGGGGACCTCTTTCTTGGGGTGAACTTTAAGTCTGGGAGTTTTTTGCACATATTGGTCTGGGTACCATCCTTTAAGTGGGCAACCATCCCCTTGTAGTTAAGTTTCCTACAGTTTCTTTACTTTCAAGAAGATACAAGGGTTTGAATGAATGTATAGTACTTTAAGAGCCAGCAAGAAAAAATCTTGGCTCCAGATGATTCTCTGGGTAAACTCTCAGGGTGCTACAGTAACTAATGTCCCCTTTTGGGGTCCAGATTTGACTTACAGGTCCAATTACAGGGGACCTGAAAACCTTTGATACCACTCTTCTTGAGGTGCAGGTCCCATTTTTCCGTATTTTAAGTTTTTTGGCTTTGTTTCATGTGGTTCCTTACCACATTGTGACATTCTCTGGGCCCCATGTGGTGTGGAACCAGGCTGTAGGGTGTGTATGGTGTACCCTACAGCCAGGTTTCCACTTTGGGAGGCTGGGGCTGTCTTGGATGCCAGTGGGTTGCCTTGCGCAACAGCCCAGCTGGTTTTTCTTGGCCCATGCAAGGTAGTTGCTTGACTAATAGGAGGGCTGGAGGTCAGTAGTGGCTGCCTTGGGCAAGTCAGTTGCAGGGCTTGCAGTTTGTGGCAACTGCCTTGTTCCCTTGCAACTACTTGCAGGGCTGGCGGTTGGTAGCAACCATCCTTGCCCATGAAAGGTAGTTGCTTGAACACCTGTGGAGCTGGGGCTTGCCGCAGCCAAATTTCCAGGCCCGTGCAACTACCAGCAGTTGGTTACAGCAGAAGATGGAAGCCTTTCAGCTGGTGGCCTCTCACGCGGCTTATGGGAGTTACAGGCAGTAGCTGATGGTTTGCAGCTGTGCGCAGGGTTGTGGAAAAATTTTTTTTTTTTCCATAAATCCTAAACCTGAAATAATTATGATTTTCTGACCAAATTTTTGGTCAGAAACCCATACTTGGGGATCTGATGAGCAAGGGTACATGGGTGGACATAGTTCTGCCTGAAGCAGTGGGAATTGGGTGGTAGTGCCAGTGGGCGACCCTACCTAATTTGGCACCGGAACCCATTTCTTCAATAATATTCTTTATTTTCTCACTAATTGAGGTTTCATATATTAAAGTATTTTTCACCTTTATTTTTGATTCATTATTTTTGTATTTTTCCTTTATTTGATTTTTATTTATTTATGGATTATTCAGTTGGTTATGAAATAGTAGCCAGCTGAAACAAAACATTATCATATTTCAAAAAAACCAATTCAAGACCTTTCAGATACCTTTAATTCATGGAAAATAATCTGTTTGTGGGTTCCTCCAAAATTGGAAAGTTCCAAGCATGCACTTCTTGACTACAAATAGAGAAACTTTGGTTGGTGTTCCCCATTGTGCCTTTATTTTCAAAAAAATTGAAGGCATGGGAAAATTGGTTTCTTAATTTACCCAGGATTGAGAAATAAATAGATGAGTGGAGTCAGAAAGTTGAAGTTATTCCCACAGAGGTGGTCTCCGACATTAAGCAATGTTATTCATGGAAAAAACTAAATTTTAAAAGTACCAGCAACACAGCCCACCTAGTTTTTTCATTATTTGTAAATTTTTTTAACTCAAGAGGCAATAAATTATAAGTAAAAGAAGAATCTCTTGGTGTGATTGTAATTAATTTCTTGAAAATACCACCAAGAATCCAGAAAAAACAGGCTTGCAAATTTGTGGTGGGTATCAATCCAGGACCATAATGCTCTAGCATGACAAAAATTTCCCATCTCCTTGAGAAATTTATGGATGAATTGTTTAATCTATCCAAGACTTTTCAAGTTCCAACTTCCTCCCACCCATCTGGGAGAATCTGTGAGCTGAAGCTTCTCCCCCTAGTTGGCCCTTTTTGTTCAACCCACAAGGTTGCTGGTTATGCATCACATTCAGCCAGCCACTTCTGCTCTTTCTGTGGTTCAAAAGTTGAAAAGAAACCAAATATTTGGCTAGGAAGTCCTTGGAATTTTAATTAATTTCAACAAGTTTCCAACCAAAGGAAATGAAATCCAACCTTGAATGGAAAAGAGAAACTTACTCTTTTCCAGACCAGAATCTGTCGCTCAGACCTCAATTAGCTTTTGTACAACATGACCCTGTGCAACATGTTGTGTTAGGGGTCCTCCACAATTGGTTTGAAGGAGTCCTCATGCATCACTTTGGGAGATCTGGGGTTTCCAGAGCTTTTCATTCAAAGAAAAGCAAAAAAGAGGTGTGGATAAAGAATTGACGAAATTGCCCCCACTTGACCCAAGTGCTATCACACTGAGTGACACCAACTCAAACTCCAATGTCACTAGCACTGATGAAAAAGATGTGGAGCTCAACAAAGGAGGGAATGATGGGTTCTTTAATGAAAAAGATATGGGTTAGTTCAGGGAAGAAATTCAAGTGGTGTTTCTACAAAAAAAACTGGAAATCTTCCAATCAACCTTGAAAAATCAAATTTTGGCAAGCCCAAGGTTTCTAGATGGTATATCCTTTTTTTATGTGATTCATCTTGTTGTGGCAAAATACTTCCCAGACTCCATTGAAGATATCAATAGTGCAACAAAACAATACCTTGTCATGGTGAACATTACAAAGCTCATTGCCTGTACTAACAGTGTGGATTTTTTCAAGGTCAAAGAAATTCACTCAATTCTTTTTACCCATTTTTAAAAGACATAAAGCTTGAAATCAAAGTGCATCTTTTACAACTTGGTAGTCCAACCCAACCATTAATATGCAATACTTATTCCTGTGAATCTCAAGTTGTGGGGGCCTATTTTGGGTTTATCTGAGTTCTGTCAGCCTACTAGATGCCAAGGACCTAGCTCCTTCTAGCTATTAGAGGTGATGAAAAGTTTAGAGTAAAAATTTTAAAAAAATGCCAGAGATATACTTTGGCTAAAAGTGTTAAATTTATTTATATATTTATAAAAATAAACTTAAATGGAGGGGCCAAGACCTTAATGGGTTTGTTGAACCCTCCGCAAAACAGGTATATGTCTGTTAAGGAAAATATAGGTGCAATTATGGTGCCTATGGGGTTTACAAGGACTCCTTTCAAGAAGGTTGTGTGTAATTTTCTTGGGGTTTGGGTTATGCAGAACCTAAAAAAAGAGTATAAGTCAGCAGGATCACTTACTAGGTCTAGAACCGGAATTATGCTTGATTGATGGACCAATATGCAGGGATTCAGGGTGCTGGAAGCTGGTGCTGAGGCAGGCTGAATGGTTGGATATTTATTTTTGGCCAAAAAGTAAGGATTCAAGAGTTTTGTCTATAATTTTATCAGAAAGTGGCCCAAGATCACACACTTATTTCTTATAAGGGTTTGATGGCTTGAGGGCAAGAATATCTCAAGCAATAATGACTATATGACTGGATGGATGAGTTAGAAATGGCTGGGGGAAAAGCCTTTATTTATATTGTCTGGGTCCCCTCATGGTACATCCCTTTTACCAGCCAAAGGAGGGTGACCCAGGCTAGTGCTGGGGCCAGGAAGCCATCAGTGTGCTTGTGTAGACCTGCTCTGGTCACTAAAGAGGTACAGGAAGCCCTATGTCATCATACTTGGGGCTTGATACATGTTTCTGTACCCTTAATGACCTCATTGTATCTACCAAAGAAGTAGTATTCAATTTTTATTTTCAAATATAAGCCATGGTTTCATGAAGCCAGGGGCTTGAAAACATGCTCTGGGGACCCCATTCTGCAAGACCATTTTGATTTTGAGGCTCTTTTGTCCATTTTGGGATGTTTTACAGTCACTTAATTGGACAGTACACTCCTGGTAATGTTTAGTTAAGTACAGTTTTAGTTACCAGGGACACAAGGGGGGTCTTTTATGGGTGTTTGGTACCTTGTGAGCTATCTAGCACAAATCTAGGCCTCTTTTTATTCTTATTACAAACTCTCAGGGTGTTACATTAACTAACATGTACCATTTTAGGTCCAAACCTACTGTACAGGCCCTTTTACAGGGGCCCCTGACAACCTTTGATACAGTTTTAAAAAGGGTGCAGGTCCCATTTTTCCGGATTCTTTGTTGGTTTATCTGTTTTCATACTATTCTCCACCACGTGGTGGGGCTCTTTGGGCCCCATGTGGTGTGGAACAGGGATTTAAGGTGTATAGGTGGTACCCTACAGCCCATTTCTGTTTTGGGAGAGGGGGGGCTGTCCAGTGAGCCAGCTAGTTGCCTTGCGCAATGGTCCGGCTGGTTGCTAGGAGCCCATGCGCGGTAGTTGCCGACTAGAAACTACTCCAGGCTTGCCCAAGGTAGCCGCTTGACTGCTTGCGGGGCCAGCGCGTGCCGTAGCTTCTTTGCGCGGTTGTGGAAGCTATGCGGCTGGCTGGCGCATGCTGTAGCTTATTTGCGTGGTTGCGGAGGGTATGCGGCTGCGCGCGGGGCTATGGACAAAAGCGTGCTGTGACTTCTTTGCGCAGTTGCGGAGGGTATGCGGCTGGCCAGCGCGTTCCGTAGCTTCTTTGCGCGGTTGCAGAGGGTGTGCGGCTGGCCGGCGCATGCTGTAGCTTCTTCAAGTGGTTGCGGAGGGTATGCGGCTGCGCACAGGGCTATAGAAAAAAGCGTGCCGTGGCTTCTTTGCGCGATTGCAGAGGGTACACAGATGAACCATGGTTCTACCTGAAGGAGTAACTTCTTGGGGGTGGTGCCAGTGGGTGACCCTACCTAAATTGGCACCAAAAATCCATTTCTTTAATAATATTTTTAGATTTATTACATTTTAAGGTTTTATTTCTTAATTTTTATTTTTATTTTTAATTGATTATTTCCATATTTTACTTTTGGGGGCTTTAGTCAGTTGGTTCTGAATAGTAGCCAGCTGACAAGTTCAGTGGAGAGAGATTTATTGGATGCTTGTGTTGGTATTGAACAAAAAAACAGTCTGGTAATTTTAGAATAGGATTTGAAAGTTGAGGGAAAGTTTCATACTGATCAATTTTGGGTTCCAAGTGAGCTGGAGGGTACACTTCTGAAGAATTTATGTAGGGTAAAATGGCTTGAAGCAAGTCCCAAATTCATGCAGTTTGTGAAGAAGGTTGGGAATGAGAGTCAATCAATCAGAACTGGTGGTCAAAATTTTAATTTGAAGGATGGTCTTTATAAAGGAATATTGGAGGATGTATGTCAGATAGATGAAAAAATTATCAATGAACATCTTTTTCCACACCCCAAGGGTGCAAGGATGTTGAGGCCTACTGCCACAGTTGAGATGCATTGTTTGAGTTTTGATGGGTTGGAAGTATTGTTTATGAAACCAAATAACTGTGTGGTGTTAAAGGAAGATGGGAATATTTACTACAGCATGGTTGGCAATATCCTATCAATTGAATTTCCCACAGTTTGACATGAAAGCCTGTGCACTTTGCAAACTATAACCAAATTTTTCTATAAGGACACAGCTTTCCCCACCAGGAAATTTTGCTACTTTCTCTAAAAAATGAAGGAAATTCTTGGACAGATTTTCCTACATTCATTCCAGATAATCTCCTCTTCCAGCATGCAGAATGTGGCTGCACATTTACTCCTCCCTGCTCACAAATTTAAAATTGATAGAAATGGGAACATCCTCACCCCTGTGAATCATCATTCTGTGCTAAAAATCAATCCATATAATCCCGCCCAGACCACCTCATAAAGCCCTTGGTTTTATTCATCCTTTTTTCTTTTTTTTCAACAGATCTTTTTTTTCACTCAGCGCCATTCAAAACAACATGTATATTTTTTGGATAGTAAAGAGAAAACTTACAACTATTCACATTGGGTTTAGAGTGAACATACTTGCCTTCATTGGGTTTGCCCTTGGGTACATCAAACAAAATTCTGAGCTTGAAAAAAGCTAGTGGAATATCTTTGATACAAAATATCAAGAGGTACCTCCAATCATAGATACCACATGCAGTACTGGCTCATGTCCCCCCTGGATATTGATCACTCCAGCATTGAATCATTCCCTTATTTCTCCTTCCTTTTTTTGTTTTCTCATTTTTCACAACCAATGATTCTTCTTTCATCTTTATCAGAGCTTGGATCATCATCTTTGTTATAATAATTCCCCAGTCACCATTGGACAAATGGGTTTACAAGTCCTATCTCCCTGCAGATCAATCACACCCTCCTCAATATTGGACTTGAAACCTTCTTTTTAATCATCTTCATTGATTTCTTCCTCTTTTTTCACAATCTCAGGAAATCAATAGTCTTCCAAAACATTTTCAAGGTATTTCTTGTTCAAAGAACATTGAGAAATCTTTTGATCTTTCTTGCAGTTGGGATGGTTTTTGGGAAACAGGGACTTGGAGGGGATCTGAAAGGAATTCAACCTGATTAAAATCCAGAATTGTTTTCTGCTGACCAGTTGGAAGCTCTGCCAACCAGTTTTGGTGTTAGTAATTCAAGGGCAGTTGCTTTGATGCCTTTGTGAAATTTGAGGGGATTATTTGAACTGAAAAATTAAAAGTTTTCATTTGGCTTGTGTTCCCAGTGGGAAATTCCACATTTTTCATTGCCACTTCCAATCTAAAGAAGAAAATGTTGGCTGAAGTTGAGGAATAGCCTTCCCCATTGCTACTGGAGGTGATGAGAAGTTTGGATTTAAAATATAAAGAAAGTTCAGAGATATATTTTGGCTAAAAGGGTTAAATTTATTTATATATTTATAGAAATAAATTTATAAGGAGGGGAAAAGACCTTATTGGCTTTGTTGAGCCCTCCAGAACACATGTATATTTATTTTTAGGAAAATGAAGGAGAAATTATGGTTCCTGTGGGGTTTAGAAGGACTCCTTTCAAGAAGGTTGTGGATAATTTCCTTGGTTACTGGTTTATTCAAAACCTGCAAAAAGAGTTAAAGTCAGCAGGATCACTTACTAGGTCAAGATCCAGACTTATTGTTGAGGAATGGGCCAATATTCAAGGATTCAGGGTGCTGGAGGTTGGTACTGGTGCAGGCTGAATGGTTGGATGATGAATTTGGCCAAAAAAATAAGGATTCAAGAATTTTGGTCTAAAATTTAGGGTTCCAAGATCACAATTTCATTTCTTATAAGGTTTTAATGGCTGATTAAAAAAATATCTGAAGAAATAATGAATATCTAACTGGAATGAATGAGCTAGAAATGGCTGTGGGTGGGGCCTTTATTTATATTGTTGGTTCCCCTCATGGTACAGGTCTTTTACCAGCCAAACAAAGGTGAACCAGGCTATTTCTGAGGCCAAGGAACTTTCCATGTGTTTGTGTATACCTGCGCTAGCCATTAAAGAAGTATAGAAAGCCCTATGTAATCATACTTGGGGCTTGGTACATGTTTCCATGCCCTTAATGACCTCATTGTATCAGCCAAGTGGGTGGTTTTTTAATTAATATATATAAATATAAGCCATGGCTTCATGAGGCCAGGGGCTTAGACACATGCTCTGGGGACCTTGTCCTGAAGGATGATTTTGAGTCTGAGGCCATTTTTTCCACATTGGTTTATTTAAAGTCCCTCAAGTGGGTTACTAGCCCCATTTAGTTAAGTTCCATACAGTTACATTATTGTCAAGGGGATACAGGGGGTTGTATGAGTGACTAGTGCTTCAGGAGATAGCCAGCAAAAATCTAGGGTCCATTTGGTTCTCTGGGTACACTCCCAGGGTGCTAAAGTAATTAATATGTCCCCTTTTGAGGTCCAGATTCTCTTTACAGGTTCAATTACAGGGGCCCTGACAACCTTTTGTACAGCTTTTAATGAGGTTCTGGGCCCAATTTTGCGGATTTTTGTTTGTCCTGGGTAGTCTCATGTTTTTCCCCACCACATGGTGGCGCTCTTTGGGCCCCTGTGGTGTGTAAAAAGGGTGTAGGGTGTATAGGAGGTACCCTGCAGCCCTTTTTCCATTTTGGGAGAGGGGTCGGTGGTCTGTAGGCCTGCAAGTTGCCTTGTGCAATGGACAAACTGGTTGTTCTGGGCCTGCAAAAAGTAGTTGCTTGACTACCTGCCAGGTTGGCCATTGTTAGCAACCATCCTGGCTTGCGCAAGGTAGTTTCTTGACTACCTGCGGGGCTGGCGGTTGGTAATCACCGTCCTGACTTGCACAAGGTAGTTTCTCAATTACCTGTGGGGCTGGAGACTTCCATGAAGCTTGCAACCAACTGGCCTGGCCCAAGCAACTACACACGGGGCTGGCAGTTGATTGTGGCATAAATTGGCTGCCTGTCAGCTGGTGGAGACTCCTGCAGCCTATGGGAGTCATGTGTGTGCTGTGTGCTGCATTGTGGAAAAAATTTCTTTTTGTCCATAACTCCTTAAGTAAACATAATTATGGTTTTCTGACCAAATTTTTGGTCAAAAATCCATACCTGCGGATGCGATGAGCAAGGGTACACTGGTGAACCATGGTTTTACCTGAAAGAGTGGGAATTGGGTGGTGCTGCCAGTGGGTAACCCTAACTAATTTGGCACCAGGAACCCATCTATGCAATAATATTTTGTATTTTCTTACTAATTCCAGTTTTATTTATTTATTTATATTTTATCTTTATTTTTGATCCATATTTTTGTATTTTTGTATTATTTGTTTTGTGATTATTTGGGGCTTTAGTAAGTTTTTTTTTTTGAATAGTATCCAGCTGAAAGGGGTTTATGGGCCTGAGGGCATTCAGACCTTGTTTTTTTTCATTTTCTTTCAAGATAATTTTCTGAAGGAAAAGCTTTTGAAAATCAGATTTAAATTTGCCACTTGGATGAACTTTATTATTTGAGGATAAATGAGAAGAAAAATAGTGAGTCTATAAATAATCAATAAATTCCTTTTTTTTCAGTAGAATTGATAAAATTTCAACATAGCTGAAAAAAAATAAGAAAAGGTTGGTCATTTTATAAAATAATGAAAGCACTAACCAGATAATCACTCACCCAAGATCCATTCTTTTGGATGATTCTCTGCTCCATAAAACTGTGATGATTCCCAGATTTCTTGGATTAGGCAGTAAATTTCTGGGCCAATACATGATGAACATAGTTTTTATAGGCACACATCATTATTAAATTATTGCCCTTGTATCTGTGGTTGAAGTTAATGAAATGGTATTCCACTTAAAAATTCATCTGTCTGAAAATGCTGATTGCTTCAATTCAACAGGCTGAATTGAAAAAGCTCTCAGGGCCTTCTTCCAAGTTTTTTCCCCAGCATAAAATTCCAAATTTTGCCAGGTATCCATGAATGCAGCGGATGTGGCATCCATCAATGCGCAGAAATTTCCTACCAACTTTAAATCTACCAGCAAAACCATCTTTTAAAATTTTGGAAATTTTTTTGAGAGATCAATTGAGCTGATATGGAATCCTGAGAAAAATTATCAAACTTTTCAATAGATTGGAAGTTGGCACAAAAGATCCTGATGAGCTCTGGGGTTGCAGCAGGAGGTACCAATGCAGTCTGAATCAGTCCCCAGAGGATTCTGACATGAACCAAAAAAATTAATATTATTTGAAAGTGGGTAATTTAGCTTCTGTGCTAGGATTGAATTCATTTATGAGGCCTAAAACCAGCCTTTCTAGCCTTAAAGTCATCTTGAAAATCCTCAGTGATCATCTTATTGGTTTTTTTCTTTGCAGAAGATCCAGATGCATCTTGAGTAATAGTACAAGAGTCCTTGCCTTTCTTCACTCAGGTGGTTATATCTCCTGTAATATTAGGGGTAGGCTAGGATTGAGCAGAATGGAACACATTTTTTTTGGGTTGATTTGGAAACTAATGGGGTGTCATACTGACACCAAACTCAGTCTAACCTCAGTCTTACCCTCAGGCCTGATCTACTTTCTTAGGAACTTCAACCTCAGGGCTCAGGAGACTTACATCAATATGTCTCCAGTAACTATATACCTCAGGATCTTCATGCAGTACATATCTACATATAGTCTAACCTCATACTATACACAGATAGACTCCATAGGCTTGCACATACTCAATCTCTCAGGCTCTACTCTACCTCTCTGTCTAACCCATACCTCTTTGGGTTACCTCTCTGTCTAACCCATACCTCTTTGGGTTATCTCTCTGTCTAACCCATACCTCCTCTGTGTGGTTTATCCTTTGGGAATCTTTATGTACATCCTCCTGCAGATTGTATTACATACTCTCTCTACTTAGTACATAGTGTCATGACTCCCATGTAAACTGTACATCCTTCAACTGTACTCTCCCAACTTAGACAGCTCAGACCTGGAACCTTGTCCCAATGTAGAAGCAGCCTAACCTAATGTAGTAGCATCCCTGATCAGCCCTCTCTGTTACTTAGACTGTTCCCATGACATCATTTGTGTAGTCTGAGCCCCAATCACTTGTACCTCTGTTGTAGTTCCAACCTCTTGTCTATTTAATAACCCTCCTCTTTCCTCTTCCTGATGCTTCCCCCAAGAAATCAGTTTACTACTTCTTACTAGGAGATCTTTCCCAGCAAGTGTCATTCAGCACCATTCAACCCAATCCTCCTCTGCTCCTGTTAGCCTCCTTCAGTAACCTTGCCCCCAAGCCTACTGTGGGTAGAGACCCCTCTGTGCCAAGCCCTGCTTGCATGTCAGCAGCCCTTGTGACATTAAACTGATTTCTTCCCCAATAACCCCTTCTTCACCAACCACCCTCCCTATCCTTTTAGACAGCATCAAATTTTGCTATTGAGTTGTGGCAATTTTTTTTTGCTTTATTTCTGTCCCTACCTTGAACTTGGCTATTTTATTTGTGGCCATTTTCATTGCTTCCCTTACCTTACTGTCAAACCTACTCAGAGCTCCAGCTCTCCACCCTCTAAGTATCACTTCGATGCTTCAACGCTTTGACGCTTCGACGCTTTGACGCTTTGATGCTTTGACACTTTGAAACTTTGACACTTTGACACTTCGACACTTTGACGCTTCAACGCTTCAACGCTTCGACGCTTTGACACTTTGACACTTTGACACTTAGACAAGGTATAGTAACCAGTATTTGACTGTCCCATAAAGGTAATCAGAGGAAGAAAAAATTCCTTTTTTAATCATTTTATTCTTGCTCAAAGGTGAAGAACAACTTTTGGGTAACTAATTATTCTTAGAAGTAAGAATGCCCCCACAACGTGCTCTTTTTTCTCACATTTCTAGCCCAGAAGTCACCTGCAGCTCTAGGGGGAGAGGTACCACTGAACCAACTGACCATTCTACCCCTAGATCTTGTGGAACAGGTAGGACCTTTTCTAACCTGATTGCACCAGTGGCTACCACTTCCACTCCTATGGATACAGGTTTATTGGAACCTATTCCCCAAGTATCCCTTTCTACTATTCCTTCTTCTGACAATGCTAGCCTCCACAGGATCACAGGTCAGTTTCCAAGCCCAGGTTACCATGGTTTGGACTCTCCTGCCTATGATGCAAGCATGGTCCCAATCCCAGGAGAAGGTGAGGAAGATGAAGAGGATGAAGACTCAGGATTTGATTCCAGAATCTTGAGTGGCCTGGGTTCACCATCCCCAGAGGGTAATCCTAGTCAAACTTCTAATGCAACAGCAGTCCCTTCACCTTCCCCGCACACCAACCTTCCTTCCACCACTCAGGCTCCTTCAACTGACCCTGCCCTGCTGGCCATTCTTCAGCAAATGACCACTGCAATGACTCAACTTTCTAAACCTGCTGACCATGGACCCTCTTCTAACTTTAAATCTCCATCTATCAATGCCCCAGATAAATTTGATGGAACTAACTCAACCAAGCTTAGACCTTTCCTTCAAGCTTGTGAAATCATTTTTGCAAATGATGAGAGAGTTTTTGCTAATGACAGAAAGAAAGTATTTTTTACAGTCTCTTACCTTTCAGGAAATGCCAGTCAATGGATCCAACCTTATCTTGCTCACATTGGTAATCATGAGCCAGACTTCATACTTAACTCCTGGCTTCTATTCACTCAACAGCTTCATACCCTTTTTGGGGATCGTCTAGAAATCCAGCGTGCTGAGAAGGAGTTAACCCTCCTTAAGATGAAAGACAGTGGTTATTCTACTAACTATATCACTGAATTCAGAACACTTATGACCAAGGTCTCTGGGTGGGGTGATAAAGCCTTTTTCTTTCATTTTAGACAGGGTCTCCCAGCCAGATTACTGGACCAACTAGCTGGTTATGATGGACCTCAAGAAACCTTGCAAGACCTAATGGATATTGTTCTTAAGTATGACACTTGTTACCATGAAAGGATCCGGGAGAAGTCCTTCACTCTCCCTCAGACCTCAAGACCTGGACCCAGTCTTCCAAATCCTCAGAAATCTCAACAGACCAGCCAACCAGGTAGGTTGAAGGGGAAGACCAAGCCAACCCCTACTAATTCTACTCCAACCTATGTCCCTAATCCGAACGTAGGAGAGGATGGACACCTCAAGGCTGAAGAAAAAGATAGACGAGAAAGAGAGGGTTTGTGTAACTACTGTGGAGGAACTCACAAAATTAGCCTCTGCAGGAAACGTCCAGATTTTCAACCTGGCCAGAAACCCAATCCTATGAAGCCAAAAAAGGGAAAAGACTAGGTGATGGGAATGTGGTACTCCTTGACCATCACCCTCCTAATATTTGAGTACAAACTTTGGAAAGAAAAGACGCTAAACCTCCTTCCAAATACTTATGTTTTGTTTGCTTGACCAATAACCAGGCTTACAGTGTACTTGTTGACTCTGGAGCAACTCAATCTGTTATTTCAAAATCTATGGTTTTAAAGTTTTCTCTATCACTCAAACCCCTGACCACTCCTATTTTCCTATTTACCTTCAGTCCTTCTGACTCACCTTCCCAGGAAATCACCCATAAGGTTTCCTTCAAATTCTCTTTTCCCTCTTTTCCCAACTTAGAATGGGATTTCTTGGTTGTTGATACTCCACCCAAAGAAGACATTATTCTAGGTATTGACTTCCTCCATTTCTGGAACCCAGAGGTAAATTGGCAACTGGGATTGATCACCCCAAGACACCAACCAACTTTGGATCATTCCTCTTCCGTTGAACTCTCCTTGGCCACTACTTCCTTTCCATCAGTGAACCTGCAGGTCACTGCTCCTGTCCCCTTTTCAGAATCTATGCACTCACAACACTTCCCTTTGAGTTCAACAACTACTTCTGTGAACAGGATATTCTTTGGACATTCTCTGAAATTCTTGGAGGATATGGAGAATGATCTATCCGTTCAAGTTTTGCGTATGATTATTTCCACTTCTGAATCTGACCCAAAGCAGGCTACTGCAGAAGGTTTGGATGAAGATGAGGAAACTGATGAAATTGAAACTGTGATGGAGAGAGTTCCTGATGCTTATCATACCTTTTTAGATGTTTTTTCCAAGGTCAAAGCTGATAAACTCCCTCCTCATCGCGCTTACGACCATCATATCAAACTGGAAGGCCCTATGCCTCCAGTTGGGCCTATCTACTCCCTTATTCACCATGAGAAGGAGGCCCTACAAGCCTATATAGCGGAAAATATAGAGAAAGGTTTCATTCGCCCCAGCACTTCCAGCACTGGAGCACCTGTCCTCTTTGTAAGAAAGAAGGATGGTTGGTTGCAATTGTGTGTTGACTATCACAAACTCAACGCTGTGACTCGAAAGAACCGGTATCCCATTCCTCCCATGACTCACTTATTAACAGTCTTTTCTGGTTCTACCATTTTTTCCAATATTGACCTCAGGAGTGTTTATAATATCCTTCAAATGAAGGAAGGGGATGAACATCTTACAGCATTCAGAACTCAGTTTGGGAGTTTTGAATATTTGGTAATGCCTTTTGGACTCACCAATGCTCCTGCCTCTTTTCAATGTCTTGTTAATGACATTTTTGCAGACCTTCTGACCATCTGTGTGGTGGTATACCTTGATGACATTCTTATTTTTTCCAAAAACTTAACAGAACATACAGCTCATGTGTGTGAAGTCTTGAACAGACTTCAGAAGAACAACTTATATGCAAAAGCTTCTAAGTGTGAATTTCATGCCTCCTCAGTGGACTATCTAGGATATGTCATTTCCAGAAGTGGCATTGAAATGGACAACTCCAAGTTCCAGAAGATCTTGGACTGGCCACCACCAACAAACAAAAAGGCCTTGCAACAGTTTTTGGGTTTTTCTAATTTTTATTGCAGGTTTATCATTAACTATTCCAGAAAGGTGCACCTCCTCACTGCTCTAACTGGAGCAGACCCCATCTTTCCTTTATCCCCAGGGGCTCTGCAGCAGTTTGAGGACCTCAAGGTAGCCTTTACTAAAGCTCCTATACTCAGACATTTTGATTTTTCCTTACAAACCTTTTTGGAGACTGATGCCAGTGACTATTCCCTAGGGGCTGTCCTCACCCAAGTCTCTCTTGATGGATCCAAACACCCAATTGCTTTTGACAGCAGGAAATTGGGTAGTGCTGAACTGAACTATGAAATCCACGACAAGGAACTCCTGGCCATTGTATGGGCCATCAAGATCTGGAGAGCTTACCTCCTCAGTCTTTCTTCTCCCTTTGAAGTTCTCACTGATCACTTATCTCTTAAATATTTCATGACCTCCAAAGTCTTGACTCGTCGCCAAGCCCGTTGGGCTGAGTTTCTGTCTGAATTTGACTTCACTATAGTCTATAGACCCAGAAAGCAATCAATAGTGCCTGATGTCTTGTCACGTTGAGACGACGTTTATCCCAAAGGGGGGATGCCCTATGGAGAAAATAATACAGCAGATGTCAAACAACTCTTGAAACAGACTGACTTTGAACATTCTAGAATTTTCTTTATCTCTGCAAAACAGTTTGACAAACAATTGGAAACCTTAATTCAGTCCCAGATCTCCAACAAATCAACCCAGCAGATTATTCAGAAACTACATAAAAAGGAACAAGTAAAGAGTTACCTTATAGACCCAGACACTGGACTCCTTATTTTCCAAAACAGAATAGCAATCCCCAAGGAGGATGAACAACTCCAACTTGAAATACTTTGACAAAGACATGACTCTCCCCTCTCTGGCCACCCTGGACAAGACAAAACAGCTGATCTAGTCAAAAGAGATTTCCATTGGGAAAATATGAATTCCTTTATCAAAGATTATGTTTCTTCTTGTTACATTTGCAGCAGAAACAAAGCCAGTCACCACAAAAAGTTTGGACTCCTCCAACCCTTACCGATTCCAGATTCTCCCTGGGCTTCACTCTCTATGGACTTCATCTCACAACTACCACTATCCAATGGGTTTGACTCAATCCTTGTGGTGGTTGATTGTTTTTCAAAAATGTCACTCTTTATTAAAACCAGAACTGATATCTCCTCTGTGGAGTTGGCTAACCTACTAATTTCTCATGTTTTTACTAAACATGGCCTCCCAACTGACATTGTCAGTGACAGAGGATCTTTATTTGTTTCTTCCTTTTGGAAAATTGTATGTGAAAAATTACAGATAAAAAGAAATCTTTCCACAGCTTATCACCCTGAAACAGACGGACAGACGGAAAGAGTAAATCAGATCCTAGAACAATTTCTTAGGATGTATGTCAGTTATCACCAAGACGACTGGGATACCTGGATCCCCCTTGCTGAATTTGCTTACAATAATTCCACTCACACTTCTACTAAGCAATCTCCTTTTTTCACCATCTATGGACAACATCCCAACTTTGACAGTCTCCATGTAGTAGATGATCAACCTGCAAGCCACTACATAACCCAGATTCACCAGAATCAAAATTTATTGGGTATTGAACTAGAAAAGGCAATTAAAACCTACAAAAGATATTCTGACCTAAAAAGAAGTGACTTTCCTGCCTCATTTGCTGTTGGAAACAAAGTTTGGCTCTCTTCTAAAAATATCAAAACTAATTGTCCAACTCATAAACTCTCAGAGCAATGGTTAGGTCCCTTTTTGATTATAGAAAAGATTGGGAAAAGTTCATTCAAGCTTCAACTTCCTCAACAATGGTCCACCATTCACCCTGTATTCCACTCCTCCTTACTCAAGCCATATCAGGACAACTCACTATCCTCTAGGCACCAACCACCAACTGAGCCAGTCAAAATTGATGGTGAAGAAGAATGGGAAGTGTCTCAGATATTGGATTCCAAACTTAAGAGGGGGAAATTATTTTACTTAGTTGAATGGAAAGGCTTCCAGAATGACGAGGAACGCACTAATTGGGAACCTCACTCTAATCTTACCAACTGCCCTACTTTACTTCAAGACTTCCATACACTTTATCCCTCAAAACCAAATTCATCCTTAAAATAAAAACAATACAAACCTTACTCTCCTTTTCAATATATATATATATATATATATATATATCAATAACATGATAAAAAAAAAAATTAAGATTCTTTCTCCTTTTTCCCTTTCTTCAACCTTAGAAAAAAAAAAGATCAATTACCCCCCTCTAAGAAAATATAAATAAAATAAAATAAAATAAAATAAAATAAAATAATAATAAAATAAAACAAATTTTATATAAACAACTTTTTAGATAGCTTCACACATCAATTCTTCCAACTCTTTTACTCTAGACATCCAAGTATTTACTAATTTTAATTTGGCAACTTGATAAGAATTTGGCCCCCTTATAGTAGTCCCTACTTCAAAAGTATACCCAGCTAAAGCCAAAATATCAGCTAGTCTTTTCTTTATCTCTAAAACATTTTTCTTTCTAGCTTCTAAAAAACCATACTTCTCTTTTCTTATCTCACTACCCCAACCCTTCTTTAAACCTTCCTGAAAATTTGAATTTAAAGTTCTAGAATTCCTACTATAAATCTCCAAAGATTGATTAACTTGATCTTCATTTAAAACAGAATCTTCTCTGAATCTTCTTCCTTCCATCATCTCCAATAACCTTTCCCCACTTTCTAATTCCTCCAACCAGACCTCAGTTTCACCTCTTCTTTCAATTCCTTTCCTTCTATTCCTTCTGTCTTCCACCACCTTCATCTTTACCTCCAAATCCTTCATCTTGTTCCTCAAATCTTCTAACTCCAAAGAGTCATCTGATCTGCCCCCTTCTTCAACAATGATCTCTCTTCCTTTTCCTTTAACAATCTCTTTGGTGGTTCCTCTATCTTCCTCCATATCACTTAATTCCATCTCCAAAATCCCTTTGGCGTCTTCATCATCATCCCCGCTTTGACAATCCGCTTTGGCGCTTTGATGGTTTTCTTTGACGCTTTGACAGTGGGCTTCAACGCTTCGACGTTCAACGCTTCAACAGTGGGCTTCGACGCCTCAACAATTTGCTTCGACAATTCAACGGTGAGCTTTGACGCTTTGACATTTGACGCTTTGACGGTGAGCTTTGACACTTTGACTATTTGCTTCGACGCTTTGACGGTTCGACAAACCCCTTTGACTCTTTGACAAATCCCTTTGACGCTTCAACCAACCCCTTCGAAGCTGCAACGACTTCCTTCAACGGTTTTGACGGATTCCAAAATGCCTTTGTTTTGTACCCTTTTTGGGGGGACCTTTACCACCTCCTCTTCCGAATCTACGTGAGGGGTTCCCCATTGTATAAATGCCTCACCGCACTCCTCCTGCGGAAGCCTCAACGTACCATCTATGACCAAATTACCGGTTCGACGCAGTGCCTCCCTCTTTTCTTGCGTTTTCTTCAATCTCTCCTGCATCAAACGGACTATTGCAAACCTTTATCAGCACTCCAGCACCTCCAATACTAAATCCAGAAGCACTTACCTGAAGATTCATCAAGTCTGGATGAGTAACCCAAGGTCATGGCATCATCATCTGGAGCCTCTTTTACTTCAAAAGGTTGACTCTTCTCCAGGACCCATAAGGTTGGCCCCAAGGCCTTTCTGCCTTGCTTATCCATATCACACATTCTTCCATACTGCCTACAACTTTCACATTTGGCAGAATTGTGCTTGATACTGGTGGTGCAGATTCTTCCAAGCTTGACGCACCTATCACAACTTGGGTAGTATTGCTGGACTGGATGATAATTGTTGGTCTTCTCCATTGGATAGGTTGGTGTAGGTGATCTGGTGTAAGGAGATAAAGGTGATAATGGGGTGGATGGTGGTGATGGTTGAGGGTAAGGGGAAGGAAAACTCAAGTTAGACATGGCTGAAGGACAACCTGGATGGCCTCTTCAACCTCTCCTTTTATGGTCATCAGGAGATGCCCTCTTCTTCACCAGGGGGTACTGTCATAATGACACCAAACTCAGTCTAACCTCAGTCTTACCCTCAGGCCTGATCTAATTTCTTAGGAACTTCAGCCTCAGGGCTCAGGAGACTTACATCAATATTTCTCCAGTAACTATATGCCTCAGTATCTTCATGCAGTACATATCTACATATAGTCTAACCTCATACTATACACAGATAGACTCCATAGGCTTGCACATACTCAATCTCCCAGGCTCTACTCTACCTCTCTGTCTAACCCATACCTCTTTGGGTTACCTCTCTGTCTAACTCATACCTCTTTGGGTTATCTCTCTGTCTAACCCATACCTCCTCTGTGTGGTTTATCCTTTGGGAATCTTTATGTACATCCTCCTGCAGATTGTATTACATACTCTCTCTACTTAGTAAATAGTGTAATGACTCCCATGTACACTGTACATCCTTCAACTGTACTCTCCCAACTTAGACAGCTCAGACCTGGAACCTTGTCCCAATGTAGAAGCAGCCTAACCTAATGTAGTAGCATCCCTGATCAGCCCTCTCTGTTACTTAGACTGTTCCCATGACATCATGTGTGTAGTCTGAGCCCCAATCACTTGTACCTCTGTTGTAGTTCCAACCTCTTGTCTATTTAATAACCCTCCTCTTTCCTCTTCCTGATGCTTCCCCCAAGAAATCAGTTTACTACTTCTTACTAGGAGATCTTTCCCAGCAAGTGTCATTCAGCACCATTCAACCCAATCCTCCTCTGATCCTGTTAGCATCCTTCAGTAACCTTGCCCCCAAGCCTACTGTGGGTAGAGACCCCTCTGTGCCAAGCCCTGCTTGCATGTCAGCAGCCCTTGTGACATGGGGCCTGCTTTATTAAAGCTTGAGTGAATTTTGTTTTTTTATTGACTTCCTGGGTATTTTTTGGCTCTGCAGCTTGCTTGGGGCTAGTGTTTGCACTAGTCATGGCTGTTGGGTTGTGCTTCAGCACTTTTGATTGAAAATCCTTGGTGGTTGAGGTAGCATCATGTAAATCATACTGGTTTGTTCTGTCTTGCATCTTGCTCAAGGTGCTATGAAATCTGGAATTTATTCTGGCTTCAAGGGTGGGGGCTTGATTGACTAGAGCAGCAGAAAACCTGGGCTTCAGTTTTTGGGGGTTAAATTTTGGAATGGGGGGGTTCACATAGTTTGGTGGGGAATTTGAGACACATTGAGTTGGGGGGGGCCTTATTGTTAGTCATGTTCTTAGTCAGGTTGGAAGAATATAAGTAGTGGGACCGGAGGGTTTCTGGGTAGAGTGGAGAGTGGTAAATGGGTGAGAAGGGATGATTTTATGCTGTTGAGGAATAGCAAAGTGTCTTGCTGGGGTGGGGTCTGGGGGACCAAGGGCAAGATAATTGCTCATGACAGCTGTCTCAAAAGCTGATGCATGATGAATCAGGTATGAATTCCACTTTTTCACAAGTTTTGTATGAAACTTGGCATTTGCAACACCAAAATGGTCCGGGTGACAATTATTCAAAGTTGTCACCAGTTTGCTTGCAGTGATAGTTGGGCACATGAGAGACCTGGGTTTAATTCCCAGAGGAAACATTTTATTTTCACATTCTTACATCAAGCACCATCCACAACATCCATACTCAAAAAAATTCAGTGCCAACATGGAGGCATATTGATAATTAATTTTTGCCCAGAGAAAGGTGGAATTCTTATTTGTAATTACATTGTTCATAACAGAGATGAAGACATTCTGATTGATGCCACTGGTGATCACTCCCACTGCTTTGTAACTCAGCTTTTTCTATTTGTTAATTACTGCTGTAGTGGTGTCCTGAAGAGGTTCTTTCTTGCAGACATCTATGAGGTCCTTTGATTGTAGGTGAACTTCCATGCGCATTTGCTGCTCACTAAAGTTGGTACCATTTAAGATGGGTATGTTTAGATTTTCCTTGGGTTCTCTCTCTGCCATGATGGATCAGAGGGTTTTCAAAGTTCACCTTTATTGTGGGTTGTTTTGCAAGGAGTAGCATTGGGACTGTAAATCTGTTAGAATTATCAGAACCAAAAGATATTGGATTCCCTCAAATTAGAAAACCCAATCAGTTATGACATAAAACCCTGGAGTCAAAATGAAGTACCTGAAAGATGAACACCAAAGATAAGGGTCTTAGTAAGTAGGATGGGTAAGTGTTGGAACAAGGTATGATTTGAATGACAGTAATAATCCAGTGGGTTGGTGAGCAGAGTGATGAGTGGAGTGATGAGGAGAAGTGGACCAGAATACAGCAGACAGTATTTGAGCTAGAGATTCATTTGTATTTTTGATAGAAGGAAAAAATATGTTGCAATGAGAAACAAAATAAACAAAGGTAAGAGGATTAGAAAGTATGACAATTTGAGAAAATACAGAAAGAAATTATGAGATCATGAGAAAATAAAAAATGAAAGAAATAACAAAAGAAGGAAGGAAAATCTGAGTGCCCTCAATCTCAAATTCTAAAAAATATCACCTCTGGTAGCCAAAAGAGATCAAGGCCCTGGGCCCCTAGTAGGCTGAAAATTTTTGAAAGGTAAAATGCAACTACGCCAAGATCCAGAGTATCAAGAGTGGAGTTTTTTTTTGATCTTCAATTGCATGTTTCCATACTCTTCAGCAGCGTGTATCATATTTGGGAGAGACTTTATTTTCAATAATTTTCATCTACCACACCACCAGTCATTTTTCAATATGGAATTTTCTGCTTGTGTTTATTGTCAATGGTTCATTGTAAGAAAAGCCAGTCATTTGGAGTACAATGGCATTCAATTCACCAAATCACTGTTAGATTATCAGAACTGAAAGTTTTTGATTTGAAGGATCAGAATCACAGCGCAAGTAACAAAAACAAAAAAGTTGAATAATACCTGAAAGGTGAACAACAAGATTAGGAAGGAAAATTGGCAGGACGTACGCAGTGTGAGACAATTGTGAAGCTTGAATGAAAGAGTTGGTCAAGGAGGGATCACAAGAAGAAAAAGAACCAAAAACAATCAAGCAATTGCTCCAGTATTTAATAGTAAGAGACAGAGTACACTGAGTATGAAGGAACACCAAGTTCATGAAATATTTGAAATAAACAGTAATTTGAAATAAAAGAGAGAGCATTGTGAGAAAACAATAAGGTGAAGTCTGAGAGTCTGTTAAAGTGACATCTCAAAACCCCCCTTGACGCTCAGACTGAGAAGCCCTAAAAGCTTAAGAGCCCTTTCCAAAGCAGGCCAAGACACAGGTTTAGTTAGGAAGTCAGCCAACATATCTACAGAGGGGACATAGGACAAATTTATCTTTGACAAGGGCACAACTTCCCCCACAAAATTCAATTGTATCTCAACGTGCTTCATTTGCCTGGAGTTGGAGTTGCAGTTGTTGTTGGCAATGTTGATGCAGCCTTGGTTGTCATCAAAGAATGTTGTAGTACTGTTGGATTGAGTGAGATTTACTTCCTTCAGGAATTGCCAAAGCCACAGAAGCTCACAAGACAAATCAGTTAGGGCTTGGTACTCTTCCTCAGCAGTGGAGAGAGAAACTGTTTGTTGCTTTTGCAATCTCCACACAATCAGACAACCATTGAGTATGGAAAGGTACCCAGTGACAGACTGCCTTGTGCTTTGACAGTTGCCCCAATCAGCGTTGGAGTATGCCACCAGATCACCAGGGCGTTCTTTTGGATAGGAAAGACACACAGCCATTGTGCCTCTAAGATACTTGAGTACATGGATAAAGGCCCGCCAGTGTTGGATACCAGGATTGTCAAGATATTGAGATAGCATACTGATGGCAAATGATAGATCAGGCCGTGTTGCTGTTGCAAGATAGCTTAGGGATCCAACTGTTCTTTGATAATTATGAATGGTTTCCTTGAAGAGTCTGACTTCATCAACCAAAGGCAATTCAAGATGAGAACCAGGAACAACAGGAGTGAGGACCGTTTTACAATCAGTCATGTTGTATTCATGCAGGATAGATTCACCATAATGAGCTTGAGATAGCTCAATTGATTCATGAAGTTGATTCATGCAAAAGCCTAGAAGCAGTTCTGAATCACCCAAGTCTTTCATTTTGAATTCCAAGCCAATTTCCTCCTTGAATATGGAGAGATCAGAGCCAAACATGGCAATATCATCCACATGGATGAAGAGCCATATTGGATGATCTCCCCCTCAATAGAAGACGCAAGGATCAGAAACGGAACACAGGAACCCCTTGTTGACAAGCCAGTTGGAGATTTGATTATACCATGCTAACAGAGCCTGCTTCAGGCCATAGATGTCCTTGTTCAGCCAGAGACAAACAGCTTGGCAATCAAGAGACATGCCCCTGGGAATGGAAAGATGAACAACCTTGTTTAGTGGAGCATTAAGAAAAGCGCTTTTGACATCCATCTGTTGAAAGTGCAGGTTTTTGGATGCAGCAAAAGAAATCAGTGCCCTGAGTGAGTTCAATCATCCTGCTGGTGCAAAGTTCTGCTTGTAATTGATCCCAGGAATTTGTGAGAAACCCTGTGCACACAACCTGGATTTGTACTTGATGACCTTACCGGTATGGTTCTTCTTCTTTCTGAACACCCAGACCATTCCAACATTATTTTGACCACCTAGAGGAAAAACCTCCCAGACCCCTAACTTTTCCATTGATTCCAATTCTGTATTGATTGCCGCAATCCAGTGTTCTTTCTCCAAACACTCAATTTCCTCCTTGTAGATGCGAGGCACAAATTCATCTTCTGAGCAGGCAAGATTAGCCGTCGGTCTCCTTGAATACGGTAGAATGTGGACAGGATCAATATTACCCTCCCATATTGTAGGATGTCTTGGTCCGCTGACCTTGAGACAAGGGCGTAAAGGTGGTGGAAACTGGGAGCTTCTTGGAGACAACATTGTGGTGACAGATAATGGAGAAGACACCAGATTAACGGAAAACACATCCGAGGCTGGTGGAGGGTTGATTGACACTTCATTGGATGTGTTCAGGGGTAGATGATACACACAATCAAAGAATTCATCTTCCTCCTCAATAGAGAAGTCCCCACTCCTAGTAACAACTATCTGGTTGTCCCTTAATTGGAGTACTTGATAGGTCACAGCATTATTTTTGTATCCTAAGAATATCCCTTAATCACCAGCGGGTCCCAATTTCCATGACCGTTGATGCTTCAGGACCAAGATGAATGCTTTGCAACCAAACACCCTCAATTTCTTGATCCTTGGGGCACACTTGCTCCATAGGTAGAAGGGAGTTTGTTTATTTCTGGATGGTGTTGGCAAGAGATTGGACAAGAAACATGCAGTGCTAACTGCTTTTGCCCAAAAATTTCTTGGGAGCAAAGATTGACAAAGAAGACACCTTGCCTTGTCAAGTATTGTGTGATTTGCTCGTTTGGCCATCCTGTTATTCTGCGGAGTCTCTGGCAGAGAGAATTGATGAACAAACCCATGAAGATTGGCAAGATCTTGAAAGCTTTTGTTGACAAACTCGCCCCCTTGATCCAAAACCACTTTCTTTATCTTTCTGTCATGAAAGGATCTATCAGGTTTTTTACCTTGATGAACTCCTTGACTGCATCCGACTTCTTTTTTAGCAATCTAACTAATTTAAAAGAGGTATGTTGGTCAACAATGGTGAGAAAGTATTGAAATCCAGAGACGGATGGAGGATTGATAGGTCCCACAAGATCAAGGTGAATGCAGTTGAGTGCCTCGCGAGTGGGATCAAAGTTTCCATGGAACGGAAGAGCAGTGATCTTTGATTCAACACAAGTGCTGCATGGTGCTGATCCAGTAGTTGAGAGACCCAGAGATTTCAAGACTGCCATTCCCGGGTGCCCAAGAAGATGATGCCATAGATTTGGAGGAGTCTTGATTAGATTTGCATTTGGCAGTTGGTAAGGAACATTCATTAATTGCCCTCGAAGATGACCGGAGAGGAGAGTTGTCCCGTTATCCATGAGTTTGAACTCATTGTCGTTTTTGGCAATGGTGATGGTTGTGATGATTAGAGGAAGCATTGCAATGAGGTCCCTTCTGAGTCTGGGCACATAGAGACAGTCCTTCAATTGACAAGAAGTTCCTCCAACTAGAAGCGTAACATCCCCTTTTCCTAGTGCAAGCAACTGACTGGTGGCGTCCCCCGTGATGATGGAGAAAGGTTCACACTGTTGGAAACTGGTGAACAGTGACTTCCTACCAAACATGTGGTGAGTAGCCCCGCAGTCCAAGATTGCCTCGTCATGAAAGTCTTCAGTGACTTCTCCAGTCACATATGCTTGAGCATAAGTGAAGTTGGCATTGGCTTTATCAGCGTTGTCCTTCTTCTTCTTTTGTGGTTGTAGATGAGGGAACTCGATGTAGCATTTTTTGGGTTTATGTGAAGTGACCTTTGGATTATGGCGGCCATTTGAACAGAAATAGACTATTTGCAAAGGACAATCTGGATCAGCTTTGATGACAAGCGCCGTGGCGGAAGTGGAGGATTTCTCAACCAAAGATCGATTGTTGGCATCAAGATGATGCACATAGCTTTGTAGTCTGGCTAAAATGGCTGTAGGCTTTTCGACTGCAGCTTCATCCATGGCCTATCCATCCCCAAGATGATACAGTTGGGAGTGTTTGCTCAGTTTTCCAAGAATGGAGTACGAAAGAATGTCGTTTGGTATTTCTATATTGACCGCGGAGACGTCCATCATGGCTTTCTGACAGCTGTGAATGAATTGTTGTAGATCTCCATGATAGTCTATTGCCATCCATGACATTCAAACGCGCCCACGATTCAGAGCAGACATTGAGGCATAACATTCATTGATTTTTGCCCAAAGTCGAGCAGAGTTTTTCTTTGTGATATTATTCATCACAGAAATGAAGACAGTCTGATTTATTTGACTGGTGATCACTCCAACGGCTTCATAACTTAGGTTCGTCCATCTATTGACAATCACAGAGGAAGCATCTTCAGCCGGTTCTCTTTCACAAACGCCCATGAGATCCTTTGAGCAAAGATGGATCTCCATACGCATTTGCCATTCACTGAAGTTGGTGCCATCAAGAATTGGCAAGTTGGTGTTGTCCTTTAGTTCTTTCTTGGTCATGATGACGAGGATAGAATGGTGTCGAGGTTCACCTTTCGTAGATGAGGTTTTGGTGATTCGTGAGTAACGTGGGACTGTAAATCTGTTAGATTATCAGAACTGAAAGGTTTTGATTTCAAGGATCAGAATCACAGCGCAAGTAACAAAAACAAAGAAGTTGAATAATACCTGAAAGGTGAACAACGAGATTAGGAAGGACAATTGGCAGGACGTACGCAGCGTGAGACGATTGTGAAGCTTGAATGAAAGAGTTGGTCGAGGAAAGATCACGAGAAGAAAAAGAACCAACAACAACCGAGCGATTGCTCCAGTATTTAAGAGTAAGAAACGGAGTACACTGAGTATGAAGGAACGCCGAGTTCATGACATATTTGAAATAAAAGAGAGAGCATTGTGAGAAAACAATAACGTGAAGTCTGAGAGTCTGTTAAAGTGACATCTCAACAATCGCTTGGTGCCTGTCACTTAAAGTATTGACCTCGTTGATGCTTTCACGCTTTCCTCCCTCTAAGTCTGTAAGATGCGACACGAGCCAACCGAGGTTTTTGTTAGGCTTTCCAATCGGTTGCAATAGCCGTAACTGCTCGTCGAAGCCTTCCAATCCTATCTTCGAGCAGACGGCCTTGACCAAGCCTGGATGCATATAGACTTCGATGAGTTGAAGTCCATAGTAAATTGTGCGGATGACATGATGACTTCTGATGCTATAAATCTCTTCATTCAAAGATGCCTTCTTCACGGACTCCAGAACCGTTTCGGTCATAAACTCTATTTCTCCCCGTTCAACGGGCTGATTGAACGAAGCTGCCAGTCCAAACTTAAGTACCCTCTCAAGTAAGGCACTACACTCCGGAGGGTCCTCTTCGAGGGTTTCATGACATGCTCTATCCCATTCTATCAGGTAATAGTGAGCTACTAGCCCCCGGTCATTCTTTCCAAGAACTGGTTTGCATGATCAGAACAAGTTAGCTGTTCTTAAACAATCGAAAAGGCAGCAAAACATTAAAAGTTCACCTTTAAGGGTCTCGCGCAGGTGCGGCCACTCTGGATAATCAATCATAGATTTAAACGTTGGCAAGGGCATTTGCTGTGAATCCCGATTACTCTCACTGTAGCGTGCGGTGTAAGTTCCAAGCTTTTTTAAGAATCCTTCATTGTGATAAAGCGTTTGAGCTGATTCTCTCGTGATGAGGCCGAACTTAATCAGAGTGTCAAGCATCCGAAACGCGCACGTTTGCCATCTTAACTCGAGTTCGACACGCTCGGGGACCGTCGCATCAATCTTTACCTGGTGCATGACCAAGAATTCCCTCAAATCTGATGCAACATATTCCGGGGTTGTTGTGCCGAAATTAAGTTCAATCTTCTCTTCTTCCGAAATCGGCAATGCACGTAGGTCCCAGTGAACAGATGAAAGATTATTCGTCCCAGGTGACTGGTCACGCTCTTCTGCAATCAACCGGCTCGCGGCAAAGTAACCAACCGCTTCGTACCACCCTTCAAATCGTTGTATTGTTTCCAGTATTGGGAACGAAATCCAGGCCTTTTTCTCCATCATTTCAACGCAGAAAGAAATGTCGAGTTTGATTTTTTCCAAGTCCTCCAGCGCCAGGAGATTTTGTTCTATTGATCGGTGTTTAGAGATCAGAGAGTGGTAACAAATCAAAACGCTCAAAGCACCATCCAGACGTACGGCTTATTCTCAAGTGCTCCGCCATCTCTGCGTTTGATAATATCAGCAAAAGACTCCACATATTTTCGCTTGGAAAAACACTTCGAAGTAGTCTTAAAAACTTTACCTTGTTGCTTTGCGTCTCGGAAAAAATCGATTGGCTCACGAAGCGGCTGTAAGACCGCGCCTAGCTGGTGATTCGCATTTGATACGACAGGAGGAGAGGTATCTGAGATGCGATCTTTTTGAATGTAATTACTTCTCTTTGATTCGGGTGAATCTATACCTACTCTGGTTCCCACATAGTTTTTCAGAAGCACTCAGCTGTCAGACCCCACATTTGGCACTGCACTCAGAGATATTTATGAACCCATGACTTCATGATCTATGAGTGACCCTTTGACCACCGCTAAGCCACATGGGCTGTTAGGCGAAAGATCTATGTGCCTTGTGGAAATCTTGTCAGATTTGCAGGGCCAAAACTTACAATCTTCGTGTGGCGGTCTGGATAGGTGGTGGTGGTGGTGGTTTTGACTTCAACTTTAGCTGAGGTTCGACAGTGTCTACAATCCCTAATTAATTAATTTAGTGGGGGGAGATGGAATGTCGAAAAAAATTCGTTATGTGACACGTGATCCGATCACAAAAAAAGCAATCAACTCGCATTTCACGCTTGAGCTGATAAATTGGTCTTACCTCGTACCGGGATTTCGCCCTCCTCGGCGGCAGGCGGTAGACCGATCGCATTTGGGGCAAGCCATAAAACCATGCTGATGAGGGACCACTGCGCCCTGAACATAACTTGTTTAGCCGAACTAGTTGCGGATCGGAGTAGGAGATAGATAGGGATGGGGGCTTGTCAAGCCGAAACGTTTCGCTGCAGAGACAGACATACGACGCTTTCTAGGTTTTTAAGGTTTTACCATGTGCCGTACATTTGCCCCCCCCCCCCACGGGTTGAGCGCCTGAATCCTGGAGAAGAATTGTTTGTCGAAAGACAGAAGTGTGACCTTCCTCCATGTTCTTCGAGGCGAAACTAGTTTGAAAGGCATATAAAATGAGGGACTACGCATCATAGTACGTGATCATGAAAGCAACCATCTCCCCCCGCCTCGGAACTAGAGCACGATATTTCGATTGATCCAAATCTCACAAAGAAACTACAGTCTCCAGACCCTGGAATACTCGACGCACGTTTCACGATTCAACTACATATTTATGCAAATGGCGAGATTGCAGTATTGTGCAAGCTGAGCATGTCAGCTATATATTCATAACGGCCTTTTGAACCCTCAGCTAATTCTGGCAATGTTTGCTTTGGGGATCCATCAAGGATATCCAGTAGTTGACACCGAGAATGCAGGCCAAGATTTGTGTACCCCTCACGAATCCAGTTGAAACAATCGACCACACATAACAAAAAGAAGAACAAAAAGTACACATACAACAATTTTGCTATCACTTGGTTCAGTGTCTTCTACAACTGCTCCTGAGCACAAAAACCTATGCAAAATCAGGTGATTATTCAACTGCAATAGTTTGTAGAGATTGATTCTTTATTGCATTAGATGATGTCCAGAACAGGAAGGCTTAAAACAGGCTAGAAAGTAGACTAGAGTTTAAAAAGGAAATGTGATCTGATGAGTGGCAGAAGAGAGTAAAAAGAAAAAGAATTGCTGGAATTTAGTCTAGACTATTTAAGCCAACTCAGCTATGTCAGGTCAGAGAGATGTTGAAATATAGACTGCAAGCATTTTGTGTGAGAACAGAAAACTTTTGATGAGGAGGAGGAATAAGTGACAATTAAAAAGAAAGAAACATATAGCAGAGTGGGAGGGTCTGATTAATAGGAACAGGAATATGAATTGGAATGTACATTACCTCCGCTTTGGCTGTTTTGGCCATCTCCTGAGCAGTCAGACCCCCAGCCCACGTACTGAGAGGGGATATAATGAGAAGGAGACTGTAAGTGCATAATATAGATTATACACAAGATGAAGAGATCTATGCATATATGTAAAATACTATAACATTCTCCAATGATGATGTGGAATCCTGTAGGAACACAACAACAAATACATATTAAAAAATATAAATATAAATTTCCTTGTAGATAAAATATGGAATCTCTGGGGGAATAATTTTTTTTTCATACATTTATCTGAGATATCCCTCCATAGGCTATGAGCCTGTGTTACCAAAAAACCACTATGCATTGTATTTTCACACTTTTATTAGGAGAGTAACATCATACAAACAGGCTTCAGAATGCAATATTCCAAGAGGATTTTCCCTCTAATACATTTATTGCCACAACACTTTGACACCACAATTTTTGCCTCCCCTTGAGCAATAGGAATGGAAGACTTATCTTCCATGAGAAGTAAGTGATTTGATTTGACATCTGCACTGCCAAATCTTGGGAGGGACTTTAGCCAGGCTTGTGAGAATCTGCAATAACCCTCTCCCTCCTGGATCTAGGAATAGAAACTGTTGGGCATACTTTCCAGGGAACAAGATTTTGTTGGGTGACTCCCACATCAGATATAAAAGAGGATTTTGAAAATATGGCAAACACCAATCCAATTGCAGGCTTGAAACCAAACTGCACATACACGGCGGCCAAATTCCAGGACTTCCTCACTCAGGAAAAGCTAATGGGGACCAAGAAATATTTCATCTTGGTAGCAGACATGAGTTCTGTTACCAGAAGATTGAAGCCAACTTGAATCCTCACTTGAAGAGCAATGGTTCACACTTCTTGGAATGGAACAAAGCCCTATCTCTGGAAGTAGCATCCCTACTTGACCACAACTGCTACTTTGATTGAACAACCACAAACAAATCCAGCAAACAGGCCCTATTTATGGCTTTCATAATTCAATTCAGTATTCATCCTGATTTGTTTCCATCATTTTTCAGGAAAACCAGAAGGGAAGCTCACCTGATCCTTATGGAGCTTTTTGATAGGAATTCTTGTTTGTATTTTATATCTATAAGGAAGCACATTCTTTTGCCCAAATCAACCCACAAGCCAGACAAGGCCTACCATTTAGTCATCACAGCTCTTTGGAAATTGGGAAGCAAGTGGGGAATCTATCTGTTGATGTTCATGCAGAATTGATCCTAAAATAAACCTGTCATCAACATTATCAAAAACTGAAAAATCCACTGGATTCCAGACTGGCTTTCAATCAAAAAATGTGTTTTGGGTCAAAGGACATCCTCAAGCTGCTTGGAAAATACAAGGCAGATGGAGCTCTTAATCACACCAGCCATGCAATACTGGCACTTTCATTCTCAGGCTCAACTCCAGCAGCTGGTTATTGAAAACAAGGCCAAACCAAAGCTAACCCACCAACACAAAATTGTCCAACTATGGGACAACCAAACTGGTGGTCCCTGAAAAAAATCACACCAGCTAACCCATTCCTCTACTGTTTTGAGTGGGGGAAATGTATGGCCAAATTCCCAGAGGCACAAGCAGGGTGTTCCCCCCATCCAGATACCAGACTCACAAAACCAGCTACATGCTTGCAGAAGTCTGTGCACACCCACAGGGCCTTTGCAGCTGCTTTTTTGGCGCGTCTGAAAGTGGCTTGTATTAAGCGGCAACCAGGATTGGACACTGCAACACTGGTGGAATCTGGTGCCACAAACTGCATCTCCAATAACATCTATCAATTCTCTAACCAGAGGTCAGTTTCTCTTAAATTAATGGTTTACTCCACAGCTTCTTTTAAGGTGAAGCTCTGTGGAAACCTAACTCTACCAATGTCAGCCAGCAATCTCAAAGTATTGAATTTGCTTTTTTCCCACAAATCAACAGAACAATCATTTTGAGAGTGAAATTTGGGAAAATGTATGGCACAGTGGAATTTGATGGTCTAACATACACTTTCATTCAGAATGGTATCTGGTTTCCTACAGTGGATATAAATGATTGTTATTTTCTTCTTTTTTATTTCCCTAAGGTTTTTTCCATATTGGCAATTAAGGATAATTTTTCCCTGATTCATAGGTGCCTAGTTCACCTGTTGACCAGGATGCTTGAACACACCTGGAAGCTTTCTGATCTCAAAACCACATATGATATCCAACCCCCCAGGAGTAAGACTGAGAGAAAACTGTGCTCTTACTAAGAGGAAGCACTTGGTAACCAATTTGATCTTGAGGGACTTGGTGAATGCACCTGGGTAGATGGTTTTTGCCAAAATTTTGGGGCCTTTTGCTCCTTCAATTGAGGTTTTCCAATAGGTGTTGAATCTGCATGATGTATCTTTGGGCTTGGTACCATCCTGGCCCATTAAGCTTTGGTCAGAAGCACCAAAACAAATAATGGACTGGGTACTCCAGTTTGCCACTCTGTTGGGGCATAATTTCAAGTTTATTTAGATGGAAACCATCTTTGAATTCACAATATTGCAGGAACTTTTGTCCTTTTTAAAAAAATTTGGCATCACTCATCAGAATAAAATAGCCTTTGAGCCCCATAAGAATGGGAACATTGAATGGATCAATTGGACTCTAACTGAAATGCCCAGGGCATTGCTACATGAATTGGGCCTACTGGTGCACTTATGGTGTATCCAGTGAGTTTGATCAGGTGGTCAACCCCTTCTAGTCATGCAACAAGCTGTGGTTGATGACCTGACAAAATTGGTTGATGGGGCAATAGCCAAGGGGGCCCCATCTTGTTGGGTCATCAACTTAATCTAGTCACTGATCAAATCAGGGAGACAAGAAGCAATTTTGCTGCTGCTGTGACCCTCATGACTGTTACAACCAATAGGATGGCTTTCCATAGATTCCGGACTCTTTGCCGCTTCAGTTGAAAGCCTCCACAGCCAAGTTGATGGCACACCCCCATTGGTTGACCACCTGAAAATTGGTGGTTGATTAACCCCCATGCGGCTTTGAGTACCCGCCAAACATGGTTTAATAAAAAAACCACTGAGTTAACAACCCAACCAAACTCAGTGGACACCCCATATGGTGCTATGCTGTCCAACATGCAATCTTCATATTCAACCATTTGATCCATGAGAATAGGGATAAGAATCCATTTCAGAGCTCTCCTTTACCACATTATTCCCCCCAATATTCTCCCCAAAAATCCTAAAATGTCCTTTCCCTCAATGATATGCCTGCCCTTCCCCCCCCCCTCCATGCCCCCCCAGTCCCTAGCCCTCCAGAACCCCCCATCCATCCCACTCCCTCCTGACCTAATGCCTTTCAGCACCTGATGGCCGCTTGCACCAAACAGGCCCCCACAGACCTGTCAATGGATGAAACCATGGAGATCCAGGATGAGATCAGCCTGGCCCCCTTAACACTCCCAATCAAGCCAATTGCTCCTGCATATATCAAATACCCTCTCCTTGGCTTCCTAGGAAAAATGGTTGAAAATTACACCAAAACAGGCTCCAAAGCACTGCATTTGGAAATTTTCATCACTGGCATACTCCTTCAATGGAAAGAAAGTGTAGCCAAACATCAATGCATTCAGCTCCAGCTCATAGAGCAGAAAAAGGCTCTAAAAACCAGGATCAAACGCTTGGAAGTGGCCCAATTATTCTCTAACCCAATCCCCCTGTGCAATCAATTGGTGGCTTTCATGGGCCCACCCCGCAACCTTGCAAACCAATAAGGATCTATCCCTAGCCAAACCAGGCCAAACCATCATCCACACAAAGTTAGGTACCAAACCCCTTCAAAAGGTCAAATTAAACAAGGTTGTCAGTACAATAAATCAGTATCTGCAATCCCTCCAGGAAAAGACCAATTGCAAGAAGGTCAGGGTCAAGGTAATCCAAATAATCCCCTCAGGTGATTTCAGCTTTTAAGCCCCCAAAAGAAGTCAGAATGAATGGCTCAATACCCACAAAAAAATGGAGAAAACTGTTCCATCCCAATCTAGAAGCCCCCCCCCAAGTACCTACTCTTTCCTCACACATGGTGTTCCCCTTTAATGGTACTTAGACAGCAATTCATCAAATGCAAGAGTGATTGAGGACAAAAAAATCCCCCCAAACTCAATACACAGACTCCAATGGCTAGGAAGCTTGGCCCCCCAGCAGCCCCTCAACAAATGGGTACCATAGTAATATCTTTTGTTAACCCCCTCTTGCTGACCATTTATTTAAAAAGTGCATTTTACTTGAAGGAAACTACTATAGGACCAAGTGCTTCAAGAAACTTGCCCCTCAGTGCTTCTTTTGCCTTGAAATTGGCCATTTCAGCAGGTGGTGCAGATAACCCCCAAGATGTTGTAAGTGGGGAAAGGGCCACAATACCTCCAAATGTGTAGAAATCAGAAATGGAAACACATCAATATGCATGGTATGCAAGGAAAAAAACAAAATGGCCCAAGTCTGGACCTCACACCAACCTTTCCAGAAGGAATGCCCCTCAAAGACCAAGTGGTATAACACAAAATTGTCAAACTGCCATGTATAGTACACCCATACCTTTGACAAGTGGGCACAGACCCCTACTTCCCCCCCATTCCACTGATCCTCAGCCCTTTCCACCCAGTTAAACCAAAATGCCACCCCCATCTCCATCCTTTCAAATATCCCATCTCAACTGCCACAAAAATGGGGTAATCACACCTAGTATCCCCTAATCCTTGTGTGCTGACAACCTGATTGTCAGCTCTCTGATACCAGGAACCTTGCAGTCCTTTAGCTACAGAGAGTGATAAAAATGCTGGAATGATAATAATTATTATTATTCCAATAATAAACACTTAGAAGCTCAAATAAATGATTTAATAAGAGCAGTTGCAAGGTTTAATTGGTTTGGTAGTAAATGGTTTTCAATATAATATAAAAGAGGGGCACAGTATAATACTACTGGGGATCTTTAAAGACTAGCAACCTCTCTTCAAGGGGCCTCCTTAGGCAGTTTAAGAACCTTGGAATAAATATGGGTACCTTAGAAAGGACTTATTCAACTAATGGCTGGGCTTAAAAGTACAAATGGCCTAGACAGGAAGGGTAAAACTCACTCTGAGCACTTCACCACGAAAATCCTGGAATAATTGGAAGGGTATCAGAGCAGATGGGGTAGATTGCTTGACTAAACTTCAATGGTTGATTGCTTAATATAGGTAAATAATACTACTGCAGACTAAGTCATAAATCACTTTCTTATCTTCATATAAGCACTTGATTAACAATGACACGGTGTCTGATTGATAATAAATAATTCCTGGTAACTGATGATGGAATAATGGATCCAAAGAGGTCTGTATAAATACCTTTTTGGGGTGATTTTGGTCTTCTCAGGGCACGTAGAGAGGGTTCTGCTTGTGGGCTGAGGCTGGCAAGCCAGCCAGGGCAAAAGTAGCACGTCCACTTGGTGCTGTCAATCAGCTGTCCTTAGGTCTTCTGTATTTCTGTACTATTTTAGCCACAGGATCTGTTAATCTGTTATGGTGTAAATTTGATCATTCTGTACTCATCCTTCATTTGTACTATTGGTATTGTTTTAAAGCGTGCAGATGTGGATGTTTACTGATTTTCAATTATCTTCTGATCATGTAGATAATTTTAAATAATTTTTATGAACACTTCTTGTAGTGTTTTGTGGTCTTCAAAGATCAGGATCAGTGATTTACGTGATAGTCCTTGATATTTGATTTATTATTAAAAAATGTTTAAAACTTAATTTTAATTAATTTTATTTAGGTTTTGATCTTTTTAGATCATTAGTAATGCATATGTAGGTTTGTTACATATACTAGGCAACCCTAACTAGGTTGTAGCTCTTCTGAGCGGTACCAGGTTGTCAGATTAGTCACCACTGATCCAGGCGCAGGGATCAGTTAGTACAGATGCGTGCGGGGTAGGATCCGCTGCGTGCATGGCAGAATCAGCTGCGGGCGGGTCTCTAGTACGCGGGAACCTGCTGCTACTAGTACGTAGGGATATGTAATGATGCAGGGCTACGCGCGGGAATTGTGACATAACACATTTCCGCATGTAACTCCTAAAATATACACAACACTTCAATTATGAGTGAATTTTAGTTGTAAACCCTATACGTGACAATACGTGTGAAATGTTAGAATGTCCAAAAAGTGCCATACTGGTGTTGTAATTTTTAGTACTTTTCTTTTTAATTATTTTTAAAATATAAGGACTTGGAATTCAAGGGTGGGTTCAGTGAGTGACCCTATCTAATTTTGGGTGAGGAATCCATTTAGTGAATTTTAGGTGTAAACCCTATACGTGACAATACGTGTGAAATATTAGAATGGCCAAAAAGTGCCATACTGGTGTCGTAATTTTTAGTACTTTTCTTTTTAATTATTTTAAAAATATAAGGACTTGGAATTCAAGGGTGGGGTCAGTGAGTGACCCTACCTAATTTTGGGTGAAAAATCCATTCCTGTAATAATATTTATGGATTTCCCACTCCTTATTTTGTTAATTGAGGTATTCTTATTTTTAATAGTTTGTGTTACTATTTGACAGTTTTGCTCTGTACATAGTAGCAAGCTGACATTCCCCTGCTCCAAGATATATCTATATCTGAATTTTTTTTTTTTTTGGCTAATGTCTCCTGTTGGCTCTGTAGTTCCTCAGGTGTATAGGTCTGTCAGGGATATTATGTTCAGGCAACCATTCATCTTTATCAGCTGATTCTCCCTTGTATCTAACCAGGTAGAGTCTGACGTCTTTTCCATTGATCCTATCTTTCTTATCCTTAAGGATCTTGCTAATTTTACCTTTGTGCTTTTCAGGTTCTTCTGTAACAGTTATTGCAGGTGAAGGAGTATGTTCTCCATTCCTTGGGTGGTAGTGTTTGATGAGGCTTACTGGGAAGACTGGATGTTTCCTAGAAAGCTCATCACTGAGGATTACTTCCACAGCATTTTTACCATGAAGTTTATTGATGGTGTAAGGTCCAACAAAACCTGGTCTAAGCTTTTTATTTCTACCCAAGTTGGTAAAGTTAGTGGTAGAGATCAAGACTTGATCACCAATTTTGAAATCAGGTTCCTTACAGGTTTTGTCCCACCTTTGCTGGTTATACTCTATAGCATCCTGGACACATTTAACAGCATGTTTGTTGGCTACATCTATCATGTCTTTGAAATCAAGTGATGTGAGGTGAATATTGGTCAGCTGGTGGTTAAGGTTATCCTTGGGTAGTCTAGGAATCCATCCTCTTTCCAGTATGTAAGGTGCTTCCTTAGTGGTAGAGTGCTTGCTACTGTTGTAGGCCATCTCCAGTGCAGGTAAAAGGCTAACCCAATCGTGGAAATAACTGTCAGAATTCTTGTATTCTAGTCCAAAGCCACAGAATCTCCTGAGCATGTCTTCCAGGGTCTGAATCATCCTTTCAGCTAATCCATCTGTCTGAGGGTAATAAGGTGTAGATAAAGCTAAGGTGGTTCCAAGCATATCATGTAGGTTCCTCCAGAACTCAGAGGTGAATTTAGGATCTCTGTCACTGATAATAATCTTGGGAACTCCAACATCCGCAATGAGTCTGTTCCACAATAATATGGCAACTTCCATAGCAGTGTCTTCCTTAAGATTAGGTAGGAACTTTGCTTTCTTGGAGAACCTATCCACAATGACCAAGACTAAGTTGTAGGAATAGGCTCCTCCTGGTGGTAGTCCAGTTACAAAGTCCATATTGATGATCTCCCATCTTTTCTTGGGTTCAGCAATCTTTTGTAGTAGTCCAAACTTTTTCCCAGTAGTCCGGTTGGACTTCTGACAAGTTTCACAACTGGTAACGTACTGTATAGTGGAGTCTCTCCAATTAACCCACCAAGCAGTTTGTTTAACCTTATACAAGGTTCTATCAGCAGACAAATGACCAGATGAGCAGTTATCATGGCACTCAGCAAGAACATGTTTGATATGGTCGTCCTTAGTCAAGACTATGACACTTGAATGTTGATTCCTATAGTATACCAGACCATCCCATATGGTGAACCTTCCGGCTTTTTATGGTTTCAAAAAAGGTTCAGGTAGGCTATTGATAAATTCAGGAGGTGGAGAAGTACTTTCCATAATAGTGATCAGAGTTTTTATGCCAGAATTGTAAGCTTCTTTGATAGAGTTGAACAATGATTCATTCAGTTCACAAACGTGGATTCCCATTATAGGAGCTTCAATGCTTGACCTGTTAATATTAAGGATAGGGAAGACGTCATTATCCTCTGGATCATAGGAAGGGTTACTTGGGTCATTGGGTAACACATTCCTGCTTAAACTATCAGCATTCTGATGTTTAGTCCCAGCTTGATGAACTATGGTCATCTGCCCTCTGTACTGTTGTATAGCTATCTGCCATCTCAACATATGCCTACTAGGGGTCTTCATGTTCATCAATGTTCTGAAAGCGTTGCAGTCAGTAATAAAAGTGAAGTTGGTGCCTTCTAAGTAATAATGGAGTTTCTCTAGGGCTCATACTAAGGCCAGGATTTCCATTTGGCTTGCACCGTACCTTTTCTCAGTATCTTTAATTTGTCTACATATGAAGAGTATAGGTTTTTCCACTGGTTTATCATCTTCTATGACTTCCTGGTGTAAAGCAGCTCCTAGCCCTTCCATGCTGGAATCTATGTAGAGCTTAAAAGGTTTAGAGTAATCTGGCTGGATCAGTACTGGAGCTGAAGTCATTGCCATTTTGAGTTCCTCATAGTTCTTGACTCTGTCATGAGTCATTTCAAACACGGTGGTGTTGTTACAGATCTCATACAGACATTTGGTTAGAAGAGCAAACTTTGGCAAATACTTCCTATAGTAGCTGCAGAAGCTGATGAAGGATAGGAGTTCAGTTTTATTCTGAGGCATAGGCCTATTCATTACTGCTGCTATCTTGTTTTGGTCAGTAGCTAAGGTTAGTCCAGAGACAATGTGTCCCAAGGCTTTGAGTTCTCCGTAGCCAAAGTTACACTTTTTCATTGATACTTTCAATCCTACAGCAGAGATGGTTTTGAGGACTAGCCTTAATTTCTTCATGTGAGTATCCCAATGATCAGAGTAAATGATAACATCATCAATGTATACCATAATCCATCCCTGTCTGATGAATAATCCTAGGACTATGTCCATCATCCTTTGAAAATGAGAAGGAGAATTTTTAATACCAAAAGGCATCCTAAGATACTCATAAATTCCAAAATAACAGATAATTCTCATGAATTTCTGGCTATCAGGGCTGATAGGTATTTGGTGAAAACCTTTCAGCATGTCCATGGTAGTGATGTACTTAGCCTTGGACAGGTTATGCAGAGCATTGTCAATTCTTGGAATTGGATAATAATCAGCTTGGGTGTAGTTGTTAAGCATTCTATAATCTCCAACCATTCTTGACTTATCATTGTGCCAAGCTATAATTACTGGGGTAGTAATATCCACTTGTTCATTGTGGCCTACTTTCCTTAAGACTTGCAAGTCAACCAACTCTTGAATATGGGTTTCCAGAGCAGCTCTGGATTTTGGACTAGAAGGGTAAGCAGGTCTCCTGAGGTTAGGTGGGTAAGGAGGCTTAATAGTTAGAGTTAGGATCATATCATGTCCTTTGATGTTACCAATGGGGTGATCTTTGGTAGAGAAAGCATTCTGATTTTCAAAGCATACTTGTAGGATATCCCGTTTCTGTTCTTCATTGAGAAGGGAATTCAGAGAAGCTTGAGAGAAGTATTCCTGATTGAACTTCTCTAAGTGTTTTTCATAAGTTGAATCAGAAGTTTGAGCATTGACATGACATATTTTGAACTTCTTATTCCAGTCTCCACCTATAGTGAAGTATCTACCTTTGCTTTGGAATACATCTATACCATATAAGCAAATAGAATCATTCCAAAGGATAAAATAATCACATACTCCATTTTGGAGCACTACAAATTCAATGTTCAGTTTGAGTGATCCTTTGGAGTGAGGGAGTATGATATCAGAAGACCATACTCCAACAGCATTGAGAGCAGAATTAAAACTGCTGAACTTAGCCTGAGGTACTGGTAGTAAGTTCAGTTTCCAGTTTGAGTCTTGTTTCTCCAGATAAGTTGAACCAACACAAGAGCAAAAGGCCCCACTGTCTAGAAGTAACTTAACAGGGGAACCTTGGATTAAACCAGTAGCATAGCATGTTTTGCCTGCAGTGTAACTTTTACCGGAAGAAGGTTTTAGAGTCAGAGCCTTGGCCTCAGAGATGTGGTGAATCTTCATGTTGGGATTCCATTTTTGAGGTAAGTTAGAATCCTCATTGACACAATTTATTTCCAGAGAATATTCAATACTACCTTCAATAACATTGATAGGGTTAGTGATTATTAGATCACAATCAGAGAGTGATCCGTCAGTATCATCAAGGTGAGGGTCAGGATTGTCATACTCTTCTCCTTCAATAAGATTAATCCTTTTCCTAGGTAGAGGACAATCAGGTTTTACGTGTCCTGTTTGGTTACAGTTTCAACATAATTTCTGTTTTGATTCTGGAGTCTTCATGACTTCCAAGGTAGATGGATTAGTAGCAGGGGATTCTTTAGTTTTGGCAGTATATTCTTCTCTGTTCCTAGTATTTTTTTCCCTGGGAGGTCTATTGACCCTTTTATCCAGACCATTCATATCAATAGTCTCTTCTAATACCACTATTAAGGTGGAAAGATCCGAATCCATAGGCATTCTGAACCTTACACTGTGGTTGATTTGTCCAGGACATAAGTTGAGGAGTCTTTCATTGACTTCTTCCTTATCAGCATCAGGATAAAAACAGTCTAACCTCCTTTTCTTGTCTAGGCACCACTTATGAGGTTTGTCCTTGGATGGATCAAACTGGGAAGTTTCAAAATTTTTCATCATCTTTCTTTTCCAAATCCTGGTACCAAACTTTACTTTGATCAATTATTTCCAAGAATTCCAGGATAAAGATCCAACTTCTTCTTTTTTATTGATAAACCAATCAAGAACTACTCCTTCAAATAATCTGGGCAATCTTACCACAGCTATTGCATCAGGGAGCTCATAAGAAGAAAGACTATAGTCAATAAATTTAATGAAACTGTCATGGTTGTATTCTCCTTCTCCAGAGAATTTAGGCCATTCAGTGATGGGAGGAAGTAGCTTCAAAGCCTGCTCCATTTCAGGAGTAGGACTAAGTCTGAAAGACTCATTTCTAGTTATCCTGGTTCTGGGAGGAACACTAGGAGTACTGGTGAACCTGGCAGGTCTAGTTTCTTCTAGGTCAATGACCGGAGAGTTAGTAGAGTTGATCTCAAGATCTCTGAGATCATTCTTAATCATACCTAACTCTAAATCAAGTTTGTTGCTTAATAAGTCAATTTTGTTAGTCAGATGGGCTGAAGGAGTAGGACTAGTTTTCTTAACTTCTTCCTTAAGATGGTCTATGGTTGCAAGAATATCTTCCTGAAGAATTGATTGGTTTTCATCTATATGTTTCATCAGATCCAACTTACTAGTTCTTATACTATCCTTGATTTTTTGTATTTCCAACTCATCAATTCTCATAATCTGAGACTGAGTGTCAATCACTCTGAAAATACTTAAACTTAATTTGTCCAATTGTTGATAAACTTTGTCAAAGCATTGGCTAATAATAGTAAAATTGGGAGACACATTTACAGAAAAGCTATTAAGAGCTTCTACATCTAATTGTGGTACACCTTTTTCCACTTCTGGGCTAAGGATATTATGTTGTTCCAATCCTTTGGGTTCCTTAACTTCTGATGGGCTGAGGACCTCTTTTTTTTGGAGTCCTTTCCCTTTAAGGAAGCTAACTGATCCCAAGGATTCCAGTTCTGCACGTAGCCTTCTACTTCTTTCTTTGGGATCAACCTTTGCAGAGAAATCTGAGATTTCTTTGCCTGAGAAATGGCTTTTCTCATACCTGGTTGATCCTCCTGGGTCTGAGCCAACCTGAATTGTTCCCAATAGCTCACGTGCTCTTTCACTAACACTTTGAATCTTTCCTCCTTGGTTGAGTCCAGCTGGGGTGGCGTAGGAGGACCTGTACCCTCCTGGGATAAAATGGTGGGAAACGGATGGCTCTTCAACAGTCTGTTGGTCGAGTTGGCGGCCGCGGTTGTCCCTGTTGTTGTCCCGCTTGATGCTATGGTCACGGGCTTGAGTCCCCTCATTGTGCTTGCGACTGGAGTCCTTGCGCGCACGGGTTCCTCTGGGCAGAGATCCATATGAAGGGGCTCTACCAGTTGCACGGGTGTTGCGCCTATTTTGATACATAGCGCCAAAAAAGAATGTGTAAGTCTTTTGTTGAAACTTTTGAAAAAAGACTTTAAAATTATAAAAATAATATTTTTTGTGTGTTTTATATTTTTAATAATTTCTTTATAAATATTTTAACTTACTTAGAGTTAAATTCAAGGGTACCCATACTTGATTGGGGTCACAACTATCCTTGGAGGGTATTCCAACGGGGTATGAGTGAGTTCCAATCAGATCCTGGGATAAATCCAAGGGTAAGTCCAATGGTACACTTTCTGGGACGTCCTCTAGGAGGTCCTGGTCAATGAGATCACCAAAAAAAAAATCCACTGAGATGGATAAAAACAAAAAATATAAGTTTTAATATTTTTTTTGTATTTTTACGTGTTAAAATGATTTTTAGAAAAAATAATCACTTTTTTTAGATTTATCTTCAGGGTTATTTAATTTATAAATATAAATCTTCCTTTGATAAATCTTCCACTCCTTATGTTGCCTTAATAAAGAATTGAAATTGATAATTCTTTCAAGCTCAAGTTCTTTATCTTTTATAACCTGCTGTTTATAATAAAGCAATTTCTCCTGTTGTTGCTCAGGAGTTACAATAACAGGGACAAAGTTACGGAGTTTTTCTTCTTTTTTCTTTTTAAGAAGGCTCAAATAATAATTGATCAATTCTCCGTTGGTCTTAAGATCCACTAAAGAAACAAGTTATCAAAAATATATGTTATAAGTATGTTAACTTATTTTTTAAAAAATAAATAGACCAGTCCAAGGAATAAATAATTGAAAATTAATTACTTGGATATTTCCCGGCCAGACCCCCAGTTGTCAGCTCTCTGATACCAGGAACCTTGAAGTCCTTTAGCTACAGAGAGTGATAAAAATGCTGAATGATAATAATAATTATTATTCCAATATAAAACACTTAGAAGCTCAAATAAATGATTTAATAAGAGCAGTTGCAAGATTTAATTGGTTTGGTAGTAAATGGTTTTCAATATAATATAAAAGAGGGGCCACAGTATTATACTACTGGGGATCTTTACAGACTAGCAACCTCTCTTCAAGGGGCCTCCTTAGGCAGTTTAAGAACCTTGGAATAAATGTGGGTGCCTTAGAAAGGACTTATTACACTAATGGCCCGGCTTAACAGCACAAATGGCCTAGACAGGAAGGGTAACACTCACTCTGAGCACTTCACCACAAAAATCCTGGAATAATTGGAAGGGTTTCAGAGCAGATGGAGTAGATTGCTTGACTAAACTTCAATGGTTGATTGGTTAATGTAGGTAAATAATACTACTGCAGACTAAGTCATGTATCACTTGCTTATCTTCATATAAGCACTTGATTAACAATGACACGGTGTCTGATTGATAATAGATAATTCCTGGTAACTGATGATGGAAAATGGATCCAAAGAGGTCTGTATAAATACCTTTTTGGGGTGATTTTGGTCTTCTCAGGGCACGTAGAGAGGGTTCTGCTCGTGGGCTGTGGCTGGCAAGCCATCCAGGGAAAGATGAGCACTTCCACTTGGTGCTGTCAATCAGCTGTCCTTAGATCTGCTGGATTTCTGTACTATTTTAGCCACAGGATCTGTTAATCTGTCATGGCATAAATTTGATCATTCTGTACTCATCCTTCATTTGTACTTTTGGTATTGTTTTAAAGCGTGCAGATGTGGATGTTTACTGATTTTCCATCATCTGCTGATCATGTAAATAATTTTAAATAATTTTTATGAACACTTCTTGTAGTGTTTTGTGGTCTTCAAAGATCAGGATCAGTGATTTACGTGGTAGTCCTTGATCTTTGATTTATTATTAAAAAATGTTTAAAACTAAATTTTCATTATTTTTATTTAGGTTTTGATCTTTTTAGATCATTAGTAATGCATATGTCCGTTTGTTACATATACTAGGCAACCCTAACTAGGTTGTAGCTCTTCTGAGCGGTACCAGGTTGTCAGATTAGTCACGACTGATCCAGGCGCGGGGATCAGTTAGTAAAGATGCGCGCGGGGTAGGATCCGCTGCGTACGTGGCAGAATCAGCTGCGCGCGGGTCTCTAGTACGCGGGAACCTGCTGCTACTAGTACGTAGGGGTATGTAATGATGCGGGGCTGCGCGCGGGAATTGTGAAATAACACATTTACGCGTGTAACTCCTAAAATATACACAACACCTCAATTCTGAGTGAATTTTAGGTGTAAAACCTATACGTGACAATACGTGTGAAAGATTAGAATGGCCAAAAAGTGCCATACTGGTGTTGTAATTTTTAGTACTTTTCTTTTTAATTATTTTAAAAATGTAAGGACTTGGAATTCAAGGGTGGGGTCAGTGAGTGACCCTACCTAATTTTGGGTGAGGAATCCATTTCTGTAATAATATTTATGGATTTCCCACTCCTTATTCTGTTCATTGAGGTATTCTCATTTTTCATAGTTTGTGTTACTATTTGAAAGTTTTGCTCTGTACATAGTAGCAAGATGACACTCATCCGCTCCTTGATGGAACCCTGGATTAACCCTCTGACCCTTCTTCCCCCCAACCATGAAGCATGGTGGGCTCTTAGCAGCCCAGAACACTCCCCAACCAAAATACTTGATAAACACCAAACCCCCATGTATTTCCACAAATCAGTCAGTCCCACTGACATTCTTTCCCTCAGCCTCAGCAGCAGGTTCCTAATTTCAGCAAATTTCAGGCTTAGCTCAACCACAACCCTCTGTATTTTTAACATTTAAAACCCCCCCCATTACTGTGCTAGGGGTGTCAGACTTCTCAAATTTCCTGCTCCAAACAAATGAGCACCACATAACCACAGCAATAACCATGGATTACAAACTGCATCACTGTTCCTGGAACCCTGCAAAACATGCAAATTCTCACAAAGATGCCCCCACTCTGTTTGAAAGCCTGTGGTAAAGTTGGCTTTTGCCTACAAATTGACTCAAAATCTCCTAATTTCATTTACCCCAGGGGCTCAGGAACAATAATAAACTTGGTCTGGTCAAATTTTCTTGCCCATAAACTTGTGAAATGTGTGGCCACCATGGAAGAAAGCCAAGGTTCAGACCACCAGTGCATTGCCATCCACTGAACCTCAGGCCTGACCCTCCAGCATTACACATGATTCCCCCAAAACCCCATGAAATAAATCTCTCCTCCCTATTCCTTGCCTTAGAGGGGATCAACAGTCAATTCATTAGTCTCCAGCTTCCGGCCAATATTGACCAGGCCAAGTCCTGTCTGAACTGGGACATAATTGAAAACTGGCAAGGCCAGGGTAGGATAGTCAGGACTGACATGGCCAAGGCCCAAAAATGGTGGGATAGTGGGATTCTAAACCCTCTAGTCAAAAAGGGGAACACTTGCAGACAAATATACTTACTGCCCAATACCAAACCTGACCACAAACAATTCAAATATTGGAAAGACGTATTTTCTCACAAATTCTTCAAGCTAAAGCAACAACACTGGTGTAAATTACTGGCCAACACAGACTCCACCTCAGTTTTCCAGGCCTTTTGATACACCAAACTGCGCAGTGGAGGGAGAATCCTCCCCCTCAGGAAGCCTGATGGCATAATAACTTCCAAAAAAGAAGAGATGGCTTGGTTACTATTTCAGGGCACCTCCACCCCTAATGCATAGTGCAACCTCAGCAACATTCCAGGTGAGTTCCCCTCCAGATTTTTCATCTATCCCCCAATTAAAATGAATAAGACTCTCAAGGTCCTCTCCAAATTGGCCAGGAGAAAGGCCAGCAGCCCGGAAAGGTTGCAAAATGAGGTCCTAAGGGAAAGCACTAAACTCCTAACAATTGGATCTTGGTCCTCTTCAACAGTTGCGTGGTAGCCTCCCACTTCCCAAAATTCTGGAATGAAGAGATTCTATTGATCAAATGCCATAAACAAGACTGAAAGCTGAGAAGAAACAACACAATGAGCACAATTATCAGGGTGAGATTCAGAGGAAATGAGATTTTGAGACAGCACAAACAGGGAGTGACTGCACTATGTTAAACAAGAATCAGTGGACAACAGAAGGAAAGGAGATTTAATTGAGGTTGGTTTGCAAGTTGAGGTTGATTTATGACTCAAAAGGTTGAGGCTGGCAGTTCACGATCCAGATGAGTGCTTTCATTAAGTAGAGAAGAGAGATGTGATGAGTCTCACCAGGCAGTCATTGAGGCAGGTCATAGGAGGCATCAAGGTTGAGTGAGGGTGAAGCATTGGTGTATGATGATAGAGAAAGAAGAATGAAAGAGGAACAATGACGGAATAAATGAGAAAGAAAAAGAAATATGATCAAAGAAGGAGGAGGAGAGATCCTTAGAAGATGAGAAACTGAAGATGAGTGGTCAACCAGTGAAGTTATGGTTGAGCACCATTGAGGGGCCCCGTGCCTCAGTCCTGAGTGTTCCCGGGTGTTTTCTGAGATTGGGGGGTCCGTTTCAGAAGTCAGATTCCCCCGTTTGACTGAGAGTCAGGCTCCCTCATGCCTGTGAAAACTCAACACGCCACATGCCTGGAGAGATGAACAACCCTACAACATCCACCAAGCTAGCATCACAATGTGCAACACAGAAGAAAAAATGAGGAAGAAAAGGAAAAAGAAAAAAGTGAGGGCAGGAAAGAAAATAAAATATGTGTGCCTGAGAGATGCAAAAAATGATTGGAGGAGCTCAAGAATAGCAATAATGGAGCTTTTGGTAAGAGCTTCCGTGGGCATTTCTTCTGACCTGATGAGTTTGGCCATGATATTCCCTGTCCTTAGTTCCTCTCTCATCCGCTTGGTTTTCAGGTCCAGATGACAAGTCTTTGAGTTGGATCCAAATCTTTTGATCTTGTTGATTAGACCACTATTGTCAGTGTGAATTGCAATGGCAGTCAAATTGGTTGAAAATATTTCACAAGCTAAGGCCCTAATCCAGGTTGCCTCATGGAACACATCAAAAAATGCATTGAGCTTGGCATATGTCGAGCTGAAGGTGATGTTCTTCTGCTTGCAACTGTTCCACGACACAACACATCCGTATGCGGTGCAGACATAGCCTGTTTGAGAGCATCAAGTGTGTGGATTGTCTGACCAGGACGCATCTGAGTAGGCTGAGATTGGTGCTTCAGTGGTTTTTACCTTCAGGCTGAGTCAAATGTGCAGAGTACCCTTCAGGTACTTCCAAGTTTTCTTGACTTTGTTCCAGTGGGGCAGACCGGGTTTGACGTTGAATCTTGACAGGCTGGAAACCGCAAAGCTGATGTTGGGTTGTGAGTAGTGGGCTATATGATTCAATAGGCCAATTTCTGATCAATAGTTGATGTTGAGAGCCTTGAACTGCTCAAACTCTTCATTGGTGGCCTGTTTGAGTTGAAGATTTTGAGTTAGCGGAGACTTGCTTGTCCTGGCGTCTTCCAAGCCAAGTTCAACATGCTTAGGCTGGCTGAGAAGGATTTCGTCATCCAATACCTCTATTTTCATGCCCAGAATAGTGTCAGGGTTTTTTGCAGTGGAGCCCAAGAAGCAATGAAGAAACTTTGTCTCAAAGTTGTTGCCGTCTCTGACAAGGATCAAGTCTTCTACATGGAAGAAAAATCAGGACTTACCATCGCATGACAAGTACAGGCACGGGTTGCAAGACAATTCCTCAAAGCCTACTTCCTTGAACCAAGCTGTGAGGGTTTCATACCAATTCTTCAGAGCTTGCTTGAGACCATAAAGAGATTTTTTTAGGTGGAGGAATTGTGAGGTTCTCTTTGAGCCCTTGGGAGTCCGGATGATGACTTCCTCATCAATTGGAGAGTGAAGAAACGCGCTCTTGAAATCAAATTGTTGAATGCGTTGTTTTGATTTGAGAGCGTACAGAAGCAGCAGCTGTAGTGTGGATGGTTTTCTGGTGGGAGCAAAGGTGTCCGTATAGTCTAAGCCCTCGATTTGATTGAATCCCTGCACACATAGTCAAGCCTTGTATCTGACAGGATTGCCGTGGCAGTTCTGTTTGATTTTGAAAATCCAAGTTGTCTTGAGGGCATTCTTGGGCTTGGGACCGTTGTACTCCTCCCACACGACTAAATCCTTGATTGAGGTCAGTTCCTGATCCATTGCCTTGATCCATTTGAGACGCTCATTGCACCCAAGAGCATTGTCATATGTCTTTGGCTTGTAGTAGTGAAGGAAACTGTACCTCTGAGGAGGTTTGATGCGAGACCTGTCCCTGAGAACTTGAACAGCTGGCGCGGGACTTGACTGAGGGGGTTGCTGAGACTGAAGGGGTAGCTGAGAGCTTGAGTCACCCCTCTCCAGGGGTGTTGGATTTGCTGAGTCTTCCAAAGAAGAGAGGCTTGCAGATTCAACTTTGTTGGTCAAGCTGGCCAAGTCACCAGATTGGTCGCAATATTGCGTCCAAGGAGTTTGAGGTGAATTCAGGGTTGAATGGGCCGGCTCAGGAATTTGAGGACCCATATCTTCTGTGTGTGAAGAATTGCAACTGGGCAGGGGGTCAAAATTGGAGGTGAGACAGGGTGCATTTGGTCTTGGCATGGTCAGGAATTTGACGTGCTTTGAGGAAATAATAGAGCCGGACTTTGTCAGTATGCAATAAAAGAGAAGCAGCAGATTAAAGCCTACTAGGGTGCCCTCTTCTACCTTAAAGTCAAACTTTGACCCCTTCTGTCGTTTTTTGATGAGGTAAACACAGGGGCTCCCAATTGGCTTGAGGAATGAGGAAGGTAGGACTTGACCGTGCATTTCCAACCATGGCGTGTTATCTTTGCCTTTTGTCGGGATGTGATTCAGCATGAAGCAACATCCTTTCACAACTTCATGCCAGAATGATGGAGGGAGACTACTGTCCTTGAGAGTTGCTCTTGTTGAATCAAATATTGTTTGGTTTGCTTGTTCCGCCCAACCGTTATGCTCTGGGTGATAAGGTTCTGATAAAACGTGAGTGATGTGTTGTTTGTCCAGGAACATCAACAGTTTTGAGTTTACAAATTCAGTTCCGCCGTCTGAGCAAACCTCAGTAGGATACAAGCCACAGCGCCAGTGTTCTTTTTCAAGCAGATCAATAATGATGTCGACAGTCTCATCCTTGGAGGCAATTGGAAAGGCCGCTAGGTAACCACTGGCATTGTCAACAAGAGACAGTATGAACCGATGCCCTGAATTTGAGGAGGGTTGAATGGGACCCATCAGGTTGAGATGAATGCAGTCAAGGACCTTTGTGGATCTGGAGGATGAGTGGGTGAAGGAGGACTTGGTGATCTTACTCTTGACACATTCCACACACTGAAACCTCTGCACAAAGTTGCCGGAGATGTGTTGAATGAGGGGAGCCAACCTAGTGATTGAAGCGTGGCCGTATTTCCTGTGAATCTTGAGAAGAGCGTCTTCAGGCGTTGACAAGAGGGTCAAAAGATGAGTTTTCAAAGATGGAGAGATGCTGAAGGTGGGAGTAGGAAGGGTGTACAGATTATTGTCCACGGTGCCTTTCAGTATGGGACTGCCTCCGTGAGAAATGGTGAATTGCTTGCTGCTGGAGTGGATTGAACAAACCTTGGCGTTCAGGGCTCCGGCTCTGATGAGGTTGATTGTCACATTGGGAACGTAAAATGCATTGCTGAGTTTGAGATTGAGGTCCTTCCAACGGAGGACAGCTGTTCCTTTCCCCTTGATTGCTAATCTAGCTCCTTCCTTTCCCGTTTTGGTTGGATCGCCTGAGTGAGTTTTCATTTCACTGAAGTAGCAAGAGTCATTGATCATCTGAACTGAAGCTCCGCTGTTGAGTAGGAAGCGCCAATTAGGGTCTCCGCTTTTGATCCATTGGTTCAGGAGAGCGAGGTAATGAGCTGAGTGAGACTCTGTTTTCCCTTTTTGACCGTTCTTTTTGGCTTTCCATTTGGCCTGGTTGTCTCTCCACCATTTGGGAGCAACATTAGGATGGAGGTGCCAACAGTCTGCCAATGAATTATTCTTATCTTGTACAGGATGTTGATATCCTTTGACGCATTGTTTAGGATTGGATCCTTTGGTTGAGTGGGGATGAAACAAAGATTTACTTCCAAATAGAGCAATGTCTCCCTTTGACTTTGAGTTGGTGATGGATGATTGAGCCAACAATTCTTTTTTCAGTTGGGTGAGATGATTCAGGACGTAGTTGACGGACAGTTCCTTGTTGGAGTGCATAATTTGTCTCTTGAAGTCATCCATAGAAGACAGAAATTTGAACAAGAGGAGATAGGCAACAATATCATCTAGGAGTTTGATTCCTACTTCAGCCATCTTTTTGAGACACACCTTGACCCTAGTGATGAAATCAACAATGTTGTCTGGGTTGAACGTGAGATAGAGGAAGCCGTTGAACACCCTAGCCCAATTTGAGGCCTGCAATGAAGCAAAATTTTGAATGATGGCCTTCCACAGTAGCTTGACAGAGTTTCTGTTTTCAGCTGTGACAATGTTTTCATGAGCAGTGGAATCAAGTTTGGAAATGATGAGTAGTTTGAGTTCATTGTTGACAGCTGTCTCCAGGATGGAGATCTTGTTGTTGATTGCAGTTGAGCATCCTCTGACGTCCAGAATTGCGTCCATCTTGTCTCTCCAGATTCCGTAGTTTTCTTCTCCAAGAAGAGGGATGGTCTCGAGAGCAGTCTTCAGCATTGTCTGTTGGAAGTCCATTGTGGCCAGTTGGGTCCCCTCCCTCAGTCCGTGTACGGGTTATTCAATGAGTTTGAGGAGAGGCCTTTTGGCTTTTAACCTTGAAGAGATTCTATTGATCAAAGGCCATACACAAGAATGAACGCTGAGAAGAAACAACACAATGAGCACAATTATCAGGGTGAGAGTCAGAGGAAATGATATTTTGAGACAGCACAAACAGGGAGTGACTGCACTATGTTAAACAAGAATCAGTGGACAACAGAAGGAAAGGACATTTAATTGAGGTTTGTTTGCAAGTTGAGGTTGATTTATGACTCAAAAGTTTGAGGCTGGCAGTTCACGATCCAGATGAGTGCTTTGATTAAGTAGAGAAGAGAGATGTGATGAGTCTCACCAGGCAGTCATTGAGGCAGGTCATAGGAGGCATCAAGGTTGAGTGAGGGTGAAGCATTGGTGTATGATGATAGAGAAAGAAGAATGAAAGAGGAACAATGACGGAATAAATGAGAAAGAAAAAGAAATATGATCAAAGAAGGAGGAGGAGAGATCCTTAGAAGATGAGAAACTGAAGATGAGTGGTCAACCAGTGAAGTTATGGTTGAGCACCATCAAGGGGCCCTGTGCCTCAGTCCTGAGTGTTTCCGGGTGGGTTCTGAGATTGGGGGTTCCGCGTCAGAAATCAGATTCCCCCATTTGACTGAGAGTCAGGCTCCCTCATGCCTGTGAAAACTCAACATGGAAACTTGCCACCACCTCCATCATTTGAAAATTTAACAAAAATGACTACACCAACCCAGGCTCCAATCACCCTATAGAACTCCTCAAATTTACCAGAAAAGCTTTTGAAATCATCCCAGAAAACTGCATCACCCATGGGGCCAAGGTGAAGGGACTTCTACCCAATGGCCACATGGGAGGCAGGAAAGGTAAGGGGGGGGGAAGATGCACTTCTTGCCCTGACCATGTGAGTCAAACAAAAATTGAAGGAGGGAATAATGGTGGCGGAACTCTTCCTTGATCTTAATTATGCTTACCCATCTGTGTCCTTGACAAGGCTGGTAGAAGCTGAAAAAATTACAGTGTCCCTCTTACCTATGGATGATATTATGCAACTTCCCCAAGGACTGCAAGAACAGGCTCCAACATTAAAATTTCATTTTGGAGGAGTTTGAAATAACCTCAGGCCTCCTGGAGGGCTCACCCCTATTGGTAATCCTTTACGTCATTTATAATTTGTTGCTACTGACTCCCTCATTTTCCTTTGCAGAAAAAACAATATACATTGGTTTAATTGATGATTTTGTCCATATGACAGCCAACTCCTTTGCCAATGAGGCCTCCTGCAAGTTGGAATCCTTGGGTCCCTCATCCCTGAAATGGGGAAGACAATGTTGATTCAATTTAACTGAGGATACTCTTAGGATACTCAGAGATATGGTAGTGGACAGAAAGATGAGGATCTTATTAATCAGAAAGAAATGAAACATGAACAGAAACACAGTTGATGACAATAAAGGAAGAATAATGGTGAAACCAGTACTCACCTGAGGATACTCAGAGATATGGTATCAGACAGAAAGATGAGGAAGGAAATCTTTCTGCGCAAACAATCTATGTCCTCAGGTGATAGAGATTTATCAAATTTCACAGTTGTTTGTGAAATAAAATGGGTATGATATTTGAGAGAGAAGGTTGAAGGACACATTGGAGGCAAGCAGTGAAGAAAAGATATGAAATATGAAACAATGGCCATAGAGATGGAACATAGGAGTTTGAAATGATGAGATAAGGAGAATAAAGAAGGAAGGAAAAACACAGAAAGATAAGGAAAAGATTGATGGTATGTATTCTCCAACAGACAAAACAGAAAATTTTTCCACTGCAAAAAAACTCAGTTTATGGTCTTCATCCAATCTAGCCAGGCCCCCCTTAGTCTTCCCTTTGGGCACCTCAAACTCCCCCCTGTCTAAAGTCCAGTGGCTAGGGGTCACTCTCAACCCCAAGATCACCTTTGCCACCCATATTTCAATTCTCTGTCAGCTCTCTGATACCAGGAAACTTGCAGTACTTTATGTTGGAGTATTGGACCATGTCACAATCTCCATATCTTTTCTATCTCTTTCCCCTTCTTTTCCTATCTCCTTTTATCTTTTTTTTTCTCCTGTTTCCCTAATCCACACTATTTCATCTTTCCTCTTCTGTTATATCTTCATCGTATGTCACACCTGGAACATGTATAAAATGAGTCTTTCCAAATTCCTAGACCCGCCGCCCGCTTACTCTCATCTTCTCATGTTCTTCTCATGTCACCTCATCTGTGACTTCTAAACTGCTGGTGTCTACCTGAGGGAAGAGCACAAGCAAGTAGAAGGTCTCTCTTCTCTCATTCTTCTACTTTTGCTCTCAATCTACTTTCCCTCAGGTAAGTCTATGTTCTATTGTATTCTGTCTTCCTTCTGATTCTATTTCTCCTTTACTCATGAAATCTCATTGTTCCACTTTTTCTCTCACTCTACTTTCTCTCAGTGCAACAGTTTTTGAGCCCAGGGACGCAAACAAAGAACCAATTACTACTCCACTGAATCACACCATCTAGAAGGATCCAGCACCTAGCGTGTCATTACTTGTTATACACTATGAATGAAAGTCTATCTCACCCAGTCTTAAAAAATTTGTCAATTATTCCTATAAGCTCACCAGGATCAGAATCAAACTATCTGTAATGGGCAATGACCCTAAGAATTCATTTCCGCACTTCCAGTGTTGGATATCTACTCAATACAATCAACAAGAAACCAAATCAAGAAACTTGGTTAAGAGATAATCTGGCTGTATGTTCTGTTATATAAAGATAAATCAACCCTGCAAACTTCCAGTTCATAAGAAAGCACCAAGAGAGCGCAATTGGAATGTGGAACTCACTTTGCAATGCCCACCAAGACCACTCCTCAGGTGGACAAATGTATTGGCTTAGAAAACTTCTCCTTACTTGACTGAATGTCAAGGAAATGACCATGCAACTTACCAAGATAGTCTCATACGGAGAAAAACTCTTGTCATTGATTACTCCCAAGAACCCTCTCACTGCAGTTGATCTTCAATCAACTGCCATCCTCCTTTCACTCCCGGACAACTGGCTAGGATGTGTCTCCAGCATGATGATTGAAGATTCTGTACCTTCATCAAGTCTCATCAACGCACTCAAACAAGAACATCTGAGAAGCCAAACCAGAAATGAAGATTCACTAATAGTCAACTCTGTTAAATCTATATCCAACACCAGAACTCTAAATAAACCTCAATGGGACAGATTGAGCTCCTCAAGAATCTATTACTGCACCCACTGCAAGATTGATGGACACTCATTTTCAAGGTGTCCTGAGGTCCATAAAGCTCTCAAACGCTCAAAAAGAAAAAAAAAACAAAGTCAAAGACCTTGTCAAAACCCACCAAACACAAATAAAGAAAACACAATGACTGCAATTAAAGATAACAAAGCTGACTTCTCCAAATCTGAAGTGATCATCCAAGCCAGTTATGCTACTTGCAACCTTACAAGATCTAATACATCAGGCGGCAGTGATTCAAATCTGGAATCAGGATGCATCATGTCTATGACACCATTAGACTGGCAGTTAGAAAACAAGAAACCAAAAAACAAACCCATATGTTTGGCCAATGGAACCTCTATCTCAGAAAACATGGATGAAACACTCAAGCTCCCCTTTGAAAACATCAAGGCTCTACACAAACCCCTACTCTCCATCTTGAGCCTATGTGATTCTGGGTAAACTGTTATTTTTCACAGCCAATGGATGCAGAATCTAAAAAGGTACAAACATCACAAGCAACACCACACCCATCATCACTAGATATAGGAAATCAAATCTGTACTACCTTTCCCAAGAGAAAGTAATCCAGGAAGAATCGGTCTTTTCCAGCTTCTCAAGCCTGTCTGATAACTCACTTTTTGGATATCACTGCAGATTATCCCATCTAAAACTGAAGTCACTACAAAAACTCTTGAAATTGCACAGCATTGTTCCTCTTGTCAATAATAAAGGTGAATTTCTACAGTGCACTACATGTATCCAATCCAAGATGTCAAGAACCCCTTTCCACTCCTGGCTCAGCTACTGTTCCAATTTCCCTGGTCAAATCATACACTTGGACCTATGCAGTTTTGAAACAACTTCTAGAGAAGGCTACAACTATTTTTTTGCCTTCATTGACAACTGTTAAAAAGCCTTATTTGCTTACCCGGTGCAACAGAAGTCCAATGTACTCAAATGCACAAAGCTTTTCTTCTCTTTCTTCAAAAATCAATTCCATTTCTCTATTTCCTCCCTGTGAACTGACAACGGCGGCAAGTACGTAAATGAAAAAATGAAAAAATCCTATCTACTAGAGGTTTAGTTCACAAACCAGGTCCACCCCACTCACAACAGCTGAATGGCATTGCCAAAAGGTCAAATTGGGAAATCCTGAACCTTATCTGCTTGTCTCTACTATCCTCCCGCCTTACCAAGTCCTACTGGGCCAATGCTCTCTGTCACTCCCTCTTTTCCTTCAACTCTTTCCCGTGCAAGACCCCCCAAGGTTTCACCTCTCCCAACCCCACCCTAAAACAACACGATGTACCACCCTCCTACCTCCATCCCTTTGGTTGACTCACCTGGTACAAGGTTCCCAAGAACAACAGGAATAAACTCTCCCCCAAAGCTTGTCCCGCCATCCTCCTGTCCTACCTCACCCAAGGAAAGGGGTATTGGCTCTTGGACCTTGGCACAAAGAAGTTTGTGAAATCACAAGATTGCATCTTCAAAAACACTGTCTTTCCCTATGGATCCACTAACCAGGATGCATACAAAGATTGTTTCCACATCTTTTCTGAATTTCCCTGGCCCTCTCTTTCCCCTCCTTTTCTTCCCCTCCCCCTTCCTTCTGTCCTGGCAACTCCCATTCCTTATCCTGTCTCCAATCATGTTCCTCCATCTTCCGTTGCACCCCTCACCTCAAACCCTTCCTCCCCTATCCCTCCTGATCCCTATTCTCTTCTGGACAGTACTCCGCTCTCTCTCTCCAAGCCAGCTACTCCCCCCTATTCCACAGCTCTCCCTCTCAAGCGCTGGCTGCCTCCCCATTTTCACCTCTCTGTCAGTCCCGGCTCATCCAATGGATCAGTGTTTCCCCTTCCATATCCCTGTCCTCTTCTCTTCCTATCTCCCCCGCTCCTCCTCTTCCAGTGTCTGTTCCCTTGCCTGCCTGCTCCCTCCCCCCGTCTCCCTTGCTGCTCCATGCGTCACACTTGTCCTCCGTCTTATTTTGGACACTGCTCACGCTCTGCGTCCGTCAAGGACAACCTCACTGCGCCCAACACTTGGAAACAACTGATGAAGTTGCCTCATCAACATTGGTGGATTGCCTCAGCGCAGGAAGAACTCTCATCCCTCCACGCCATGAAGAACTGGGTCCTGGTGCCACCTCCTTGTGGCCGCAAAGTTGTCCAATTCAAGTGGATCTTTAAGGTCAAGCGGCGAGAAGATGGATAAATAATCAAACTGAAGGCCCGTCTGGTTGCAATGTGCTTTTCTCAAGTCCATTGCCTGGATTTCTTGGAGGTGTTTGCTCCTACCCTCTGCCTAGAAACTCTGTGTCTCCTTCTGAGTCTGCTCGGAAACAAGGGTTGGGTTGGTTTCCAGGTCAATTTCAATATGGCTTTTATGAACAGGTGCCTGGATGAACCAGTCTACATGTCTCAGCCTCCCAGTTTTGTGGATCCCAAACAACCAGGCTGGGTCTGTAAGGTCTCGAGGGCCATCTACAACCTAAAGCAATCTCCGCGTCAATGGAACATTGAGCTGAACTCCGCCCATCTTTCCGTTGGTCTCACCCGTTTGTCCTACAACCCCTCTCTTTACTTCAAGCTTTCCAACGGCTCTCTTGTCGGTGCCATTACTGCGCATGTTGAGAATATTGTGATTGTTGGCACCCCTGATTTTGTCATCTCTTTCATCTCTGACATTGGAAATTGTTTCCCAATTGGTGCTGCCAAAGAACTTTCTCTCTTTCTGTCAATCTCCATCTGCCGCCACCTTTCTTCCCTCACCGTCTCCATTTTCCAAGAGCACTACATCTCCTCCATTTTCTCCTCTTTTCTTCCCTCAAATCCCACCAGTGTCTCCTCCCCAACCAACACGCAATTCAAACTGCTATCCAGGCGCATCTTGAACACTCCTGAAGCTCCTCCTCAGTATAACCAACTCATTGGCTCCCTGCTCTGGATCTCTCAGTGTACGCGCCCGGACGTTGCGTTTGTCATGAACAAGCTATCCCAATTCCTTCAGGATCCTTCCATAGAGAATTGGAACGTGGCTAACTGTCTACTTGGCTATCTCCACAAAACAAAGGACCTCTGTCTTACTCTTGGAGGGTCCAATTGCACCCTGGTTGGCTACTCCAACTCTGATTGGGCCCATGACCACAATGATTGATGGTCTATCTCCGGCTACAGGTTTCCTCTTGGCTCTGGCGCTATCTCTTGGAGGTCAAAAAAGCAACCAACTGTCTCTCTGTCCAGCTCCAAAGCAGAATACAAGGCCCTCCTGGACTCTTTCAAAGAAGGCCTATGGTTGCGAAACATGATGTGTGAGCTCGGCCTGCGTGAAAAATCCCCGGTTCCCCTGTTTTTTGAAAACATGGGAGCTGAAGCCCTTGCAAAAAACCCTGAAAATCACTCTTGTACAAAACACATCAATGATTTTCATCCCTTTATTTTTGAGTGTGTCACCCGCAACGTCTTTAAAGTTCACCATGTTGGGACAAAGGGTATGATTGCGGATATTCTAACCAAGCCACTTTCCCATGTTCTTCTACGCACTCATCAAGGCCTTTTTGGTCTCACTGGTGGTGGTTAGCAAGGGGGGATGTTGGAGTATTGGACCATGTCACAATCTCCATATCTTTTCTATCTCTTTCCCTTTCTTTTCCTCTCTCCTTTTCTTTTTCTTGTTCCTCCTATTTATCTAATCCATGCTATTTCATCTTTCCTCTTCTGTTATATCTTCCTCATATGTCACACCTGGAACATATCTATAACAAGTCTTTTCAAATTCCTAGACCCGTTGCCTGCTTACTCTCATCTTCTCATGTTTGTATCATGTCATGTCATCTGTGACATCTAAACTACTGGTTTCTACCTGAGGGCAGAGCACAAGCAAGTAAAAGGTCTCTCTTCTCTCATCCTTCTACTTTTGCTCTCACTATACTGTCCCTCAGGTAAGTCTATGTTCTATTGTATTCTGTCTTCCTTCTTATTCTATTTCTCCTTTCACCATGAAATCTCATCCTTCTAATTTTGATCTCACTCTACTGTCTCTCAGTGCAACAATTTAGCTACAGAGAGTGATAGATTAATGGAATAATGATATTCCCAAAAATAAATATGTAAAATCTCCAATAATGAAATATGTTAAGAGCTATTGCAAGGTTTAATTGGTTTGGTTAAATGGTTTTCAATATGTTGTAAAGAGAGGCCACAGTATTATACTACTGGGGATCTTTAATTCTTCAGCAGCCTCTCTTCAGGGGATCGATTTTCACCGTATAAAACCCTGGAATCAATAGGAACATTAATGAATTACTTGAGAAGTGTTTATCCAGCTAAATAGTTCAAATGACCAGGAAAACTACCACAAAAGCAAAGAATGGAGGGAAATAGCTCACTTCTTTGATTAAGTACTTTCAGGGTACCTGCAGGTATTCAGATGAAGGGTTTCAGGGCAAATGTGGGGCATATTGCTGACTAAAATTTAATGAGTCAATAATGGGTTCAGAAATAAATTCTAGTATATATCAGACTGGGCCATAAATTACTTGCTTAACTATTTTAAGAACTTGATCACGGATGGCAAGATTCCTTTACAAAAATTCATGAATGCCTAGGCAACTGGGGAACAATAAGCCAAAGAAAGCATTTTAAAAATACCTTTTTTGTGTGGAAAAGAGTCTTCTCAGAGAATGTAGAGAGGGTAAAGATCAAGGTAAGAGGCCAGAAAGTGAGCCAGGGAAATTTTATCATGTCCTCAAGGTAATGTTAATCAGCTAATAAAAGATCTGGTGGAATTCTGCATGTTTTTAGCTGCAGAATCTATTAATGTGTTTATTTGTTATTTTGATGATCCTCCACTTATCTTTGATTTGTATCCATAGTATTTGAATAAAGTGATCATTAGTGAGTTTTCATTTATTTTCCATCACTTTCTTGTCAAGTTGAAAGTTTTTGATAATTTTTATGATAAGTTCTTGATATGTTGTGTGATCATTAGAGATCTGGATCTGTCTTTTTCATGGTGATCCTCAATGTTTGTTTCTTAATTTAAAATTCTTTGAAATTTTATTTATTAAACTTTTATTGGATATATTAAATTTTTGTACTATATAACATGCATTTTTCATGTTGTTACATATACAAAGTTGATCCTTCTGGGTTGTAGCTGTTAATAGCGGTACGAGCTGTCATTGGTTGTTGATCCTTTCTGCCACATGGAGAAGTCAGATCTTCTACATGAAGGGAGCTTGCATGCAGGAATTTTTGCTAATGCATGCGCATTTGGATGATCTATGCATTTAGAGCGTAATTGAGGCTTCCAGACTGTGTTTAGGGATGCGGGGCTCCGCGCAGGAATGGCAGAAAAACACATTTTTGGGTATAAATCTCAAAATATAAACAACACCTCAAATCTTACTGAAGTTTGTGTGTTAAACCTATATGTGACAACACCTGTGAAATATGAAAATGGCCAAAAATGTGCCATAGTGGTTCCATTACTTTTTGGTCATTTTTTTTAATTATTTTAAAATATGAAGGAGTGAGAATTAAAGGGTGGGGTCAGTGAGTGACCCTACTTAATTTTGGGTGGGGAATCCATTTCTGTGATAATATATAGCTGCTTCATTTTTAACCTGATATCTATAGTTGATTTAAATTTGAAAGATTTGATTTGGCTATCAAATGCAATTATTTTAATATTGAATTTTCCCATTCTAAAATCATGCATTAAAAATTGCTAAATAAATGCCTCTTTTTGAGGTAGTGCTGATCTTTCCTTTTTTTTGATAAAATTACATCCAATTTGGAGAAAGGCATGATAATCATAGTTTTTTTTACTCAATAGGGCATATCAGAGTAAATCAAAACCTCCATTTTTTAATGGATGGTTGCAACCCAAATCCGCCATCAAAAATCAAATAAAACCCACTCATTTCACATCAGATGTGTCAGAGTTACCGGAAAGTAAATGTGTTTTTTCAGATAAAGTATTTGAAGGCTTTCACCACCTCAATAAAACATCAGTCCACTTCATAAAACCCTGGTTTCCACCCTCACCTCCTTCTACCTCCAACCTCATCAGAAAAATTCTACCCCCAAATTCATCAGAAAAATTCTACCTCCAACCTCATTGGAAAAATTGGATTCATCACTCTCATGAATTTAACTCTCATCACATATTGCTGTCATTACTTCATCACTATTGTCATGTCAGCTTGCTACTTACATGGAGCCAACTGTCAAAGTAGAAAAATGAAAAAAAAAATAATCAATAAAACAAGAAGGAGTAGGAAATCCATAAATATTATCAAAGGAATGGATTTCCCACCCAAAATTAGGTAGATTCACTCAATGACCCCACCCTTGTATTCTCACTCCTTCATATTTTCAAATAATTAAAAAAAATGACCAAAAGGTCAAAGCACCACTATGGCACCTTTTTGGCCATTCTTAAACTTCACATGTGTGGTGAAGTATAGGTTTAACACCTAAACTTCATTCAGAATTGAGGTGTTGTGTATATTTTAGGAGTTAAACACAAAAAATGTGTTTTGTTGCAATTCCTGCGCGCAGCCTTGCATCCCTACACACAGTCTGCACGCCTCAATTATGCTCTGGATGCATAGATCAGCCTGGTGCCGGCGCATTAGCAAAATTTCCCGCATGCAAGAACCCTTCACACAGCAGATCTGACTGCTCCCCACATCAGAACGGATCAACAACCAAATGACAGCTGGTACATCCATTAACAGCTACAACCCAGAAGGATTAACCATGTATGTGTAACAAAATGAAACATGCATGGTAGAAATTCCAAAAGGGTAATATATCAAATAAAAATATAATAAATAAAATTTCAAAGAATTTTAAATTAAGAAACAAATATAGACTATCACCACAATAATGACTGATACAGATCTTTAATGATCACAAAACATATCAAGAGGTTATCATAAATATTATTAGAAATTAGCTAAGTGATCAGCAGGTGATTGAAAATCAATCAAAATTCACTAGTGATCACTTTAGTCAAATAATAATGATACAAATCAAATATACGTGCAGAATCATAAAAATAACAAATTTACACATTAACAGATCTCATAGCTGAACACATGCAGAAATCCAGAAGATCTGAGATCAGCTGATTGAAAGAACCTTGAGGACGTGCAAATCCTGCCCTGGCTGGCTTACTAGCCTTATAACTCAAGACTTACCCTCTCTACATTCCATGAGGAGGCTCCTTATAAACTCAAAAAGGTATTTATACAGACCTCTTTTGGTTCTTTCAACCCCAGAATTCACCAGCTATTTTCCAGACTATCTGCCATCTATCATCAGGTGCTTATATGAGATCAGAAATTGATTCATTGCCTCATTCTAATTTTTTATTGAAAGGTTTTGGAACCATTAGTGATTCATTGAAGTTTAGTCAGAAATCAACCCCAACCTTGATCTGAAACCCTTTATCTGAATGATTGCAGGTATCCTGAGAATTATTACTCAGAGAATTCAGTTTTTTCCTTCCTGCCTTGGATTTTGTGCTAGGTTTCTGGTCATTATGACCAATGAGTTGAATAATACTTCCTTTGTGGGTAATTCATTAAGTTTCCCATCAGTCCAGGGTTTTATACTGTCCAAAGTGACCGCCTCAAGATAGGATTTTTATCTGTAAAGATCCCCAGTAGTATAATACTGTGGCCCCTTTTTTATAAAATATTCAAAACCCTTCAAACAAACCAATTAAAACTTGCACTGGCTCTTAACATATTTATTTTTTGAGATTTTTGTGTGTCTATTTTTGGGGTATCATTACTCCATTGTTTTATCACTCTCTGTAGCTAAAGTACTGAAAAATTCCAGGTATCAGAGAGCTGACACATCACTTATTGTTCCACAACTTCATCACTCTCATCGCTTTAACCCTCTCCTCACTTATCATTGTCATCAAATATTGCTCTCATGACTTCCTAACTCTTACTGATTTTTTTCTCTCATCACTTCCTCACTATTATTGCTTTATTTCTCTCATTCCTTCATAAATTCATACATTCATCCCTCTTACTCTTTTAAAATGGCCCCTCAGCAAACCTCCCCCCTCAAGTCCACACCAAAATCCAATGTACCAAAGCAAACATACCCCAGGAACTCTGCATCAAAAAACCCTCCACCATCAGCTTCCAAATGATCAGGTCAGCTCCAGAGAGCTGTAAGCTTCTGGATTTGAGGAACCTTGCAGTCCTTCAGCTAAAGAAAGTTATATAGGTGTTGGAATAATAATAATTCCAAGAAAGCACTTAAAATGGTCAAAATTAATGATATCATGAGAGAAAATGCAAGTTTTGAGGTGGTTTGGTTAAAAATTTTTTCAATATAATTTTCAAGAGGGGCCACAGCTCATGAAATTCTTGTGATCTTCACAGAAAAACAACCTCTCTTCAGGGGGCTACTTTGAGCAGTATAAGACCCTGGGAAATGGGGTCCTTAAGAAGTACTTCAAAGGGGTAACTCCCAAGGGAATGATGGTTTGTCTGGGATTAAAAGCATTCAGAACTGAGAGGGTAGGTAAAAAAATACTTTGAAGTGATTGGCTTAGAAGGATACTGCAGAAATTCATGGTTTGAAAGGGTCTCAGGACAAAGGTTGGGGTTTTTTGCTGATTTTCTTCAATGGAATCAATCATGAATTTAGAATTAATAACTATACTATCAAACTAGGGCCATATATCACTTGTTTATCTGTTATAAAAACTTTATCACAGATGGAAATGGGTCTGGATTGATACTAAAAATTACTGTGGTTTAAAATAATAAAAAGGAGCTGTATATATACCTTTTTGGGGTGAAGGAGCTTCCTCAGGGCACGTAGAGAGGGTTGTGCTTGAGGGCTAAGGCTAGCAGGCTGTCCAGGACGGGTTGGCACGCATTCTTAGTGATGTCACTAAGCTGGATCTTTCTTTTTCATATTTATGTGTGAAATAATTTTCAGAACCTGTTAAATTTTAATTTTTTATTTCTACAGTTCCCACACATTTTGTATTTTTGTATTATATTATTTTGAGTTACATGGCTAGAAGTGGGTAGTTTTAGATTCTAATTCTTCTTCAGATCATGTTGGTAATTTTTGATAATTTTTATGGGAACTCTTTGATATGTTTTGTGGTTCATAAAGATTTGATATCATTGTTTTTGGGACCTTTATTATTTTTTTCCCTAATTTTTTTATTTTATAATCTGATTTTTGGGTGATGATAAATCCACAACCCCCAGTCATGTGGGAGTTCTGTAGGGCCCTACACAACCCCTTTGAAGTGTGGGGGTCCATACACGACTCCAAAGGGTTGTTCCAAACACAACCATTTAGACCCATGTACAGCGTATACAGCCCCAGGGGGGTTGCATGTGTTTGGAACTGCCTTATGAATAAAGAAAAATAAAAATTTGAAAATTTGAAAAAAATCAAAAAAAATCCAAAAAAAATGTTCCTAAAAAAAGAAAAAAAAAGGAAAAAGATAAATACAATATATCCCTCAAATAAAATACAATACAATGTGATGTTTGAATAAGATAAAATCAAATACAAAAAGCAATATGATCTTTCAAGACAGAGGGGGGGAATTTCCTCCGGTTAAACCCCCTATGTGAGGATGAGACTGGACCCAGGTGAGTCCTGGATCCCACCAATTTTTATTTGTTTATTTTATTTTTTTTTATTCTTTTATTTCTTTTTTTATCTTTGTGGCCTTTTTTTATTTTTTTTGGCCCACAAAGGTTTGTAGGCATGTGGCATGCTACACAACTATATTTGAGCCGTGTACAACCTCAAACAACTCAAATCTTGTTGTGTGTGGTGCCACACAACTAAAAACCATTGTTTGGGGGCTACACGACTCAATTAATTTGTTTAGAAGCCACACAAATCAATAAAAGTTGTGTAGCATGCCACATGGCCCGTTTGAGTTGTGTACACAACTCAAATGGGTTGTGAATTTAAAATTACCCTTGATTTTTATATTTTTTATTCAATTTTTAGAGGTTTCAAATATGCCTCTATCCCTCAGTCACATTTTTAAATATGCATGATGCATGCATAAGGGTTGCAGAATGATCCTGCATTACCTAGCTGCCAAGAGTTGTGCAGGCAGTTTTGACACACGCATGCTTGAAAGATCCAGGCATGAATCTGGCATCTTCAGCCAGAGGCATTTTTCATGCCATTTTCTTGACAGGTTCCTGCATTTTGTGTCAGGCGCATTTAGCCTCTCTGTATGGATGCAGGGCTGCGTGCCGGAATTTTGACAGAACAAAAAAACGGGTTTAAATTCTGAAATATACACAACACTCCAATTCTGAGTGAATTTTAGGGGTGAAATATATATTTGAAAATAAATGTAGAATATTAAAATTACCAAAAAAAACTAGTTGAAGTGGTGTTGTGGTTTTGACCCTTGTCTTGTAAATTCCTTTAAAAATATAAGGAGTTGGAATTCAAGGGAGAGGTCAGTGAGTGAACCTACCTTATTTTGGATGAAGACTCCAAATCTGTGATAAAATCTCAAGATTTCTTACTCCTTCCATAATTTATCATTATTTTTGGTTTTTTTTTCTACTTTGAAAGGTTTCTCTGTACAAGTAGCAGACTGACAAGAGCGGGTCACATCATCTTGGAAAACTGTCTCAAAATCCCCTCCAACTATGATTCTTGCTTTGGATCTGACAATGAAACATGAGTTGGCCAACCTCCATGCTATAAGGTTACAGTTATCTCCTGATGGCCAATGAACTAAAGAATAAAACCAAAGTTAGGCTGGATCTTTCATCAAAACAGATCAGGGGAAATTCAAGGACTATTGATGCAAGTACAAAAAGGCCCATTCAATTTCAATCTCCACTGGCTTTTGTATCACCAACTCTGATAAAGCCAAGGAAATCAACTTGGGGGTTCATAATTTGGACTCTATATGTCCTTTTTATATTCAAATGGATGAAATATTTGGAATGAAGGCCAACATCAACTCCTTAGCTGATTTTGATGGCCAAAAATCCAATGCTGTTGATGCTGAGGACTTTTATGTGGATTCTCAGCCTAGCAATGATGATCCTGATGAAAACTTTGAGTGGAACCAATCCAATTGGGAGGAGGATAATTCAACACAACCAGCTCCAATCATGTCCACATTAGCATTTATCAACCCTTCAAACCCTTGCTTTGATCCCTCACTTTGATCTTTTGATGGTTCACTTCCTGGGGCAGCATAACTGAAAAACATGGCCAATGGGGAGCCATCTATTCCAGTATTTTCATTGAAATCAACATCTGCTCAAGTAAGGAAGCAAGTTCTTTTGTTTTCTGGTCAATCCTGAATAATTTAGATTGTACAAAAACAGGCTCATACTTTTCTGGATTGCCAAACACTCAATCAAATGGGGCCTCCCACATCACCTTCAAATGAGAGTGACAACATTCCCACACAAACCTCCTCTGAAAAGGGAAAGAAAAAGGCCTCCAATTCCATCATCATCAACCCCAATAGCTGTCAAAAGAGGAGAAATGCTTCCAATTTTTCTGGCTTCAACAATATCATGGAGAAGCAAGATTAAAGTATGTTCATTGATTGAATTTTCTTGTTTTTTAAATACAGCTCATTTATATTCCCCTACAAAAAACAGTGAAACTACAAATTGAATCCAAAAAATCTGAATTTTAAAAGCAAAGGTGGGATTCTCAACTGGCTATTGATTTTCAAAATAAGAAATCTAAGAGTGTGGATCATCAAAAAAAATTGGATGCTGAGTGGAAATTTAAACAGGCTGAGCAGGAGTTTCAAAAAGAGGAAAAGTAGAAGGATTGACTGGAAGACAAACTGGAAAAGAAGAGGGAAAAACTGGCAATGGAAAAAAGGGTAGGTTATTGGTAGCCATGGCATGTATTGGTAGCAGTAGAAAAGTTGAGGAAATATGGCAGATTACTCAATTTTGAGGCTTGTAAATATATTTACTTTGATAAAGATTTCAAAAATAAAAATAAAATTATGATTACAAAGATTTTTGAAACTTTTTTTAACCCCAACAATAAACAAATATTTTTTATTTTTATTTCTATTTTTTTCTTTGATTATATTTTTCCACTGTTAAATTCCTTGAAATTTTTCCTAGTGGTTTTGTTGATTTAGATAGAAATTGCCAGTCTTCTATGGGTGGCAGTGTCCACAGCAGGAAATATACAGTTCTTGTACTTATTTTCTGCCCAAAACATTTTAAAAATACCTTTTTGTTTGAAATAAATTCCGAAACCCAATTCAGGAAAAACAAATCAGCCATTGGGTACTTGATATTTTTCCTCATTTTTGATAATTTTTCCATTTGATTTTTTGGTTGGAATCACCAGTGAAAAGGAGTAGGAAGAAATGTTTCCTTTGTCAATGTGGGTAGATTTGTAGAAGGAATTGGATCTGAAATTCATATTTGGAGAACTGTCAAAAGGAGTGAGGCAGGATCCAGATTCCAAAGAAGAGAAGGAGTGGATGTGGTTGCCCTTGATTTTTTGACAGTTTGATCCAAATGCAAGTCTGGCTAATTTTTGGAACATTTGGCCTAAAATTTGAGATACTTTTGTTGAAATCTCACTGTCATACTGACACCAAACTCAGTCTAACCTCAGTCTTACCCTCAGGCCTGATCTACTTTCTTAGGAAATTCTACCTCGGGATCTTCATGCAGTACATATCTACATATATTCTAACCTCATACTATACACAGATAGACTCCATAGGCTTGCACATACTCAATCTCCCAGGCTCTACTCTACCTCTCTGTCTAAACCATACCTCTTTGGGTTACCTCTCTGTCTAACCCATACCTCTTTGGGTTATCTCTCTGTCTAGCCCATACCTCCTCTGTGTGGTTTATCCTTTGGGAATCTTTATGTACATCCTCCTGCAGATTTTATTACATACTCTCTCTACTTAGTACATAGTGTCATGACTCCCATGTACACTGTACATCCTTCAACTGTACTCTCCCAACTTAGACAGCTCAGACCTGGAACCTTGTCCCAATGTAGAAGCAGCCTAACCTAATGTAGTAGTATCCCTGATCAGCCCTCTCTGTTACTTAGACTGTTCCCATGACATCATGTGTGTAGTCTGAGCCCCAATCACTTGTACCTCTGTTGTAGTTCCAACCTCTTGTCGATTTAATAAGCCTCCTCTTTCCTCTTCCTGATCCTTCCCCCAAGAAATCAGTTTACTACTTCTTACTAGGAGATCTTTCCCAGCAAGTGTCATTCAGCACCATTCAACCCAATCCTCCTCTGCTCCTGTTAGCCTCCTTCAGTAACCTTTCCCCCAAGCCTACTGTGGGTAGAGACCCCTCTGTGCCAAGCCCTGCTTGCATGTCAGCAGCCCTTGTGACACTCACCCAAAAAAATACGGTTGTTTTGTTGTTAGTTGCTCATTGCAACCACCACAGCTCAGGGATATCCCAATTGGGATAACACTGAGTATTTGTCTGCGCCAGACCCACATGCAACCATACCCCCAGACCAACTCTGCCTCAAGCTCCTACTGGACCCATTAGATATCCATTGACCCAACCACCACATTTACCATGGAATGAGAAAACCACCAGCCTCTAACAAGAAGAAAACAGAAGACTGTTGCCAACTGGTCACCCCGCCAGCCCCAGCTCACACGCCAGGGGATCAAAAAAGCAAATTTCCAGCTGCCAGTAAAAAGCAACCAACAGACAGCTGCCAACTTCTCAGCTACCCAAGACCCCCAGCCAGCTTAGAACTCCACCAAGTTTCCCCATTTGGGACAACTCAGAGTAGTTGTGCGGGACAGACACCTGCCCCACTGAATTACCTAACTAGACAGCCAAACCCAGCGGGCCAAATAAGACCTGGAAAGCAAGCCCAGACCAGCCAGACCCAGCTGGCCAAACCAGACCTGTCCAACCATCCCTAGCCAGGCAGCCCAGAACAGCCAGCTAGACCAACCAGTCAGACCCAGCTGGCCAAACCAGACCCAGCCAACCAGCCTAGAACAGGCAGACCTAGCTTGCCAAACCAGACTCAGAAAATCAGCCCTAGCAAGCCAGCCAAGAATCCCAGCCCATAATCAGGCTGGGCATCCAAGACCACCAGCCTAAGCCAGAAAGCCAAGATTGGACCATACAGCCAAACCAAAACCGCCAGTCAGCCCCTGGCCACCAGATCAAGACTAAGTCAGCCAGTCAGTCCCCTGGCCAACAGACCACAACCAAGCCAGACAGCCAGATCAAGTCAGCAAGCCCAGCATAAGCCAGCAGCTAATACAAGAAAGCCCAAACCAAGCTAGCCAACCAGACCACCAGCCAAACAGCTAGAAATACCAAGGCTACCAACCAAGCTCAATGGGAAGACTAAGCCAGATCAAGGAGATCAAGACACAGAAGGAGATCACAAGAACCTCCTCCGGGTATTTCAACCAGTAAACCTCAGATACCCCCCGCCAGAGAAAGACCAACCCAGAACAAGGTGGACAGCAGGATCAAGAGGAAGATCAATAAAAAACAAGAAAAAACTCAGGACCCCCACCAGACATGAACACTGTAGGATAAAAGGACTGAGACAAAGACCCAGACAGACAGTAGGACCAAGAAGAACCTCAGTACCCCCACCAGACCTGAAAATGGGCATATAAAAGGACTGAGAGAAAGACCCAGACACACAGTAGGACCCACAAAAAAATAAGCAGGCAGACATACCCAAGGAAATATCAAGATAGACCAAGATTTCAATAAAAATTCTTCCAGAAATTTTGGTCATATTTCCTTGTAATATCATATCTGCCTTGACGCTGTGGTGTCAATTTATAGACACGGATTGGGAACTGCGTTGCGGCTGCGCGCTCAGCATTGGAGGCAAGCAGGCTCAGCATTAGGGTATGCGGAGTGCTCAGCAGCAGCCGCTTTTTGGCTCCGCACCTAGTGGACGGGTTGGGCTCAGCATTGAATGCGGCGTGGGCGGCAATCCGCCCCAGGGATCAGATTTGGAAGGTAGTGCGCTTGACTAGGTTCGCTGGTGCGCCCGTTTGGATACGTAGGGGCGGAGCAATCCGCGGTCTATAAAGGAACGGACAGAGCGCGCGCTTGCGCGCGCGGATCATGCCAGATATTACCGGAAAACCACAATGGGTGCGGACAAACGGATATGGACAGGCGCGGGGGGCTCCGAGTAGGGCGCGGTGCGAGGACCGTGTCATGAGAAGGACAAACCGGATGGACGGAACAGTGTACGGACGTCGTGGGGAGTTTGGTACGGAGGTGGGGAGAGGAGGCTAGGGTTTCTGTCTTGGGATTGTTTTCTGTTTTGTTGTCATACTGTTATTTGCGCGTGTACTTAGGTTAGGGTTGAGAGGGAGGACTTATCCTCACTCTCAACTCCGGGTTGGGGAGGAGGGGCATGGATGCATGGAATGGAATCAGACCATCACATCACTGGATTGGATCAATCATCTCACCAAGAGATTAAAGGAACTCATACCGGATACACATCCAGGTGGAAAGTTCTTAGGATTGAAGGATTGGCGATTTCACTATCTCTCTACTTTTCTTTATCTATTTATTTCCTTATTTCTATCTCTCATTTAAGTGCAACTTTGGGCATCCCCATCTCCTTTCAAACTCAGGGAACTGTTAACTTCCCAACTTTGGGACAATTATAGGGGGATAACCCTTATTCTTTCCACATCTGGGGGTCTGGCCGGGAACTAACCTTCCGTTTCTTGTCTTTCAAAGGTAACTGGGCGCGATGTCCTATCCATACCTCCCTACAGTCGCTTCCTCTTCTTCTTCTTCTTCTCCTTCCGTTTCAGGGTCCGCTACTCCAACCCCACTTGGGTCTTCCATCACTCCTCCTCCCCCTCCCTCCGCTCAACCCAGGACAAGCTACGCCGTTCCCCCATTGGTCTCCAGTGACCATGAACCCACTCGTCCGGTTTGCATCAGGCCGCGCGACTACCCTTACATCCAATTTGAAACTGTGGATGTGGAGAAATTCATCTCGAGATACAAATTTATTGCAGATGCGGAAGGTGTGTCGGACGCCGATAAGGCCCGGCTTGTTGTCCTGTTCATTATGGACAAAGAGAAGCTCCGGGATGTGGAGGAGATGGAAGGCTACAAGAATCAAGATTGGACAAAACTGAAGGCGGATATCCTGACGCGTTGGGGTAGGCGCAAACCTCAATTCCGGGAAAGCAATTTTGACCGTGTGGCCTTGGAGGCAAGCGCGTGGGAAGGAGTCAGAACACGGGTGGAGCTGGCGGATTACACCTTGACATTTGATTGGATCTATTGGTACTTGTCAAAGAACAAGGTGGTGGCGGGACAGACGGGGGCCATGAAACGCGCGTTTCTGGGCGGTTTAGGCGCTCAACTCCGGGCAAGGGTGCAGCGGCATCTTTACAATCACAACTTGGTAAAGCAGTCATTGGACGGGAGCATTGCGCTCCTTCCGGAGCTGGCTGTCATTTGCCAGGCTGTGGAGAGAAAGCTTGACTTAGAAGAGCTTATTGAGGATACCGCTAAGTCCTTCCCAGTGAGACCAAAGAAATCCGCCCCCCAGGTTTCGGCTCCGACGCAATTTCTGGCCCCGGTTCCACCTACTGCCACGCGTGCTCCGGTTCCTCAACCCGCGCCCGCCCCTCCGGTAAGTGAATTGACGGAACTGATGAAGGACTTGAAGATCTGCATGAGCCGTATGGGCCAGCAGCAGCCACAAGGGCCTCCACCTCACATGGTGGAAGGATTTCGGCCGCCCGGTACCTTTGTGCCGAGGGTGTGCTTGTACTGCGGGGCAAACAGTCATTGGCAATTGGCGTGCAAGGAGCTTAAAAAGGATCTCAACGCGGATTGGTTTTACCGGCGGGGATGGGGTGCATGTTTCTGACGGGCAAACAGATTCAAATGGAGCTGAGCCAGCCAACTGCAATGCAGCAGGTGCGCACACAGGGTCAGGAGGCGGGAACAACGGCGCGAGCATCACTAGGCATCATTACCGGTCCCGGATTGTGGCAGCCACCTTGGGTGGAAGCTGAGGTAAGGGTAGTGGCAATGGAAGAGAAGGTGGCGGTCTCCAATAAGATGGAGGTGGATGTGAAGGAGCAACCCCCGTCGACCATTCCAAAACCAGCTGCACGCGTGCCCGGAATCAAGGCCCCGGCAGCGAATCCTGTAGGGAAGTAGAAAGCAGTGGACATTGTGAAAAGGGTGATGGGTAACAAGACTCCGGTCCCGCTGACCTTGCGGGAACTGGCGGCTGTGTTTCCAGTGGTGGTAGACAAGATGATTCAGGCTTTGCGGGATTGCAGTCAGGGCCAGGTACCTCTGACGGTGCAGCGGGTTCATGTGGCACGGAAGGAGGAGGGGCGCAAGGAGTGTGAGTTGAAATTGGTTTTGACTCCACTCGCTTACGTTCCAATGGTCATAGCGGGGAGGAAGGTGTGGGCTATGGTGGACAGCAGTTCAATGGTGAACCTGCTGCCATTGCGGATGGTGGATGATCTGGGGTTGGTTTGGCAGAAATGCGCAATGGGTCTCTGCGCGCTTAACAGAGGGGAGTGTTGTGTGGATGGTGTAGTTGAGGAGGAGGAGGTCAAGGTTGCAAGGGTCCGTAGGCCTCTTTCTTTTCTTTTGGTTGATTGTGGGGATGTGATTTTGGGAAGGCCATTCATGTTTGGGTTCCGAGCACAAATGTTTTTTGATCTGGGGGCGGGAACGGAGGCATTGACGGTGGAGGATTTGTCCGGCGGAAGGTTTGAGACAACTATCTGCAATCACGGGCAGGGAAAGCGGAGGAGAGTGTTGGAGTATGAGGAGGAACCGGGCATGGAGTTGGTCTGCGGCGGGCGACCCTTGGAGGATTTTTTCTAGTCGACCAAGGAGACCGCACGGAACAAGCTCTGGTTTTGTGCAGGCGGTCGACTAATGAGGAGCAGACGCGATCCGGGGACTTGTCTTTGGGCGGAGAAGCAGAGAAAGTGCTGTTGCGACGGAGTAGGCGGTTGCGACCAGCTGGGGACAGTGGCCAAGTTGGGGGGGGAGGTGGTGGGGGAAGGGGATAATTCTTGATTTGGTGAGGGGGTTCTCTAGTCGGTTCACAGCCAGAACAACTAGAAACCCCAGAATGTTTGTTTCTCTATGTTTCTTTCTTATCTGGATTGTGGGGTCCTTGCTAGCTTGGGGGTTTTTGCAGTAAACGCGGGCGCGGCACAAAGCTGGGTCCGTGAACGCAAGGACAAGCCCCGCAGAACCGGGACACAAGGACAATCCCGCAGATGGGGGAAGCGGGACAAAGATAAATTTGCGGGCAGTCTACGGGTGTTGCGCGAAAAAAAAAATTATGTGTTCTTTTCTATTTTTCTTCTCTGTTGGCTTCTTTTTCTCTTTTTCTTTTCTCTCAGGATATCTTGAGGATGGGTGGTTGGTATGGGAAAAAGCTTGATTTGGTGAGGGGGTGCTCTAGCCGGTTCACAGCCAGAACAACTAGCCACCCCAGAATGTCCGTTCTCTTACACACACACTCTCTCTCTTCCCTTACGGTGGCGTGTGCTGGTGTTTGGTTTTTGTGTTTGTTACAGGATGGGTACGGGGAACTGTGTGACAGTTTGTCTGGGGCGGTCCAGGCGCCCCTTTTTGGAACGGTTGGTCACTTACAATTGCTCACAAAGCAGAGCGCGGGGACGCGTACCTCAATCTCAAGCTCATTCTCACAAAGCGCGGTTGCGCACTTTTTCTCAGAAGGTTAAGACCTTGCGCGGATACGTGTATTTTCTTATGACAAAGGAAGCGCAGTACAACCAAAAGAAGAGAAAGGGAAGAAGGGGAAGGGGGGGGCATGCGCCTAAGCCATCTTCATCATCTCCTCCATTTACGCCCTTGACGACGCCAGTAAGGCCCGGAAAGATGCCAGGAGCTTGCGCCGGGATTCTGAGGATTGGGCGCCGCGAATTGCGAGGAAATCCCAAAGCATTGTGGTTGACCTCTCCGCGAAAACCTTGAAGCCGGCCGCCGGGAGTGCCATTACAATCAGAATTTCTGGGATCTTGGGAGGGCTGGGGGGAGGAGCGGCCGGTGAAGATGGGGCCTCCAGGGAACCAACAGGGGGGCTAGGTTCAGCTGGAGGCAATGACGGGACAACAATGGGTGACGGAGGCGGAGGGACGTTGGGGGTCCTAGGCCTCTCATCCGAGGCCGCTGGTGGCGCGGGCGGTGGCAGTGTGCCTCGTGGAGGAGGAGGAGAGGGTGCTGGCGCGGCCGCGGGTTGTCTGGAAAGCCTGGGGTCCGTTACCGTTTGATTCACGCCAACAGCGGCAGCCCAAGCGCGGGTTACCACGCGCCATTCCTCCAAGGTTTTGTATTTGCTCTGTTGCGGAGGTCTGTCCCGGCGGAGAGGTGATTCCAAGTTGTGGCTCACGTGCGAGGTGGGGGGTGATGGAGCTTGGGGGCGGCGGGATGAAGGTGAACTGGGGGGTGTCCACAAGCCTTCCAAGATCAAGTTGTCGTCCAAAACTACGAACTGGTCCGGACAAGCCCTCTTGCGCGGCCTGGGGCAAGAGCTGGATTGGGGGGGAGCTTGGGGCATGCCGTCACTAAGCAAGCAGCGACGGTGACCGCGACGGCAAGCAACACAGGTGTGTTGAACAGGGGCAATCAAACACGTGTGCCCGTTCTGGGCGCAGAACTTGCATGGGAGCATGGTGGCAATGGAGCGGAAGGAGGATGGGGAAGGTGGTAGTGGGAGTGGTGGGGGTGGTAGTGTAAGTAGCGGGGGTGGTGGTATGGTGAAGCAATGGAAGACTTCTGGGGACAGAACTCAAGTTGGGGGGGGATGTGGTGTCAATTTATAGACACGGATTGGGAACTGCGTCGCGGCTGCGCACTCAGCATTGGAGGCAAGCGGGCTCAGCATTAGGGTATGCGGAGTGCTCAGCAGCAGCCGCTGTTTGGCTCCGCACCTAGTGGACGGGTTGGGCTCAGCATCAAATGCGGCGTGGGCGGTGATCCGCCCCGGGGATCAGATTTGGAAGGTAGTGCGCTCAAACAGGTTTGCGGGCGCGCCGGTTTGGATACGTAGGGGCGGAGCAATCCACGGGCTATAAAGGAACCAACGGAGCGCGCGCGCAAGCATGCAGATCACGCCGGATATTACCGGAAACCCACAACGGGCGCGGACAAACAGATACAGACAGGCGCGGGGGGCTCCAAGTAGGGCGCGGTGCAAGGACCGCATCATGAGAAGGACAAACCGGATGGAGGGAACGGCATACGGACGTCGGGGGGAGTTTGGTACGGAGGTGGGGAGAGGAGGCTAGGGTTTCTGTCTTGGGATTGTTTTCTGTTTTGTTGTCATACTGTTATTTGCGCGTGTACTTAGGTTAGGGTTGAGAGGGAGGACTTATCCTCACTCTCAACTCCGGGTTGGGGAGGAGGGGCATGGATGCATGGAATGGAATCAGACCATCACATCACTGGATTGGATCAATCATCTCACCAAGAGATTAAAGGAACTCATACCGGATACACATCCAGGTGGAAAGTTCTTAGGATTGAAGGATTGGCAATTTCACTCTCTCTCTACTTTTCTTTATCTCTTTATCTCCTTATTTCTATCTCTCATTTAAGTGCAACTTTGGGCATCCCCATCTCCTTTCAAACGCAGGGAACCTTTAACTTCCGAACTTTGGGACAATTATAGGGGGATAACCCTTATTCTTTCCACAACGCAAAGCCCTTTTCCTCATAATAACTTCAGATTTCAATCATTTTTTTGCTGCACCCATTTTTTTCCTCATTTGTACGTATAATGAACCTAGCCCAGAATTTCTGGTTTTAGAAAGAGTAATAAAAACAGAAATTGAGGATCAGGAGCCAAATATTTCATGAAATTTGTCAGGCCTATCATTCAAAATATAAAACTCTGGAGGGGAAATTTTAACAGAAGCTTTCTTCAAATATTTTCCAAATATTTCAGAAGGATGTATTGATTTTTGCCATCCAATTGCCCACATTTTTCCACCCCAAGATCTTGAGGGACCATAATTTTTGACAAATTTTTTGGGTTTGTGAAGGAAGATGGCGATAGAGTTGATCTAATTCTTCTATTGCTCAGAGAGTTCATTCAAAGGGTCAAATTTGGTTATTGCAACCAGATAATGGCAATTGGAGCAGTCCACAACAATCAATTTCCCAGAGCTGAATATATGGGATTGATCAATCTTCTTTTTGGCTTGTCCAAACTCTTCAGGGGAGGTTTTTTGAGTATTCTTTTTCTTTTAAGCATCAATAGTGGGGTAAAAATACAAAGGTTTCAGTTTTTTTCCAGACCAAAAACCCTTTTTTTAAACCATTCTTTGGCACCTTCCAAAGAGATTTCAGAATCTCTCATTGCAGCCCTCTTTTGCCAAAGAGCCCTCTTCTTGCCACCTCTCTTTATGTTTTTCAAACCATCTACTTTGAAAATGTTTTCTCCAAGGAACCTACTGCACTTGGGTTGAGTATCAAGAAGTGATTAAGTTTTTTTGTACATCATTTTGAGGGTTGTAGGAGAAGCAATGGCAGTCCAGAAAAATTGTGGGGGTGAAAACAAGAATGGGTCAAACAGGGGGTTGCATTACATGGAGTCAAAAAAAATTAAAGAAAAAAAAACCATTATTAGTCATGTTATAATCAAGGTAGATGATCAACATTAAAAGGAATAAATACTGGTCAATGATCCTAACAAAAAAAAGGAAAGTCCCTTTATTTAATAATCAGGGAGGAGGAGGAGGAGGAGGAGGGGAAGGGAAGGAAGGGGGGTAGGGGGGAAATCATGAGCAAAAAAGAAAAAGATTTTTTGCTTGCAATTTGAGGGATGAAAAGGAGGAGGGGGGGAAGGGGGGAAGGGGGTGGGGCAGTCATTTGAAAACAATAGATCAATCATTTGCTTGTGGTTAAATTGATTGATCAAACAATAGATCAATGATTTGCTCATGTTTCAATTGATTTATAAAACAAACTGCAAACAATTGATAAATTTCTTGTGGTTTGTTCAATTTATCAAACCGCAAGCAAACAATTGATTGTTTGTGATTTTTTTGATTGATCAAAAAGCAAAAAAACTATTGTTTTATTGCACATCAAGGGACAACAAGGAGGTGGAAGAAGAGGAGGGGGGATAACCAAAATTTGAGGAGGAGGAAAGCTGGCTGGAGCTTGGGGGATTGCAAAGGAAGAGGTAAGGAAGGGGATAAGCAAGGAGAACCAAGTAGAAAAGAGTGAATGAGGTTAGGGGGACTCACCACAGAGGCTTCATAGTGGTTGGGTGGGAGGGGGAGTTTGGAGGTGGGTGTTTTGGTGAGGTTGGTGAGGTGAAGGTTGTGGTGAATTGGTGAAGATTGGAAGGTGGTGGTGGTGAGTAAGGTGTTTTGGTGAGGAGGAGGAAGGAGTGGACTGGTGAGTGAGTGGGGTGAGTTGAGTGGTTTGGTGAGTGTTGAAGTATGAGGTGAAGGTTTTTTTTTGTCTAAGTTCACCAAAAAAAAAAATCAGCCAAGGATTCTTTGTTGAAAAACAAAAAAACAAAATTACTGTGAAATTATTTTTTACCTATTTGAAAACTGAATGCTACCCATCAAAGTGAGAAAATGTGAGGGTCATAATAGGCTCTCTCATGGAAGAGGATGAGGGACAACATGAGACTGCAATGACTTGAGGAGGATTGGGAATATCTTCTTCAAATATTTTGTCCCATTAATCTTTAATGTTGGCCAGAAGGTTGTGAACAATTACAAAAATGATAGTCCTGTTCATTAGGATCTTCATTTATTTGCAATTTTGGTGCTGGTTTTGAATTTCCCTTAATCTGGCCCATCTTCCTTTCAGTGCATCAATTGCATGTTCAATCCAAACATGCAAGTGAGCAAGATGATAGTTGAAAGTGGTTTTTGGTAGATAATTGGAAGAAAAATTTGAATAAGCTGGAGAAAGATATTTCTTTCTAGAATAATCTGAACTGGCCAGAAGTTATTGATCTTGGTCAAAGTATTTATCTGGTTGTTGGGAAATCTGCATCTGATTGAAAACATATGAATTGTGACAAGAACCTGGAGGGCCAGCATGGATGGATGCAAACTTCTTTTTTTTATAAAAAATATTTTTTAGTGCCACAGATTATCTGTACAAAAAGGTAAAACATATTTGGTCACTGCGCTATCAAAGGCTTTGGAAAAAAAAAGAATTGATTGCCTTTTTTCCAATCAAAATATTGTTTGCCATCTAGCTTGGGTTTTTGACTCAAGGGGATAGTGGTTCCATAAAAAAAACCAATGAAGCTGGGAAAGCCTTCAGTATCCATTACTCAAGATATCCCCTTGTGTTCTTCTTTTGTTAGCCAAAAAAGGACTGAGAAAGAAAAAGATAGGATAGCAATCATGACTCTTTTTGTGTATAAGTCAATGGATCCACAACTGACCAAGAATAGATTTTCTAATCCATGAATTGCTGCTCCCTTTCCATTTGATCCCAATCTACAAATATCAATGGCCAGTTGGATAGATGGATTGCCTTGATGACTCCAAGAATTGTTCTGGAAGATGCAGTGGTCTTCAATCATCTCCAAAAGTTTCATGAATGAAGGCAATAAAGTTTGGAGCATCTGGTGGAAGCTTAAGTTGGGGACAAGATGAAGCTTTTGCCTTTCATACATAGGGTTGTGGAGAGTGTTTCTTCTTGGAACCATGTATTTCTATTCCAATAGAGAATTCAAAGATAACCAATTTAGTTCCAAACCAGAGTCTGAATCAGAGTCTGAATTAGAGTCAAATAATAAAAAATTTCAGTCAGATTTTTTGCATGTTGAACTTGCTGCTGGGAATTTTGATTGGACATGTTTATATAGATGGTGATGTGATGTGGGGTGATGAGAAGATGATGGAGATGTGAAGTGATGGAGATGTGAAGCAATGGAGATGTGAAGCAATGGAGATGAGATTTTTGTGATGTGATGGAGATGGTATTTGTATGGATTTGCTGAGGTGGAGGTGTGGATGGGTGTTTTTAATGCAATGGATGTTGGATGGATTATAATGGCAGTTTTGATGTTTGAAACCCGCCATTTTAAAATACACCAGTTAGGAGGTATGTGTATTTCAGAAACAACAAAGCACACAAAGACATGGTAAAATACTAGATATACTTATTGTATGAAGGGAATTAAAATATTTTGAAACATTCCAACAAAAAATTAATTAGTGAAATAATAATGATAAAACAATAATTAGTTGATTTATTTGAAGAAAAATTAATACTTACATACAAATTGAAATGATTCTTGAGAAGGATATAAAAAATTTCAAAAAACTACATATATTTTTTTCAAATACATTTAAACATTTGCAAATATATGAACTAGAAAATCAAAAGGAAAAAAATAAGAACAATACCTATGAAAAATTGAATACTTTTGATGATAAAGAAACAATTTTTTTTATGCCTCATGGTTGAAGAGTTTATTTTTGGAAATTTTGGAAATTTTTAAATTCCTCATATTCAAACACTAAATGTATCATTTCTGAATCATTTTTCAAATTTGAGACAAACTTTCCTGAATTCAATCAGAGATATTGGATATTATCCAAAGAAATTATCTCAATGTTATTTTTCCTTATTTATAAACTTGATTTCTTTTTGGTTGAAAAAATTAATGTTTTTTAAATTAAACTCATTGAATAGGTTTATTTTTCATTTTTTTTCTTCAGTATTTACATTCTGTAAGATATATCAATTTTTATTCTAGGAAATAATTTTTTTTTGCATTTCTTTTGATTATTCTTGCTTTCAATGGAGATTGTTTTATTTTAATTACTTCCAGTCAATAGGTGAATTAAATTTTTTTTGTGTTTGGTAAAAACATTTTTGAATTCAATCAGAAATATTAACCTTCCTCCAAAGAAATCAAATTCTTTTTCTACTATTATTATTATGTTTAGGGAATCATTTTCTTCACACTCCCAATCCTTATTTTTGCATATTTTTGGAATACCCTGATAGTCCCCTACCCACACGCCTTTACTTAAATTCATGCGGGTTTGGTAATTTTCAAAAACAAAATAAAAAACTGCATGGCGGGAAATCTAAAGCCTTTCTTCTAATTTCTTGAAATTTTTGGTCCATTCAAAGGCCTTCAGAAATTACATTCAAAAAATTGAAAAAAAATGTTAAATCAAAGATTTTTTCACTTCTTTTGATAATTTTGGAAAATTTGAAGACAGGAAATTTTCAAGTATAAAAGTCAAGGCAAATATGATTTTTGAATATTTTTAGCACTTCATTTGTCCACCAAGGAATGATATGAAAATAATAAAAAGATGCACTTTTCAACTTTTTTTTTTCAGGAGAATTCTCCAATTTTCAAGCTTTCAGTCTTTCCAAGGGCATTTAAAAGGGCACAAGAAAGTTTTTTGGGGGTTTTAAGATCAATTATTTACCTCCAAATAGTTGATGCAACTACAACAATAACAGGAAATTTCTGTTTTGGTGTGTTTTTTGTGAGCTATTCCTGATACTATTTTGATTCTTTTTATCAAAAAAACAAGTTTTTAGTTCTGAAATGCACTTGAAATTAATCATAAATATTTTTTTTCATAGTATTTGCACTTTTTTTAGCAATCAAACTTCTAACCTCAAATTAACATGTTTAGACTCCTTTTTGTGGTATTTCTGAATGTTTGGGCTCTTCTATATGAATAATAGGGTATTAAATATGATTATGAATCATTTAATCCCTCACGCTCATATCTTGGTAAAATCCAATTGTCTAATCAACCATAAAATCAACTCTCAACGTCCAGAATTCACTCCAAACCACACCAATCATCACCAATCATTGCCAATCATCACCAATCATCACAACTCAACACCAATCAACCAATCACACATCACTACTCACCAAAACTCAACAAATATAACTCAACACTCCACCCCATTAAATCAAATACCTCAAACCAAATACCTCAAATCCAACACTTCAATCAAAAATAAAAAAACAATCAACCCTTAACAACATTTTATCAACTGTTTTTTAATTATTCTCCTAATTATTAACAAATCAATCAAATGTCAAAAACTAACCAAAAAAAAACTTTTTTTACTCAAATCTAAATTCTCTTAACTCTTCTTTTCTCTCAAATTATTAATATTGCTGCTGTATATACTCTATCTAAAACTCCAAAGTATTAATAAAAAACAATCTCCAAATCATAATCAAAAAATGTCTCAACAACACATCAACCCACTTTTAATATTGAAGTCTTCTTCTTCTTCTTCTGCTCCCCTATCTGAATCTTCTGCTTCTACAAATTTAGATCACCCTCATGATTCAAAAACTTTGGCTCTTCCAGCTGGATTATCACATACTTCAAAGGTTGAACTTGTTCATACTGGTCAAGAGTGGGCTATTTCCCATGGATATGCCAGTTCTGCCAAATTATCTGAAGAAATATGAGGATTTGAATTGAGAAAAGAACTGAGAGCTGGAAACAGGCAAGACAATCACACATGAGTAAAACATGAGAATGAGGAAGACACGACAATCAGGCATGAGATATGAGTTGAAGAAAAAAGACAGAAACCCAAGACTGCCGGTGTGACTATTTGAGGTGAGGTTGATGGCGGGATTCAAGAGTCTGAGAGGTCTTGAGTCTGAGATGGAAAAGAGTGATGAAAGGCTAGAGATTGTTGGATGAGTGAGTTGTCAAAGCAAGAAAAATGAGAGACAAAGCAGACTACAAATCACACCAGGCATAGTTGAGTCAGAGGATGATTGACGGAGACGAAATGAGAAACATGAGAAAAGTAGTTGAGGACAGCATAGCACGAGATACAAGATGAGAATGATTTAATGAGGAAGATGGGAAGATCACGATTCGTTGAGGTTCTTAGATTGAGAGGAGTGAGGTTGAGAGATGAGTGTCTAGGTTCTCTATTTGAAAATCCACGTTTGAATGTTTGAAAGGTCAATTCTGGAGAGGCTGTTGCGGTAATAGGGCTCCTGCGGGGGCAAGAGAGCGCGGGGGTGAGTGCAGGTGAAACTTGGAAGTGTGAAACCCCAGGCTGGATGAGAGTCTTCTGACGTGAAATCTCAACAAGCCCCATGCCTGGAGAGATGAGGAGTTGCCATAGCCCCCAGTGAGTGAGATATACAAGCAAGCAGAAACAAAGAAAGAAACAAAAGGAAAAAAAAAACAGAAGGAAAAGGAAAAGAGATCACATGGAGATCTGAGAGGAGAAAGATAACTGAAGCCGTTTTAAGCTAGCTAAATCAGCGCTCTTAGTAAGAGAATCCGGGGGCATTTGTTCTGATTTAATGAGAACAGTCAAAATGTTACCAGTCTTCAGCTCCTCTCTCATTCCCTTGGTTTTCAAGTCTAGATGTCGAGTTTTGGAGTTCAAGCCAAATTTCTCAAGTTTGTCTAACAGTCCACTGTTATCTGTATGAATCCCTATAGGTGAGACTTTACTTGAAAAAATTTCGCATGCTATTGAGCGAATCCAGGAAGCTTCATGAAATGCGTCGACAAAAGCGTTGAGCTCCGCATCAGTGGAGCTGTAGGTGATATTCTTTTGTTTACAGCTGTTCCAAAATACAACACAACTGTAAACCGCGAACAGGTATCCAGTTTGAGACCGTCGAGTGTCCGGATCATCTGCCCATGACGCGTCCGAGTAAGCTGATATCAGAGTGTTCACATCATTCACTTTCAGGCGCAGTTTGAGGTGAGAAGTTTCTTTTAAGTATTTCCACATCTTTTTTAGTTCATTCCAGTGGATTAGACCTGGCTTCACGTTGAATTGTGACAGGCTGGATAAAGCAAAACTCACGTCTGGCCAAGAATAGCAGGCTATGTGATTAAGCAGACCGATAGCCAACCTGTAGTTGATGTTGAGGTTTTTGAACTGTCCATGCTCGTCATCAGATGTGGGTTTGAGTTGAAGATTCGGAGTGAGTGGAGATCTGCTTGATTTCGCGTCTTGCAATCCTAGCTCCTTGAGGCCACGCTCAATGTGCTTAGGCTGACTGAGGAGAATTTCATCCCCTTTTACTTCTATCCGCATGCCTAAGATGGTGTCAGGATCTTTTGCTGTGGAACCAGGGAAGCGTTTCAGGAATTTGCTTTCAAAATCGTCACCATCGCCAACAAGAACCAGATCGTCCACGTGGAAGAAGATGCGGGATTTTCCGTTGTTGGATAGATAGAGGCATGGGTTGCATGCAGATTCTTTGAAGCCTACCTCTTCAAACCAACCTTTCAATGTCTTGTACCAGTTCTTAGGCGCCTGCTTCAATCCGTATAGGGATTTTCGGAGCCTGAGGAAATTGCATTTTCTTCTCAACCCCTTTGGAGTTGCAATAATCACCTCCTCATCGATTGGTGAATGGAGAAACGCACTCCTGACATCGAATTGGCGGACTTTCTGTTTTGATTTGAGCGCGGAGAGAAGCATGAGACGCAAAGTTGATGGTTTCCCAGTCGGTGCAAATGTTTCAGAGTAATCAAGGCCTTGAATTTGATTGAAGCCCTGTACACAGTCTTGCCTTGTATCTGACAGGATCTCCATGACAGTCCAGCTTGATCTTAAAAATCCATGTAGTCCGTAGCGCATTTTCGGATCAGGACCGTCGTATTCCTCCCACACACTGAGATCTTCAATTGAGTCCAGTTTGACGTCCATGGCTTCCATCCAATCCAAACATTCATTGCATCGAAGTGCATCTTTGTATGATTTGGGCTTGTAGAAGTGAAAAAAACCGTACCGTTGCGGCGGTTTGACTTTTGATCAATCTTGCAGAGCTTGCACAGAGGGCGCGACTGGAGGTTAAGCTTCTCAACTGATTTTGTGCAAGGTGATGGAGTTAGACTGTTCTGTGACATGATGAGATGGTGAGGTTACATCCTCTGAGGATTGACTTGTTGAATCGTCTTCATCTGCTGAACTAATAGATCCTTCTGACCTGTCTCAATAGCTCGTCCAGGGCACACAACAATCAGGGTGAACTTCAGGGGTGCAATCAGGAGCAGGCGTTGAATGGTCATTATCAAAGTCAGGATTGATGTCGAAGTCGGAACCACTCATTTGTGAAGCAGGTATTTGCAAGAACCTGACATGCTTAGATGAGATAATAGAACCAAACTTAGTTAATATTCAATAGGAGCAAAGAGTTTGATTGAAGCCTACTAATGTGCCTTCTTTGCCCTTTGAATTGAACTTCAGTCCTTGCTCTCTTTTGTTGATAAGGTAGATGCATGGATTCCCGATGGGTTTCAGAAAGGTTGAGGGAAGGGCTCGACCATGTATTTTCTCCCAGGGGGTTTCTGTTTTGCCTTTGAGTGGAATGTGATTCAACATCAAGCAACAGCCCTTCACCACTTTGTGCCATACCGCAGAAGGGAGACAACTGTCTTTGATGGTAGCTCAAGTTGATTCAACAATTGTACAATTGGCGCGTTTGGCTTTCCCATTATGCTCCAGATGATAAGGTTCCAAAATAGTGTGAGTGATGTGTTTGTCTTGAAAGAAGGAATAGAGTTTTTTGTTAACAAATTCAGTCCCTCCATCCGTGCAAACCTCAGAGGGGTACGTGCCTTGGCGATTTTGTTCATTCTCAATCAGGCTGATGATGGTATCGGCTGTCTTTTCCTTTGAAGTCAATGGGAATGCAGAAAGATAGCCGGTGGCATGGCCTAACAAGGACAAAATGAATCGGTGACCTGACTTTGAGGAGGGTTGTATCGGTCCCATGAGGTCAAGATGAATCTTGTCGAAAGCCTTAGACGACCTAGTGGAGGAGAGCTTGAACGACAACTTTGTAATTTTACTTTTGACACATTCAACGCACTGGAAGTTTTTTTTAACTTCATTAGGGATATGCTGAATGAGAGAGGTGAGCCTTGATAAGGATGTGTGTCCATATCTTTGGTGGATCTCAAGTAAGGCAGCTTCTGGAGAGGAGACAATGGACGAGTAGAGATTTTTCAAGGATGAGACAGCATCAAAGGAGGGTGTGGGAAGAGTGTAAAGATTATCTTTAATCTTTCCAGATAGTACTGTTTTACCACCATGTCACACTGAGAATCTACTGGAAGTTGAGTTAATTGAGCACCCCTTGCTGTTTAAGGCACCTGCACTGATTAGATTAATGGTCACGTCAGGTACGTAAAAGGCGTCGCTAAGTTTGAGCGTAAGGTTGTCCCAGTGGAGGATTGAGGTGCCTCTTCCTTTGATTGGCAGACTTGCTCCTTCTTTCCCCGTTGTGGTGACCAATCCAGAACACCACAGAAAAAAAAAAAATATTTTTTTTTGGTTGTACCCCTATGGGTACCTTCATTTCCCCCCATCTCTCAACTTCTCCCTGTCCTAGCGGTCTAGGACAGGCCTCTTGCCTGTCTCTCCGCTTCGATCCCCCCCCTCCTATGTTCAACTCCTACTTGTTGCGCTCGCGGCCCTGACTTTTTGGCGACGCGAGCAATTGTTGAACCACCTTTGACGATCCCTTCGATCCTTCCCGATCCTCTCATCCAACCGACACCGTCACTTGTCGCGACGGTTGTCAACTATCATTCAATCTATCTCATCATACCCAACATCTCAACCTACCAGAGCATCATCATACTCCGTCATCATCAGCTCCAGAGGATCCTACTCGATCCACCCCTTCAATCAAACTTGTACTCAAACTGGAACTCAACCGCCCATGTCCCCTCTACCGTGATTATCAGCCCCCATCTTCCGCTTACCTCACGCCTACTACCTCCATTTCACAAACCATCAACCCACCACCCACCAAGTCATCCGATCTATCGCTCCTACCATCTACTCATCCCTCCAATCCGACGACAACGACGACAACGACAACCATCAACTCAAACTCACTCACGCCCTCCTTGCCCATCATCTGATCCGACCGATGACCGCTTGCGGCCGTCGGAACCTTCACCCCGCTGTCGCCGCCGATTGGGCGACGACAGCCGTTGTTGACACCCGCGACCACTGTCGCGGGTGTCCATCTGGTTGCCCGCGGTCATTCTTGATGCGGGCAACATTTCTTTTTTTTTCCTCTCATGTCATCTTTTTTTTATGTTTTCATTTTCCTGCACCTATTTGTAGTATCTCTTGTACATAGAATACAGGGCCTCATGTCTATAAAAGGAGGGGCTCTCCCCTGCCTTTTGGCCCAGCATCCCATCAGACCATCATCATCTCATCTCATCTGTTTCCCCCATCATCATAATCAACTTATCCATGGGCATCCTTCCCCACTTATCTGAGCAACTTATCCGGGTATATCCATGATTGCCCCTTAATCCTTTGAGCCTCCGTACTCAAACTCTGTCCCTTGTGACCTTGATCCTTATCACCAACCAATAGCCTTGCTGGTTGAAGAAGAATTCCTGTCTGTCTGAATTCTTGGGTGTGTTATACCACTCTGATCCCTTTTTCCGACCATACTGGTCTTGATCTCTCCTTGATCATCTTTCTGGAGCCAATCACGTTTGATTGAAGAGGTTTTATTAAGCTTAAAACCTGGAGTGTTATACCTCCCTTCTTCTTTAAGGTTGAATTTCGCCACGCTATTCTTGAGTCCCTTGAGAAGTGTTGGGATATTCTTGCTCAAATTCGTTATTGATTTGCTTCTAGAGCTTCATAAACAAATTGCTTTTGTTTTGTTCAGCCTCCCACAGTTATCTGGTACCCTTCAAGCGCTTGATTGCGGAGAGTTGGGCAGGTTCATTGAGAACCTGGAGGTTGGTTGGGATTGAGTTGATCTTTCCTAATCAGCTGCTGACGACCAGAGTTATTAGCTTGTGGGCGTTGTTACTTACAACTGCCTTGTTCTATTGAACTCTGAACAAACCTTGACTTATTTGTTCAAGTCTTTACCTGCACCATCTTGCCTCAGATAGTGTTGTTTCCATCGCTACCGACAACTCTTATCCTCTTCCCTTACTTTGATTTCTCATCCATAAGGTTCTGGACCTTGATTCCGGTTACATTTAAATATTATTTTAACTCCTAGGAGGGCAGCCTAAACAGCACCTTTCCCCTCCACAGAACTGCCATGGCTTAGCACCGTTTGGAGTCTTACACCATTTTAATAGGATTGCCGGAGTATGGTTGCATCTCACAGAAGAATCGACAGTTGTTGATCATGTGGACCAAAGCTCCGCTATCAAGTAGGAATTGTTGATTTGAGTCACCATGTTCAATCCACTGATTGAGTAATGCTAAGTAGTGAGCTGAATGTGACTTGGTTTTGGCTTTGGATCCACCCTTCTTTGCTTTCCATTTCTCTTGGTTCTCTCTCCACCACTCAGGCGCTACTTCAGGATGAAGATTCCAGCACTCTCCAGCCAAATTATTCTTATCTTGGCCGGTATTATGGTGCCCTTTGACGCATCGCTTCGAGCTGGATCCTTTGCCTGGCGTTGTGGTGCCCCATCCTGGACACCCGGACCACCTTAAGACCTCAATTCATAAACTGTTGCGCAAACGTACCGCCCGGCTGGACAACTTATCCTCAGGCTCATCCAACTATTGTTTACCCGCGCGCGCGCGCCGCGCCGCGTCGCGCCGCGCTGCGCTTCCATAATCCGCGTCGCGCCGCGCCGCGCCGCGCTCCTTTCATCCGCGCGCGTCGCGCGTCCTTTATCCGTGTTGCTTCCCATCTCCGCTGTTGTTATAGAACGTCCGCATCTTTGTTGTTGCGTGTCTTCATCTTCGTTGTTGCGCCTCCCCTCTCCTCTTTGCTACTGTCGTGCGACGCTCATCCATGATCTACTGAATCCATCCCAACCGCTCCCGCAAGCATTTGGCAGATCCTTGACCAACGCGAGTGACCACATGGTTGCCTTCCCTTTTCCGCTCTATTTGTAGAATCCGTTGTATATAGTCTAACAGGGCCTCCTGCCCATATAAGGAGGGCCCTCCCCTGCCTTTTGGCCCATCATCATCGCATCATCATCGTCTCAGCATCCCATAAACATAAGCAATTTATCCGTGGGCATCCTTCCCCACTTATCTGAGAAAATTATCCGGGTATATCTATGATTGCCCCTTGATCCTTTGAGCCTCCATACTCAAACTCAGTCCTTTGTGACCTTGATCCTTATCACCAACCAATAGCCTTGCTGGTTGAAGAAGAATTCCTGTCTGCCTGAATTCTTGAGTGTGTTATACCACTCTGATCCCTTTTTCTGACCATACGGGTCTTGATCTCCCTTGATCATCTTTCTGGAGCCAATCACGTTTGATTGAAGAGGTTTTATTAAGCTTAAAAACTGGAGTGTTATACCTCCCTTCTTCTTCAAGGTTGAATTTCGCCACGCTATTCTTGAGTTCCTTGAGAAGTGTTGGGATATTCTTGCTCAAATTTGTTATTGATTTGCTTCTAGAGCTTCATAAACAAATTGCTTTTGTTTTGTTCAGCCTCCCACAGTTATCTGGTACCCTTCAAGCGCTTGATTGCGGAGAGTTGGGCGGGTTCATTAAGAACCTGGAGGTTGGTTGGGATTGAGTTGATCTTTCCTAATCAGCTGCTGACAACCAGAGTTATTAGCTTGTGGGCGTTGTTACTTACAACTGCCTTGTTCTATTGAACTCTGAACAAACTTTGACTTATTTGTCCAAGTCTTTCCCTGCGCCATCTTGTCTCAGATAGTGTTGTTTCCATTGCTACCAACAATTCTTATCCTCTTCTCTTGGTTTGATTTCTCATCCATAAGGTTCTGGACCTTGATTCCGGTTACATTAAAATATTATTGTAACTCCTAGGAGGGCAGCCTAAACAGCACCTTTCCCCTCCACAGAACTGCCACGGCTTAGCACCGTTTGGAGTCTTACAGCGTAGAGTGTGCTGCCGTTTTTCCTCCGAAAAGAGCAACATCACCCTTCATCCTAGAGTTCAAAATAGACGATTGCGCCTTGGATTTGTTATTGAGCTGAGTCAGGTGATTGAGGACAAATTTGAATGAGAGCTCCTTATCCAAGTGCATGATTTGCCTCTTGAAATTGTCCATCGAGTTTGGAAATTTGAACCGAATTAGATACGCCAATATGTCGTCAGGTAATTTGATGCCAACCTCGCCCATCTTTTTTAGACAGACTTTTACCCTTGTGATGAAGTCAACAATGTCGTCGGGATTTAGCGTGAGGTAGAGAAGACTGTTGAAAACTCTAGCTTGATTTGATGCTTGAGAAGATGCGTACTTGTGGAATATTGCTTTCCACAGGAGTTTGGCAGAATTCCTATTCTCGGCTGTAACTATGTTCTTGTGGGCCGTAGAGTTGAGCTTTGAGATTATGAGGAATTTAAGTTTGTCTTTGACAGAGGTTTCCAACACGGAGGTTTTGTTGTTTATGGCCATAGAACATCCTCTGACGTCGAGCACGGCATCCATTTTATCCCTCCAGATTCCGTAAGTATCTTCCCCGAGCAAAGGTATTGTTTCAAGAGCGGTCTTGAGCATAGTTTGCTTGAAGGAGTCCATGATGCCCGGTCCGTATCCTCTCTCAGTTGATTATTCAGCGGTCAAACTTGATCTTGACAGATCCTTTCGGATTTTAACCGTGAAGAAATATGAGGATTTGAATTGAGAAAAGAGCTGAGAGCTGGAAACAGGCAAGACAATCACACATGAGTAAAACATAAGAATGAGGAAGACACAACAATCAGGCATGAGATATGAGTCAAAGAAAACAGACAGGAACCCAAGACTGCCGGTGTGACTATTTGAGGTGAGGTTGATTGCGGGATTCGAGAGTCTGAGAGGTCTTGAGTCTGAGATGGAAAAGAGTGATGACAGGCTAGAGATCATCAGATGAGTGAGTTGTTGAAGCAAGAAAAATGAGAGACAAAGCAGACTACGAATCTCACCAGGCATAGTTGAGTCAGAGGATGATTGACGGAGACGAAATGAGAAACATGAGAAAAGTAGTTGAGGACAGCATAGCACAAGATAAGAGATGAGAATGATTTAATGAGGAAGATGGGAAGATCACGATTTGTTGAGGTTCTTAGATTGAGAGGAGTGAGGTCAAGAGATGAGTTTCTAGGTTCTCTATTTGAAAATCCACGTTTGAATGTTTGAAAGGTTGATTCTAGAGAGGCTGTTGCGGTAATAGGGCTCCCGCGGGGGCAAGAGAGCGTGGGGGTGAGTGCAGGTGAAACTTGGAAGTGTGAAACCCCTGGCTGGATGAGAGTCCTCTGACGTGAAATCTCAACATTATCCAATGCTAAGAAGCAAAGAAATAATTAAAAATATGAAAAATATGGGGAATATAAATCCAATTTGGATAAAAAAGACTTTAAAAAACTAGAAAAAAACTTTCCTTTACAATTCTCTGGAAGCTTTCAGAAGATGAATGGTATTTGATAAGTAAAAATCCAATTCCCTGATCACAATCATCCATCATCAACTGATCCCTCCAACCATCCAGTTGATAGAAGGATCCAGGGGGCTCAAAAGGATGTGGTCCAATAATTATCCAAAGCTGGGTTTCCTCCAATTGAATCCTTGTTTCTTTAATGCAAGCCTCTTATTCTCCCTTTCACAAAAAACCTAGTATCATCTATACCAAAAGAAAAAATGGAAGGAAAATCACCCATAGAAGCTTTCATAATGGACTTATCTTTTAAATATGAAATCAGTAATCAAAATGATCATATTAGTTCTTTGTTGATTTCCCACCCAGATTATATAAAATTAATCAAAATATTTCCATCATTATTGATTTTGCATGGTACCTATGCAAACAAAAGATTCTCCATTCCTCTTCACATTGTTGAGGTCAACAATTGCAAAAGAAATTTTCCTGTTTTTTTCTGTTTCCTCTACCAAGAAACATAATCAAGACTATCAATGGGCTCTCACTCAACTTCATAAAATATTCAAACATGAATAAACCAAATTAATTGTGACAGACAAGGAGAAAGCCCTCATTTATAACATTGAATCTGTTTTTCCCAAATATCATGATCTAATCTGTCTCTGTTAATTTTCCAAAAGAACTGTAGAAATGACTTCAAATAAGAAGAATAATTCATGATCTTCATAAAAAACTGGAATGTTTGTGTAAAATCCAAATCTCAAGGAAGATATCAATAGAATTTCACCAAAATAACTCTATAATATAATCCTCCCACTTACAATCACCTTCTTCACAACCAGATTCCTCTCAAAAGAAGATTTGTTTCATATGCTGCAAAAAGGCACCTCCATTTTGGGAATACTAATAAATCCAAAACAGAAGGCCTTCACTCTTATCTTAAAATATTTATCACTGATTCTCCTGGCTCCTTTTCTAAATTAGTTCATCAAATATATCATTAAATATCCATCAAACTCCAAAAAATGGCCATTCAAATCTCAAAAAAACATCTCAAATAATTGATTTGTTTTCATTTGGTGTTGAAAACCTATCTGGAAAAATCAGAAAATGTGTAATGATTGTCCATTCCTTTCAAATGTAATCAGAAGAATCAACCACCTTTTTGGATTGGGATTTGTCTTCTTTCATGGGAATTCCTTCTTTACACATAGTGAAGAAGGAAAACCTCAAGAAGAAACAATTTTTGTTTGAAGATTTTCATACCCAGTGTCATTTCAAACCTCCTATTTCAGTAATTTTTTTTTGGGAAGTGTTGAATTTGCAACCCCACACCACCTTTTCAAGACTCTAAATTCTATGTATGGCATGGTTCAGGGCCCATTTAATGGGTTATCATGACTACAAATTGACACTCTAGCCTCAGTCACCTTTGCCTCCCTGGAGCCTCAGCATATTCAATCATCTCCCTCTGTATATACTGGTTACACCTCCTTTCCATCTCCCTGTATAACTTTCAGGTCCTATCTAATCTCCCAGGCTCTCTCTCCCCTCTCTCTATGGCTTGGTTTATACCTTAGCTTTCCTCAACCCAATTGGTAAATGAGAAATTACATAGTTTATCTACTACATACTAAAAATATTGGGTCCTGTGCCCTTGGCAAACACCTGCATTATTTGCCTTGGGTGCCTGGAACCTGTTCATTTCCTGGTGTCAAGAATGGGCGCTGTGAATCTCAATGTTTTTTTTTTGAATGATCTTACCTTTTTTTTAGTTTCTGCTTTTTTTTGCTTCATGTGAAAATAGAAATTTCCGCTTTTTTATGAAGTATTTTTTTGAAGGTGTCTGCTTTTTTCATATTTCAATGTTTTTTTTTTTTTTTTTTAAATGTAACTTTTTTTTCTGAGTGTCTGCTTTTTTCCCTCCATGTGAATATACATTAATCTGCTTTTTGAATATAATTTTTTTTAAGGTGTCCACTTCTTTTTCCACTCAATGCAAATATACATATTTCTGCATGTATCTACTTATACATAAGGTTAGTTCCGCTTTTTTTTCCTCATTATATATATTGCAAAACTCTATGAATAAAGTGTGTTTGATTATACGCCACAGGTTTATTTCTGCTTTTTTTTTACAAGTATTGCACACACCCATGTATGTACATACCTAAAACACCTTCAGTGTAACAGGGTGATGTAACCAGCAGAAGCACTTTCAGTTTAAAATCAAGGTGGTGCAAGGTATGGAACAGACAACAGTGTCAAAGGGGGGATGTGGCCAGGGAGAACACCTTTGGTGCAATATCAATGAGGTCCAAGGTATGTTACAGACAACAGTGCACAGGGGGATTTAACCAAGGAGATCACCTTCAGTGTAAAATAAAAGACCTTGGGTGTAATTTTTTCTACATAAATACCACCTGCTATTGCATTTCCCCATCTTGACACACCACAAGCTACATTTTTTATATCCTTTTTTCCTTGAAAAAAGATAACCATGATTCATTTTCCAAATATACATAGAAAATACTCTTCAGTTCCTTTCATGATGCTTCAAAATAAATCAAACCACTCACATCCTCATGAAATTTTTCACAATTCTCATTACCATCACTTGAAAATTCCAACCACATATGATCATCATGATCTTAATTATCAATTATTTATCAATCCCCAAATCATGAGTTTGTTATAGTTTGATTGCCATCCAGACACTATTCTGTTTCCAATTGTGCTAAACATAGAAGTTTGATACCCAATCACAGGTCCACACATTCTCAGTATTAGATTCATCATCCATCTCATCAGTTAAATGGCCAACCTGTTCCGTCCAAAATCCAGAAAAACAAAAACTTAAAAAATTATCTCATCTTAAACTGAAAACATGGTTTACAATGAGGTATGAAATGCTATTCAGGACTGAAATAAAATGCCAAGATTTCTATGATATATACTTTTCTGAATAGCTTATCCATTGAAATACTTGAAAAATTTTCATTCCATCATTTTTTTTAATCCATCTCCCAAATTTTTCACTTGATTAAAATTATCTCAAATTTATCTTATATGTTCATATCATTTTTTTATGTAATTTTTTTATTTAATTTTTTTACCATGAGGTGTTGAATTCTATCCATCACTGAAATCACACACCAAGATTTCCATGTTATATAATTTGTTTTAATTGCTTATTGGTTGGAATACTTGAAAAATTGTTCATTTCATTCTTTTTTTATCCATTCCCCTAATTTCCCACTTGATTTAAATTATTGAATATTCAAAAAATATCATATCTTTTTATTTCAATTTATATTTATTTAATCCATCCCCCAAATTTGTGGGCAAAAGACTAGTCTAATCCTATAAAAAGATTTGTTTTTTGAGGGTTTTCAAATACCAATGTTGGCCTTCTTGGGAGTCCTTCCTTGAAACCATTGAGAAGCCGGTGTTGTTCTCTGAAAACTGGATTTGGGCCATGAACCTTCATTCAAGCTTTTGCACCAGGAAAATGCCATGCCTCCCCAAATTTGTGGGCATATACTAGTACATATTTACAAATTAAATACTATCCACTGCCTGGTGAGCTCATTCTCTAAGGACTTCCAGATAAATACATGTAAGACCTTCCAGTACAGGGCTGTTGTGATGTACACCTTGCACCAAGTGGTTATAGCTCAACAATTAGAGCATCCCGCATGCATTGGGTAGATGTGGGTTTGACTCCCACTGACTGCAATACCTTTTCCCTGTCATTACAGGTTATGAGCCCAGCACTTCAGCTGTAGCATCCTGATTCACATTGAATATCATGCTATAAAATTGAATAAAAATACATGACTATGGGGTTAAAGGGAGCGCCAAATGGGTGCTTGGTGTAGGGGGGGGGGGGTGTGGTGATGTACAGTGGGTGGAAAAAAATTGTGGGACTGATTATCAAAGCAACCACACCCACCCACTCCATATTGACTGGGGATCTTTGCATGACTTTTGTTTTCCAAGGCCTTCAACAATCAACCTCTTTACCACATCATTCAATTCACCACCATCCCCTCAATCACCTCCCTTAATTCCATCCCTCAACTGCTAGAACAATGACTCTAGTTAGTTCTTTTAGTCGGCCCATCATTTTTTTCAGTTTTGTAATTTTTTTTCTTTCTTTCTTTGATTATACTCTATCAGATGAAGGGAAAAAATATAAAAAACCTATCCAAAGAAGCCCAGGCCTGCGTGGTTGGAATTTACAAAGAAGGATTATCTGGGAATCTCATTTCCTCCAATTTGAAGATTCCAAGGACAACTGTTTATAATGTCATCCAACAATTCAAGCATTGTGGAACCATCAAACTGTTCAAACATCCAGGAAGGCCTTGTAAAATGACTGATCACAATCTTTGTGAGCTTGGGGGTACAATACAACACTCAAGAAATTTGAAAGGCCCTGAAATACAAAACACAATCTTGAAGGAAGTCTCAAGCTGGACCATTCAACAACAAGCTCATGAACTTGGTTTTTTTTCAAGGGTGGTGGTCAGGAAGCTTTTTATAAATGAAGATCAAAGAAAACAAAGACTTACCTTTGCGCGCTGTGGTGGTTATTTATAGACATGGAGGCAAGTAGGCTCAGCACTGGACATTTGACTTGGAGCGGCTCAGCAGTGGTTGGAAGCCTGCTGCACAATAGGCTCAGAGAAGCGCGTTGGCGGACTGTCTATTCCAGAGTACATTAGCTAAGGGCTTGGCATTGGTGCAGTGCGCACTTTTTGCGGGCCCAATGAGAAGAATGGGCCAGAGTTTTTGCCTTTTGCGGACATCAAGCATGGTCAAATATAACTTTCCCTTTGCAGCTGTGGGTTTACTAATGCGGAAGCAAGTGATCAAAGCTAAGTAGTACAGATTAGGCCAATATGGGATATGCACTGAGGTTGCAGAGCTGTGGGGCAATGAACACTAAAGTTAAGGAGGTGGCATGCGGGTTGTTGGGGATTTGTAGTTATGCTGCATGCGGGATTCAGAGTGATCTGCTAGGGAAGGTCAACAAGGATCTGTTGTTAGTTATACATCAACGCAACTCAACTGCTAGGCCGAATTGGAAACAGGATCATTGAATCTACTGCAAATCATCAGATCAGGTAAGGATTGGACTATTAGTAAGGAGGATCAGTGAAAATGCACCAAGGCGGTGGGAAAAGGAGTCATTCATTAGCAGTTTATGTTCCTTTTTTGGAGTAGCTAAGGAGGGTCAGTGCAGAATGCATGGAGACAATAGGGGTCTTTCATTTGTGGTTTGCATTCTTTTTTTATTTGTTGTATATATAAGGAAGATTTTCTTTCATTGGAGAAGGAGTAGATGAATATCGGAGATTATCACGGTGAATTATAGCTAGATTCTTTTCTTCTGTTACTTTGGAGTGTAATTACCAGCAAGAGTTCTCAGAGGTCATATTTAGGGAAATAGTTCAAGTGCGGAGCTTGTCAGGGAGTCTGTCTTGTTTATTGACTATTATTTCATTGCAAGTTAGCTTTAGTGGTTTCCAGCTTGGGTGTGGAAGTGGAGTTCAATTAGGAATTGCCGATTTACAGGAGTGTGACTCAAGGGCTAGTGGACTTTCCAGAACTTGGAGTGAGATTTTTGCGGAGAATATTATATTGTTGCGGAGAATTTTACCAAACACACAATCTCTTTCCACAGCACAAACATCATCATTGGACCGTTGAGGACTGGAAAAAAGTCTTTTGAATGGAAGAATCAAGCTTCAAAATTGGAAAGAACTCACAACAAGTCCTGGTCTGGAGAACCCCCAAGAAAAATTTAATGCCAACTGTCTTGCTCCCACATTCATGAGTGGTAGATCATCAATCATGATCTGAGGTGCTTTCATCAATGAAAGCACCTATCCTCTCATTTTTATGCCTCCAAAACAACAAACAGCCCGTGAATTCATTGAAATTGTTTACAAAGGCGCTCTCAGCCCCTGGATCTGCAACCTCAATCAACCCAACACTGTTTCAAAGGAAAATGGGGCCCCTGTTCACAAGGTCAAGGTCAGCAAGTACTGGCAATGCACCCATGGTGTCAAAAAAGTAAGTTGGCCAGCTTAGTGCTTGGACCTCAATCCAATCAAAAATCTTTGAAAATTCTAAAAAATAATAGTCAAACCTTGTATCAACCAAAATCAATCCCAGAGATGGAAAGGGCCCTCCAAAGCGCCTGGGATGACTTTCCGCATCAAACTATCAAAACTTTGATTGCATCAATGCCTGATTGCATGCAAGCTGTCATCAAGGCTGCAGGTGGAAGTTCTACCCAATGGTAGATTCACTTATTTTTGTTTTTGTTTCTTTTTTTCTTATTCCTCATCATCTTCTCCCTAACTTACCCAACTCCCATCAATTTTCAATGGTACAATATTTTTCTATATTTTTTTAAATCCATGCTCCATTAACAGGCAAATTATGCTGTATTCTTATCTCTTAATTTTATGTTATTTCTAATTTTTAAAGAAAAATTAAACTTATCGTAAGTTAAAATTAAAATGCTCATCTGGTAAAATAGATAAATTTACAACAATACTTTGTGTTTATTTTGCGAGAAAACAAAAACTGAATAAAGACAAAAAAAAGGTGGGCAGAAATCAGGGGGTCAGTCCCATGATTTTTGTTCACCCACTGTACACACTCGCACCGAGCGGTTATAGCTCAACGGTTAGATCACCCCGCTTGCAATGGGTAGATGTGGGTTCCACTCCCACCGACCCTCCTACCTTTTCCCCGTCATTACAAGGCCCATTACCCATTACTCAAATAGAGCCTCCATCCCATCAGGCAAGCATGTAATACCATGGGAACTCCAATTTTTGGCACAATTAGCGGTCCTACCCGGGGCCGCCGGAAGCACAGGAAGTAAATAGATCGCTCATATTTTGTAACGAGCTCAAACGGCACTCGTTGGTATTCCCAACGGGTGCTTGGCGTTTCAGGGGGTTTTGTGTTTCATCATGCGTGACGTATGGATCCAGGTAGAAACTATCTGGAAACCTGAAATATAGCGCCCAAACTCAAACACTCAAAGAGTATTACGCGAGCTTCTCACATTTTCTCAGCCGTCCTGGACTACTCGGGTTCTGAGGCTTAAACCAGCAAAACGAGTGGTCGAATCTTCCGTCTCATACATCCATGGGGTGATGTCCCCGAATGCAGGACCTTGCTGTACTTGGTGTTTTGACTTTTTCGCTTGTGGCAAGGTTGGAGAGCCTTGTCATAAATAGGCCGGGATGCCTGCAAGCCCTCCTCCACCATCGCATCATCGATTCTCACCGCGCACCCCGATAAGTTAAATACACCACTTCTACATTCATTGCTATTACTATTTTCCAACCAACCGTATCTGAGTTCCCCCCTCATCTCATCTGAAGAGTATATAGTCAATTTCGACTACCGTTCCGATTACCATCATGCAACAAAACCTCCTCGCCGTCCTCTTGTTGATTCCAGCCACCTTGTGCCAGAACGCGACCCCACCCGCGTCTGCTCCCCCGCAGCCAGCTAGTAGTACGTCACTGAACGGAACTTGCAGATCTATGCGACATTCACTCCTCTGAACCTCTCCACCCTCCTCCTTGCAAACCCATCCCTCGGCAAACGCACGCGTCATCTGCGTTTTACTAATGCCCCTGGCCGACCTGCGCCTTGTTTCCCTTCCTCTGTGGTATCTCAGCCGGCAACCAACCTCCAGTCCAAGCCCCAAACACCCAGGCAACCACCGGTGCATCCCAGAACAGCGTCAAAACCTTCCAAGCCACTTGCAAGAAGGATTGGCTTCCTATTTCTCCAAAGGATCTGTACTACCTCAGTGCCACTGACACCGACCCAGCCACACAGCAGGCCCTGCGAGGGGTCCAACCTGACACTCGTAAGACCTTTCTGCGTCCATCCTCATAGACTTGCCTGACTCGCCACCCACCATGCCATTCTTCAAGTCTCAACGGTCAAAGACAAAGCTTTTTGCAACGAAAGCCAAGGCCGCAACGGTTTTTGTGAGCTTTCTTCTTGTCAGGGCCAGAATCCCGGTACGTCTTCATCCACTCCCTGTCAAACCTTTCCTTAAAGTCACACCTCGGGGTTAGCTAACATGAATCATTTCCGAAGTTTGTAAGGATTGCACTCGCGAAGTGGTCGATCCCAAGACATACCAAATCAAGAATGTTCCCCTTGAATCGGCTGAGTGTGTTGCTAGCTTCAGCTTCCAGGATGGTAAAAATCGTAAGCCAACTCATTTGCTATCCCCCATCTCCAGTGTTGTCGGCGTGCACAGGCTCACTATTTACTGTCCCCAACAAACTGCCTCGTCTGCTGCCCAAAGTTTGCACTACCAGTGACCTCATTCAGGCTACTTGCAAATCATGCAACACGGATTCCACCTTAGGTACTGTAGCCCTTGTCATCTGCTGCGTTTGACTCACATCTCCTGATTCCCTCTCGTCTCTTCCATCTTAGCCTGCTCATCGTGCATAAGTTTGGAGGACATGGCTAGTGCCCAGTCAACTGTCAACCAAACCCAGAGCACCACCAACGGGCAAACCCAGAACACCGGCGCTGCCGCTCCCCCTGCCAACACCAACGTACAGGCTACTAACACTTCTCAAACTGGAGCTACACAATGATAACCCCGCCCTCTGCACCACACCCTCTGCATTATTTCAACGCCTAAGCAATAGCCCTTTTGTATTCCACTCATTTTCTTCTACCTCGTGGCAATGAAGTCTTTCATTTGAGTCCTTCAAAAAGATACACAATTGTGAGATCGGGCGCCGCAGCCCTTGGCATGTGCAATCCAACTCTAGCGCACAGTAGTGCACCCTTTCTGCGCGCACAACATGTCCCAATTCATTGATGGATCTAACCTAAAACCAAATCTATGGGTAAATTGCATCGGGCTTGAAAATTCTGCAAACGGACGCCCTGTCTGCCCGCTCTAATTCCATAGATACCCAGGTTCAAAGCTCTTGTTGTACAATTTTGCAACCAGGTAGCGATTGCAGTCAGCCTTAGCCATGAGCCTCTTGTCCCAAGGTGTCGATGACGATCAGTACTATTCTTGTTAAACGCAGACGGTTAGGAATAAATCTCCCCCAATAGAATTGTTTTTAAAGCCAATTCTGCTTCGCCAAAGCACTTTTAACATCACTTTGTTTGTGGAAAAAGCGAGTCCCATTCCCTCTGATGGACTTTGTGCTGATTTGATTGAACATTCAAAGAGAGCTCATTTGATACTAGGCTTGTTTGATACTACTACAGAGTTTTGAAAAGCTAGATATGTTTTTTTCAATGGAGTAATCCATCTCCAAAGTTTATTTTTCTATCTTTTGAAGATTTATACAGCAAGAATCTTTCAATTGGGCTTTGTTTTGAATGCTGGTGATGATTGAATTGGGTTGGGAAGACTGATTGGAGAAGAGTTTTTAAACCTTTTTGGGGTTGTTGTTGGCAAAGGTGATCCCCCCCTGGGGTGAACCTTGTGGTGCAAAAAAGTGGACAGGATTAAATATCTGCCACAATCCTGCTCCATTCCAGGATTGGTTCTACTCCTCTCCTGTTTTAGCCACAATATGCTCTCAATAATGAGAAAGACTACTTTTCCAGACTTAAACAAAACCCTCCAACACTTTCTCTCTGAGAAAAATACCTCTAAGTCTTCCTTTCTCTGCTGTTTGTATTTGTATTTCTGCTTTGAGAGAATTTCCTATAAGCAAGATTTGATAATTAAATTCCCCACTACACTTCATGTAACCATGGCCTTTATGTATACAACCTTTGAATAAAAAAAAAAAAAAGAAGAAGAAGAAGAAGAAGAAGAAGAAGAAGAAGAAGAAGAAGAAGAAGACAAAGAAGAAGAAGAAGAAGAAGAAGAAGAAGAAGAAGAAGAAGAAGAAGAAGAAGAAGAAGAAGAAGAAGAAGAAGAGAACATTGACAAAAGACTCCCTCTGCACTACCCTTCCTCCTTATGCACCTCCATAATCAAAGCCAACTGATCCCAGCTATGATCTGCCCAGCCACAATCTATCTGCATGCATACTTATGCCATTGTTTGAAATCTCCATTATTTTACTATCTAATCTGCGCCAATATGCCTACCAGCTTGAAACATCCCAATCAGTCCTCCTGGGAAGATCCCCTTCAATCTCTGAATATTGTGCCCTCAATCAAAATAAAAAAAATGGATGCATGTGCCAGAAGGTCTAGCACATGAAACTTGTTTTGGCTTGGTTTTGACTCTAAGAAAAATCTGTTTCTAACTTGAGTATAAACCTGAGAAGATTTGTTTGTATCAGTTCCTGAGTATTCAAAGTAATTCAAGTGCACATTGAATACAGAAGTTTTGGAATTATGGGGGATTTAGAGTTTATGTAATGAAGAAATTTGTGTATACCATCAAGAAAATCATATTCATTTAAATTATGGGAAGTGTTAAATTTGCAACACCACATGCCCTGTTCACAACCCCAAATTGTTTGTGTGGCATGGTTCACTGCCCATCTGAGCTGTGAATGGCTGCTTGCAACCTGAAGAGTGGCGGACAGCTGTTCATAACCTGTTTGCAACTCCAGGGTTGTGAGCAAAAAAAAGGAAAGAAAAGAAAACAAATCAAAAATAAAATAAATAAAAACAAATAAAAAATTGAAAAAAACTAAAGCAAAACAAAACAAAAAACAGTTCAAAAAAAAACAAAAAACTTGAAAATTTTCCAAGAAAATTTTAAAAATTCCAAAATTGGTGGCCATGAATAAATAAAAATAAACAATCCAAAAGTCTAAAAAATTCAAGAAAAAGTGCCCCAAAAAAATAAAGATGGGTACATAAAAATAAAAAGGAACAATGTACATACAATAAAGCCCTTAAATTAAATACAATGCAATATAATGTTTGAATAAAACAAATAAAATTATTTAACATTAAAATAAATTGAATTCAATCAAAAAAAATTAAACTGAATTATATTAAACAAAATAAATTTGATTCAAATCATTCCATTTTATCATTTATTTAAGTAAATCAATCAACCCCCACAAAAGAGGAATTTAAGTCTACCTCAATGGACTAGCCCCAAAGTAAAAATGCCAACAAAGAAACAAGACCAACTTGTGTAAATCCCATCCCATCATAAGAGTTAAAAAGACTTCTTATGATGGGATCAGCCCAACACTAGTTTTAATTATTTCATTGGACTAGCCCAAAACTAAACCAAACTCCCCAAAAATAGGGCTAGCCCATTGAGTTGGACTTGATACAAGTCCACCCCAGTGAACTAGCCCTAAATTAAAAACATCAAAAAAGACTTGTATCAAGTCCACCTCAATGGACTAGCCCTAAAGCAGGAAAAAAAAGTTCAACTTGTTTTAAGCTGATCCCATCAAAAGAATTCAAAATAATACTTACAATGGGATCAGCCCAACACAAGTTGAACTGAATTTCCAATAAAATCTCACTCAAAAAACTCAAAAATAATGATGTTAAAAATGTGATAACCCTTTCTACTAGGGTAATGGTAAATTCAGGACCCATTTGGGTTGTGTACACAACCCATTTAAGTTTGGTACACAACCCTTTTGAGTTGTGTACACAACTTGAATGGGTGGTGTGGCATGCTGCACGACTAAAATCAAGTTTTTTAGCCTCTAAAAAACTTGATTGTAGTGGTGTGGCCCCCCCACAACAGTTTGGTTTTTTGTTGCACCACACATGACTACATTTGTCACATGTGGGGTGGTACATAACTCAAATTTAGTTTTGTTGCATGACAAACAGCTACAAGCATTTTGGGCCAAAAAAAATAAAAAAATAAACTAAATAAATATTCATTATCCTGCTGGGTATGATTCCTGCAGCAGATGCAGCTGCGTGTGGCTTGCCCGGAGCATCACAATCAGAAAAGGAATCAAGCCTTTTGTTTGAAACTCATCATGCCCCACCATCCTTCTGGAAATGGGATGTAATTTCATGCAAGGACCACATGATTACACTAAGAATGGCTTTGAAGACAAAAAAATTTGATGATTCCATTGATGACCTGTTGGAGCGCATGTTGGATCCCCATCATCCTAGGTTTTGTCCTCATCTTTGCAACAAATAGATTTCCAAGCTAAACCAACCTAACAATGAATCCGTTGAGGCCGTCTTGGGCTGGCTCAAGTATCATGGGTTTTGGCACAATTAAATCAAATGGACATCTCATAAATATTGGATCAGCCTTTACAAAGTACACTTGGGTAAGGTGGGAGAGATGCTTGTTGTGCATGTTTGGAAAAACATTTTGGATTTTTGTAAAAGCCCCCATGGTTCAAAGAGGCCCTGTGAGGACCTAAAAAACTCCCAAAAAACTGGGGGTTGGGAATTTATCATCACCCTTTATATTAATAGAAGTAAAAAACCAGCATAAGAAGTAAATGTTAGACAAAACCCAAATGATGAAATGAAAACTGAAGTGATGAAATGATATTATTTCTATGAATTGAAATACAAATTCAGTTCATCTTTGAGATTATCAAACTAACCAGAAGCTCTCTTGGAAGTCAAAGAAGATGGTTATGATACAATGGGCAGAATTGGAGTCATATAAACCTCAAGTACTAGATGAACACAGTGGTTATTGTTAAGAAAGGAAATGAAGATGGCATCTTATTTTTCTTTTACACCCATTTTAATAGGAGTATAAGTACATCAAAAAGCCAATGAAATACAAAAAAATGGCCTTGCATAAGTATCTGCTATGATTTGAAAACATCCAAATTCAAGGAGCATTTTGAAAACGGAATCTTTTCATTGATGAATTTAACATGAAGTCTTTGTTTTATATTTTTTTCCTCTTCACTGCAACAATGGATCTTAGCATAGCATGCCTTATGTTTCCTCAATGTTTCAATCATTTCCCTTTGGAACCATCCATTTTCATTGTACCCAAGTGATTTAGAAATGACTTTAAATATGCAATTATCATTACCAACAGGATCCCATATCTCAACCAGGAACGTTTGTAAGTTCTCAGGTATTTGATTGAGGTATTTCAATTTTGATTCCTTTAATCAAAATTAAATCAGTATTAATTTTGTCAATCAGATCAATGAAATCAATAATCACCAAAGATGAGATTTGGGTTGACTTCTGCACTTCTTCTTCTTTTTCAGAAGAGGATTCAGATTCAAAATGAAGGGAGCCTAATTCAAGTTCTGTATCTTCCTCTGAAATATGAAATTCAGATCATGAGCCAAACATGGACTATAAAAATCATTTCCACATCAGTTCATTAAAGCAATAAAATTAACGCTTCTCAAAATAAAGGACTTAATATTATTGTTCTTTTTGGTTCCCCTCTTACCTTTATTTTTTTCTTAAGTTCCCTTTCAACTTTTTCCAATCTTGAAATTTCACAAGATGTGTATTTAAAGTTTTGTTGAATGGGGCTGGAACATAAGAACTTTGTCTCAAGCCTTGGCTTAGCAAGATCAGCAACAAAACTTGTTGCATGCTTGACCATGGACTTTGAAAGATGCACTTTAACTTCTTCAGGTTTTCTCATGAAGGTTATAGGCAGATTCTCAAAAAGTTGAGAAGATTTGAGCTATGTCTCAGTTTCAACCTTTTGAATAATCAATCAAATAAGAATCATCAATCAAGAAGCATTCATCAAAAATCCATTCAAAAAATCCAACAATTCAACTTACTGAACTTTAAGAGTCATTGTAAACATATTCTACATCATCAATCTTGCTCAATTTCCTTTTGATTTGAATTTTATTGAGCCCGTCTTTCATTCCTTCCTTAACAACAGAGATTTTCCTCAGTTGAGGATGAACTGAGGGGTTTGAAGATGTTTCATGAGTATGTTGTTCATTTCTGATGCAGAGGCACAATGTAGGATCTGATAATTTCCAACTTGCAAGGATCATGAATTCAAATCAAAAACTCCTTGGGTGATCATCCTTTGCTGTTTGGTTACCAATGGCCCTCTGTATTTTCCATGCCTGTTGCATGCTAGGTCTACAGATTTTTCTCTCTTGGAATTCAATTTTTTGAGAGTGTACCCATGCATTGAAAACCACTTTTGGAAACAAATTCAGAAATTTCCCCTCTTGGAAATTCTCTCAAAGGTGGAGGGTCAAGGGGTTCTGCTGGAAACTCATTGTTACATTAGTTTAAATCAAACCAAATAAATAAAATTTCAGATTAAATGTTACCCAAAACCAACAGTCAATTTAGTTTGTGAGACATCTTGTTCCTCAATTTTAACCCTAGATGAGGATGCAATTGGAACTTCCAATTTTCTATTTCCACAAATCCTTACCCCAATCCATAGCTTCTGACACAGCTTTGTTAATGGCAATTTGAATTAAGTCCTTCAGTGCAGCCATGTTGAAACCAGGGGTGCTTGGGATTTCCACTGTTCCAATAATTCAAATAAAATCCAAAGGCACTTTAGTGTTCCATAAAATCTTAAATTCAACAACTCCACAGTGTGCTCACTTTTGGGTTGAGAAAAAGAAAATTATCCAATGGGTGATTATTGTTTATGGTTTGTGACAAGAATTTGTTTGCCAATAGGCAGAATCTCCATTATGGCTTTCGAATTGCTTTTTTTGGTCCAATAGTCCCACAATGTATGCCAAATCCACAAATTTAGGTTAAAAACACTCAAATGTGGTCCAGGGGTGCCTAGATACCCCTAAACCCCCCTGAAATGGCTTATTTGGGTCCATTTTTCACCAAATTGGCCAAAAGTATCAATCTACACACGCGCAACCGCCTACAGGTTGAAAACTACCAATTTTCAACCCAAAAGAGTTGAAAAATATATTTTTTTTCAACCTGCGGGGGGTTGGGCAAGTTGGCAGAAACTTTTCTTGCAATCAATATGAGTTGTGAACAGAGGTTAAGGCCTCACATGGGTTTTGTACAGCATTTCAAGCCTGTTTGCAACCCCAGGTTGCAAATTTAACATTGGACTTGATTTATTTATGAAATTTAATGAAATTTCAGTGGTTTCCATCAAATTTTCCTGATAATTAAGGGTTTCATCACTTTGATTTTCAAAAGTGAAAATAAGCTTGCTTGAAAATAAAATATTTTCTTCATTATTTGGGATCCCCTTTTTTTTTTATTAAATTTTGATGTTTTGTTAAATTTTCAATCAAATCATTCAATCTTTGATGTAATTTTTTCATTGTTTTCAGGGTTTTTTTTTTTTTCATTTTAATAATAAAATTTTGAATTGATTGATTTTTATTTGATTGATTTAAAATTACATGGTTTGAATTTAATGTAAATTCAGTTACTTTTTTGTGTTATTATTATTTTCTTGTTTTCAATTTTTCAATTTTTTAATTTGTTGAATTTGTTTATTCAAGTTTATTCATTTGATGAATTTATTTATATTTAATTTATTTTTTAATTTTTTTAGGGAATAATTGTTATAAAAAGCCTTACCCTTGAATAAATATGTGGGAATTTTACATCCCTGTTATGTCCTGTACATTCTGGCATTTTCTTGAAGGTACAGGTCTTTCACAAAGTTTTTTTTTGTGAAATTTCTGTCACCACATTCTTGTAAATTATATTCCAAAAACATCTTGAAAAATTTGAAGTATTTTAAGAACTCCAAAAATTCATTCAAAAATAAATAAATAAAATCAAAAAAATAAAAAACTCAATGCATTTTTTTAAGCATTGCTTTGCATTTTCAATGAATCCTTTTTTTGGATTAAGTTATCAGCAAGATTAATAATAAATTGAAGATATTTCAATTTTATTTTTTGGGATTTTCAGATGTATTCTTTTCCCCAAAATAGGGCTTGCAAACCCGCCATTAGAAACCCACCATTTTGTTTTACAAAACCTGCCATTTTTAATGGCAAGTTTATGAAATACACATACCCCCTGAATGGTGTATTTCAAAATGGTGGGTTCCATTAAAATGGCTGATTTCAAAAATCAAACCCGCCATCAAGCCTTCCATTTACCCATCATCATCCATCCACCATCCATCACATCCAAAAAACCCATTGATGTAAGAAAATCCATACCAATCCCATCTCCATCACATCACAAAAATCTCATCTCCATTGCTTCACATCTCTATTGCTTCACATGCCTATTGCTTCAAATCTCCATCTTGACACAAATCCCATCATCATCTCATAAAACCACATTAAATTACCATCTTTCTCAACATGTCCCATCAAACTTCCTGGCAGCAAGTTGAAAATGCAAAAAAGCTGACTGAAATTTTGTTAGTATTTGACTGCCATTCATACTCCAATTCAGACTCCAATTAGGAATCAACTTGGTTGGCTTTAAATTCTCTATTACAAATGCAATACATGTTTCCAAGAAGAAAAACTCTCCACAACCCTATGTATGAAAGAAAAAGCTTCATCTCCTCCCCAACTTAAGCTTCCAGCAACTGTTACAAACTCTATTGCCTTCATTCATAAAAATTTTGGATCTGATTGAAGACCACCACATTTTCCAGAAAAATTCTTGGAATACAAAACTTTATCCAGCTATCCAACTGGATTTTGCTCTTTGTATATTGGGATCAAATGGAAATGGGGAAGCAATTCATTAATTAGAAAATCTATTCTCAGTTGGTTATGAAACCATTGACTCATACACCAAAAGAGTCATGATTGCTATCCTATCTTGCCATTGCTCAGTCCTTTGTTGGCCAACCAAAGAATAAAGCAAGGAGATATCTCAAGTAATGGAGAATGAAGGCTTTCCTGGTTGCATTGGGTTTGTTGATGGAACCACCATCCCCTTGAGTCAAAAACCCAGGCTAGATGGCAACCACTATTTTGATTGGAAAAAAAGTCAATTGATTCAATTAATTTCCAAAGCATTTGATAATACACTTACCAAATATGATTTATTAGTTTGTATAGATACTCTGTGGCACTACAACTTGTTTGTGATAACAACAAGAAGTTCATATCACTCAATGCTGGCCTTCCAGGTTCTTCTCATGATTCATATTTTTTCAATTGGATGTGGATTGCCCAACAACCAGAGAACTACTTTTACCAAGATCAATACCTTCTCACCAATTCAGCTTATGTTAGTGGGAAATATGTGGTTCCAGCATAACAGAATGTTGTGTCCAAGGATCAAGGAAAACCAATTTCACCTATCATCTTTCCCAATCAAAGGTTTGGATTTAGCACACCATAGGAGGCCTGAAAGGAATATGGGCAAGCTTAAGGGAAATGCAAAAACAGCTTCAAAAACCCAAAGAAATGAAGTTCCTCATCAACTGGATTATCACTGGTGTAATCCTTCAAAATCTTTTGGCTGACATAAAAAATGAATGGGACAAAATATTTGAAGACAATATTACTGATCTGCCTCAAGTAATCCCTGTCTCATCTTTTCCCTCATCTTCTTCTATGAGAGAAAAGATTCTTCCTCTCACCCTTGCTCAATTTGATGAGTAATTTTTGATTTTGAATTAGGTAAAAAATCCCTTCACCAATTTTTTTGTTTTTGGTTGTTCACCCAAGATTCCTAGGCTGAGTCAGTTTTTTTCTCATTTGGTGGGGTTGACTTAGGAAAAAAAGACTCAAAAATTCCAAACCCCCCACCTCACCCCACCAAACCACCAGTAAAACCACCCACCTCACCCCAAAAAACCACCAGGTGGTCCACTCCTTCCTCCTCCTCACCAACCACCTCCACCTCACCCATCACCTCCACCTCACCCACCACCTCCCCTCCTCCTTTGGTTGGAACCCCTGGTAAGCGGACCCCCCTCCTCCTCATCATCCTCCTCATCCTTCCCATCATCTGATGCTCATCCTTTGATTCATCCACCTCCATCCCCCTTCAGGCCCCCACCCCCTTGGTTGATGCCCCAGGTAAGCTTACCCCTCCCTCCTCCTCATTCTGCTTTTCCCTCCCTCTCACCCCCTCTCACTCCCTTCCACTCACTCACCAACACCCCCCCTCTCCCCCCTCCCTTTGTCTCCCTCCCATCTCTCTTGGCCCCCCCTTGCTCCTTGCTCCTCCTCCTCCTTGCTGGCCCACCCTTGCCCTCCCTCACTTGGCCCTCAACTTGCTAGCCCCCCCCTTGTGCCTTTCTCCTCCTCCTCCTTGCCGGCCTGCCCTTTCCCTCCCTTGCTTGGCCCTCAACTTGCCGGCCCCCACCTTCCTCCTTGCTCCTCCTACTCCTTGCCGTCCCGCCCTTGCCCTCCCTTGCTTGGCCCTCAGCTCTCCAAACCCCCCTTGCTCCTCCTTGCCCTCCCTTGCTTGACCCTTGGCTTTCCGGCCCCCTCCCTTGCTCCTCCTTGCCAGCCTTCCCTTGCCCCCCCTTTGGCTTGCTGTCCCCCACTTGCTCCTCCTTGCCCCCCCTTTGGCTTGCCGCCCCCCCTTGCTCCTCCTTGCCCCCCCTTGTCTCCCTAGCCTTTCCGGCCACGCCCCACGCCTTGCTCTCATCTGCTGCCCAACCCAAGGCCCTCCCCAAAGCCCGGCTCAATTGGCTTGCACCCCGGTAATTTTTTTTTTTTTTTGGTGATGAAATTAATTTTTTTTGGTGATAAGCCAAGCCCAATAAGCTCATGCCCATGCCCAGTAATTTTTTATTATTTTACTTTTTTGGTTTTTTTTGGTGATCACGTGACTGACATGGTTTTTTTTTCTTTTTTTTTTTTCTTTTTTTTTGTAACCCTTCATTGACCCCTTTTCCTTCAATGCCATCCCTTCTCCCACCGCACTCAAAAATTTATACTCCAAATTGAATACCTTCTAGATCCACACCCCAAGTGGAGAATTTTCCTGGGAGGGAACAAGATGGAAGGAGATGAGGTAAAAAACATAAAGAGAGGTGGCAAGCAGAGCGCTTTGAAGCAAAATAGGGATCCAATCAGGGCATCAGAAATCTCTTTGGAACTTGCAGAGGGGGGAATCCATGGAAAGTTTGTATGGTAAGGACAGAAAATACAACCTTTTGATCCGTATCCTGTCATCACTGACAAAAAGAAAAACAAATATTGAAAACCCTCACCCACTGAGTTCAAACATGCCAAGCAGACAATCAAGCAATTCCATTTCTTCAGCCATGGAAAAGGAATTTTTCTCAATAAATCTGATCACAATGGTCTTGTTGAAATAATTGAATTTTTCCTGTTGCAGAAAATTTCTGACCAAGACAAGAAGGAAATAAAATTTGTGACAAATTTCCTTCCCCAGTCAAAAAGATTTGTCAACACTTTTGGTCCCTCAAGATCTTGGGGTGGAAAAATGTGGGCAATTGGATGGCAAAAATTGATGGACCCCTTTAAGTTACTTGGAAGCTGTGGTGACCAATCCAGGAAACCTCATGGAAAATCAAAATTTTTGATTTTTTTTCACATTCCCTTATCCATCAATGGATCCTAAAAAAAAATGTTATCTCTTGTGCCTCTATGGGTACCCACTCATTTCCCACTATCCCAACTTTCCCTGTCCTAGCGGTCTAGGCAGGCCTTCCCTGGTCATCCAATCCTTTCCTCCTGTTTTCAAATCCCCCCCCTCTTGCACGCGCCTTAGCCTGGTTTTTTGGCCAAGTGCAGGCAGGCAGCCATTCTCATACTCGTCATCACCCATCCTGCAATCATTCCCCTTCCTCAAATCAACCAATCAATCCATCTCCACAACCTGCTGCTATCTTGAATTATCATCCATCAATTGGTGACTCAATCAACCCTGATTCAATTACACCAGCCGATCATCATCCAGCTTATCACCATCCACCCCATCATTGCTGGAAGTTGGAGGCAAAGACGGTTGCCTTGAAACTTGCTGACACTTGTCAGCAACCAACTAGTGGCATCCAGCTTGTTATCATTGGCATTGGCAACAATAAGACAGATTTCCCCCATCAACCAATGACCGCAAGCATTGCTTGCGGCTGTTGGTGAATTGGCATCAACCAATTGATCATCCAGGTTGACTCCACTGACGCCGTTGCCTGTCGCAATGGATGTCATCTTCCTTTCTCTAGGCTAATTTTGACCAATTGGCCCCAACAACCCAACCTGTTTCATCCACCCAATCCCTCTCTGACGTGTGCAAACTGAAATTGTTGTTTTCAGCCGCCAGAACCTTTTCTCCAACAGTTGCTCCTCAACCATCTCCATCTTGCACCCATCCATCAATCCTCCCTTGGCTGACCATGGTTGCGGCCAATTAAAGTTTTGGCAACCCATGGTCCACTGCCTGCCATCATCCTAGACGGGGGAAGGTTTCCATATTCCTCATCATATTTTCCTTTTTTTTTTCTCCCATGTCAGGCGCTTTCTGTTGCCAATCTTGTTTGTCTTCTAAAAAAAAAAAGTTTCCGCACTCATTTATGAGTATCTCTGGTAAATAGTCTACAGGCCTCTTGTCTACAAAAGGAGGGGCTCTCCCCTTCCTTTTTGGGAGGATCCATACGAGATATCAATCATCAATCTGACCATACCATAGGGATTCTTTCCCTTTGTCTGCAACTTTGTGCTGGGTATATCTTTCGATTGCCCCTTGATGCTTTGAGCCTCCATACTCAATCTTTGATCCTTCAATCTGTGACCCTGATCCATATCACCAAACATAGCCTTGCTGATTGAAGAGAATTCTGTCTGCTGGAATTCTTAAGTGTGTTATACAACTCTTTTTCCCTTTTTCTTACCATACTGGTCTGATCCTCCCCTGATCATCTTTACAGATCCAGTCACGTTTGACTGAGAGGTTTCTTTAAGCTTGAAACCTGGAGTGTTAAACCTCCCTTTATTCTTTAAACTTGAATTACGCCACGCTACTCTTGAGTTCCTTGAGAAGTGGTGGGTTATTCTTGTTTGAATCTGTTATTGCTTTGCTTCTAGAGCTTCATAAACAAATTGCTTTTGTTTTGTTCAGCCACCCGTAGTAATCTGGTACCCTTCAAGAGCTTGATTGCAGAGAGTTGGGCAATATCATTGAGAACCTGGATGTTGGTTGGGATTGAGTTGATCTTTCCTAATCTTCTGCCAACAAACAGAGTTATTAGCTTGTGGGTGTTGTTACTTACAACTTCCTTGTTCCATTGAACTCTGAACATGACTTTGAATTATTTTTTTCAATTCTTTTCATGCACCATCTTGCCTCAGATAGTGTTGCTGCCATTGCTACCGACTACTCTCAAACTCATCCCTTAAATTGATTCCTTATTTACAAGTTCCTGGATCTCCCAGACAGAAGAGAAAAGAACTTTGTTCCTTACTTGAGCAGATGTTGATGTAAATAGTGATAGGGGAATGACATCCTCCTGATTGGCCAAGTTCTCCAGTCCTTCCACCCCATGAAGAGAGCAATTAAAAGAAGTAAGTGAGGGGTCCAAGGTTGGTTTTGACTGATCAATCAATGCGGAAGTAGATGTGATTGGAGCTGGTTGTGTTTTAATATCCTCCTTGGAATGAGATGAGGGCCAATCAAAGGCAAAGGTTTCATCAAGGTTCTCATTGCTAGGCTGAGAATCCCCAGCCAAGTCCTTGGCATTGACTGAATCAGATTGCTGGGCCTCAAAAGCATCTAGAGGGGTGATTTTGGCCTTCTTTCAAAAGATTTCATCCATTTAAATATAAAAATGACAAATGGAGTCCAACTTATCAACCACCAAGTTGATTACCTTGGCTTTGTTGGACTTGATGATACCAAAGCCAATGGAGATTGACATGGAGGTTGCTTTTTTGTACTTGGCTTGATAATTCTTGAATTTCTGTCTCATCTCTTTGGATGAAAGTTCCAGACTAACTTTTTCTTTATTCTTGAGTTCATTGGCAATCATGAGATAAAAATTGAACTTAGAGGATGGAGGTTGGCCAACACGTGTTTCATTGTTGGATCCAAAGCAAGCATTGTAGTTGGACAGAATTTGGAGCCCGTTTAAAAGGATGATGTGATTGGCTCTCTTGAGCTGACTTGAGCCTTTGGAAGCTGATTGGGGAGGATTGTTGGATGTTGAGTTCCTGGGGGATGTTTGCTTTGGTCCATTGCATTGTTTAGTGGACTTGGGTGGGGGGGGATTGCTGAGGGGCCATTATGAGAGTGATGAAGCAAAGAGGATAGAAAGAGATGAGAGTGATGAAGTTACAAAAGGGATAAAGAAATTAGAGTTAGGATGTGATGAAAGCAATAAAGTGATGAAGGTGAGTGATTGATGAGATTGGTGATGCAATGAGATTTAGCTTAAGCTGGATGTGATGAAAGCAATAAAGTGATGAGAGTGATGAAGTGATGAGGATGGTGATGAATAGATGAAGAGTGATGAATCAAATTTTTTTCAAATGAGGTTGAAGGTAGATTCTTTTGGAGGTTGGAGGTGGAAAACCAGGGGTGTATGCATTGGACAGGTGGTGGAAACCTTTATATAATTTACTCAAAAGAACCCACTAATTTCCAGGTAACTCTGACATGCCTCATGTCAAATAAGTGGGTTTTGTTGATTTTTAATGGCAGGTTTGGAATGGCTGATTTGGTTTAAAACCTGCGATTAAAAAATGGCGCGTTTGCTTAACTCTGATACACCCTAATATTGGATCCAACCTGAAGCAAATTAAAAATAAAATATCATGTTCAATACTGTTTTTAATGTAAGGAATAAAAGTTCCTTTCTTTTCAGGAATTTAGAATATAATTGAAAGATTGAAAGAAAAACAATTTTTCATGGAAATCAACAGTCGTAACACATTAAATATTCATACCCATTAAAATAACTGAAAATAAACAGGGTGGTAAATGGGGTGGTCCACATTTTCAAATAATTTCTTTTGTTACATTCAAATCAAAAAATAAAAAAGTTAAAGGTAAAAATAGTAAATGTTTTGGCCAAAAATCCTTCAAGGGCTCTATTATACAAACAGTTTGGTATTGAAACTGCTTTAATAATCTTTGATGCCTATTTTAAGCATCCCCAGAACCTAAAGAATTTATTGAATGTGGCGAGGGGTCTTAAAATAATTCCAATTCTTTTATGCTTGTTTTTTTCTCAATTGATGTTTAGCTTTTGGATGAGGATAAATTCACAGCTCCTAGTTGTGTGGCAGTTGTGAAGGGCCCCACACAACACAATCAAGGCATGGGGGCCCATACGCCTTTCAAAGGGGTTGTTCCAAACACAATCTTTTTTATCTATCTATCTAATTATTATTTATTTATTTATTTATTGATTGATTTATTTATTGATTGATTGATTGATTGATTTAATTAATTAATTAATTATTTATTGATTTATTTTTCAATTGAACTATTGATAAATTAATTAATTATTTGTTTATTTATTCATTTCTTGATTCATTTCTTGATTTCTTGATTTATTTATTGATTTGATTATTGATTTATTTATTCATTAATGCATAAATTAATTGATTAATTAATTACTCAATCAATTGTTTCATTTATCAATTAATTAATTAATTTATTTGGTTAAAC